>VZSR01001283.1:26218176-26253019 GCA_013398615.1 Brachypodius melanocephalos | reverse complement strand
CGCGCCCCCTTCCCCGGCCGTCCAGGGAGCGGGAAGGAGACACCCCTGCGGCTTCCATACGGAAGCCAGGGCCTATTCGCTCGGCCCCCTCTGTACTCCTTTGTAACGCCAGCCCTCTGCCTGCGGGCGGGGGAAGGGTGGCTCGGGGAATGCGTCCACACCTGCTGCGTGGAGGCGGGAATTGCTTCCTCCCTCCCCATTGGCTCGGTCGCAGCGGCCGGCCCTCGCGGCACGCCGGGATATGTAGTTCTGGGCTGGCGGTGTCGGCGAGCGCGCGTGCGTGGTGGCGGTGCCCCGCAGGTGCCTCCGGCGCGGTTCGGGGCGGGCCAGCTCTGAGCCGTCAGTGCTCGGCCTCTTCGCAGGTTCCCAGAGCGGGAGTCAGTCTCCGGCACGCTGTGCTGGACTACGCTGGTTCTTGCTGGGTTAAAACCAGATGAATTAGCGTGGTGCTGTTGTTTCTCCCCGACGCTTGTGCCGCTGTTCCTGCGGCTTCTGCCCCGCTCGGCCTGACTGGTTTGGAGCAATAGCTGAGCAAGCCGATGCTGGTCGTGGCAGCTGTTGTGGTAGATCTACAATAACGGCCTCCGTGGCAAAGCCTGTGAGCCTTACTCAGCTTTGGAAAAAAAAATTGTGTACGTGTGCAAATTTTCTCAGTTTAAATTTTCTATACCATGCGCCCAAGCTTGTCGAGACCAAAATCACCAGCCTCCAATATGATTAGTGGCATGGAGCACCTCTCCTACAAGGGAAAGCTGAGAGATTTGCATTTTTCTTCATCCTGGAAAAGAGAAGGCTTAAGAGTTTAACCTTTTTGCAGCCTTCCAGTACCTAAACAGAGCCTACAAGAAAGATGGGGAGAGAGTATTTGCAAGAACTATTTGTAGTAGTAGGACAATGGGGGAATGGCTTTAGTCTGAGAGTAGGTTTAGATTAGATACTAGGAAAAAATTCTTTACCGTGGAGGTGATGAGACACAGGAACAGGTTGCCCAGAGCAGTTGTAGATGCTCCATCCCTGGAAGTGTTTAAAGGTAAGCTGGATGGAGTTCTGAGCAGCCTGGTCTAGTGGAATGAGTCTTACATGGCAGAAGTGTTGGAACTAGATCTTTGAGTTCCCTCTCTATGCAGGCCATTTTATGATTCTATGATAAGTCAAAGGCAAAAGTGCCAAAGCAATTCTTTACCACCTGTTCAACAGTTTCAACCTTCAAAGGAAGAAGGCCTCCCTCCCCTCAATCTCTACTGCAGGCCTCCAACAAACCCTCTGGAAGAGAGGAAATGTAGAAATACTATTGTAGAGTAAGAAAGTGATAGACATAAGTGTGGTACAGGCTGTTCCTAGACATTGTACAGACAGAAAACACAGGTCACAAGTAGAAAATGACAGTACAGAATAGTCTGGGTTGGAGGGACCCACAAGGATCGTTGAATCCAACTCAAGTGTTACATTGTCATAGCAGTGAATGAATGATGTTTGTCCCTACTATGAACATAACACACCCATGCTCTGAATGTCTGCTCTGTCATGTTATATTGTAATGGTGAGACACCAGAACAGAGCAGCTGTTGGGCCAAGGGAACTTCCTTTGATAAGTTAGGATGTGCATGTGCCAGGCTGGTCTGGGACTATTTGATTCTACCTCAGCACAGGGCTAGACAGAGTAATTTTCTGAACTCCATCACAATTCTGTAGTTCTAAAGGTTTCTGTTTGGTAAAGAGACAATTTTCTTGTGTGTCAGTCACTTTGGTGTGGTTTTATCCCCAGAGCATTGCTCCCTACTTTTAAAAGGCTATCAGTTTACCCACTGTAGTAGTGAAAATTAAAAACTACGTTCCTGAAATTGGCCCATTTCCTAACAACAAATCAAAGAAAGATACACAGAAAAGGTATCACATGTAACATAGTTAAGACTGCTGCTTTTGTTTTTTCTACAGTGTAAATGTATTTTCACTTTTTGCTCCCCCAAACTGTCCAGCCCCATTGTTGTGAACTGGAATTCTAAGGACATCCCACTATTGTGCTTTTAGAGAATGTAATCAAAGCTTCCTTCTTTATCTATAGATTTAAGGAATCCATAAATTCCTCAAAACTGCTTGAATTCCTGCTCCATCTACATGGCAATTTTTTTTTTCCACAGCAACAACAGTTGGGAAGGAATCATGACCCTACAAATGCTGAATTATTTGTGTTCAGACAAACAAGTAGTAGTAGTTCACAGTTTACAGCTCAGCCAAATCCCAGTGCCTCCTAGTCAGTGCCAGAGAGCAGCAAGAGCATGGCTTCGCCCTCAGAGTCCAGTGCCAAGGCAAGGCAGTGCCCTCAGGGCACCATCCCTCACATCCAAGCAGGTCTGAGGTACTGACAGGACCTGCTGGTGATCCAGTGGTCAGCAGATGAGCAGGAGATTGGGCCACCTTCACCACAGAGCCAGGGCTGAGCTCCATGAGAGCTCCAGCTCTGGACAGTGTGTAGGAGTATGGTCAGGCTGTTCAGAGCATCACAGCTTTCCTGTGCACTCAGCTCTGGGAAGCAGAGTATGGGGCACCTCCTGAAGGAGGGGATGTATGAAAAACAGGCAAATGTGCTATCAAGGTAAATTTCCTTCTTTTTTTTTTTTTTTTTTTTTTTTTTTTAGTGAGAGACAGAGGTTTTAAGCCTTATGGAGGCTTTTAAAATTTTACTGGGTTTCCATCTGAGACTGTAGGTACAGTGCTTTTGAAAAATTTGCTCTAGGGTGCAAAGAGTAAAATCTGTCTCAACTCAGCAAGTGATTGAAGCGACAGATAAAAGATGGTGGTGGTGTAGGTGGTTTCAGTAGGGGCTCCATGATTTTCATTTTTTATTTTTACCATCCATAGTTATTCCCATACCACCTACTCTTTCCCAAATTCCAAATGTCACTCTTGCTCAAATTCTTTCTGCCAGCTTAAGATTTTGGAATCTTCCCCTTTCAGCATTGTTCCCACATGAACCAGTACCTTCCTTTCCTTTGCACCCTGACACTGGTTGTTCTCTGTGGGCTTTGTTTGAAGTCAGCTGTAGTCACCTGTTGACTTACATGAAAGAAAGATCAGGTCTCAGGATGTATATCTGTGGGCACAGGAGTCCCAACTGCTAATGGGGACCTATGAAAGTAAAATATCAGAAAGAGGGAAAAAAAAAAAAAAAGGCTTTCATCACCAATTGCTTTGAGGCTTAGAACTTTAGAAGTGTGTTGTCACCCAGGAAAAGAGCACAGGATGGAAGTGTGTGGGTGAGCAGAGACCCACTGAAATATGAGGTTCCTGGCAAGATGTAGCTCAGGCATAGTATCACATGAGGGTGGCTGCACAACAGCACAAACTAAGAAAATCCACCTAATGCTGAGTCTCTATTGCTTTGTGTCTCTCACAGTGTGTATATATTTTAACTACAAAGAGCTTAGCTCCTTGTTTTTGATACTTTAATTATCCTTTCTCTCTATCTATATATGCAGTTTTCTGTCTCTCTTGTTTGTCAATTCTTCTGTGTTTGGTTTCTGTTTTCCTAATATTTTAATTTTCTTTATTTTCTGCAACTTTTTCCTGTGTGAATTTAATTCCCTGCGTCTTGCTTTTCCCATTAGTTTTTGCTACTTTCTTTCCTTGTTCTAATAGCCACCCATTTCTCCACCTCAAAAATATTCTCTCACACCAAGTCCCCACCTGTATGTTACATTCTTATGTTTTCTTTTTTCTCCCCCTTTTTAAGCTCCCAGACTTTCTTCTTTATGACTTTTGACTTGCTCTTTAATCTGTCTTTAGCGTTCATTGACTTTTCACCTAACACACTGACTGATATTTTTAAACCTTTTTAGGCATCACTCTCTAGAGCACAGTGGGCCTTGTAATGCTGAACAGAACAACATCCAAATAGCTTTACAAAGGGAAAAAAAGAAAAAAAAAGAGGGGGCGTAAAGGGGGAGGGAAAGACAGCTGCCTGCGTGCTCCAGTTTCATTGGTTCCCTTCTCTGCTCTCTGCCAGCACTTACATAGGTTGCATTTGGACAGAGAGAGATGAGAGGCTGGCAGCTGCAAACAGCAGAGACAGTAATGACATGGTGGCTTCACAAAACTTTAAGTCCAGTTATAGGGTAGCTTGTATTAGATTGAAAATGCTGCAGCCCTTAGATACAAGGTGATGAACTACTGTAAGACCACACTGTTTGACTGAAGCTGGGGTTGATGGTGAGAATATTTATATAAACATATGAAGGAATAATTTTTGTCTGCCAGGATTGAGTAAGATCAAGTATCAGTAACCATATTTCTGTATGAAGCTTATTTGCCAGCCCAAAGGTTCTTTTGCCAGTTCTTTCATGCTCCCTTTCTGCTCTTGGTGCTGCTTTGCCTCAAATGTTTCCCAAGAAATGAACTCAAATGTTTCCCAAGAAATATATACAGGTTTGGGTGCATATGTACTCTTATACTTCTGGTGATTTTGTTGTAAATTGTATCAACTCTGTCAACAGCAACTTTGAAGACTTTGGTGATGGCCTAGCATTACTGATCAGACAGAGCCTGGAGCAGAGCCACAGTGGAAATTGTGTACTTGGCAAGCAAGTCCCTTCAGCATTGTTCCACATGATCCCAAGTGAACCAAGCAAGAGGTATTTGGCCTACTTGGATTCTGTGGAAAACATCTATTGACAACACCATGGAAATTCAAGCAATGATTTCTTCTGTAGTATCCTCTCTTTGCAAATGTATCAGCCTGGGAAACCTCAAACAGCACAGGACTGGATTAAGAATCCTGCCTTCAGGAAGACCAGTGGTAAAAATTAATGCTTCAGTTCTGGTTGCCATGGCCCTAACTTCTCCAGGCCTGAAACACAAAGCTCCTCTTCCTTGTACTGCATTCCATTGTACCTGCTTCTCACTCACCTGATGTTCTCCTAGGATTTACTCATGACATTACTGTGTTGCAGTTACTATGAGAAAGCAGGTATGTCTCAGGCACTGACATCAGACATTGTGAAAGTGAGCTTTTAGCTTAGGAAGGGAAAGTGAAATCTACCTGACATTATGCAAGACATCAAACTTTATTTCTTGTCACAGTGACAGGTGACAGCGGCAATCCAGAACTTCAGCATATCCAAGGACACAGTTGGAAATTGACTTCAGGATATTCACTGATGAGCTTCCCTTACTAAGGGGAATGTGTTTTTCCAACACCCAGAATCATGTAATCCAACAGAGAGATGATCTGCATACCTTAAGGGAGTGATAATTCTCTTCTGCACACTTTTCTATGCCCAATCTATCACAAGTTTGAAAACTAAAATCAAGTCTTGCCTGAAGTATGTTTGAACTCAGGGAATTACTTGATTTTACTTGTCATTGCTATGGAGTATTTTTGGCTTCTCTCCTCCTGTCCCAAGCTTCTGTCAGGTGTAAGTCTCTGCTGAAATCTTGTCTTCTTCTTTCTCCCAAGCCAGAGAGCCCCTGTTGGCTAGGTATGTGACATACCCTACCATCATCAGGGCTAGATTACGTAGGGAAAGAAAAACCTTAAGAGGTAGTTCCTTCTGATTAGGAGATGGATACTCTTAAGTATGTAAAAAAGTGTAAGAAAGCTATGAGTAGAACAAAGTCTGACAGAAAAATCAAGGATTTTTCTTTGAGGTGGACAAGTACCCACAGCCAGTGACCACTTGAAAGTAATTTAATCAGTAGCTGAAAAGGTCTTAGTGAAAATTGCCAATGGTTGAGCTCATGAGCTTGATTACTAGGGTGCAAGTACAATCCCCAATGGCTGATGGGTCAGTCTGTTGATTTCAGTGTGCTGGGAGCTTCAGGGATCATACTCTTCTTTTGTCAGCATGGCCAGGAGGAGCTGTGGGACACCCAGACACCACGCCACTCCATGTATCACCTAACCCTAGTTGTCTACCATGGTTAGTTACAAAAGCTTGCAACACAGTGATTCTTTCCTTTTGATCTAGAGCATGGACATCTGAACTCCTGGATGCGCTGGTTTAGCCCCAGCCAGCAACTAAGTAACACACACCTACTCGCTCCCCGTCCTCTGGCCCTGGTGGGATGGGAAGCAGAAACTTATGGGTTTACATAAGAACAGTTTAATAATTTAAATAAAACATAAAAAAACTAAACATCTAACATAAAATGAAATATAATAACAACAACAACAATAGTAATAGTAGTAATGAAAAGGTTGGCAACAAAGAGAGAGAGAAATAAAAATAAAACCCAAGAAAGACAAATGATGCACAATACAATTGCTCGCCACCTGTTGACCAACATTCAGTCCAACCCAGAGCACCAATTGTCTCCTCCTGTCAATTCCACCCAGTTTATGTACCGGGCATGGTATTCTGTGGTATGGAATATCCCTTTGTCTAGTTTGGGTCAGCTGTCCTGGCTGTGCTCCTTTCTGGCTTCTTGTGTACCTGTTCACTAGCAAATCTTGGGAAACTGGAAAGTCCTTGATTTAGAGTAATAATTTCTCAGCAGCACCTAAAACATCAGTGCATTATCAACATTATTCTTATACTAAATACAAACCCCACAGTTATCTACCAGTTACGAGGAAAACAAAACAAAACAAAACAAAACAAACTCTGTCTCAGCAGCAGCCAGGATAACGGAGAGAATTATTTCCCCATCACTGACCCTGATGCAGCTGAGGATGTATCCAGGTCTACTACTACTTCCCATCAAAATGGTTGTTGCTGTTGATTTTCCAATCCCAAAATGCTGCCAGGGCACTGAGATAGTGGAACTGTGCTTTGGGTCTCTGCATGACTAGTTATTTTCTCTACTTGCTCAACAATGTGCTTACACACTAGTCTTCTCACCAAAAAAGGGCTGAAATTATCATTAATATTGTAGTCCCCATTCTAGAAATCTCTTTTTGCTGCTGAGCTTCCCCATCTGCTTTTGCAGCACTCTTCTCATAAAGCCAGATGTGATGCTCAAAATGATCCTGTCTTTGTCATCATTGACAATATACGACTACATAGAAAGTCATGTCTGATGTAACCAACTTTGCAGTCTCATTTTATGTGGCCCATTGTGTGCAGGAAACGCTTCTGGCTCAGGAAGTTTGCCTGCATCTGTGCTGCCACCGAAAGCACTGCTGCCCTGCCCACATACATGTTTTTTTTCTCAGGTCATCTTCCAAAAATGGAGACACTGTCATGGCAGGTGTGGTGATAGGTCCGGGGCATTTTTTATCAGTTGTTTAAAGTTGTTCAACTTAAAATGTTCAAAGACAGAATCACAGAATATTCTGAGATAGAAGGGACCCATCAGGATCATCGACTCCAACTCGTGGACTCATAACCTCTCTCATCTATTTCTCACAGTGAAACTGGGCTAGCAAAGTACTAGGGAAAGTGGATGGGAAAGTGGGATGGGAAAGTGGGATGAAGTTCAATCAGGATACTAGTTAACATGCCTGTAACACATATAGGAATAAACTGCATACCCTATGCTCTGTGTTATTTGCAATTTGGAATCCAAATTTTGTACATGGTACCAGTGACCCGGTTCTGCAAGGTCTTGTAGTAATAAATGTAGATGAACGCTGCTTGAGGGACATGTAAATTACAGTATTGGTTCTTGTTTGAGAAAATCAATGAATGTACCTGGAAATTCAAGTCTACAGGTACAGCAGATGGTGGGGGGGAATGGGAGGTAGATTTTTTTCCTCCTTGATCTCTAATAGAAAAAAACCCAGATGAAACAGCACATTCCATAGTCTCAAATATATTTTCTAATCCTGACTCTTCAATAGGATACAGTTTTACTTTCATGAAACTTCTGAGGAGAGGGAACCGACAACGTGACTCAATTTTTACCTAGCTCCAAGTCTCAGTCTGTTTTATTGTAGAATAACCCTTGCAAAAGAAATGCACTAACAAGGATCCAGATAGAAGTAAACTTGTAGTAATAGATAATTTCAAGTACCCAGGATTAATGGCTCAAGTAGCACTGAAGGATATAGATAAAAGTAGCACATTCTTGTTACCACAAAGGACTGCTTTAAGCAGTAGGTGGTTTTGCAAGAGATTTAGTCCTAAGTAACAAATAAGACCTGATTTAAGAAGTAATTACAGCTGACTCTGTCACAGTAACTGCAAGATAGTGAAGATTAGTGTAGTGATCTTAACTGTAGAATGACTGTCCACAGGCACAAAACCATGAAATCAAAGGCAAAATATTTTAGGAAATAAAATCCTTAAAATCAACCTGGTAAATATTTAACTACACCATAGTATAGTGATTAAAAGAACAAACATACTAGAAGATAGTTTATTTAAGTAATAAGTAAGCCTATAAAGAGTTAAAAAGCAGCCCCCATGGAGCCAGGGGGAAGTGTCAAGAACAGTGTCATCTGAATTCTGTAGCTGATGAATGTGTCAGAGAGGTTCTGCGAGAAAATGTAAAATTCAAGTGGTCAGAAATAAATCTGAAAGAAGAAAAATATTTGGAATCAAGGACCTGCAGGCATCAAAAGATACATTAAGCTGTCTTGAGAGAATGGATTAAAGCCAGCAAGAGATCTAACCTCTGCAGATGTTACTGTTTAAAATGAGCAGACCACCAGGGCATGAATTTCTGAAAAGCAAGTCACTGTCAGTAACGGTCCTGAAAATATTTAGTACTAAAAAAATTAGCAAGTTTAAGTTACAACTTTCTGTTTCTTTGAGACTGTAACAAAAGTAGCAAGAATGAAAATCCAGCAGGATCAACTCTTTGCCTCTTCCTCAAAGGAATGGAGAAATTCTGATAAGTGTTTTTCTAACATCCTCTTAGAAAGTCGGATGGTGGAGTTTATACCTCAGCTTTTGGTGACCTATTTCTGTCTGTAGCTATCCTTAGGGTTAGAAGGTTTTCCTGTTTTTTCCTAAATCTTTCCAGCTGAAATTAAAGCCAGCAAGGTTTTGTCATGCCTTCAGTGTCATGAAACACAATCATGAAGTGGGATCCCTGCTTTTCATAATTTTCTACATATTGGAAGTTGAAGATATCACCTCCACACCTGCCATCAGACTTTATTTTTTAGAGCAAATATTACCTCTCCTGTTTTTAATAATTTTCCATATTTTAAACCATTTTTAAAGAACTCTTATTTAGGTACTGTTGTATTAAACTACTCAAAACTGAACCTTCTGAAAGGTGAGTTAAGGAAAACGATTACTAATCCTGCCTCACATATGACATATCTATTAGAATGTCTGAGGATGAGTTTTTCTGTTTTTCCATCAGCATGGTATCCCTGATTCTATTTAATATGTCATTTATTGTAACAGCCAGGTATCTTTCTACAGTGCTGTTAGTATTCTCAATTTTGTATTTATGCATTTGATTTTCTTCTAGCCTCAATACAGTACTTGGTCCTTGTATTTATTGAGTTCCATTTTGTTGATTACAAACCACTTTTCCCATTTTTCAAAGTAGTTTTGAATTCTAATCCTTCATCTCCCTTGCACACCTTTTCTTTGGCATTTTTTGGGTGTTCTCTCCATTCCATCAGCCAAATCATAAGTGAAAATGTTGTATTTGGTCAGATTTTGGTCAGACCCTAGCAGAATTCTATGTTATATATCCCTTTTATTTGAAAACAAAATATAAGTAAGTCTAGGAGTATTTTCTGCAAGCAATTATGCACCTATTGTGTGCAGCAAGTTAGCGCAGAACAAAATGTTTCTGTACCCTGTTAATAAGAATGTTAAGTAAGATAGTGCCCAAAGATCCTGTAAGTCAATACACATCTCTTCTTTTTTGCTATGAGCCTATGCTCCTTTTTTTGCTATGGGCCAGATAATCTGTTAAAGAAAGAAAATACAACAGTTTATCAGACTTTTTTTTGCAACAAACCTTTCCTGCCTGTTTCTTTTTCACTGACCCTCCAGGTGCTTTAAAAGTGTCAATTTTAATAATTTATTAGAGTATTGTTCTTGATGTTGAAATAATCTTGACTGCTGATTTTTCCTTTCTGAAGATGATATTTTATTCTCCTCTATTTGGACTACCCGTTGTTCAAGAATTCTTGAAAGCAGTGATGGCAATGCAGTGTTATAAATGCTTTAATTCTAGGACCACTTCACAGAAAATATCTGAGGTAAATATTTAGGTACTGTGTGAACGTAAAAAAGTGTCTCTCTGTTCTCAATATTTCACTCTTGCTTCAAAAGGGGAAAATTAAGGGAACACTTTTAAAGACAAAATTTGCAAGACAGAAAATAAAGAAAAATAACTTTTTAGAAGGAATATTGTTTAACTAGTTTATTAGTATATTTTGCAGTTTCAAGAGACTTTTCTTTCTAAATATTACTGAAACTAGTTAGATATTTATTAATTTTCTCTGTCCAAACTACATTATAATAAATTACTTGTTGCCAAATTGCTTCTTTGAAATAAGTAAATGGTGAAAATAATTCAAATGTGAACAAAAAAAGAATATAGGTAGTAAGATATAGAAATATTGAAATATTTCACACAACTGTCCATTTTTATCCCCTTACCCCTCAATTTTCCCATTCTTGCTCCTCCCCAAATCACCCAAACATCCCCCTTTTCCTCCCTCTGGATCCTCTTTTAAACATTATGTAGTAAATCCTGTACAGCTTGAAAATGCTTTTGTCCTGTATGGAATGATGTATCCCACCCCTAGGCAGCACCTTCCTGGTCTGAAAGGGGATCTAGAGAGCTGCTTGCTTGCAGCCCCTTCTCATGATGGCTTTTCCACCTGGGCACTGGGTTCCTGCTGGGACAGTCCAGGGAGGGGCCTGAATGAAGTGATTGTTTCTTGGTAGTCCTTGGTTCAGGTTGTGCTGTGGTCAGCAGGACCAGAGCAGTGACTGTGCCCTTGTACTTGGCGCTGGTGAGGCCACACCTCAAATCCTGTGTTCAGTTTTGGGCCTGTCACTGCAAGAAAGACATTGATGTGCTGGAGTGTGTCCAGAGAAGGACAGCAGAGCTGGGGAAGGGTCTGGAGTGCATGTCCTATGAGGGAGCTGGAGTTGTTTATCCTAGAGAAAAGGAGGCTCAGGAGGAGCCTTACTCCTCTATCCAACTGCCTGAGAGAAGGCTGTAGCCAGGTGGAGTTCAGCCTCTTCCCAGCTAACCTGGGACAGGACATGATAAAAAGGCCTCCAGTTGTGCCAGGTAAGGTTTAGACTAAATATGAAGAAAAATTTCTTTGCAAGAGAGTTGCCAAGCCTGTAAACAGGCTGCCCAAGAACATGGTGGATCACCACCTGTGGAGGTATTTAAAAGACGTGTAGATATGACACTTAAGGACACAGTGCAGTGGTGGATTTGTCAATGGTGGATTAACAATTGGACTCAATGATTTTACAGGTCTTTTCCAATGGTTAATGATTTTTTGATTCTATGATTCTAGGTTCCTGTCTGCCACTCTGCCTTTCCTGTACTCCTCTGGACTTGTGGAGATGGATCTTCAGTGGTCTGATGGCTTCTGTGATGGGTCTGAGGGTACCCTGACAGGGTACAGTTTGGGTTCCCCATCCTTCCACTGTGTCTGAGCATCTGTGTGGGTGTGCAGGTGAGTTTTATCACACAACTGAATAGCTCTTCTGCCACAGATGGAACTCCAGATAATAATAATAATAATAATAATAATAATAATAATAATAATAATAATAATAATAATAAACCAAACAACAAAAAACCCAAACCACACCTCTTCCACCAAATAGTTGTAACCTTTCAATTGTAACTGATTTTTGCCAATGAAATTTAAACCTCTTAGAGGAAAGCACCCATTTGCTGTTGGCCTTGTAAGTACAGGTATTTGATGCTATGGATTGTGGGAGGTGATTACTGGAATCTGTTCCTTCTTCTCTTATAAAGAAAAAAAATCAGAAAAATAGTGAAGAAAATGTGCTATTTTACATTGGCCATACTTTTATGGTTTCTTTAGTGGTTTCCTTTTTACCTTGTTTTTGAGTTAAATTATGATGGAAATATAAGAAGTGATTTCTCTTTTGTAAAGAGCTTCATGTAGATTGCCAAGACTCACTTCCAGAGAGTTAAAAGTCACATTCTACATCATAATAAAATTCTTTTCTTGTCATCAAGTTTCAGCTATTATGTGAGGAAAAAAAAAAAAGGAAGTTGCTTTTGGATACTCCTTGGAATTACGTGGTGCTCAAAGAAGCTGTTGCTAAGAAATTGCAGAGTTAAAGTTTTTCTTCTTAGCAGAAGAATGTGGCCATGAACAGCTCTCCATCTGCCTCAGAAGAACACCTTAATTTACAGCTGTATATTTCCATTTATATTTTAGAGCACAGACACAGTTGCCTAGCGTGAAAGGTAGCTTCCCTACACGGTGAATTTATTGTATGTTGAAATAAGCACAGAAGTGGACAGAACCAATCTGACATCATGCAGCCCATTCATGTTAGTCTTCAGATAAAGTACTAAAGAGTTTTGATGTCAGAGTTATGTCTCTTGTAACAGTGGATAACAACTCTGCACTGGCTAGATACCTTCTGCTGCTCTCTAAGCTGAACAGGAAATCTAAATAATCTCGTGGTTTCCTGATTAAATAGATACTGGCAATGAGAAATGTATGAGTGCTGCTAAATACAGTTGCTAGATAGTGAAAGATATCTTTTGGGGTTTGGTTTTTGGTTTTTTTTTTCCTACAATGAAACATTAAACTTGCCAAACAAATGACAAAAGATCAACACAAAATATAATATGGGAATTGTTTCTCTCTTTACCTACCTGAAAAAAAATTAAAATATAATTAAGAGAGAGAGAGAGAGAGAGAGAGAGAGAGAGAGAGAGAGAAAGAGAGAAGCTTTCTGGTTTAATGTGTATATTTTACATATTAAAAAATGGAAGATATTCTCACTGAAGTGACATCTGTCCTGAAGGGACACAAGGGCACATCACAGCTCTAGAGTAAGCTCTGCTCTGGTGCTTGGCTGAGATGACTAAAGAGCATGAATGACGTGCCAAACTCTTTGGGTACCATTAAGTCTCCCTCTTTGGGAATGTATGCATTCAATCATTGGGGAGAAGAAGAGGCAGAAAACAGCCAGACAGTGGCAGCTGAAACCACACAGAGGTGCAGGTGAAATATTTGGCTATGAGCAGTTAAACTATTTTGTCAGTTAGGCAATTTTATTCTAAGTAGAATTCCCTGGTCCACATCCCTATGCTTAAGCTGTCTGTTTTTCCTGGTTCAAACAGAGAGTGGGAAGGGGAACAACTGAGATAACCGAAATCAAACCTGCCACCTTCTGTTCCATGCGATCAGTAAATACTTTACCCAAAGTTCCTGCAGTCTCTGTGTAAAGCTGAGATAGCTGGCACTGCAAAGCAGGTAGCAGCTCTAGAAGCAGAAAACTGGCCTGCTGGAGCTTATGCCAGTTTGATCCCTTCTGCTATTCTGTATCAAAGGACATATTGTGGGTTCTTTATTTTCTACTTTTATTTTAAAAATTATTTTTGTTTTGACAGAGTTTGTAATCTCACATTTTTAGTCACAGAAAGACTTCAGGAACATTTAACATCTGTGCTTTCTCTCAGTTTGCTTGTTCTTGACAATGTTCATCTCAGAAAAGCCATGATCTTTCAAATCATGGTGGTCTATACTGATCTCACTGGTCATTTCAGCACTAGTCATTAGCAAATGCAGTGCTACACCAATTAAAGTCTTCTGGATTTGGCATTTAGTTTAATATACTGATTCACAGCAATGTACTTACTTGTGCTGAGTTCATATGCAGCTCTGTGGCTTCACAACTGCCTTTAACCGATTTGAGAAGGTACTCTTCCAAAAAGAATGACTCTTCTTCTTGCCCAGGTGTGCATCACCATTGATTTCCTTGTGGTTGTGCTAGTGTGGCCATGCAGCAACTCAGAGAAATTCACTTAACTCAACTGGAAAAACAGTCACACAAAAGATATTTTCTCAACTAAGCTGTTTCAGCTGCCTGTGGTGATGAGGCAGCACGGCCTCAACACAGAGAAAAGGTGAGAAGATGTGGCCTGACACAGACTAGAATTGCACCTTTAAGCAGCAGTGGAGATCAGCTATGAGAGGTGTGACACTGTTTCTCCACTGTGGGCTTAGCAGAACACCTCTACACCTATTCTCTTTGCTTTCATGAGCCTCTTCTTATTTCCCTCCTTTGTAAGAGGCTCAGCCATGCTCTGAGATGGTTCTTGTATCATGGCTGGAAAGAAAGGGATGGTGTTTGGACTCCTGAGCTGCCTTTGCTGGCAGCATGACCCACATGAACACCTTATAGCTGTTACTTCAGCTCGGGTTTCAAGCCCAGACTCCACAATTATCTACATTGGTCTGCAGCTTCAACCTGTGTACAGGGACAAATTGACTGGTGTACTATGAGGGAAAACCTAAGTAGGAAGAGGAAACAGGAGAAATTAGTCTGACCTTAGGACATGTGGGGCAGAGCTAGCTTAATTTATACCTAGTGAACAAACAAGCCCAGAGTGAGGAATGCCTCACAAGGACGCAGCATGAGACATGGTACACAAGCAGAATCAGGACATGTGGTGGCCTCATCGCCATTTTAAAGCATATAATTGAAGTTTCATAGGATATGTGGATGAGCCTAAAAATAAGCAGGAAGGATGAAATAGTTACCATTCTCAAAGCATTTGTGAAAGTTGATCACCTGTCTATTATGTTGCCAATGCAGATATTTACAAAGAGAGGCTAATGCTGCTTTGACTGGTGCAATACAGTAACACTCTCTGGAAAGCTACTATGGCATGTGAGATATGTTGGTCTGGTATCCTCTTTGGTCTTGCTCATAGCCATTTCTCTTAAGCCAAAAGCTGAACTGAGGCACTACCGTTTCACTGGGTTTACATGTCTCACAGTCCTCTATAATTTGGAGAAGTTTCTTGGCTGGACATTTCATATTCTTAAACAATTTCAGCTCTAAAGTATGTAAGTCTTTTTTTGTAGTTTGCTTGTTTTGTTGTTTGTTTGGATTTTTTCTTTATTGCAGGCATTTTTTTACTTGTTAAAAAAAAAAAAAAAAAAAAAAAAAAAAGAAAAAAAAAAAGGAGGGGGGTTTCTCCACCAGCCCAGTATCTCCCAGTAACAAGTTAATGATCATTGTTGCCAATTCTGCTATTTGGCTTCTGAAAAGAGGATGCCACTCCTCTGTGGCTGTGCCATACTTTGGGAAGAACCTGTTGGTGTTAGCTCAAGTGTCTGATCTTCTAATTCAATCAGAAGAAGACCCAGAAATCTGAAGAAGGTGCCTGGGATGTGACTTCAGCAGATGCCAAATGCCCTCCAGAAAAGAAGCACTGAAAGTATCACTTTAGTATGAACAAACCTGCCCTGCCTACTGACCTTTTTAGCCTGTATATACTATTTAGTGAAGGAACATATTAAAGGCAAGAGTCAGCAGTGACTGTAAATGATCTCAGTGGGCAAGAAAGCCTTGCTCCCCATGCCCTTGCTCCCTTTCTTCCTGATCCACATGTTTTTGTCTCCTCAAGCATCCATCCTTCCTTGTTCCAGTTATAACAGGCTTTGTTGTGAATTGATATCATCCACTACTGACTAAAAATTGTTCCCCAAAAGACCTAATTAGCTGTGGAACTGGCATGGTGCAAGCATTGGGAGTGAGTGGTCAGTGCTGGGGGAGAAAGGAAGGGTGGGAAGGGCAGGGAGCAGTGTGTGCATCAACTGTGGAGGGGTGTTGAGTCTGCTGGCTAGAGCTGTGGAACCATCCCTCAAAGACAAACAGTCTGTCTTGCAACCAATGACAGTGAAAATACTAATCAAAAATGTTCTATAAACTCTGGTTTAAGAGTGTTGCTACAATTACAATGAAGGCAAAAGCTGGAAGGCAATGCTCTTCAAGCCTGCCTTTGCTGTAGGTACACCACTGATAATAGAGTAATATCAGCTGAAACTTAATTGGAACACTAAGGAAAGCTTGAGCTATTTATGGTATTTAATAATTTAATAGTACAAAGTTCACTGATTGTAGTTGCATTCATTTTTATGTTTAATTTAATTATTACTTCTATTTCTTAATTAATAATGCAAGGGTGTACTTTTATGTAGCACTTTTTTTGGTGCAGTTCCCATTCTGCACCAGAATTTAATAAAGATCTTCCTGTTTGTAAAAAATATGAGTACACTCCAGTATACACACATTCTGAAAAATTACTTGAGTCTGTAATCTATGAGATCCTTGCAAGGCTCATAAAGAGAATCTAATCACAAAATGTTTACTCCAAGGTGTGTAAGAGCCCTCTAATCTTTACTTTCTTGTGTTTACAACACTCAGGTAGAAACAGGGAGTTTTATTTCTCCCACTATAGCTGGGATATCAAAGCCCAAAGATGTTAAAATCTTTACTCACAAAGATTATTTAAGATCATGGATTCCACTAGATGACTTGCCTAGAGTACTAAGAAAAGCTTTTGTGGATCACCAAACTTATATCTGCCAAATCCAAGAGGATCTTCCTTACTACTGGACTTTGCTGTCTCACTAATAATAAAGAGTCCTTTAAAGATGGGTTCAGCGTACTTTGTTGAGTGGAAAGAAAGATTTTCTTCTAAGAAAAGTTTTGAATGTAGGTCACAGGAGGGCAAAGAGGATATAAAATAGGATATAACTGCTGATGCACATGGTGGCTTTTATGGGAAAGAAAAATGAAAGCTGTAATGTTTTTTGGGGGAAAAATTCGTTACATGAAAAACAAGCTTAAATTAGGGAATACTGGGTTACACTGAAGCCCTAAGGGATTGAAGTCAGTAGAGAATAGTCATTCTGCTGGAAAAATGAAGAAGATACTCTGTAGATTAACTTAACATCTTGTTCTAGAACAAGATGTTGTACTGAGAAAGCTAGTTTTCTGACTGCCTTTGCACCTATTCAGAATGTATAGCATGGAAAAAATTATAAAATAATCAATTTTAAGGTTATGTCTTAAATGTGAAGAAATAAGATCCTATATTTGTGTGAGGGGCTTGCTTTGGTGTATTGATGATGAAATACTTTTCAGTGTTTAAGATAATTTACGAATATAGTCATGGATCTAAACTTTGTGCCTCTATTTTATATTAAGTCAGTTTGGTTTAGATATTTATAGTGGACCTGCATGCAATTTTTATGACTTAAGAAAGCAAATTTAAAAAAAAAATTAAATTGAAGTACATAAAATGAGGAACAAACATTTTCCAAAGGAATTTGCCCTGACATGAAAGAAATTCTTGGTGAGACCTCTAATCTCTTATGCTTGATATAGGAGACCAGCCTAAAGGAAGAAAAAAAAAAAAAAAAAGGTGAATTCTCAACAGGTTGCATAGACAGAATATACTTTATTATGACCTGCCTTGTTCTGGGACTTTTAAGTATCATTGCTAACAGAAATGGGCTTTATGTCTGTGCATGACCTAGTCTGAGTAGTCTTACTTTTCAGAATATAGTTTCACTCAATGAATTTTTATATTTTCATAATGTAGTGTTCGACTTCTAATTTTGTTTTAATTTTTATTATGACATTTTATTAATAAAACTGATTTTATACAATGCATTTTATATAGAAAAAATGAGTACTCAAGTGTTGTTATTTTGGCTGTTCCATGAGTAATGTATTTTCTGTTCACAATATTTTCTTCTATAGTCTATATAAATGTGCTATTTATATGTGTTATAATAATAAATTGTTCTCTTCAGGATGTTCAGAGTATTTGATTTAATGACTGGATACTAGCTTTAAATGCTAGAATTAAAGACAGATATTGGGTAATCTTGAAACAATAAAATTATTAAATACATGAAGAATTGTCAGAAAGCAGCAATATATTTTAAAAAGGAAAAACATGTTGGAATTATGCAGTGAGTTTTTTATTCTTATGTTGTCCAGGTTAACACTGTTCCAGTGATTTTACAAATAATGATCTGTTTACTTTGCATTTCATCTTCCTTTCCATTTCATCTTTCTTCCTTTCCCTGAGCAGTATTCCTGATAAGACTCACACAAGTAAACACTGACACATTTGAAAAAGAAACAGCGGGTAAAATTTTCTGGGATGTATTTCCATGAGCCCCTTTTCTAGCATTTCGCTGTCCCTTGAGAAGGGGAGGTTTTGCTCCTCCTGTGCTCACAGGGTCTCATTGCAAGTGCTGTTGGCTCCCAGAGTCCTTCCTATTTATCTACTTGCTGTAATATTTACCAGCCCCCTCCCCAAGCCAGCTGAGTTCACTGCTCACAGAGAACGTTCTCTTTTCCTGTGTTTGTGTGCTGTGTTACAGAGCTGAATAGGTCACAAAGAGGTGCTAGGTGCCACCTACATGGTGGCAGCAGGTGCTAGGGGACACAGAGAAGGGGAAACACAAAGAGTGTTTTTCCCTTTTCTGTGGTGAGGAGTGGTTTCATCCGCTCACCCTGCTTGATGTAACTTCAAGTTCATTTAGTGAAAAAGGAAAGGGATTTTTTTGCTGGGTCAATTATTATGGAGACAGATGGGGGAACCCCTAGAAGGACTGTAGCTTCTGAGTGACTCTCAGTGGAATAATGACTATGATTAAATGACCATGAAGGGACTGTGTTGATATGACATTTAATATAGTACTGAATTAGCCAATAAGAAATTTTAGAAATTGTTTGATCAGCTTTATTCTGAAATGATTTAGCTGGAGATACTCTAATGAAGAATTTTTTACAAGCAGTGACCTGTTTCTCTTTATTTTTTTTTTAATGAGGCTGTCCCACATTTCCTAACAGAAGTGATTTTTAGCTCTCTGAGATTCTGTTAATGTACACACTAACAGCATCAGCTCTTTGCAGCAGCCTAACAAAGTTTTGAAGTCTAAGCAAGTCTTCTCCCAGCAGTCTCACTACCTATTGAGGATAGGGTTCAAAGCACAGTGAGCACCTACCAGGTTGTATCCCTAGTCCCTGGATAATACTGAGATAATTTCATTGCTGGTGTGCAGAGCAACTGGGAAATTTTGAAATTGCAAGAAAGCAGATATATTTTTCAGTGTCTTTAGCTTTCATTCCACATAGAATGACATGGCTTGTTCCTACTATCCCATATGCTAGAAACTGCAGCTCCTACATCTCCTCCCAAACTAGCCTCTCATCACTGCTCAGAATGATAAGGTGTTCATAAATTCAGGCAGTGATAAATGTCAGGTATACATCAGTGAAGGCATGAAAACAAGCTGAAGCAGAGCCAAAGTTCTGCTTCATTCAGCCTAGAAAAGAGGCTTCACAGTGACCTAATTACAGCCTCCTAGTACCTGAAGGGAACAGACAAGAGAGATGGAGAGGGACTATTTACAAAAACCTGTAGTGACAGGACAAGGGTGAATAGATTAAAACTGAAAGAGAGTAGGCTTAAATTAGAGATGAGAAAAAAAACATAATTTCCTGTAAAGGTGATGAGACACGGGAACATGTTGCCCAGAATAGTTAAGGAGGCCCCACCTTAAGAAGTGTTTAAGGCCAGGTTGGATGGAGCTCTGAGCAATCTGGTCTGGTGAAAAGTGTCTCTGCCTATGGCAAGGTGGTTGGAATTAGGTGATCCTTTAGGTCCCTTCCAACACAAATCTATTCTATTCTATTCTATTCTATTCTATTCTATTCTATTCTATTCTATTCTCTTCTATTCTCTTCTATTCTCTTCTATTCCATTCCATTCCATTCCATTCCATTCCATTCCATTCCATTCCATTCCATTCCATTCCATTCCCTCCTGGGGAGGTGGTAGATCACGGTGGATCGCCCATCCCTGTCAGTATTTAGGAGGCATTTGAACAATGCTGTTAATGATATTCTCTAAGTTTTGGTCAGCCCTGAAGTGGTCAGACAGTTGACTGGATGATCCTTCTAGCTCCATTCCAACTGAGGTAGAAAATAAATGAAACAAAGCACCAGTTCAGAACAGCTGATCATCTGAGTCTCATCTGTCTGTCTGGGCCCTTGCACAATGGGCTGTGGAAAGGTGACCTGCTCTGGTCAGCCCCTTGGCCCCTTCCAGCTACCTTCCCTGCCAACTGCACAGAAGGCACAAGAAGGGGCTAGATTTATAAATACATATCTCGTCCAGATCCAAAAAGATGATTTTGCATTAATGAAATACTGTTGAAAAAGGAGCGGTTTTCTCTTCTAAATGAAAGTAACAAGTAACAGTTATTTGAAAGGATATTTAAGCTAAGAAGTGCATGTTTCAAGAGAGACTGTAAGCAATGTCACTTGTGGCTGTCAGACACCTTAAATATCTGTGATTAGGCTTGAACAGGAAGAATGACAAGTGTGGCTTTTTAAAAGAAAAAGTCGGTGGTTTTTCTTTTCAGCACTGAAAAATAGGCTCCAGTACTCTGGCGTTGAACAAGAGCTATTTTTCTGTGTGCCTGGTTGAAAGGAAGAGTGAATGATGAGAGAATGACAAGCTCAAACCCCAGATCCTTCTGTTAGCTTACTCAGGTGGAAAAAAGGACAATTATTATGAAGAAGATGAAAGTTACAAATATATCAGATTGCAAACAACACAAAGGATTATTCTCTAATGACAGATAGCAAAGCCAACTTATCAATGTTTTCTGGAAACATTATGTTTTAATTTTATGTGGCAGATGCTTCCACAGAATATCAAAACCACTTTCAGTTACTTTTTCAGTGGCTATAAAAGCAACATCTAATCACAGAGAGATTGATCTAACCGTGTTAAAAAACCGACCAGCTTGAGCTGTGTTTAGTTTCAGATTGTATTCCTTGCATAAAGCAAATATGAAGACTTTTTACTTAGAATAATTCTTCATTTTGTTAGTGCTTCCCTGCTTTATTCAAGCTAGGACATACTCTGAAGTAGCCTAGGCTTAAACTAGTTCTGATCACAGCCTGGATGTTGGGATTGACTCCGATTTACTGCATAAGTAAAAACCTGTTCAAGAGTCAGTAGGCGTGTACAGCTTTCTTGTAGCTTCCTTTAATAACCTGTCTATATTGGTCAGGACAAATGCAAAGCAGCATCAGAAGTCAGAGTCATTCATTGTAATTGTAGTCTTGAGTGAGGAGATGGAGGTGGCAGAAGCTGAAAGACAAGGAAGTGGTCAGGAGAGAATGAGGCACGTAGTGATGTAGCCCTGTAAAACTCTCATGGATGCAAATGCTTCACAGGACTCCTAGTAACCACAGTCTGCCCTTGAGCTCTCCAGCTTTCCCCCAGCAAGGTGGTCTAGCCAGCCTTTCCTTAGCCACAGTTCTGTATCTGTTACCACTGTAAGGACAGTGTGCTCTTGTGGCCCAGAAGGCCAATGGAATCCTGGGGGACATCAGGAAGAGGATTTCTAGCAGATTGAGAGAGGTGATCCTTCTTCTCAATCCTGGTAAGGCTGCATCTGTAGCAATGTATCCAGTTCTGGGCTCCTCAGCACAAGAGATCCATGGAGTCCCTGGGGCAGGTCTGGCAGAGGGCTACAAGATCATTAAGGGACTGGAGCATCTCTGCTAGGAGGAACAGCTGAGGGAGCTGGGTCTGATCAGCCTCAAGAAGAGATGACTGAAAGGGAACCTCACAAATATCTGTCAGTATCTGAAGGGAGGGTGCCAAGGAGCTGCAGCCAGGCTGTTCTCAGGGGTGCTGAGCAACAGGACAAGAGGTGATGGGCAGAAACTGCTGCACAAGAAATTCCACCTGAACACGAGGAAGAACTTCTTTACTGTGCAGTGACTGAGCAATGGAACAGGTTGTCCCAGAGGGGATGTGGAGTGTTTCTCACTGGAGATATTCAAGAACTGTCTGCGTGCAATCCTGTGCAGTGTGCTACAGGATGACCCTTACAACCTTTCCCATTATGTGATTCTGTGTTTCTGTGAAACAAAACCTAAACCTGCCACTTTAAGTACTTAGAACCAGGACAGCATCCTCTTAGAAAATGTGCCCTAACATTCCCATCTATTTCAGAGATATAGAGCAGATGTCTTTTGCAGGAAATTCCAGGCAGATGAGGAAAGTATATTGAAGACAGGTAAACAATACATTATTCTTCTTTAACCATTTGGTAGCATAGAATATCAGAAATACTTTGGAATTTCCATGGTCACAGGCACCATGAGGCCACAGATGAAAACAACTCCTTCCCAATCAAATTTTGTAACAGCTATGTCTCAGTTGGAAAGGGAGCTAAAGAGCTCACGGTAAAACACAAAACATTTGGTCTTCATAAATGTGTATTTTAACATGGTTACAACCTCAAAAACTGTATGTCACAAACAGGTGATGTGTACGTGAAAGACGATAACATTACTGCAAATATTTGCTGATTTCGCAGAAGAAATCTTCTAATTTTCTGTATTTTTCATGTGTGTTAGCAGCATAAACATTGCAAGAATTTTATTCTAAAATGATTAGAACAAATAGATGCCTCAGTTTGCATGCTGTGTTATACCTGAGAGTCCACTACAGATACCTCTGCATAAATTCACTAGGTTTTATCTCAATTTTTAACCTTTCAAAATGAAAAAAAAAAAATTCATTTATTCAAGTTAGAGAAATAGTGATTCGTCTTTTAACAGTTTTATTTTTAACAGTTACCATAATTCTCATCCTAACAGGGAAAACTTGGCTAGAATTAATGATAAAGATGATGGTTTCTGTAAGTCTCATGTCTGTGCTAACTTTAGCACAGCACAACAATATATAAAGCTAAAAGGTTGAATATAGTATTTATTTATGATGAGGATAATAAACAAGATATATAAAACTAAAAGGTTATTTGGGCCTTTTTTGTTAACATTGACTCTGTGATAAATATTTATCCTAAATATTTAATTTGACTAACATGTGAAAAGATAGGTGTACAAGGAGGTACACAAGCTACTCAGATGTGCTTTAAAAATTTAGTAGTAATGGGGTTAATTTCTATAGAAAGCTTGTAAGAAAATGAAAGGTTATTTGTTTTAAAGTTGCTGCATAAATGCTATCTGTTATCTGACATCAAAACTCTGAGATACTTTATAAATTTCTAATGTCTTCTTCAAAGAGTTACTATCTTCTAGTAGCCTAGATGAAAGAGTCTACATGTGACTGTGAAATTGGGGAAATATAAACTACTGGTTTCCTCACTGAATATCAAACTCTTTGCTTTTTCTGCAACCTATCAGTCATTATCAAGCTCTGAAGGCAAAAGAATGAGCTGGCTGTAGCTTTCAGTAGAATGAGCTTTCCTTCAGGCTGTAGCAGGAGAGAATGGCAGCTGTTTCCAACAATTGTCCCACACAGTCTTAGGGGTCATATCAGTGATTAACAGCCCACATGCATTAGCTTCAGTTTAGTCATCTAGATTTTTCTGTGTCTTCAACATGCATCTTTACTCTTATTGCTTAATTTTTTATTAAAACATTTGCTTACAATATTGAAGTAAATATCATCTTGCTGAAACAATAGTTGGCTGATGTCGAGGTGAGCTGTGAACACCTGACTGTGTGGGCCAGCAGAAAGGGGGTAGGAGCATGAATTAAGGCTGGGAAAACCATAAAACGGATGCAAAGATGAAGAAGGTATTAAAGGGATATGAAAAAAATCTGTGGCCTTTTTCTTTTCTAGAAAATTCACAGAGTGGTTGGGAAACAGGACCAGGGTAGTGATAGACATGTCTGAGCACCAGCATTTTCCTAATCAGCCTTGTGCTGATTTTTTTTTGTGAAAAAGGAATCCTGGGGGACATCAGGAAGAGGATTTCTAGCAGATTGAGAGAGGTGATCCTTCTTCTCAACCCTGGTAAGGCTGCATCTGTAGCAATGTATCCAGTTCTGGGCTTTTTTTTTGTGAAAAAAATTTTGTGAAAAAAAAATTCTGTGAAAAGGCAGGGAGCTGGTCAATGCTACCCATTTTACCTGATCTGTCATTGCTACAGGGAAAGGAGCAACGGGGGAGAAGATGAGGCTTCCCTGAGGGTATGAGTTACCCCTGCTTTACAAAAACCAAGTTACAGCACCAAAGTCGTAGAGATCCCTGGAAGATCTATGTCTCCACCTATGGATAGACAGGTGATAAGTAACTGTGTTAACTGTACAGCTGTCAGGTCTTTAGTATTTGACGTTTCTGTATGCACTAGGGAAAGCACAGCTATGCAGTTGTACAGACTAATTTATCTATCACCTATAGAAGGTGATTATTTTACACCAGGAAGTTCTACACTAGGAATATGCTGATCCATTTCAGGAGGTGCTTAAGCGCGGATCAGCAACTGGGCGCCAGACTCCTTTCAGCAACTGGGGCTACTGTGGCCTTTTTGCTTGGTTGTTTGTTTAGAACCTGCTTTTTAAAGATCATTGAGATATTTTCCTACCTTAAATTATGTGGGATCTGGTTCATAACCCAGCCAGGTTACAGAGTCTATAGCGAAATGAGGTGATTTGTGTTTTGTGCTCTTCAAACCTTATCCCAGGATGGTGATGAACCACCAGTTCCCATTAAATCTAACACAACCACAGTGGCAGTCAAGATCTCTCTGCTGAGGATTGTCCCTCTTAAAGCAGATGGATGGTAAATTGTAACATAATATTCATATAATCTGTAGTATTTAGCAAAATAGAAAATATAACCTTTTGAAATAATTTCTTCTTTCCTGAAGTGGCTTTTGTCTTTGTAGCACTTTTTGACAGTCTAGTAGTAAAAAGTCTTATTAATTTGCCTATAAAAGAGAGGTATACAGAAAGAGTTTCAATGCACTTTGTCACAGGAAAATTTACTGGCTGTGTGCCTTCATGAGTTACATATGTTGAATATAGTATTTATGATGAGGATAAGAACCCAAATATATTAATATGTATCTGAAAATTACTTATGCTGCCTTTTCGCAATTAATCTCTGGCATAAATCTGGAACGAGATCTATGGAAATTTCAATGTGAAAACCTGAAACATGAGATTAATAACCTGAAATTCTTGAGTTGTAAGTAGAAATTTTGGATCTTTAAGTTTAATTAATTCCATTCAACTTCTGCATGCATATGTGATGAATGTGCCACAAATAAATGGATTAACATATGCTGCAATTCTTGCCACGCAATATTAGACTTACTGTAAAAACTTCAGATATTGGGGAGGACTATAACTAAGGGATAGAGTTTAGATTTCCCTTTAAAAATAAATTGGCACAATATACTTTCTTAATTTAAAATTATTTAAAAATTTGAATAAAAGAAAATTTTAAAAACAGTGTAATATTTGAAATAAAGTAAAATATAATATTAATAATTATTGTAATCAGAAAAGAAGACAAGAAAAAGAGAGTCAGGAATAAAACTCAAGGAAGAGAAGTGATGCACAATACAATTGCTCACCACTTGCTGACTGCTGCCCAACCCAGCCCTAAGCATTCATTAGACCATCCAGCCCAGCTCCCATCCAGTTTATATCCTGGACATCAGTTTATATCCTGGTGTGGAATATCTCTTCAGATAGTTTGGTCGAGCTGTCCTGGCTATGTTCTCTTCCAGCTTCTTTTGCACCTCCTCTCAGGCAGAGCACTGAAAACTGAAAAGTCCTTGAAAAAGTATGAGCACTGCTGAGAAACAGCTAAACATCCTTGTGTTATCAACAATATTCTCATGCTAAATCCAGAAACAGCTTGACATCCGTGTTATCAACATTATCCTCATGCTAAATCCAGAACACAGCACTGTACCAGCTATTAGGAAGAAAATCAACTTTATGCCTGAGGAGACCAGCATATCTGAACATATCAGAGATTTAACCAATATTCAGGAATCAAGAAAAAGAAAAAAAACAAACCACAGATTCATTCTGATTTTCAAGGGTTTTTCTTGGTGTTAAAATCACAGAATCACAAAAAATGGCTGTACTGAGTTCCATGCACTGTTGTATTAATTTGTACAGTTATTTTTACGTGCAAGTCAGCACCCATATCTTCTGTATCTTTTATTGTGTCACTATTTTTTTTCTCTTGGGCAGTTGACTCAAAAAGAATGTTATTTGGGATAAGCCTATGTGACATATGAAGTTATGCTATTACTTGCTCAGAATGCTGTATGATAATATGCACCTAAATAAAGATGAGTCAACAGTTTAGACAAAGAAGCATTATTCATGAATATACATATTAAATAAAGTGTCTACAGGAGGGGAAAAAAGTGAAAGTCTTTGTGCTCTCTCTTCTATATAGATTGCCTTTACAAGGAAAAAAAATGCCTTTTCTTTGAACTCAGTAAATGCCCTCTGGGTCAGTTATCAAAAGGGAAGGGGACTTCTGTACAGTCATCTTACCAAAAGAATTACAGAGCTCTTCAAGGAGATGACATGCTTCTGGGGACCATAACGCCCACATCAATAATATTAAATAGCATTTTCTATTAAAGGGAATCCTGTTACAAGTGAATCTCTGGTCTAAAACTCAGATTCCATCTAATCTTTTAGTTGGCTTCATTCCTTTGAGGCAGTCTTGAATAGAAGCATTAGGTTTACTCAAGCTGTATAGCATGTCTTTAATGCCAGCAACCACAAAGAGGTTTTTGCTCAAGGTCTTAGAAGAGGATCTGGAATTTTAGATATTCTTTTGGACCTTTTTCAAGTCTGTTGTTTTCTAGTACTATGAAGCATTCTCTTTTTTCTCTACAAAAATAAAAAAATCTTTTCTGCAGCTGTTATTAGAGCCCCATTTTACACCTACTCTTTCAAATCACTATTAACCTGTAACTAAATGCCTGTCATGTCCTATCCTTCATCGACAAGGAAGTGTTATGCATAGATGTGTGCACTCTCACAGACAGAGTCACCAAAAAGGAATGTTGTTAACTGATGTAAAATGATCATCTGATCCTCCACCCACATGCTTTTTGATATGTATAATATGTGTATTTTCATGTGCTCTGTACTGATGTATGTTGTTCACATGCAAGAATAAGTAGTCAGCCATTTGGTACATAATTAGTAAACAAATATTCTGCTCAGAGTTCTTTTTGTTCAGGAATCTTATCTGCTGAAATACAATTTTTCTGAAAGATATGAAACAAAAAGCCAGCCAAGTATTCAAAAAACCTGTCAGTTAAATAAGAGAAAACATCAGCTCTTGAGCATTTCCTCCTTACCTTGTGTTTATCTTTATAACTGAAATTGCTTTTATGAGAATGCCTAAAGCAATTTCTGTGCTTTGTGTTGGTGAGGAATAACACCTCAGGTAAGGAATAGTGTGGGTTTGTTTTCTGATTAAGTATTAAAAGGAATCCCATTGTGCATTCTTTTCTCTTCATAGTTTATTCTCCTAAGTCATTAAAAATCAGGAGACACTTCAGTTCTCCCAGCTGATCATCACAATGAAACTATGAGATGAAAAGTGATCTGAATGATACGTTTCAATTTAAAACTGAGCACATATTTTCAAACATGTATGCTAACATCCACTCACTGACCTATTTTTAGGATTCTATCAAGCCACTCCAATGATGAGATTTTTAGTGAAGTCCCTATCAGGAAAACCGTTTGGGAAAAGAAACTCCACAAACAGAATAGGCTCTAGAGTCCATATTCAGAGACAATTATACAACTCTACTGCTACTTTAAAGTTTTCACCCTATGATCTGCAGAGTGTTGCAAACAATCCTCGGAGAGGAGCGTTCATCCAGTGTAGCTACCGGGTAAAAACACATTTTACTCCCTGTAAAATTGTGCCCACGTGTGCAGTTGTTGTTGTTGTCGCAAGAAAGTTGTATGACTGTGGTTGAGGGATGTGAACAATGCAGGCAAAGGTGAATGACAGGCAAAGTGTCTCTATGCAGTCCCCAGAGGGAGGAAGGAAGGAAGGACTCAGAGATATCTCATGCTATCAAAAGACTTAAAAGTACTATTTCAGGATACACCTTTAAAAAAAGAAAAAAAGGACTGCTTATAAAATATCTCCTTAAACAGTTTTCCCATTGCAGGCAAAGAACAGGCAGGAAGCGTGGAATGTATAGTGACCAAAGAAAACATTCCCTGAGGGAAATTTCTCACATAAATCTGCAGCGCACTTATCTGCCTTGTCTCCTGCTTAACAGGACGAGTAGCCGAACCTATGCACTTTCCCCCTCCTCTGAAAAGTCGTGTTTTCTTGAAATCTTTTCCCCCAAGTCCTGGGAGCAGCGGGCGGTCCCGCGGGGACGGGGGAGGCGCTCTCCAGGGTCCTGGACAGAAGGCTCGGCCGCGCTGCTGGCTGGGTCAGGATCCTGGAACAAGATCATTGCTCCGACTTCTAAACAGCTATAGCAGAAAGTAAGAGGCTTTCGCCCAGAGTCCTCAACACTGTTTCTGCTTTTCTCATTAGTAATCAGAATTAGTAACTATGAGGAGCATGTGGCTCATTTCTAATCAGTTGTGCGTTAGCACTTGGGAACACGTTCTCTCCCCACAAAAGAAAATGCTTTGTGAGATATGAATTGCACATAAGGAATACTAGCTAAAGAAACTGAAACAAATGAGAACAGATATAGCAGTGGATCTGCTCTGCAAATGTGTGAAATGGGAGTTTGAACTGCAGTTGGACAATTTAACAAAGAAAAGGAGGTCATCTTCTCTTTCTGATTGAGGAAGTGAGCAGAGATTTGGGTGTGATGTACTAATGTTCACTCCTGCACACCATATGAGAGCGATTCACCACATTTCTTCTTTATTAAACAAAATAATATAACTAGAAGAACTGATACCTGGTACATCCCAAGGCAGATGAGCTATCTCTCATGTGACTGGTGACTGTGGATGTAAAACTGAGTTGTGGAGAAATCATTGGCTTCTGCTCTGAAAATTAGCTGAAACCTGCAAGAAAAGAGTTGGACCTATTTGAGAAAATGGCTACCAAAATGATGCCAGGAAACAAAGTGAGTGGATGAGATGCTCTTTTTCTATTGCAATTTTATTGTGTGTCATGTTAGTTCCCAGAGGCAGTATCTTTTCTCATTTTCTGAACAAAATTCTGCGTCCAGTGTACTGTGCCCCATCTCCTCTTCTGCTGATCTATGCTGCCATCAACTTTGCTGAAGCTGATCTTTTTTTTTCATGGTAAGGGATATTTTAAAAGTACGAATGTTATAGGTTGATGATGGAAAGTAGAAGGTGAAACTGAGTTTTGGGGTGAATATTTATATATATATAATATCATTCTGGGACAACATAAATGGCACAAGCTCTTAGAAGGTTTCAATTTCATCTGACTCTGAGGTTTATTAGGCAGGGAATTCTTATATACTATTGTACAGAGACCAATTGATTGGTGGAACAAAGGCAAACAGTTTCAACCACATTAGTCAACCCAGAGGGACATCAAGAGAATACCCCTTCCTGAGAGAAGAATGCAGCATATGTAAACATCTGTCCTGTTTACAGAAAGTCCCCTGGGAAAGGAATCTCAGAGTTCAAAACATTCAAAGCAGGGAACCAGGGCTACAATATAATTCTACCTTTGCCTATACAAGGTGAATTCTCCAGCTTCTTCTAGGCTAGTATTTTTAACAACAATGGTAGAAAGACAAATTTAAATGTCTGAAAACCGATCTAGCATTGGAAATACAAAAAAATGCTATTCCAAGGAACTTTGAACTTGGAATCTAGTTTTCCCAGAAACATTATCCTCTCTTCTCTCCCACCAGTGGTTCTTTGAGGAATGTGAGTTCCCAGTGTGTCCACATGATCAAGAAGGCCAATGGCAGTCTGACCTGTACCAGCAATAGTGTGGCCAGCAGGAACAGGGCAGTCATTGACCCCCTGTACTCAGCACTGGTGAGACCGCACTCGAATTCTGTGTTCAGTTTTGGGGCCCTCACTTCAAAAAAGACATTGGGGTGCTGGAAGGAGTCCAGAGAAGGGCAATGGAGACTGGAGGAGGGTCTGGAGCAGAAGCCTTATGAGGAGCAGCTGAGGGAACTGGGGGTTTTTAGCCTGGAGCAAAGGGCCCTTAGGGGAGACCTTATCAGTCTCTACAGCTACATGGGAGGAGGTTGTAGGAAGGGGTCGGTGTCTCCTCCCAAGTAACAAGAGACCAGATAAGAGGAGTTGCACCAGAGAAGGTTTAAACTAGATATAAGAAAAATTTCTTCACTCTAAGGGCTGCCAATCACTTTAATGGACTGCCCACGGAACTGGTGAAGGGACTGTCCCTGAAGGTATTTGAAAAATGTGTATATGAGGTATAATTTAGTGTCAAGCTTGGCAGTGCTGGATTAATGGCTGGACTTAAAAATTTTAAAGGTCTTTTCCAACCCCACCAAGTCTATGATTCTATGATTTCCTCCTCAGCATTTGTGCTAGGCTTGGAGATATAGGTTGAGAAAATAGAACTAACCCTCTGCACAGCAATTGGTTCCTGACCATTGTTTCTGATTATCCAACATCCCTTGCTTGAGGCTAATGACTGACAGTCTCTTCAGTACACCTAAGTCTGAGACCCCCAAATTTTCTAAGAACTGCACCCTATTCACTGAGTAGATGATTCAGATGCTTGTTGTTAAGCATTACCAAAGACTCATTTGTAATTTTGGTCTGTGTGAAGTAGTTTTTAACTAGACAAAATGTGGGGCAATATTTTTAAAGTTACCTAAACTGTCATAAAATAAATGTGCTGGATAAAGCTTTTTTTTTGGTGTTTACTTCATGGCATTAATTACTCAGGAAATAAAAATCAAGCAATTAGTACCTCTAAAAAGAATAAATACACATAAATGTAAGACTTGTGAACACAGCTGGAAAGCTGAAGAGTATGAAATAACTTTGGTCTGTGCGTTCTTTGTGTAGAACATGCTATGCCACTGGCCAATTGCAGAACACCACAGCACAGGTGATCACTTCTAAAGAGGTGTGCAACTCATAAGAAAATAAAGAGACAAAGTCCTGTTTTGATTCCAACTGAATTCTAAAATCATCACTAACAGTTAGGATCCATGGGAAACTATTGTCAAATAGTATAATAAATCAGTGTGTTAGAAGCACTCAGTACTCTGCATGCACATCACTCTTGCACATTTTATAAATGATCTTTTATACACTGTAAAATTTGTAGATAAATACAGTTGTGCCTCTTTATCCAGTTCATTTTCTAGTAACTGTCTTGGTCCTAGTCTTTTATCACAAAAATCTCTCAGCTTTTGGCCCTTGTTCTCGTGGTCTCCTTTTGACACAATATGTAGGTTGCCTAACATGAATTATATTCCATGCCCTGCATTAGGAAGTTTGGAGTGAATTGCTTTCTGGCAATACAGAGCCTGGCAATGGGATTGCAGAGCATTTGGCATAAACATGGGGTTATCCAGAATGTTTTCCAAATGCACAGCTGAACAGGACCACTCCACACCGATAATGAGAAAAACCTGGATGAAGAAGCCATGTCTTGATCAAGAAATGCTGATTCTACATTTTTTCACTATGATTCTTACAAATGAGGCAAACCCCACGTAAATTGATTGTTCTTTCTGCATATAAAATGTTGATTACTCTGAGCACAAAGCATACTCTTTAACAGTTAATTTAAATCTTCCATGGGAGTTTGCTACATAGGGGAAAAGTGGGGTCAAGCCAGTACTTCTCTGACAGACAAACACTTCCTCCAAAGGCCATCAGTACCCTGCAAGGGCAAAGATGCCACTCACCAGGTTATGGGTGCTGCACCGTTCTAGTTCAGCTTTATTGTGCCAAGCTGGGAAGGCACCTTCTTTTTTTGCATTCAGTCAGCACCTGCTCCACCCTGTGTGCTGCCAATGTGTGCTTGACAGTGGTGTAGGGAGGGGGATATGGGAGGGGTCTGCAGGTCACATGTAGGTAAATGAACCTCTGTGCTTAAGAAATGGCATAGATGAGGCATTCTACCAGGGAAACCCAAAATTAAACATTGCTACCTGTGTGTTTAAGTATAACCGCATAATGACTTCCTCTGGTCTCCCAAGACTTCATGCCCACAAGCAAAATGAGGTTCTAGATGGAGACTGAAAAGACCCTTTCAGCTTACCAGAGATGTAATTATGAATAAGTATGTTGATTTAACCCAGCTGACCTGAGTAATCTGCTCCTCTCACCCAGCAGCATGGACAGCAGTTCAAATGCTTAGTTACTGTCGTAACTTGCTTACAAGTTCAAATGGCTCCCCAAGAAAATAAAACTTCAAATGGTAAAGAGAGGAAATTATTTACCTTTACTCTCTCTCTCATTATATTTTATTATTTTTTTCTATTTTTCTTTTTTCTTCCTTCTTTTTTCTTTTTTTTCTTTTTTCTTTTTTTTCTTTTCTTTCTTTTCTTTTTTATTTTTTCCCTTTTTTCCTTTTTTTCCTTTTTTTTTCTCTTTAATTTTAATTTATTTTATGAGCCATTATACTTCAAAAGCTGAAGGTTTCTTATTTCATCACTTCTTATATTTAGGCAAGATTTCCATACCATCTGATGAATGATTCTGTAGAGGACTTCTTTTAAAAGTGAATCTTCTCTTCAATCCTAAGAACATCATTAAGTTAACATCCAGAAAATTTTGGAAATCAAAATGAGGAGTGTGTTGGCAGCTCAGGCTGGGACCCTGTATTTTCAGAGTGCAGAATGAAAACATTGAGAAATACCAACATTGAATCATTCTCCTGACATGATACATTCTATTATGAGCAGACTGGTGGAAGAAAGAATATAAAATGGAGACTCTCACACGTCTTTTTTTTTTCCTTACTCTTTAAGACATTAGCTTAAATATTACTTCCTATGAAATGTGAGTTAACTTGTAATGATACACATTCTGGGATTAAGAACTCTTTTTCTTCCAGATTTTGTTAATCTGGAACTCATTCATGATTTTGCAATTCGTATGAATTGAAGCTGTTTATGTGTAGGTATATATATGCAAAATTTCCCTTAAAATAAAATAAAAAAAAAATATCTGTAAAAATACCCTTCAGCATGGCTAAGTTCTTTTGCCAAGATAAGCATACCCTTCAGTACACAGGTAGTGACAGTTGTGACACTACAGGTCAAAGTATGTAAAGTAATGCTCATTATTCTGAAATTTTTCCCCAAAGACTATGACCTTCAGTGAAAATAAACAACATTTTGAAAGCAAAGGTGATGCAATTATTCATAGACTGTTTTGGATTAGTTGGCAGAAAAGCAAATATTTCAGTTTCAGCTTGAAAATCAAGCCATTATTTAACTTTCAATGTGCAGTTCCCATAGTAAATTCATTTTTAATGGGATGGTGTACCTGGTTTGTACTTGGTAATTCAGCTATAAGAAATCTGAGTTGTGTCCCATAAATCAATCTGAATGCTATGCCATAAGACTGCAATAAATTTATGAGTTGCCTTAAAATTAAAAAAAAAAAAAAAAAAGACCAGAGCATGTATTAAGTATTTTATGTCTTGTACAGATTGCAATTCAAATCTTTGACTCTAGAAAGAAAGCTCTGGGAGATTTTAAAAATAAAAAAACCCTTCAGCTGGGTCCCCTGGAATTCTTTGTATTTTCTCTATCCCCGGCCTGAAAAGGATCTTTTAGGATCCCTTTCAGATTTACTGGAAGATCTGGCTGCAAGCCACTTCCAGGTAGTATTGCAGAAGCAGCTGTCAGATAATGTACACTTGTGCTCCTGGAAAATCTTTACTAATGGGGAACTGTAGCTATGTATGTGACAGCTCTGTTCGTCTCTCAGGTCATTTGTTTCATAGTTGAAATGAATATATACAGAAAAAAGTTAGAGAAAAAGACTGTACTAATATTGAAATCCTGAAGGACACACTGAAAAAGGGGCTTCTCAGTTACATAATGCTTGATTTGGTAAATCAGAGAACAGTGTGTTGTACTGGAATTTTTCTCCTCTCTTCTTGAACATGCATATTTTGAGTAATTTTAAAGTGAAACCTAATTTTCATTCAAGCACAGTTGGTTCAAACCATATTAAAATTATGTCATCCCTTACTATGTAGAGAGACAAAAGTAGGAAAATTAGGAATAAGAACTACCATGTTAGATATATGATAATTTAAATAAATGTTTATATATATACAGTATCTGACATCACTGTCTACCAAAACATCATTCTGTAAGGGTAAGGGGAAAAGTTGAAATTTTGTTGACTTTTCACAGAATCATAGAATTGTTAGGGTTGAACAAGACCTCTAAGACCATGGAGTCCAACTGTTGACCCAGCACTGACAAATGCACCATTAAACCATGAGCCTAAGAGTCACATCTATATATCTCTTAAATACCTCTGGTGATTATAATCCCATCACTTCCCTGGACAGCCTGTTCCAGTGCTTAGCAACCCTCTCAGTGAAGAAACTTTTCCTAATATCTAATCTAAACCTTTCCTGGGATAACATGAGGCCATATCCTCTTGTACTGTTGCTTGTCGCTTAGGAGAAGACACCGACCTTCACCTGGCTACAGCCTCCTCTCAAGTAGAAAACAAGAAGGTCCCTCCTGAGCCTCCTTTTCTTCAGGTTAAAGAGCCCCAGCTCCCTCAGCCACTCCCCATAAGTCACTTTGCATGTGCTCCAGACCCTTCCTCAGCTTTGCTGCCCTTTTCTGGACTTGCTCCAGCACCTCAATGTCCTTCTTTCAGTGAGGGGCCCTAAACTGGACACAAGATTTGAGGTGTGGCCTCATCAGTGCTGAGTACAGGAGACAATGACTGCCCTGGTCCTGCTGGCCATATTGTCCCTGATCCAAGCCAGGCTGCCATTGGCCTTCTTGGCCACCTTGGCTCCCTCCCGGCTCCTGTTCAGCTGCTGTCGAGCAGCACCCCCAGGTTCTGTTCCACCAGGCAGGTTTCCAGCCACTCTGACTGTAGGGTTGTTGTGACCCATCACTTGGCCTTCTTGAACCTCATACAACTGATCTCATGCC
>VZSR01001283.1:26192732-26217155 GCA_013398615.1 Brachypodius melanocephalos | reverse complement strand
TGCCACTCACAACCTTCAGATAACCCTTAAATAATGAGACTGACTATGGACTTCATTCACAGCATGCAGAGTCTAAACATAACACCCTGCAGTTTGTGCCCCTGCATAGAGCAGAGCAACAGGCTGTATTCATTTTGATTCGACACTACTCCACCACAGCCATCTGATTTTGGGTCAGTTTACAAAGTGATCAGTGAGGGTTTGTGTCTTGTATTTGATAAAATTTTGATACAGCCTCACTGATATTTTAAAGTTCATCATGACCTAGTTCCAAGAAATATATTTTTAATGCTGTGAAAAAAATGTCAAAGACAAATGAGAATTGCTATAATCAGACTATGTATTCCAGTTGAAAAACCAAGACCTGCATGTTTCTTCTTACCCTTGCCATGCAGACAGGCCTTAAGCAAGATGAATTAAAACAATTTTAAAAAATAAAATCAATTCAAATGTTGACTGAGACTTACTTTCTCAGCACTGGTAGGGAGGCAGTAGGTGAGAGACAAAAGGCAGCTCCCTGAAGGAGTATAAACCCTATTGTCAGCTGTTTCCCACCATCATTCTCTGCTTATACAGCTGCATACATGGTGATGGAAAGGTAAGGGCAATCTCCTTTCACTCAAGACAATCCTTTGTAGGGCTTTGCTTTACCTCTAATGACACACCCAAGTGCCCTATACACAGCCTAAGAGGAAAGAGGGAATTTGGCTGATAATTACCAGCCTTTACTTGTGTTCCTCCTTCCCCTGCTCTCTCTCTTCCACCAGTATTTCCTTACCTGCATGCAAAGAGGAGAAATTCTGAAAGATCTGAGTAAAAGACTTTGATTTATGTATCAAAGGGAGCACAGTCACATCTGCAACACACATCTTTTAAGCCTCCACATCTTCCTGATAAAACTGGCAGAATCCTCCCTTTTACGTGTCATCCTAAAACTTTTGCTACCTTTGAAACACAGGTAATGAGCTAAACCTCCTGAAGTTCTTCATGGTGGTGAAACTTGTAATTAATGTTAAAAAAAAATTGTCTGACAGAAGACATCATTTTTTCCTTTTCATTTCTTCTCATCTTTAGAACTGAATTTTGGCAATATCTGCAGGTTTCCTGTCCTATTCCTCTTGCTCCCAAATGGTTTCAGTAAGTGAGAAACTTTTTTGTTGAAATAAATCACTAAAACCTTTTACTTTCCTCAGATGTTTTTAAAACTAGCCAAAGAAATACATCTAAAAGAATAATGCTTTTAACATCTTTCCAACTTTGTTTTCATCAGTAACTTAATGTTACTGGTGACATACCTCCAGTTCTGACAAAAACCCACCTTTGGAAGTAGAGTGGATGTGGTCAAGAGACTGGTTCTCATGAAATGCAGTCTTAATATAGCAGTATAGACGTGATCTGGCAGAAACAGCAGCAGAAAACCTTTTCCAGGCTATGAAAATCTTCCTCTAAAAGCCACAGTAGAGCAGAGCCCAAGCCACTTGGGTGCTTCCATGTCATAACTCCTAATTCAACAAGCTTGGATTTCTTTTAAACTGAACTATCAATAACTGAATTTCATGCTTTTTGTAAGATTGAACATTTCTGCTTTTGGAGATAACAGCAACCTGTTAGCAGCCTCATGCTTCCTTACAAATATTTCTTCTCATACTTCTGGTTTCATATACTTCTGATGCTCAGTGTATTTTTAAAGTTTTAGGAACTCTCTAGATGTTTATGAATGTCTGAAAGTGATGCTAATATTTCAGTTCTGCGGTTTTGCCAAAAAAAAATGCGCCCCAAGTACATAAACTGTGTGGGACTATCGTGGTGCTACTTGAAAAATAAGAAAGGGAAGAGCATGCAGTGCACAGCAGAACATCTGCTACTGCAGCAACAAGTGTTTTGATGGAGCTACCTAATCCTTCAGCTAAATCAAACCTGTTCTTTTTAATGGAAAAGCAGAAAAAAAGTTTTTGAGGTAATAGAAATGTAGATATTCTAGTCTGGTTTTTCTTTTATCACAATATACACAGACAGGAGCTGTTATCACATACAGCTGACAGAAGTGTTTCAAATGGAGAACAATAGGTATGTGCAAGATAAATTAAATTATTTTTCTTTGTGTAACTGTCATAGATACATCACATGATTTTTTTTTTTCTGTGTGGTGAATTTCACAAATGGAAATTATCTTAATTGCAAAATATTCCATTCCTTTCTTTATTTTCAAAGACAACATGAATATATATATATTTTTTACAACATTATGATTTCCAGGCACAATAAAAATGAAAGAGAGAGGACAAAAAGCCTCTCCTGTATTTTGCTGACATTAGCTAGGTTCTTAAAGAACATTGCAAGGCTGAGTGAAATAAAACTCATCAGACCAATGTGTTAAGCTCATAATATTTTCACTCCTGTATTACAGCTAGGGAAACTGTGGAAAAATGCTACCAAGTAGAATGAATGAAATCGAGAAGGACCAATATCTGTTTCAACTTAATCGTGAGTTTTACCAACTGTCCTGTGTTTTTCAGGCAGTTTCCTCTGTTGTGCAAAGGATACACAAGTTTTCCTTGCGAAACTGGAGAATAGAGAGGGAAATATTCAGGGGTTTTATAAGTTGTATTTTCCCTTCACAAAAATGCCAGACTTATTCTGCCAACTATCTTTGCCCCTGTATTATTCTGACATAATCTAACATTCCATTTGACACCTGTAAAAGCAGGCACAAGGTAGGAGGGCATGGATAAGACAATGGTATAAAATTCACTGGAGAGTCAGACAGAGATCATCATCAGAAGGCATTAAGGATGGAAATTTTTAATGCAAAAATGTTCTCTGTAATAAATTACATATATTTGCAGTATTTTATGTGCCACACAAAAAATACCTTCATCATAAATTGTATTAAATTTAGCTTCTGCATGCTGCCCTCACCTTGAAGGGGAGAGCAAACTTCCTTACATTTCAAGGCTGCCATTTCAGCACCCTTGAGGAAAGGAGTTACTGCTGAGCCATGCAGTGACCACCAGCAGCACCTGCCTGCAGGGAAGGGCTGTCTAGAACTTGCAGGGCTGACCCCTTCATAGGTAACTACATGATAACATCTTTGCCTGCTCACTCTAAAAGTGGTCAGAGCTCTTTCCTGTATGAAATAAGGACCTTTCTAAGAGGCAGGAGGAGAGGGAAGGACTTAGAGCAGAGGAAAGGATATCTGACAAATCCATCCTCTAAGCAGGTGCACTGCTGAGTTCCTGAAGGTAACATATTATCTAGATTCCTTGGATTTACGTGAAAGACATTACCAGGAAGGATATTTCCTTTTTTCTCTTTCATCGCTTTGAGGGTGATTAACAATGCCTGTACTTTCACTGATGCACCTGCAGGTAGTGAAGAGATGTATTCACAACAGCAAGCAATTTCACAGCATGAGCACTCAGAAACGTTATTTATTACTACCGTTCCAGCTAAAAAGTCTGAGGCTGCAAAATAGTAACACATACAAGATCACATCACTCATCTGTAATTTGCATTTTTCATGGATACAAACCTGGCTGGCTAATTGGGAAGTCATTTGACTTGAGACTTAATATACTTTCACCTTATGATGGATTCAGCATGAAGAGAATATATTGTGTTTTCATTACTTAGAGCCAGGAGCAATTTTCAACTGTGTGTTTTCCTGTTTCAAACAAGAGAAAAGATTTATCTGTGAGAATAACATATTGGCCCATCTAATTCAGCACACTTCCAGCAGTTGCCATCAATGCAGCAGCTGTTGCTGAGAGCGTGCCCTTTCCTGATGATTTTATCAACGAATGCACAGTTATACAAAAAATCCTATGCAGTGGTAGTACAGCAGGGGAAATTCCTCTTTGTTCAAAGAGTGCAGGGGATGAGCATTGCAATGGAGGAAATCCAACTTCCCTCCAGCTGTTTTCTGTGGTCAATGTGAAGGAAAGAAGACTAAAAATTGAACGTGGAAAGATGGTTAATTTCTAAAACATGCCACAGACAATCCACAGCTACAGAGTGAATTTTACCCATCTTTCTGTGTGTCACTGTATACCAGTACCCAGTATGGGTCTGATAAAGGCCCAGCTAAAGGGACCAAGTTTGCTTGTGGTTTGTTAATGACATGCAGAGAAAGACCTTCCAGATAGACTATCACAAGTCTAAAAAGCTGGAAAACATCAGCATCCCTCCCCTTGCTGTGATGCAGCTGTCAAGGAAAAGCACCCTATGCTTCTAAAAACAAGTGATGTGTGGGCACAAAAAGGACTGTTGTATGCCTTTCCTGGACAGCTTTCTTCTTGGAAAGCTTACTTGGAAATCTACTTAGAAAATTAGTCTTGCGTGGTCTAAAGCTATGTATGGTTTAGGGTACTGAAAAAAGAAGGTAGCCTTCTGTGTCTAGTTTATAAATATACTTGTCAACTTTTGTTAATATTCCTTACTTCTTGTGTACAGCAGAAAATATTATTTATTCCAATAGAAAAGACATCTTAAAAAAGACTTCTCTGTTCATGCTGTTGTGTATCAGACTTAAAATTACTAATAGAGTAGATATTTCAGGGTCAGCTACAAGGAGTACAACTTACAACTATCTTCTGGCTGTATAATATGTTGGATTCAAGGCATAGCCTGATAGAAAATCAGATTTCATGCAGGTGTGGTTACACCTACATCATGTGCCTTCGGTGTAGTCCCTCTGCTCAGGTACTACAGGAGCTCTGCACTCACTTTCTGATGTGACTCAGAAGAGTGAGTTCTGCTTCTCTTTAATGCTGCCCAAGACTTCAATCTGTCCATACAATAAATCTCTTCCGTGATGGTTTTGAGTGTACCCCACGTGCTCGACAGAACAAAACAGTTTGTGAGCACTCGAGTAGTGCGAAGGCAATAAGGAGACATAACTCGAGCGAGCCGTTGTGGAAGTGTAGTGACACATCGAGGATTTTTGGCTCCATCGTTCCATCACCTCGTTATATAAGGCGGTAAAATATACAATCTTTGAAACGGGATGAAAAAAAGGGGAAAAAGAGGAAGAGCTTTCCTTGGGTGACGGCGCATCCTGAACTGAGGAGCCGCCGGAGCGCGCTACGAACAACAGCAGAGCGCCCTCGTGTGGCCGCTGCGACAGGCGGGGAGCGCACGGGACGAGGATTTTGGGCTGTCACGGGAATGTTCTGCAGTTCGGGCCTTCCGTACGGCAAGAGACTTCCACTTACTCGTGCCATCATTTTTGAGGGAGTTTGTAAAAGCTGTTCGCATAAGCTCAAGAAAGCTTTTCCTAAATGCACGCACTCCAAAGAGTTTTACTTCCTTCCAGTTTGGCAGTACTAAACTGCATTATTTTTCATGACTGTGAGAATTTCCTTTAAAAAATGCAAGGACTATTAGTCTAGTTACTCCTTTTTTTTTTTTTTTTGTTGCTGTTTTGTTTTGGGGGGAGGGGCGGGTTGTGGTTTGGTTTTGTTTGTTTGTTTGCGGGTTTTTTTTTTTGTTTTGGTGGGTTTTTTTTTTTTTTTTTCTTCTTTCTGCATGCTACTAAATTTTATTTTATGAATTTAGTTAACTCTACTGCAAATTTTCTGAAACATTCTTGTGTTTTCCTTTTGACATCTACTCTCTTTTTTCTTTCTTTCTTTTTTTTTTTTTTTTTTTTTTTTTTTTTCTCTCCACAAAAATGCCTTTGACATGTTTCATTTCACAACTGAATTTAATCTGCGGACCTGAAAAAATAAAGATCTTCTGCAAAAATTATAATGATGAATGTACTTTTTAAAAATTTTATTGCCATATTCCCAGTTTAATAAAACCTTGATTTAATGAATATATTGTTTATTTATAATATTAGGGGGAAAATCAGATTTGCAGAAAAATACAATGCAAAAAAGAGCCAAGATCAGTGAGGAACTATGTTTCTGTATGTTTGCTCTTTAATTTCCAGACATCTGGTTTAAGTCTGTATGTTTTATTTTAGGAAGTAAATGTTAATTTACTCTATTTATTAGTGATTAAACATGATCCAAGAGGTGAATTGACCATGTGTTTTTATAGTTGCCACCATATTTCTGAATACAAAGATATTCAGCATTAGGATCCATTTCTTCAACAGTTGGAATCAAAGTCCAGTTTATTGTATAACAGTAAAAAAATCAATCTAGACAACCATTTCTTTTATTTTCTACACATTTAAATGGGCGCAAAATACTGGAAATTGGTCTTCCTTTATCACAAAATATCACAAAACAGTCACTTTCAAAAATGAATCATTATCTGTGCAAGGACACAGGATAAATGAAATTATTTCATTAACAGGTTAGATTAATTATAAACAAATATTTATCTCAATGCTCATAATAAAGTGTGAGTCTTTTATCAGCATTAAATAAAGTATATCAGATGTTATTTTATATGTTGTTTTAGAAGATATTTTAATGCAAGTCAATCACTTTCAGTGCTGACATCCTCAATCAATTAACATGTGAAATAATCCTAAGTATAAAAAATGCTTTCACTTGCCCAACAGATGAGAAAGAAAAAATGATGGGAAAAATAATAGAACTATTCTCATCCTCCTATGAATTCCTGCTCAGAAATTGCAATAAAATTTACTGTTTTATTAAGGCTTGCTAGAACTTATTTTCGAAGAGTCACCAGCAAGCCAAGCCATCAATTTTTCTGTGTCGTATAGAGACAACATGAGAGCTGAAATCTGCACTCAGCTGTTTTGCTTTTTGGGAGAACATGGTGGGATTAAGCAATCACCATTTACCACACGTTTTCTGTTGCTCACTGTGTGCTCTGTCACGCAGTATCTGTGTCTGCTCCGAGTGTCTACAAAGTCCATCTTTTTTCATTGTAATAATAGAAATGTTCGTGTTCAGGACTATGAACAGACATGTACATACCTGTGTATACACAGGGAAAGAAATTGCTCTCAGCTAGTGTTGCCAGGTATGTATCTTTTCAATCATCACTGTTACATGTAAATATTTAGTAATGAATCGGTTGTAGTTTTGGTTGTTTTTTATACTTCTGCATTCTAATAGCAGTCTTTAAGGGAATACATCCCCTTTTGCAAAATTAGCATATTTTTTTAAAGTGAAACATTGGAAAAGATGAAACTGTAACATTTTCTGTATGAAAGATTTAATATGTTAAAGAATATGCTTTGGTCAACAGAGGGCACTCTATGGTTTTCAAAGGAGCCTAATAGAAGCTTAAAAGGGTTCAGTAGGAGATGACTGAGTATGGTTTTCAAAGAGCCTTTAGTACTGGTCAATCTATAATTTATTGGAAATGCTACTGATTTCCACAATAACATAGAGTACAGAAATGAAAGGGAACCCCATCATTTGATAAAGTCAGATACTGGGATTAAGGCTGTGATGTACACAGTTGGCTCTTAGTTACATCTTCAAAATTTGAGATTATGTGCAAAAGTTGTAACATACTCTGAGTCAAAAGTGTACTTACCCAGTAATGCAGTAATGATGTGTTTTACCCTTGCTGTTTGTTTAAAAATGATGACTTTGAATATCATAAGTGTTGACAGGTCAGTCTCCACTGCTGTTCATACAGGATATTTCTTTCAGTTCATAAATAGGTTACTTTCCTGAGAGCAGCCTACCTTGTGCTGTCAACTTTACCGACCACTTTTAGTTCTGTTGTTCACTTATTTTCAAATAAAATAATTGCATTTAGAATGAGAACCTGAAGGGGAATTTTACTAGAGCAAACTAGGTATTTTTAGCCTGTCCATCTAGAATGCATTGAAATAAAGCAATAAAGATATAAACCAAAATGAGTCACTGATACCATGTAAAACTTCAGAAATTACTTTAGCAGAGATTTTTATACAGAAGCCAAGCTATGAGAACTTGGTAGGAACACTGCATGCAGAACTATTATATATTAAGGTAGCATGCATGTATTTCAATACAGTAGACTCTTTCTGCTTAAAACTCTAAAACTAAAATTGGGAAAGCAATGCTACAAGCCCACCCTGGAGAACACAGGAGTTAAGCACCGACATAGCCTTAAGTAGGTGCAGGTTTCTTGTTAACAAATCTTCAAGAATGTGATCTGTGTGTAAAGGTGGGGCAGTACAGGCACCTCCAGCTAGAGAGAAGGTGGAGAAGATGCTAGAAGTTAAAGCAGAGAGAAGTTCAGCAAGTGCTCATGTTATCCATTCCTCCTATCATAACCCCCCCGAGAATTACTGTGTAATGTGTGCTTGTAGCTACAGACAGTGGGAGAGCCAGCGAAGAACTAGCCAAAGTTTAGAGGGCAAATTCTTATCTCTTTTCTGTGGCTGTGAGTGTGGAATGAATTGAGGGAAGCAGCTGGAAATGTGCGTCAATCAGAGCCCAGCTCCCACAAGGAATAAGGATTCCTTTATCGCAAACCTGACGCGTAGAAGTTAAAAGCTGTTTTCCTTGCTTTAACACTTACATTTGCCAACAGCTGTTTCAACATTTATAAACACAATTCCCACTGGCTGCCAAATTACCATAAATTCATTTCTGCATATTTTTGAGTACTAGGCATAAAAATAATTACATCTGATTAAATCCATTTATGCTTTCACACCTTTCAAATGTGTAGCAGATATGAATTGTTGCAATATATTATATCTAAACAAAAATTTCATTATGACTTCGAGGCAGGTTATCTTCAGAAGGTTATGAAGCAGTAATTTATTAGGTACAGTAAGGTCACGGTATTTCACAGTTTCTAGTGTACGGCCAGAGTACACTGTGTCTGCTAAGTGACAGCACAACTCGGGGCAGGCGCATGCTCTAGGAGATTCAGGCATTCCTTCTGTGTTCAGCTTCATTTAAGTGAACTCTTTTAATGTTATAGATACCTAGAAAAATTCTGTCTCTAGGAGGAGACCTTCAGAGTGGTGCTACAAAATGCTGCTTCTCCACTGGGTGTGTTTTCTCCCTGTGGGAATTTAAACTGTGCCTAGCCTTGCTGAACCCTTGTTCCTACAGGAAAATGTGCATTTGACTTGTTCAAATATGAAGTGTGTGTGGTGCTGGCAGGCACTGTGCTTGAGAGTGTGGAGCTGCAGAGACCGAGTTTGCTTCTTCCCGCTGAGCGCGTAATGCCTTTCATCACACAACGTTTAACCTCACGCGTTCTGCCGCAGTCCGGGCTAACTCTTCATTTTAAGTGTGCCAGCATTATTAATTCATTTGGTATTCACTGTAATAACACTGATCATAATTAACTCATTCTCTAGCCTTGTGAGTGTCTTAAGTGCTCACATGGAATTCCGCTGCAATTCAGCATTAATTAAGGTACCACCTAATTTTCGCAGAGAAACAAGAGCGTGTGATCCGTCTCGTGAGGTAACTCCCTTAACATCTCAGAATGGTCCAAATATTTGGAGTGTATGGATCTCATGAACATGCTGGGCACTTTCCCTCTCTGAGGAAAATTGTATATACCATGTAGATAAATTATGAAAGAACAACACTATCTAACATGCAATGCACACATCCCTATTCTGTATAACACCGTGTGTATTGCACTGCATTTAATACTGATAAACAGATTTCCACTTTATAAAATATGAAAAGAGCCAGCTGCTTTTCAAGAACTTAAAAGAAAAGCTATAAAATGAATACCTTTAAATTTTAAAAATGCCCTCCTTTTAATTCTATAAAACTATAGCCCATATATACATATTAATATACAGCAGCTGAAGCAATCGTATCATATCAAATGCCACGTGTTAGTTTAACCAACCGTCTTGATGCAAAGGTATTGTGAACTAAATAATCTCCTTTAATTGAAAATAGGCATAAAATGGTTATGCTTTCCTAAAGTATGTTGTAAATCAGAAAATTAGAACACTCTGAAGTAAAAATACATGCTCCATTTCATAGCAACTTAGTAAGGTACAGATACAGCTACACGATTTCAATGCATGCTTTAAACTAATATTTTCAGAGATGATTAACTTTGTTGGAGAAAATTATTCTAGGCAAAAATTGGGCAGGTAAGGGCTCAGCTTCCAAGCTGATTTTCTCTGCTGCAATTTCTTGAAAATTCTTTCAAAATGACTCACTTTTGCTCATTTTCAAAGATGGAGAGGGCAGATTTATGTAAGGTGTATCTATATACTATGTGCTCACACAAAACCAGATCATTATCAACAAAGTATTTGGGATGTGTGTTTTATCTTGTTTGATATTCCTTGACTTGTGGGTCAATTTTTCGTTTTGCTATGTTAAACCTCACCTTGATAATAAAAAGGAAGCTTGAAAAGTGAAAGCAATGTCTCATGATTTAGGCTGTTGCCTCATGTTTAAATCATATTCATTAAGCTATCAGTCCACAAAGTCCTCTGAATGAATTTCTCTTGGTCTCCATGAAGGAATCAAGGGAACTAAACATAAACAGAATTCAGCCAGTAAATGTCTCAAAACAGTATTGATTTCTTTTACAGTCCAAACATGTATTGTGAAACACTCTTGTCATTGGAAATCAATGGCAAAATTTTAATTGACTTCCACAGAGGCAGCATATCATTTATGAAATTTAAGATTGAGGTTGTGCTTTATTTTTTAACCCACTACACTGCAAACTGCAGCTAGAACAGTGGTCTACTGTTCTGTAATGAGTAACTATGATTCTCATTAGTAAAAATGTGTTGTATACCAAAGGGAAGAAGAATCCCAACATTCTATACTATATTAATTAGTAGAGACATCAAATGAAGTATTTAGACCATACTGAGGTTCAAGATTTCTTCTTAGAACTCACAGTATCTTTTAAATTTCTCTATGAAAGACATTTTATTTTTGAGCACAGAAATTACTTTAGAAAAAGCCCACAACATTTGATTTACAACTTCTTAGATAGTAGATCTGGCACACTGACTACTTTGTAGGGTGGCGTTCTGCTTCAGAGAGTGCAGCCAAAGGTGTTTAGGTGCCCAGTAGGGTTTTTTTCCAGAAAGATTAAGGGCAAGTAAGCCCTGAATGCAGCTCCCTAACCTGAACAAGTATGCCTTTCACTCTGGGCTTTCTATTTCTAGAGTTTGAGGGTCTTAATTTTCTAGAAGCAGTACAGTTCATGTCTCATAATCTTGCTGGATTATGTTGTCTGAATTTATTTGGGCAATTTCCTAAGAGGGAAGTTCACTTTGAGAGCCTTGCTGTTGCAATAGACATTTTTTACCTTGTCTAGTGATTGTCACCTCTTAATTACTCCCACAGCAAGAGCTTTGAAAATCCATTTGACTGAGACAATAGCACAGTTATTGCATTTAGTATGGAATATCTATAGTGTTTCTTAAGTGGAAGGAGAGGTGGATCTTGAATCATGCACTTGGCTCTCATTTTGACCTTCCCAAGGGCCATCACATGGAGCTTGATCTGGACACTGCCTTGCAAACCCTCCAGGTGCAATTTCCTTTTTTTTTTTTTCTTTTTTTTTTCTTTTTTTTTTTCTTTTTGTGTTGTCTTATTATTTTGGTATGCAAATTCATTTCCTTTCTCTCAAAATTCTCTAAGGTGAAAAGCTGTAAAGTATTTTGTCGGTCTCAAAAAATTCAAATAACACAATAGTAATCCAGATACTCCTTCTCAGTGTTTTTTCTGTCATGCAGTGATACAGCAAAAAAGGAGGAGAGGATCATTAGGTATCTCTCCTTTTGCTCCTTGCTTAGGAAAAGTAAGATGCAATGAGAATTAGTTAGACTAAGTACTTTGAAAAATATGGCAGAGGTGCTGATGCCAATTTAAAAAAACAGTGTAGTTGAGACAAAATTTGATAACACAATCCAAAAACTATATTTTCTCTTAATACACTGAAATAGATAAATAAGTGAAAGCTTACAATAATGGGCATGAAAAGGATAAATAGATTTAGAAGGAATGCCACAGAACTGATTAACCCTGCAAAAATCTCCTACTAAGGTAGTATTTACTATAGTGAGTTAGTCTCATGTTAATGAAACATTTAATTATGTTGGTTGTAAACCTCAGTATCAACACAAAAGGGGCATTCTTTCAAATTAAATGGAAGGAACATGAATACAACATTGTCACATGTTTTTGCTTAATTTCTGACTTATTTACTTTCTCTTTGCTAGTAGAAAGAACTCATTTTTCTTCCAAGCAGGAGTAGTTGTTTTTTATTGTAATAATAATTAAAATACTGGTAATAATAATTTTAAAAGATGATGCAGACTAGAACTCAAACTTATCCGGAGCACAAGCTACCATATCATATAAGTGGTATCTCAGAAGATTTTTAAATCATTGAGAAATTACATCAATTATATTATAAGAATTGTCAGCAACATATAGGATGTAACAGATACAATTCTCATAGTAGATTTAAATCAAAATATGAAGTAAAAAAACATAGACCAAAAAAATTGCTTTTGCATACCTTCTAAGCACAATTTAAATAGAGTCCTCTCTAAACCAAATGGAAAATATTATTTAAAATAAATATAATCTTTGAAGGAATCATGCCAGTACCTGGATGTACACTACAGTCTCTATCTCATGAATATCCTTTAGCAGCCATAAAGCTTTCTCACTTCCTTTTGACTTAATCACATGATGTCTGAGTTCAGGATGGTGACATATATAAGCAAAAACTCTGTTTCTCCTGCCTGTTTTAGCAGGTCTCCTCATCTGTGTCACCTGAAGCAGGTCTCAGATCTCAGATCTCGGCAGATTAGGAAGGATGCCATTTAAGTGTGTCACTTTGCACTCACAGACACAGATGTTTCCTATAGGGCAGTGAATATGGGCTCCACAAGGAGAAGAATTCTTTGTCTGTGTGTGACTTTCAAGAGCCTAAGGCTATAGCCTCAGCACATCACTGAGAAGTGTTGCATGGTAATTTTAACGTTAAAACTCCCCAAATAAAGTATTGTTAGATCTTTACTACATTTTCTTTCAAAACTATGAAGCCAGTGAGTGAATCAGAGAAAAATGCTGAAACTGTGAGAGAATTATCCAGCAGTTAGTGCTGGAAGAGGTCTCTGAAGATCATCTGGGCCAATCTTCTGCTCAGGGCAGAGGCAGCTCCAGCAGGCTGTTTAGAAAGACAAAACAGAAGTTCTGAGCTTAATGGTAGCAGGTTTCCATGACCATCCCCTCAGCTGCTTTATGACATCAAGCTACTCATTAGCTACTCTCTATCTCAGAGACTCCATCTGTGACAAAAAGGTATTAAATTCTAGCACAATTCCTAAATTTCCCCATATTTTCTAGAAAAAAGTCCTTTCCAATAGGAATGGGAGATTCTTCTAAGGTTATTTGAAAACTGCTTAAAGACTTTTAGACTAGCTAAAATACTTACATTCTACACTTCAACACTGTTGGAACTCCTGTCTTCACAGAGTGTATCAACATAAATTCACCCATTCATCACTATTGGAGGAGACTTGAACACATCCTGCTGACTCCCTGCAACCAGTTGAGAATAGGGAAACAGATAATCTGAAGAACTGGAACTTTTTTGATGGATACTGTGAGTAATACTTCAAAAGCAGTGCTGTCAGCCGACATTCATTATGAGCCCACAGTAATTACCCATTCAAGTACCATGGAAAAAGTAATGGGAGATGATAATTCCCATTGGACACTTCCAACATGCCCTCTGTCCTAGAAGAACGTGCCTGAATTTACACTGAAACTCATTAAAAACCCCAATAAATTTAAACTCCAACCCAAATCCTAAGAACAAAACCAAAATTAACACCAAAGAAACCATTTAAGGTTACATACATTCACTTCAGAGAAGACTTCAGACACGTAATACCGGTGTGTAAGTTTCAGCTCCTGAGGAATGCAAGACCAACAAAGAAAAATGTTCTGGTGTTTCAAATGCCACTCACTTAAGAGTTCTCAGAACTGGGGTAATAAGCATGAGGACTTTCCAAGGCTGTGCAGTCAAGGTGTGTTACATCAACACTTCAGCCGGGGTCTGTGCTCCTATAGCAGATTTCCTCTCTGTCTTCATTTAGTGAGCCTTTACTTGCTAGTGTCTCCACAGCAAATGCTTTTGGAGGGAGCATGCAGACCACAAGATCAGACTAGAGCTTTTCAGAGGTGGAAAAAACCCTGAAGTATAAATAACGAGATCTTCACATCTTCTGCACCAACTACTTCACTCCAAGTAGCCACTCTCCTTGTCCCCACGCTCATCATTGTGGGCACAGCTCAGACACACTATCTCCATTAATACTGTTCCCAAAAGCGAATGAGTTAAGTTCATTTATGTTACAATAATTTCTTGCATCTCCTCTTTGAGCTGCTGCAAAGAATCAGAGCAGGAATTGAGTTAAAGTCCTTGTAGGTAGTCTTTCTACTTTTTCGGCTGTCACCTCAGTGGATGAGAAAGCTTAGAGATGGCACAGTGTTCCAGATGCTGTTTATTCTGAGAGTTTGTTTTTGAAAAATACTTTGTACCTATTTAATCCTTGTGCTTTTATGAGACCAAGATAGAAATGTGCTTTTTTTTTCTCAGATAATGAATATGAAATTAAAAAAGGGGAAAGGGAAATGGATGGTAAACTGCCCCATTACTCATCATTCTCCCTGTCTTTTCCCCCCCCCAAAAATACTATAGAACAAATTTGAAAGAAGTTTTGAAAAAAATTCATCATTTTGGGGCAGGGCTGAAGCAGTGCTTATGTGCACTAGGAAATAAATGTGATAAACAAAAGCTGATTCTTCCTGTATGTTGCCATTGATGATTACTTTATATATAAATGCTTCAAAGATAGTCAGAAATCAGCCTTTCACAAGATCCAAATATGGAATTTGGCCAAACTCAATGACTAACTGACCCCTATTAGTCATATGTACTCTCTTCAGCAAATTACTAATAAATGCTTGTGGGAGGAATGTCAGACAAGATTGCATGTCAGTACTGTTAGTAACTCTGGATCATCTTTCTTATTCCATGGTTGGATAAGAAATGCTTTGTCATTTTCAGGAGTCATGCAGAAGTGAATTTCATATTCATTTACACCTCTTAGCAGAGATAACATGGCAAATGGATCATCCTTTCAGCTGTGAGCTCCTGAGGCTTCATTTATAATAATTCTGCCAGTCAAGCACACAGTCAGATAAAACACCTCCTATTCCTATTCTGGTTTCATAAGAACTTAAATACTGCCCCAACTCTGTGTGTGCGTAGATATACATACATGTATACAAGCATGAATTCTTAATCTTTATTGTATTCCTTATTTTTCTTTCTATGTAATTTTAAACTCTTCATTATTTATTCAGTCCTTTGTTATCTCCCAGCAAAGGATGAGCAGGGGCTTGCAAGTTCTCTGTTGCCATATAGCAGGACTCCTTTCATCATAGCTGTCTAAATGTCTTTAGATGTTTAAAGATGCTATTGGTTATGCACTGGGATCTATAGACATGACTCAATCCCACCAAAATATAAGGAAATCACACGTTTATTCTACTTCAGATTTTTTAAAAAATCACATAAATCACATAAAATGCAACATATATCTCTGTTTAACCATCAAAGCAGCTGTGTATACACTTACACATTGCTCCCAAGTGTCTAGCACTGGTTATGGCTTCTGCTTATTACCCTTTCAATATCATCTTGAAAAACATGACATTAAAAACCAAGTAGTCTTTCTGTTAGTAATATTAAGGTTCATGAGGCTTCAATTTTTATATTCTGTAATTTCAAAATCTGAGTGTCTATTGCAATGTGCTTGACTTATTCTTCAAAAAGATGAAACTTATCTTACATTACTACTATTACAACTGACTGCCTCCTTTATAGATGTGAAAGAACAGATTGAAATAGCCATCAATAAGAAAATAGTTTAAAAATCTAGTTAAGTACAATGTAGCAATAACGATAACTAGCAGATGCAGTAGTCAAGGATTCCACTAAATTGGTGCATGGTGCTTCAGAAAGCAAGCATTTAAATCAGAAACAGAGACAGAAAACAAGTTTATGCTTCTGAGACAGTAGTGGAAAAAATAAATAGGTTTGATAGAAAAATAATTCAGAATGATTAATGAGATGGTGAGCTGAAAATAAACTGGAGTAAGATATTCTCCCTTCATAGGAGGGTTATGTGGGGGCTACAGAGCACCAGGGCTGTGGTGGCCCTTCAAAGGGGGAGGTGGCCATGGAGTAAATCTGCAATCAAGCCATTCCTAGCATGTGGAGGAACCATGGGTGGAGAAAAAGCTGCAGAATTTGGCCTAAAGCAATTATGAGGCCATAGCCCCTGGGATCAGGGACTGAGCCAACTCTGGGACTGATGACCAATCTCAAGTTGTTTCACAACCTGCCTGGAATCCATTGGAGGTGAGCATTGATCTCCAGCCTCCTGCACGACTGCTGCTTTCTCAGTCTGTGGGCTCCTGCACTGGGCAGGGAGCTGAAGCTAGAGGTGCCAGAAGGTTTCCATAACCACTTCTGGCTGGGAAAAGCAGACTTAAGCTCCCAGAACCTTTCCGTTTCCTGGGAGCAACCAGCTCAGTGGCAACAAATTTCTGCCTCCAAGCCCATCTGAGCAAAGGGCAATGGCTCTCAAACCTATTCATGGCTCAGATTGAGGTCAGCAGCTCCTCCCATGTTAATCAACACCAGATATTATTCCTGGTCCTCTCACTGCTGAAGGAGACCCTTCACCTGGGACCAGTTTTCTCATTTAAATCAAATAAGGGAAAGTGACTTACTAAAAAGGTGATTTGTTCCAACACTCCTGACCTAAGCAGCAGGGACTGAATTATGTTGCATTTGCAAGAGAGAACCTGAAGAGAAGCTGGTTTTGGTTAATCACTGTGCATTTCAGTCCTGACTTTCTCTTTTAATTGTACTGGGCCTAATTTTACGTGTGACTCTCTGCAAGTACTGAAGCATAAGCACATTATTCCAGCTGGGATGTCAAAGGGGGATCGTATTTTCAAGCAGATGTGAGATTTTTTGGAGGGATCCTTTTCATGAATGTCTGCATGGCAGGTGTCTCTCCTGTATCAGACTCTGTGATGATGCTTGTGGTTCTCAACACATGCAGCCAGCCAACAAGGGAGAGCTGCAGCTTGAGCTGCTCACACCACCTCTCATTTGTAGGATGATGACACCAAGAATTCCTGCCTTTTTCTATCTCTGCCACAGTTACTGATTTACCAAATAGGCCATAGAAGGGTTTGGGATACTTTGCATGTGTTAATGCTGACTAGTGTTTTACTGTTGCATTTATTCTTGTAGGGCCTACTTCAGCAGATCTATAGTGCAGAGTATTTTTCATTCACTTGAGATGAATATGCCTGGTAAACTTCTGAAATTCCCTTTGCAAGGTAAAATAAAAGAATCTTTGTAACCATCATTAAATGCCTTCACCACAGTATTTATATTGCAATCAGAACAAAGCAAATAGGTGCTTTTGGCAGGAAAAAAAACAGTCTTAAAAAGATACAGGCTATTGTTGTTTTCTTGCAAAGTATAAAAATTCCTCAAAAATTACATGGTGTCACACAGCCTGCCATAGCTTATAAAAAAATGATGCACTGCATTTAGTTTTATTTGGAAAATTACACTGCTTTAACTCTTTTGTGTCTTTGAGGGCACATCTCTGCATTGCACAGTAGAGCTTCTTGCAGACAGATGTGTGCCATGTACACAGCTCAGAGGAACACTGTGTGGAGATATTCACTCTGGAAAGGTTGGCTCAGAACATTTCACCAGCACAGGCAAGACCTGCAGCCAGGGGCTGAGAGCCAGACTGCTCCTGGCCTGGGAAGAGGAGAGCTCTGAATAATGGGAGACCTGCACGGGAACCTCGCTGCTGCTGCTGCTGGAGGAATGCAGGCATGGCAGGAGTGAGGGAGGCTGCAAGGATGAAGCACATCTTTGATGTCTTTCTCAGAAGCACCAGCTGAGTATTTTTGTCTCCGGCATAAGCAGAGCAGGCAACAGAGTAACTCTCGATGCAGCAACGAGCTGCTTGACTTGTCTGTGCTCAATCACTTGATTTACTAAAACCTGCCTGCAGCAGAACCCACTAACTCCAAGCACAGGTCTGCACAAACAACCTTCCAGGGCTGAGGTAGCCCGGCCAGTGCTTTGTGGAGATCTGTGCTCCACACATCCTTGCATAGAGCAGACCGCCCCTGCTACTCCAGAGCCACCCATTATTTAACCAAAAGCCCAAACCCAGACCTCTCTGATGAGCTTGGTGTTCAAAATGCAAAGGCTGAAGTCAGCCTCCTAAGAAATGTTCTAAAAACTCGTCTTCTGATAATATGGACCTTGATATCCCTAACTCAATCAAAACCTCCTATGAGGCAAAATTATGAGACAACAAAGCAGACTCTATCTCTTAGAGATTTTATTGCATTCGTGAGCATCCTCCTGTAGATTTGCTAGTCTTTCAAATAGCTAAAGGATAAGCTCAAATGTTTTGTGGTTATACTTTCACAAAGCAATGATTTCCAATCTTTTTCTCAAAACAGCTTAAATTTTACAGGACGATCTCCCCCCCCAGCCAGTATTTAGCTGGACAAGAATTCTTTCCCACATAAAAGACATGAGTGATCATTGCCTGTTTGAATTTCCATGTACAAGATGCCAAAAAGTATACATGAGAAACCCAGGGGGCTAATTTATTGTCCTATCTGAGACAAAGGAGGAAGGAAAGCACAAATGAGGTATTTCTGCTTAGAGCAAATATAATTGCAAGAATCAGTCCTACTTTGCACACAAAGGACAGAACTTCTGCTTAAAAGGCCATGTAGAAAATAACATTGGTTTGAGGATGTAAAGGAAAGATTTGTAAAGGGAGGCATGATGCCTGCATCAAATATTTTCTTGGAAGTTATGTCTTGTTGGCAATGCTGGTAGATTCAAGTGGCATTAGCTGAAGTCTAAAATTCATGGCAAAGGAGTGTGGGGCAATAAACTCCTGTTTAGAGTGACTGAAGGTAGTATTAAGTGGATGTATTCATCATGCATATAGCCATTTATCGTAAATAAAGTATAGAGTAATGGTAAAATCCTCAGGATCACCTCCTCAGGTCTGAGGCTCCTCAGTGTAGTCTTGAGCAGAGAGATCCAAATCAGAAATAACAGGCACAAAATGTAGGATAACTAACTGAGTCACCCTGGTAAGACTACCAGAAACAAATCATGTTATAGCAATGTTCTCCAGTCTATCACCTTCACCATGCAACACCAAGACCTATCCCATACAGAAAAATTAAACAAAAAATACTTTTAGAAACGCAGAACTTGATCAAAATATAGAGTCATAGATTCAAGGATTTAGTGTCTGTCCTAAACAGTATATTGCAACATTTTTTAGTTTCTCACTGATTTCATAAATCCAGTGCTCACTGGAACTAAGCAACAAAATATTAGATTATTATCTTTGGTTCAAGAGGCTCGTGAGGCAGATGGTCCCAAAAATTTATATATGAAGAGCGAGATAAAAAACTGCTGTTATATTTTAACAGCATTCAATACCTAATTTTAAATATTGAGTGACTATATGCTAAAGGCAGAATTGAAAAAAATCTGATCAAAACTTCCTCTGTGGTTAAATCTTTTTGTTAGGGACATGCAGATAGGAACTCACCTGCTGGCAGCAGGAACTTAGTCACTGAATATGAAAGAAAATGAGTGCAGCAAATGCAAACGAATGTCTCATCTAAGTCATTAGCTAAAGAGATCATTTTAGAAAAAAAAATTTTTTTGTGTGTTATCAAAAAATCACTCAGATTTTAAATGAGCAATTACTGGAAAGTATCCTGTGAAAGAAAAAGTAATTCTCCTCGTTGTCAGAGACTACTGGCTGTTCATACCAGCCTTCCTTCTACACCTCTCTTTTAACATAATTTCGAAGAAAACCCTCATAAAGACCTCCAAGGCTCATGAAGATGACTAAAGTGTAATAGACTGATTTGAGGTTTCCCTCCAACTTTTCATCTTTCAGCGGTTTCTCAGAAATCCTCTGTAATCTTTAGGACTATGAGTCTGGTCTGGGGATTTATTTTTCTCTCCTTGGTATCTCTAAAGCTGGGTATCTAAGTCTGCTCTTGTCACCCTACAGTTAAGCTGGAGTAAAAGACAATTCCGATAGGGATTTGCTCCACGTTTAGGAAAATGTTTAAGTTGTGTGTCCCTTCTGTAGACACTGCTCCTGTTTATCTTCTCTAGCTTTAGAGGAAACCAGGAATAACTGGTGTAGGCTTCAGCATGTGTCTCTGGGACATCTACAGTCAGATGAGATAAATCTTAGCTTGCAAGAGAAATATTTGTCCCAGTGCTAGCTGAGGTTACTACACAGTGTACTGCTTTGGGGACCTGGTGATGTCTGGAAAAATAACCAGGAACCATAACAAAAACCCTGGCTCCTAATGTTTGTATTGTACTATTTGTATTGTATTTGTAATTTGTATATTACATACTTTGATACAGACTACCTGCCCACGAGACGTGGGCTACGTAAGCCCGTGGGTTTTTTTTTTTTCTCTGCATCAGCCCTTAGGGCAACCAGAAAATGTGGTAGGGGATGAGCCCAGATACTTTTTTAAAAATCAAACCACAAACAGAAGTAACAAAACTGTTTAAAAAAGGGAACCTCGGTCAAAATCTGAACTAAACTCTGATTTTATTTATGTTTCTGCAGATCATGGCCAAGGACAGAGATGATGGGATGAATGCCCCACCAAACACACATAGTTGTACAGCTTTGCAAAGTGGAAGAAGGTGATGCCTATGTTTGTGTCCTGGGTTCTCTCCTGCTTCAAATTCTTGCAGCTTATGAGTGTTTGTTATCAGTTACATTGCCAAAACAAGCACTCTAATTTCTTCTTTGTATTAAAAACCAATAACAATAAAGACACATCTATATTACCTAAAAGCAGAATTGCCAGTATTCCCTGTTGGCATGATGTTGCCATGATCAAGTGGGGCAATAACAACACAGAAACAGAGGAAATAAAAAGAACTTTTTGTTTTTTAAAGGGATGGTGTACAAGACCCAGGGAGATTTAAGTGAAGGGAATACTTTTCAATCCAAGCAAGAGCTGCCTCACTACCAGGATATTTTTTCTGCATATTTTGTGTTGCAACCCATAAATGATTTTCCATGCCAGTTTCAAGAAAAAAGAGGAATCTCTATGGGAGAACAGGGCATAAGTGTGACATGTGTGCTGGGTGCTCCAGACATTAACATCTTCTTTTAAATGTGGGGAAGAGTAAAATTCACACAATGTGTGTTAAATAGAAACTACAATGGAGTCCCAGGGTAGCAAGAACTTTTCTACCTTTCATGTAACAGAAGAAAATTACCTCAGAAGAGACTCTACCTGCAATCCATGCTCAGGGAATCTTCAGTCCAAAATTTGAACAGGTGGAGGCATCCAAAAAGAGAAAGAACAGAACTGTTATTTTGGGCAAACATGGCTTTCAAACCAGTGCTCTGTTAAGAATGGTAGGCCTCTCTCTTTAGTCTTTTTCTTCTTTGAATGGACTATTTTAGATTTACATCTGTCCTATATTTTTATAAAAAAGAAATCCTTCACAATGGTGGTGGTGATTTTTTGTTTAAAATGGAAGGATACGGTTAATATTAATGGTAAGTGTTAATGAATTCAGTCAGCTCCTGTGCAATGGACATAATGCTCTTGGCATCCCTGCAAGAAACAAAGCAGAACAATTATGAGTCATCAAATGTATTTGTCAGAGGATTTTGTGTGGTAAAAAAAAGCCTGTTCATGTTAGCATAGTGCTGAAAGACAAGGAGTGAATTATAGCTTGGAAAGTGATGGGATAGATATAAAATCCAAGGGTCCAGAGGCCAACTGACTATATAGACTCAGCTGGAGACAGAAAATACATGTTATGTATTTTTTCAATGGATTCTTCCATTTATCCTGTTAAGAAGTAGTGACTCCCCAAATCAAATGTGAGTTAGGCTAGAATTTTAATCGTACTAGAAATGTTGCCACTGCAATTGGTGTTTGAAGCTCTCCTAACTGATAGTTATGCTATTTGTTCTACTGTGAATGCAGAGAACCAGCAACACAGAAACAGGATCTGTGGATAGCAGGACAGGCACAGTGGCATGCAGGCAACTCTACGAGAAGTGTATTGTTCCTGATGAAGGGGTACATATGTGCCCTCTTTTCATGGATGCTGCTTTCAAGGGGAATCCTGGACCTGTTCTGATAACCCAGAATTTACAAGCAGCATTCTCATAAACCTTAAGATTCCTTTTGTCATTGCCCTGAGAGGTCTCTCTAGGGGTACAGGGAGTAGGAATCCATATGTTGGCATTCTAATATTAGTTGCTAGGAATAATTTAGGAAAGTTGCATAATTCTTTATGGTATAGCAGAAGAACTTTATTGCTCTCTTTTGTATTTTTCTAGGAAAAGAAACGTGGCTGCAATTGGAGATTTTTTTTTTAACAATGAAGACATGAAATAAGCAAAAAGGCAGTTTTGTGTGTACCTTCAGGGTTTGAATTTAAGATAACTAATGAAGAATTTGAAAGCTCCTGGATGGATTTCCTTCAGACATGTAAATGTACAATGAATTGAACCTGCTGCTGTGATATAAATGGAATAATATTAACAGTATTTTAAATAGGTATGGTTGTTACTATTTTTTCTAATCCATTGAATCTGATTTGCATTTCCCAAGCATTTTATAGCACCCTCAATTGTGCAGGAACCCAAGTGTTCTATGTAAGAAAGTCATCAAACTTGGATTCTCCAACTGCGATGGAGGTTGGACACGACTGGAGACTACCAATGAGTGCCTGAAGTGACAATAAACTGGGAACTGCCACATCTCCTTGAAGCCCTTTCAAAAGAGGGCTAGATGGAAAGCTCATGAAACAAGTCCTAAACCATTTCTCTTCAGTTCTATGTATAATAAACTGACATGGATTTTAGCTTCTCCTTTGTAAACCCGCATAGACTCTGGAGTTCTTTCATAGCCTTTCACTTGAGAGTTTGGATGGATGAGTGGTGTGGTCATTGCACCAGGCAAAATTCACAAGTGTTGGGTTAACATCATACTTTCATATCCAGTTTTAACTTCCCTCACTGGCAACACATGCCATGCAGTCACATTCTGATTTTGCTTCTGACTGTAAATTCACAGACCTAAAGGTACTCCTTGCTTAAAACAGTGTCTGGCAAAAATATGATTCTTATGATTGCATAAGTAGGATTTTAAATAAAGACCAAAGCATTTTGTTTATAATATTCCCAAAGGTAAAGAAAATTCCAGTGTGTCTAAATATATGCAGAGAAGCAATTTTAAATATCTTATAAGTAGTAAGGTGTTCAATAAAAATTTTAATGCTAAAAATGTAGTGGTTTATCAGACTAATTCAGGTACTTTTCATTACTCAAAATGACAGAATTTTTGTTCAAATGGTAAAATATGCACAAATGTGATACTTCAAAATTTATAACAGTAGGAAGAATTCTAAACTTTCTGGTGCAAACACTTTACCTCAATCCAAAATACAAGGAAGAAAGGTCAGCAACATCTAACTGTTTTTTCAAAGAAATAATAAATACAAACATTCTGCACAATAGTACGGTAGTAGCAGATGTGATGTTATCAGGGTTTGACAGTATTTTCACATAAATTATTGTGTAAGCACAGTTAATCATTATGTACAGGTGGTCAGCCACCTGTTTAATTCATTTTCAAGCTGATTTACACAGCTTTTAAGGTAAACAATCCCCCCCTCCAAAATTACAGTTTTGCCTGTGTACCAACTAATGTGGACAATTTTATTTCCCTTCACTTCCCACCACCCTGCAAAGACACGGATAAAAAGTTGCAGCTTCTACTCCCCCTTCACAGCCTGGTTTTAGCTGCCAAGTTGTAAGAAGTGCCATTATACAGGTAGTAACAGATGGTTCCAACCCCTCCACAATGAATTTTTACCTGCTGTACGAACAGTGCTGATTTCATCACTTGGGTTTCACCATTGTGCCTCTAGCTCTGTGTTTCTGGTAGTACACTGCAACCTGTGAGAAAGACCAGCCCCACTTTACGAGCAAAAACTCCTCTTCTGCAGGCCTCTTACAACCCAAATACGTATGACATAAAAATCCCGATTATTGCTTGGGTAACCCTGATAATTAGCACATGTAAGTTGTGTAAGAAATGCTGACAGCTTTGCAGCAAAGTAAAAATGAAGAAGTAATCTCAGCGTGCCTGCAGGAGGGAACCCCAGCATCAACATGAGCTCACTGCATGGTTATGCTTGTGCTAATACGTGAAGGGAAATTAATTAATTTTCACCCTACTTTTGTACAGATTAGATCTGCATTTCAGTCTATTTTTTTCATCCTGTTGTTATCTGGTTGAACCTGTATTGTACCCTGGGATAGTTTAGCGCAGTGAGTGACCATCCTTCTTTTGTTGG
>VZSR01001283.1:25974748-26187246 GCA_013398615.1 Brachypodius melanocephalos | reverse complement strand
ATGTGACTTCTTAAAGTGCAGAAAACCATGAGCAGTAGCTTCTGAGAGACACATTCAATACATCATTCCTCACAGTATTAATATTTCAGGGAGTGGTCCAGTCGTGTCTGAGTTTACAATTATTTTTATTAACTAATTCTGTTATTCAGATGTCCTCCTGTCATCTCACCTCACTCCCCAACTCCTTCTCTAGGCTGGTTACTTTAATGTTGCTGAATTCAGCGGCATGTTCGGTATGTTTGACTTCATTATATTCTTATAGACATGTATAAAACCCCATTCAGCTCTTTTGTCTGTAAGTAGCTCCATTTTTTCATGCAATGCAATTCACCAACTCACTTCTAATACTCCTGATTGCAGTGCTCATCTAAACTAGTGGCACTGGCATCAAACAGTGGTCTCCAGTGTGTAGCATTGACACAATAGCTTCCCAGGGTTTTGAGAAAGCTGCTAATTTCACCTTTCAGCTGAGATAAAGCACTTGCAAAACTGAAGCAATCCAACAGTGTTCCACAACATTAAAGTTCCTAGGATTTCAGATGAATGGACTTTTTCTGATTTATTTCTTTCTACAGCTCGTTCCCATTTTATGCATATGATTGCTATTTACCAAGAAACAAACATTATTTATGCCTTACATTTTAAAAATCTTGAAAGGTTATACATTCCCTGATTTCCTTCTAACTCTGACTTCTAATGCATTTTTTTGACTTTTCTTTCTTTCACGTCTCAGAGAAATAATTTCAAAGAAGCCCAATTATGCTTTCTTTTAACGTCTCTATGTTTCACTTCAATTGAAAAAATGTAATGGCATGATGAAAATTAAAAATATTTGAAGGAATAAAAATAGTGTTTTGCTATTGTTTTCATAGACTTATCATGCATAAGCCTACAAATATGTCTAAATAATATTTATAGCATAATTTTAAGCCATTTGCAAAGCTGATTGAATTTCACCCTGCATTAGCAGTTTGAATTTCTACGAATTTGAATTCAAACAAGGAGGAGTTACAATCCTCTTAGAAATGTTTGGCTGAATACATAAGGTATAGTGCAATGGCAAAATGAAAATGCCCGTAGTTAATCTGTATACTGATATCCAAGATAAGGTTTTGTTTATATGCTTCTTTCAGACTGCTGAAAGATGCGTTGAGTTAAGAGATGCTGATTATTTCCTCCAAAGCCAATTTGTCTGATCTGCTGTCTGGCATGGGTATCACAGCTATTCTTTACAACTGTTATTATCATAGGATACAGATACTTTTTGCATAAACTGCACCATAAAATGAGTGACGCTGAGGCACTTCATAGAGTCCATGTGAGTCCTTCACAAAGGTCATTATCACAGAGTTCTGCTAACAGGAAAACCTGAATAAGACATTTCTTTAATTTTCATTTTGTTTTTCACTATCACTCCCCGTTTCAGTTGCGGTGTTAAGTCTCCACTGTTTCCTTTTCACATAAAGTCACACTGTACCCTGCAACATTTTGTCCTGTAGTGTTGCAAAAGGGCTTCATCTGTGTGCTCTGAGCTCCATTGTCTTGGACAAGCACAGCTGGAGAATGACTAGTTAAAGACCTTAAACCATAGGACCAAGGACGTGGCGTGGTACTCTATGCAGAGAAGAAACAACTTTCCACGATCTCTGTTTTCCCCAGCACCAGCTACATCTTGCCAACACCTTTCCTATTTGTTCTCATGGGTGCTGACTCCTCGCACACGATGTGTGTTATTCCGAGACTCTTGTCACACCTACATGGCAGGTTGCTATCAGTGAGGTCTGTCACCTCTCTGTACACGGTGTGTGGTCTCCCACGTTTACTGGAGCAGGGCAAGGACAAGATTCACACTTACAGAAGAGGTTCCTGTGGGGTTTTCAGGGCTTTATTTCACACATTGCTCTTTTTCTCTCCATTTAGACACGGTGAAACAGATGTGGTGGGTCACGTACTCTAGTGGTCTTGAAAGGGGAACCCAATAGTGATTTGCAAGCAAAACCTGGCGTGACAAGGTAGGTCACCAGAGAAGAGGCTTACTGTCCTGATTTAGGGCAAATTTGGGAGAAAACCCCTGAACAGGGTCCCTCTGGGTAGCAAACCCAAATGGCTCCTCTCTCCAGTCAGTCTGGGAAAAGACCTTCCTTGGAGAAAAGTGGAAAATACTATTTATTTGACAAACAAAGTGCCCACAAGCACAAAGAATGGATAATATGAAACAATAAAACCTCTTGTTCTGGAGTGAGATGGCAAATTCAGAAAGTCCCTGCCGTGGGTGTAGCTCAGCTTGCTCAGTCTCTCATCAGTCCTTCTGGAGGTCCAGGCCCCGGTGGGCTGCAGGTGCCAGGTGCCCAGTGCTCCTCTGGGTTTTTCAGTCCAAAACAGGTTTAAATAGACCCAAGAAAAAAGGAAAAAACAGTCCAGGAAGCCTCTCTGCCTCAGCTAGCTAAAACTAACTGAAAGCAAAAGATGTCTGTCCTGTAGTCTGTCTGAGCCTCAGCTGAACACAAACCAGAGAAGGAATGCATAGGAGTCAGGCAGCTTTCTCAGAAACAAACCCAGCGCTTCTCCTTCTCCCCTGCCTCACTCTCAGAACCAATCCTAAAGGCACAGAACTCAATATACAGCATAAACAGAACAGATGGCTGGGGATACAAGCATCATAAAGTCACCCCAGGACACTGACATCCCCAAAGTTACTTCCACTCTGCACCCTTTCTTACAGTTGAAGGGCAGCCGCTGACTTGTGATGACCAGGTTTGGCTGAAGCCTAAGAGACATGTTTCAAAACAGGGACAAAAATCTTTCCACAGGAGCTGTGACCATCTGGTAGGTGAAATAGTCCAGTGGAGATGTTTAATCCTTGCTGACTCTGTTTTCTTTGGACTCCATCTCTTTGCAAGTAGTGGGACTATCTTGGAGGGCCACATGAGGTCTTTCCCCAGACTCAGCCCTATAACAGGCAGCAGCTGCTGGACCTGATCCATGAACCTGCAGAGCCAGGGCTCTCTCTGGGCTTGTAGGACGTTCATGAAGACTGTCGCTTAAAGTCCTGATGTCCCTTCCCAGGGAATAGGAAATGAGAGAGAGAGGAGGAGCTCGAGAAATGCCCTGAAACCTTCACCTGTAGAAAGGATGAGGACTGTCCAGAGTGAGCCTGTGGGGCCTCCCCAAATCTGAATTTATGGATAACACCACAATCACTATTCCCCCATAAAACCCCCACCAGTCTCTACAGTGGAATGAGGTATTTTTATAACTCCAGAGTGGGGGAAATATACCCACCTAATAAAGCCATTAAGAGAAACTTCTCCAAGCCAACACAGTAAAACACAGTTTATGCATTATCAAAGTCCAAATAACTTGCTTGTTATTATTAGATAATAAACTAATAACAAGCTAATAAGATAATAATAAGAAAATTAAGATTCCACCTACCTAGTAACATTCAAGCAGCAGCAAAGCTTCAGGGAACTAAGTCTCTGTGAAAAATACCATGGAAAATGTGTTTATACAACATTCGTGTTTTTATTAAGAACACTACAAAAACCTCACTTCATACCAGTGATTTGAATCTTTATTTTTCTTTAATAATAATTTCTTTAATAATTTTATGATCAAAAAGAAAGGGATCCTTTCAATTATTTATTATTTATTCAATAAGTCTGTGTCTAATAAATTCAAGAAGCTTTTCAATAGATGATTAATATTACTATTTATTATTTGCATTGCTTTAGCTTTTAGTACGATTATTTTCTGAATTGGAAATGACAAATGAGAAAATAATTCTCCTTCTAATTTCAACAGTTCCATTGATCTAGTTAGTACAATTTCTTTTTGCATTATGTTGGAAAATAAAGAAAAGCCATATATATATATCTTGAATTCCTCCATCAATTACAATATTCAATATGATCTTCACAAAGATGGTGTAAACAAAAAAAGATTGTTGTTTATGAAAGAAAGAATATAGAATTAAATTAAAAACTTTGAAAACCAGGGGAGAGATATTCAAAGCCAGACTCCATTTGGGACCGTTTCTAGATCTATGTAAGCTTTATCAAAAGTTTTGGGATCATCCTGAGTCCAAGATGCTATGCAGAAACAAGACACGGCCATTTCAGTTACTGCTGAGGTGATTCCTACAAGAATTCCAGGCTATGGTTTTAACGTGGGGCTTTTCTCTCAAATTATTGCAGTAGAAATTTAATCTGTCCCTTTAGACACCAAATAAATTCTTTGATTTGTTAGTATGGAGTCAAACTTCATAATTTCTTTGTGTGCAGAGTGTAAGCAGTTTATCAAGAAGAGGTACCATGGTGGCAACTTGAAAATTCTACAGCAGTGAATGTTTAAGTGTTAAACAATGAGGAGCAGACAGAATGTTGGCTTTGATGCCAATAACAATATATAAAGAAAAACAAATATAAAACTTTAAAGCCTTGCAGATGTAAAAATATATGTACTTCACTGTCAAAACCAATTGCCAAAATAAAATTAAAAAAAAGTAGAAAAATCTTCATACACACCCAAATGCATAAGCTTGCAAAGAGAACAAAGACTACTATAAATATTCCAAGAAGCCAATAAAAAAACTAGGAGTGGTTAGTTCTCCTGTGTAATGGGCTGCTATAAAAGCTTTTATTGTTAAGGGAGTTACTTTACTAAGAGCTGTATGAAGAAAACTGAATGAATGTGAAAAATTGCATGCAATAACCTGAACTGAAAGATGATTATCAACCTCTGAGTTCTATGCTTTTGAGTGGGTGCTGCTGTTAGAAGATTGCCGTTGTGGTTAAAGAAAAGCTTGTTTTGTACTACTATCCCTCCTCCAGGTATACAGAGAGTCACTGTGTTCTTCTCCAGTGCCTTTGTCTGTCAATATTAAATGTCATTTTTTAAAATTGAAGGGCCTGATCCTGCAGTTTTGCTTTCAGGAGGCACTTCAGTACACTGGAACATTTCCATTGGAATAAACTTTAGGATTTAGGAGTCTGATGGTCCAGTCCTGGACAGAGGAGCAATCATTACTCACTCTGCCAGCTGTAGAGTTTCACTGAACTGAAGAGAGTGTTAGCCTGCAGGCCAGAGTTTGTAAGCGAAGCTTGACCTAAACCCACACAATTTCCCTTGCATGACTCAGATGAGTGCTGAATCCAGTATTTCCCAGCAATAAAAACAGGTTTTCCTTCTGTGACTGTTGATCTGTTTTTTTGTTTTTTTTTTTTTTCAGTTAGTGAGGTATTTACAGGTACACCAAATGCACACATCAGTAAAAAACAAAGCCCCTAAAAGCTGTTTCACTTACAGCTGCAAAGGAAGGAAGTAAATGCCGTGGTTATTTCTATACTTCACTATATGGGAGTTTCTGAGTGCTGTGCTAATTAGGACCTTATCAGTGGCTAAATGAATAGGCAGGTATCCTGTGCATTCCATGCCACTTCAAAGGGCACTCCAAACAGAACATTTACAATGTCAGGCTTTTAGATATTGCCACTTTACAGAATATCTTTCTGCCTTTGATTTTTCAGCTGGTTTTTTTTCCCCAGCACTTATCAAACACAACAAGAGCAGAGGATGGCTGCAAGTCAGAAATCCACTAGATACAACAGCTTAGAGTGTCCATGGAACATACTAAGGCACCATATTTGGGGCCTCTCAATATTTCATGTGCATTCATAATTCTTTTTCTTGCTTTCTGACTTTTGCAGAGATCAGGTAAAAGAGAAAAGCATTAACATCAGTGTTACCACTTGTCTTTCTGTTCTATTTCCAAGGAATAAAGCAGTCTGAAAGAAAACTTGAAAGGAAGATATCTTTCGATCTTGCGCAAAATCTTCACAATGAGAAATGGAAAGCACAGGAGTTGAATGTGTTTCCATAAATGAGAACCAGATTGTCCTAGATTGGCTCAAATTGCCTTCCTTTTCTACAAATCTTTAAGAACCAGTATGCTGTGTTAATATGATTTTAAGCTATATTGATATTTATAACTCTAATCTATCCTAATAAAAATACCATTCAAAATCTCTGAAGTACTAACCCATTTTCAGCGTTACCAGACCACACAGAAAATTTAGCTAGTTCTCCATACCACCCACTGCTCTTTATACAAATAAGTTTTTCCCTGTGTTGGCCATTAGGCTAATGGCCTCAGAGGTTAACAAATAAATGCTGCTGCCAGTGTACCTTGAACACAAGAAAGTGCTGTGCCACAGCAGAAGCCTGTTCCAGAGATGTGAGGCTGCTTCTAAAGAGCATCTAGCATGAAATCATCTCTCCCAAGAGAACATCTCTTGTACTGCATAAATGACCCTTGGGGATAGAGAAGGTTGGATTCAGACCACTTGGTTCCCTAGATATAGTTTCTGCTAAAATAAATTGTATAAAGTAGACTCCATGAAAGAAAATATTTCTGACACAATTCATAGTTCTTTTTGCCTGCAGCTGCTTCTGGAGGCAGCTCAGAGGGTCCAATCACGTACTCCAGGCTATTTTAATGACTTCACAAAGGAGCAGCAAGGTTGGCTCTTTATGATTATCAGGTAATGTATGTGATTTGTACCTAGGAGATTAAGGATACTGTCTGATGTGCCTTTTGCCTATAAATCTCACTGGCTCTCACCAGGAGAAGAGGCTGCACATGTCCAGTTTAAATGGGCCATTTTTGCTACTTAGCATCAGGAATTGTTGTGAGCCCACATCTCCAAGACAGAATAACAGAGGTACCTAACAGAGAGCATTTGGCCAGGAGTGTTAGACCCAGCCAAATTTGCTGCTTCTACCTGGTGTTTCCTTGACAGAGGCCACCTTTGACAGGGAAATCAATGATATTTGCCTCCAGCTCTGGCCATGCAAACAGTTGGTATAACATTAGTCTGGGAACAGAATACTAGAGGGGACACGTGTTAATAGGATATATGTTCTCAGCAATCCTTGTGACTGGTGGTGATGTCACACCATGTGATGGCTGGAGACTAAAATCACTCCTGGGTGCGTGGATTGGAGATCATGGTTTGGCACATCTCTACACCCCATCTGACCTCTGCAGATCCAATCCAAGCTGCTCTCTACTGCTGGCACAACACGACTGCTACAAATCTCACTTAACCTTAGTAAACATATAACTTGTTTGCAGAATTTCCAGGTGATATTAAGTTCTGTTTCTCTCACTGTCATTTGTCTGGCTGAAATAATAGGTTGCTGCAGACCAGCTGCAAAAACTTGGGTGCATTCCAGCAGGAGGAAATCTTCTGAACATCACACTGAGCTGGAAAAAGCAGAAGGCTATTCCAAGCTTGCAGGCAGAGGAGCAGCTGTGTGGCAATGATTTTGCAGCTTTCTAGGGATAAAAACTCAGCCTTTGAAATTCCCTGCAGTGTACTTAGAAACTTGTAAGGTGTGTTAAACCACAATTTTGCTAAAAGTAACTGTGCACATGGATCCACCCATAATACTGGCAGTACTATGGATGTGCTTGAGAAGTATCAGCATCTCAAGGATTGCAGAACTACGTAATTTTGCTTCCCAAAATTGTAAGGTATCTTCTTATTCTTATCCTCCCACTCCTGAGCATTGCCTTACTGCTTTGCAGTGAGTTCCTTAAGCTGCCTGTAAGGCAATAGTGTTAACAAAACAGGTGTACTGTTGTCATTCCTCAAAAAATCAAGTGTGTTCTTCAAAGCTCTCATAATAAAAAAAAAAATACCTGCAGATTTAGAGAATGGTTATGGTTAAACAAAAGGAAATACCTAAAAAATCCAGTACTGCAACATCATTCAGGGAAACTTCCATTGCTATTAATGAAAGTTTTGTTTGAGAAATGACTCAATATTGGATCTACAAAGACACAATTAAGGAAAAACGCATTGTCATGTTGGGTGACGTGGTCACTTGTTAAGAAACTGTACAATATTTTGTTCATAATAAGAGCTCATTGAGTTTGTTTGCCTTAAGTTTTCAGCTTCTACTTATGCTCTTTAGAAGACAATGGGAACAGCTTAAAATAATAGGAAAGCTGCTAAAATTGCTGTGGCTGCTGTGGTATTACAAAGACACATGTTGGCTCCCTGTGTATAGTGTATAATATGCATTTAACCTGTCACCAAACACAGAGAATTTTACAGGTAAAATGCAAAAGGATGCATTTAGTAGGTATCAAATGAACATTTTTTGTTGTACTTGAACATAGTTACTTAACCTAAAATACTAATTTATTAAATTATAAATTAATGTATGCTGCATCAAAAATGCTAACAATTTCCTTCTATTATTGCATAAATCATTCTAATGAAAAGTTACAGGTTTCTGGAACATAATGAAATTCTAACTTGCATTCTTAGTGCAGTTGCCATGGCCAATTCAGTTGAAAATGAGAATTATTGTGAGAGCATTTCCTGGTCTTTGACCCCTCTTATAGGGTTTTAAAAAGCAGGTTTTTTGTAGAGCATTAACCTCATTCCCAAGCAATTCATTTCTCTGAGTAATATGAGAGGTGTTAAAACACTTCAATAAAAGGAAAAGTATTTAAACATCTTTCATTCTATGTTTCAAAAGACTGGACATTTAACTTTAAGGATTTCTGGCTGTGTAATGTGAAAGACTGACAATAGAGCCAACAGCAATAAAATATAGTCTCTGGTATATATACATATTTATCAAGATAATGCCTTGTGACAGCTAGGCAGTAAGAGACAGCCATATTTGACAAGTTATAGTTACATATATACTCTATATTTGTTTCTGTTCTACTGTTAACTGCACACAATAAGAAAGAGGTGAGGGGGAGAAAATAAAAAAAGCGCTGACCCCGGACAATGAAAGCGAATTTCATGGGTCGTGATAGTATTCCATGAACCTAAGAAGGCATCATATGTCTTCTATAAACCTACAGCACCAGCTGAATAGTCCTGAGATAAAATGAAATGCTTTGAATGTGTAAAAAGTCTGCAGTGTAATTTATTTTTCTTTTGAACTCTTTGTAATGCACTAGATTATGCCCATGGATTCTTGTAAAGGTGAACTCTGCTGCAGTAAATGGGAGTTGTTTTATGTTTTTATACCTATATCTATATCTGTATCTATATCAGAAATCATTTTTATCATCTCCAGCAGAAAGAACAAGTGTGCCTGAATAACAACCCCAAAATTAAATATTAAAGATTGGATGCTATGTATGAAATATTAGACACTGCATAATGAGCCTGCTCAGATCCAACATTTTAGTTGCTTTATGACAGAGGTAAGAATGAGTCATTGCAAATACTATGTTATTAATGAAATGGACTAAATTGCTCATTACAAAGTTAGATCCTATCCAGTTTTTTTTTGCCTATAAACTATATTGGCATTTTGCAGTTTTCGTTTTATTATTTTTCATCTTTGACAAACAAGCACCAACTTATCACTCAGGTGGCTTGTCATAGCCTGTACTTTTCAGACAGTATTAGAAAACACGATGAACTGTCGGCAAAAAGTACTAAAGTAATTTGAAGAAATTATTTGAAGAAATGAACATATGGAACAAACATTATTCCATTATTCTGGAAAAGAACTATAAAATTGTCATGTAAAAATGTTGTGCTGATGGAGGGGAAACTTAACAAAGCAAATAGTTATTTTCAAGTCAAACTGCAAAAATGTGAGAAGTCACCTAAGGTGTGAACACTTTGATTGGTGGGTTTGCAGGCTTTTGAGGCAAAACGGTGACAGAAAGTTGTTATATTATAGGGCTTGTCTTGTCATGTACTGTTATATGTGCATAAAATTATGTATCTGATGGGAATTAATGGAATTTCTCAAAAGGAAACCAATTGCGTCTCATTCCATGCTTGAGATTGGCCCAGTATTTGTGAAGTGTATCTCAGCATGTTTGATGTCCCTGAAACTCTGTTTTGGCTTACTGGTAAATATCCACAAACCCATGAGTTTGAATATAACAATGCATTAATTGCAATGCAAAAGAGAAACGTGCAGCTTTCAACACTCTGGGGGCAGAGAAGGCATTATGGAAGGGTGCACCTCATAGAAATGGTGAAGTTGCAGCTATGGATCCAGCTGGAGATGCTTTCTTTGGGGAAAGCCAGACAAAATCATGGAAGCAACTCCTTTGAAGGCTAGAAACAAGGCATAGAGGGGCTGAGTGTACCTCAGAGGAAGCTATTTTCTGCTAAATGGTAGAGCTTGGTCACTTAGTGAAATGACGGTAGGTTGTATTTTCACAATACCAACACTTCCACATACAGAGGAACCGATCCCAAAAGAAAGTACCCAAATGCTGCAGCTGTTGAAAATCCAAAGTGTGTTGACTCCTGCAGATTGAAGAACCAAAATTGATAATCTCCACAGCTGAATCCAACCCTGACATGAACATCTGTGATTTGCACAAGATGGATCTGAACCCTCTACTCCCTGTGCTGTGCAGTGCACTAGGTCCACTCAGGTGCATCTATCACAAGTGTTGCTTCTCCTTCCTGCAGGTGAAAGAAGGATCTATCCATTGAAAAAACATGCTGGACCTGTTAAGAATGGAATTGTATGTATGTAAATACATTGTTGCTTTTCCTATTCTACTGGAGTAAAAAACCGCATCAGTTGGAGAACTGGATTACAACAGAATGACAAGTACTCAATAACGTGTACTTTTTGAGACACAAATCTCTTTTGGAAAAGAAGAGAATGTAACTTAATTGACACTCTTCCAAACAATTGTTGCTTCCTTTTCAAGTGTTCACCTTGCTGAGGAAAAACTTGAAATGCAGCCCAAGATGTAAAATATTGATGCTGCATTATTCAAACGAGAAAGCTTTGGTATGTGTCTCTTTTGTTTAATCATGCTAAAAGCAGAAGTGCACAGGGCATAAATGACAGAACAATAGGGCTCTTATGTATTTAAATGACATCAGACTCACAATGTAGAGCAGAAAATAAAACGCCTCTACACCTAACATTTCCCAAAAATCAAAGACACATACAGAGATTAGGGTTTATTAACATGATCCTGTTGTGGGGCTTTTTTATTAATGACAGTCTTTTTAAGAACGATGTTATGCTTAAATGTGCTAATGTACACAGAATAAACAATTGCCTATATGTTAAGACCACCAGCTTAAATATCTGAAGTTAGGCAGTTCCCACAGAATCCTTACTTGGATCATTTTAATATCTGTTCTAAAAACCCAATCATTAATTATATGATCATACACTATATCTGTCACCGACCTTCTGTCTCTTTCAAGACACAGGATGGACAATGCTCACTTAACAAAGCACTATTCAGCATTACATTTCATCTCTATTCAGCATTAAATTTCATCTCTATTCAGCATGTGGCCTTATGACATGTTTATTGTATTCCTTGTGCTGAATACCAAACTGTTAATACTCTCTTGTTTTTCTCCTTTTGTTGTACTCCTCACTGCAATATTTGACTGCATCACAAACCACATTGAATTTATCTCCCAGCTCCTGTGAGGCAAATTAACTTTTCCTGTGTTACAAATGAGAAATAGGTATTTGTGCAGCATAAAGGCTCTGATATTAAGAGCCCAATCTAAGATCCACATTCTTTCATTTTTCACAAAGTTTCTTACTTTATAATTTTGAACAAGTCTGCATTACTTAAGTGCATGTATTTCCTAACACATTAATATTTGGGTATCGCCAACACTTTCTAAAATTGATGTTAAGGTCTTATTTCCATTTTTACAAGTGAAAGTAATTAGTATTAGCATTATTTTATATCAAGATAAAAATTTTTACTGCTAGCACAGTTGAACACTGAAAGAGCTTTCCCAGAGAGGTTGTGCATTTTTCGTCCTTGAAATGCGATATCCAAAACCCAACTGGCCAAGATCCTGGGTAATGTTCTTTGGCTCACCCTATGCTGAGCAGAGGGTTGGAGTAGACAATCCCCAGAGGTGCCTTCCAGCTTCATCTACTCTGTGATTTTGGGCTTCTGTGAGATTTTAGCTAGGTCAGATGAAAACATTTATAAGAAAAAAGGAGCTGAAAAACACAGACCATATTTATGCTTATCTCAAATTCATTACACTGGAGTTGTTTTTATTTAGTCTGATGCTTTAGTTCAATCAAGATAATGTTAGCATAAATTTAAATTAATGAAAAAATATATAGCTGTGTTTGATCAAACTTGATTAACAGTCCATATCTATTTTTTCTTAGATTTAGTACAAATATTGTGAAATTAATCTAAATATTTTTGTATTTTAAAAGGTAGCTTCAATGAAGGAGAGATGACTCATTTAAGATCATGAAATTTAGCAGCTTAAACATAAATGATAAGCAGTTGCAGCATAAATTAAAGAAGATTTATGGAAATAGTATTAATTGCATGATTTGATCTAGGGAAGCAGATTATTAGAATCTGGAAAACATACTTAACTCTCTATGTTCAAATTACCTCTTTTTGTAATGTGGAAAAATGAAAAATCCAAATTACTTTTTAATAGAATGTATCTTCGAGTATATATACATATGTATGTTAGGGCATAATGCACAACAATTGAAGATTCTGCAGTTCAAGGCAGACATCTGTATTAACAGGTATGATACAGAAGGACTTGCCTATCCTCTCACTGTCCAGGTGATCTGGTAGGACCCACATGGGGGTTGCATCACCTCTCACCCACTGAGGGGCAGGGGATCATCCTGCAGTTCTGGATCACACAACAAAAAGCACCTTCCTGCTCAGTATTACCTGATGGGATCCCCTGAAATGAGGTGGGGGCTCTACACAGTGAGACTGGAGCTCTGTGCAATGATGGGATGTGGACACAACGGGATGGGAGCTAGAGTCCAAACTGGGCATTGCCGTTGGAAGACAGCACTATCAGGGAAGCTGAAGATCCCTCAGCAGCTTCATCTCTCTGGCTAATGCCCAGCAAAGCACCCCTTACTGTACTATTCTATGCTATGCTATGCTATGCTATGCTATGCTATGCTATACTATACTCTTACATATATATAATATATTTATCATGCTTTCCCATAAAAGAGCTCTCTAAAACCTTTTGGCCAGTAACCTAGCAGATCCATAAGCTGTTGCACTGAGATGTGTTATGGCTCTTAGGATCTTGTATGGATTCCTTCAGTGTTGCTCAATGGGAGCAGTTTTAGAAACCAAAATTTGAAAATGCCGTCTTAAGCCCTGAATATTGATGTGATGCTTTTATCATGAAGAAAGCCAAAATGAAACCGAGCTGGAGTCTACACAAGACAGGGATGACTGTAAAATTCTCTTTGCCCACAAGAGGGTACATCCCACAATGTGACACTTCTTAGGTCAGGATAAAGATTCAGTTTAAACAGTCAATGAATGTCATGCAAAACTGGTCACACTTTAGATTCTTTGCCTTAAACTGAAAAAATTAAAAGGAAAAAAATCATCATGTGGAGTTTCTAGAGGCAAGAAAAAGACAGGAAGATATAAAAAAAATGCCGAGCTGAACAAAATTATACTCATATGGACTTAAATTGGATCAGGATGAAAAAAATAAAACAGAACATCATAATCATCATACTTTTTACAGGTTAGGTATTATGCCTAATGGTGTCCATCCACAAGCACACATATCAGTGATTATTTGCCTTATTAATGTAATCTAGCAGAAATATCCTTAGAATTTATTTTTAAATATTAAAAAAAATAATTTGGGGAGGTTAACTCCAGAAATAACTAACTACATTGTAGACAATTGGAAAAGATAAATAACCCTGAATTTAAAACCACTGTATTTCACACTTGTTAAAATCTCTATGTTTTGCTAAACTTTTGCAACAGAAAGAGGCATTTGTCTTTGATTTCTAATATTTTTTAGCTTTCTTTTATAAACTTTACAAACATCCCTTAGGCTTACAAACAAAGCTGTTGCGTGTCTGGTGACTTTTAGGTGTGTATTTTGTTTTTGGTCAAATAATAGGAAAATATAGTTCACTGATAAGGCAAAAATATATGAAAATAGAGATGAAGAGAGCCCAAAGGTCAAGGAAGGACATATTTGCATGGCAAAGAAGGTTTATTAAGTGAGCAGTCAAATCTGTTTTGTATAGGAGTTACATTTAGGAGTTTAGAAATGCATACACAGAGTTTGCATTGCCTCAAGCAGAAGAGTGACCTGGTGGGGTGAGCTTAACCTGGGGTAGGAGTTACAGAGTGGCTTGTTATGGCCAAGTATTGATGATCTGCCCCTCTTTTTCTCATCCCATCTCCTTTTCTTCTGTCTTTTCCTGTGGGTTGAATGCATTGATGCTGTCTGCTGTGCTGCCTGTGCCCTGAGAGTGTGCACATCCTCTCTGTATTATGTATAAGTAGCACTTGACATCTACATCCACATCCAAGCAGGAAGGATTTATTTTGTCTTGAATCTAGCACTAAAGGACCAGTTCATTAAGGCTGGGTAGCATGTGTTCACCAAAGAGATTTTCCTAGCTCTATGATGCTTTATTCAAACCTTAAAACCCCTGATAATGCAAAGCAGAGACAAGGCAGTGTCTAGGCACGGAATCACAGTGTGCTGAGTGTAAAGATTGGTTTATTTACAATCTTTTCTTGTTGCTACATTACAGATAGCAGCCATGGATGGATAATTCCATGTATGCCATGTTACTTCTGACAGTTTAAGAAGAAACAGCACATTGCTCTTGCAGCTGCCATGAATTTCCAAGAGTTGTCACCTTTATGTGGTGCTGTGTTGCTCTACATTATATTTCTGCACATCCCTATATATGCACACCTTTGATCACACAAATAAACATCTAAGGTGAAGAAAAAGTGTAAATAACAATGATAAATTTTTGCACAACCCAAGATTTTTTTCCAGATTAGCCAAGTGTTTATTTCTGTGTCTCCATTTCCACAAGTTCTCACCTTTACTGCTTTAACTCTGTTGGCTATGGAAGTAACTTCAGAGATCTTTCAATCACTGCTAGACTCCCTGTGCAAGAAGACAATATTCCTGAGTTTTAGACTCTTGGCTAGTAATACCTTATGACATAGCAGTTAGAGAAAAAGGCTTCCAAAAGACACGGTTGTTTTTAGGATTCTGGTTTCCCTATATTTTCTTGCACCCATCTAACACCTATACTGCAAAATAAGTGGGCATATAGCTCTGGAGAAACACAGTTGAAAAGCAAGTGGACTTAAACAAGTGCTCCTCAGCATCTGATAATATACAGCTAGAAGATGTGAAGGGAAGGAGAAAAACATCATGGTCTTTCTTTCTCTCTGTGTGCATGTCTTCAATAAATGTCATTAGTTTTAGTGGAGTCACACTGTTATCCATTTATCTCCACACCTTCAGCTTTCATACAGTGTCTGTTGGACTGATATCATAAACCAGATATGCAGAATGAAAGAGCATGGGCCTTGAATAAGAAAGAGCAACATCTCATTCACTTAGCACATGCAGTGGAAGAGGTTGTTACTGGGGATTTGTGGCCTTCCAATACACATGGGGGAAAATAGCAATGACAGACTGTAATTAAAGACTGCATTAGTGCATGTGCAAAAGCAGACAACATGAAAATCTGAGGAATGAATTTAATTCTCCCATTCCTGACCATTAAAGTGTTTGGCTTTGTATTTTCAATATTTTAACATCATTTTTGTTATGTTGTGTATATCTGTAGGACCCCACTTTTTAGTTTACACCTCCTGAGGGACTGAATGCTTCAGAGTTAATGAACTTTCTCATCAGTTGGCCATTAGTTTGAACTGAAGCCAACTCATCAGGATGAAAAGCATCTTGCATCTAATGGATGTTTGGGGTTCTGTATAGAATGAGTTTGGCAGGTCGCTTTCTCTAGCTGCCACAACACAAACATGCCATAATGCTCTGCACTAATTGGCAGATTCAGTGAAGAGGCCAAATGTTGGCTGATCTATTGAGTCTGATCTACCCTTTTTGCCCCTGGAGGAAATCTTCCACCTCAGGTATGCTGTCATGGTTTGTTAGTGTTTTTTAAGTTTACCAGACTGCCTTTTTTCCAAATCCAGAGGATATCCATCATGAAGGATGTCTGGTGATGCCTATCATTATTACTAAAACCACACCATTATTTAAAGTTGCCATGAATACATTTTTTGCACACAGGCAAACATTTCATTAATTCAACTGAATAAAATGTCACCCACTGCTATATAAAGCTTGGCAGCCACATAAGTTTGCAAAACTCCTACTTGCTTCAAAGAGAATTTATCAGTTTATGCATGTCTAAGTTTGTGTCCCAGTCTTGTATCAACAAGTGTTTGTGTTTACTCAGAGTTCCCTCATATTGTAATCCTTCAGCCTTTCATTTGTACATTCCAGGATGTGTATATATATCTTATATTTTATGTATGTTGTTATATAATATCAGTACATTTAACATTTCTTCTTGAAGAAAAAAAAGAAGTCTGTCTCTTCACATATTAATTGGAAATTCTTGGTGTGTCAGTGCATGGACAGGTAAAAAGCACATTTTTGAAAATAATCTTTTTGATTCTCATCCTTTTAATCTTTTTTTTTCCCCTCCATTAATGTCATAAAGTAACTGAAACAACCAGATGGAAAAATGCCAGACTAACATGGAAGAGAGACATCTGAGGTGTTGTTTAAGCCATGCCTGCCTGCCTTTTCTGCCTTTTCCAGGGAAGATTTCAGGAAGGGATTTACCACCAGAAATCATGTTGCCAGTGGAGCACAGAGAGCTTTAGATGCACGTGTTGTCTGATATATCCTATCTTTGGATATCTTCCCCAAGTTGGGATACTCCATGGACAATTCTGTGGTGCACTCTGCTGGAAGATATCTGTTCTTCCCAAGCAGCACCTATGTTTTATTAGTCAGGCAACAAAAAAAGAATCTGTTTGGAGCAGATTTCTCTTTGCTCCAGCTGTTTCCAAGGTATAAATCTGCAGGTGAACTGTGCCAGTTTTGAGGGCTGGGTATCATATTTGCTTAGCTGTGTGCAGCCTTCTCCCTCTTAAAAACACAGCAGCTGGCCTTCATCTCTGCTCCCTTCACTCATTCTTGCTCAGTGTTTGACTGTGCTTTGGGCACGTTACCCATTTTCTCTCTCCTTTTTATTTTCTTTCTGCTTTTATTTCTGGTAATACAAGGACGTACTGGGTTTGTATTAATGACTTTACTTTTATATGTAAAGCATTAAATGGTAATATCTTTATCATTTTCAGCCAATACAAATTATAACCATTGTCATACCTTCATATGAGGCAGGAATATTGTTTGTTAAACCATTATCTTTTTTAAGTAAAAGATCTTTTTCCCTCTCTCACAGCTGATTTCAACTCAGGCAACTACCCATCGCTGCTCAAAAAATTTAATAATTATTTAATATTTATTTAGTCTATTTGACAGGAAAAAGTTGGTGGTGTACTAGGGAGAGTGGGACATAACACCATACATAATTGAAATACGTTAGAAATGTATATAAAAAGTCTAAAAATACATGATTGTACCTGATAAACATATACTTTCAGTTTTAGAACAATTCACTAATACTAACCATTAAATATTACTTTAAAATACTTTTTATTATGGCCTTTTTTTAAAAAATAGAATTATAGCATAACCTGAATTGAAATGGACTGACAAGGATCAGTGAGCCCAGCTCCTGTCCCTGCACAGGACACCCCAAGAATCACACCAGGTACCTGAGAGCATTGTCCAAACACTGCTTGGACTCTGTAAGTTGGTGCTGTGACCACATCCCTGGGGAGCCTGTTCCAATGCCCAGCCACCCTCTGGGTGAAGAACATTTTTCTGATATCCAAACTAAACCTCCCCTGAGGTTTTGCCCCTAGGTTGGGGTGTATCTTATATCAAAGAGGCAATGAATTAAATAGAAGAGGGGACTGTAAGACTGACAAGTTTATATTACTAACTGTGTCTGCAACGAAACAAAGTAAACCTTTCAAACCTAAATGCCAATTGTTCTCGAATGTTAATGAATGAAATCAACAGTCTACACTACTTTTCCACCAATGCTGTAATTTCATTTTTTTTTAAGTAATCAGAAGTACTTTTTTTCACTTAGACAGCTGTGGCACCAATTCCAATGTTTCTTTCTTTTCTTCCAAACCCACCTGGAATGTGTCAAATTTGGGGGCAGCACTATACTGCCAGGCCTGTTTCAGGACCTCTTCTAGCTCCTATACTTTTACTGTCATCAAGGTGTTCTCAACAACATCAAACTCTTTGTCAGACTGTTCTTCATCCAAAATTCAACAAAAAGGAAGGATCAACCCACAAGACAACCTACAAGAAGTCCCTAAGGTCAAAGCTCTCATGTTAGAAGCAGATTTTACAGTTGTCATTGGCATCTGACAGCTTGAGGTTTTAACATGTTTTCAATAACATGCTTCCAGAGTTACTGCCAGAAAGATCCCAATTTTAGTCAAACACTGTTAAGAGCAGAGCTTAGGTCTTCAGTGAAGGCACTTGTCAGTGAACTGTGTCAGGCAACAGCTTTAAACACTCCAACTCTGTCCCAATAGAACTATTCTGTCACAGAACTTATTGCAGACAATGTGGCCTCTTCGAAATATTTTTGCAAAACTGCAGGGTGGTGGGTTTTTTTCTCTTTTCAACCCTCCTCACAGGTTACCTTTCTTCCACGTAGTCCAGTGAAATTTCCTGAGCCATAATCCTCTCTTTCTATTTTCAATGTATGCCTTGGAAGGGGAAAGAGAGGACTAGAGGACTACAAAAAAAAAAAAAAATCACTTGAAAGTGCAGGAGGAACTTTGAAGAAATAAAGATTCAAAATTCTCAAAGGATGTGGGATCAGCTTTAGTAGTAAAAGTCACACATAAATCCAAGCCAGTAAGAGACACTGTCATTTGCTTCCTGACTCGGGGTCAGGAACTGCTCATCTTGTAAGAAGTTTACAAAATGATACTAATATGTACAATTCAGATAAAAATGTTGCCCTTTTTATTTTTGTTTGTATAGATATCTTAGTTGTATTTAAACAGACATTTTAAATGCTTACTCTTGATTACCTAAATGAGAGGCTTAGAAATTGTATATAACAGGCAACTATATCTCAAACATTTCATAAGGCTACTTTTAGTTTCACATAATGCTATCCATCTAAAAAGGCAGATATTAAATGATTAAAAAGTAATCTATATTAAAATTTCTATAATTCTTCTAAAGGTCTAATTAACTTTCCTTTTGTATTTTTAGGATTCTACGTAAATGAGTGTAATACCACAGGAATGCAACAATTGTTATCTGCAAGTAATTAAGGCCCCCTGGCCTTAGTGACTGATGCTTTATTTTCAGGATACTGTAGAATATCCCAAATCCTGTATCCACAAAATGGTGCATACTTTTCAAGTGTGATCACAAAGTGAGTTAATAATTCATATTTTACAATATTTACTGAATAAAAGGGGTCATGCTACACTTTTCCCATTCACAAGCTCTGGACCCAGACTTTTCAACCCTTTATTTATCAAAAATGCAATATTATGCCAACCATGACCTTTTAACAACAGCCTATTCACAGTGGCCAAAGATTTTTATTGCTGACCTATTAACTTATTATAAAACAATAATTTCCCTGGGTCACCTTTTTTTTAAGGAGAAGCAAAACAAAACCACAAAAGATTAAAAGAATAAGGATTAAAACTCCCTGAAACATTCACCAAACACAGAATTTCTTCTTGTTTCCTCTGCCAGAACACATCAAGCAAATACTATAATTTATAGCTTACCCCCCTTATAAATCCTGAATCCACACAGCAAAAAAAAATCTGTTCTGTACATACCTCTCTTCTAGTAATTTTAAGTTTTCCCATGTCCATTAGGCCCTTACAACCTAATCTTGCTCTGCCAATTGCTCCCATGGTGAGATCATTAAGTAAATTATTTAAAGATCAAACAGCCTGCAGTGACAATGGAGTTCCATGTAAGGTAAATGCTTCAAAGCCCCCCGCCCCCCCTTCTCAAATTATAGCTCTACAGGCTATTCATCACCTCTGGATGGGGCATGCCCCACCATTACTTGGCTTTTTGCTGCAGGCTAAGGTAGCACCACTAATTGGCCTTTGTAACAAAACTGACCTGTGGACAGGATAAAACTTGTTTGGAGCTTTAGAGACAACAATTATTCAAGGTTAAAAACACATCAATGCCAGAGCTACGTCACTATAATAAGGGTGAATGAATTTCTTCCTCTCTGGTCTTAATGTGAAAGAATGCGTTCATGTTGTGCCCATGCCAAACAAAAGCTCCTTCAGGTAGTTGAACTGGTCCACTTTTCTTTCTTTCCCCCACTCCTTCTTTTTTAGCTCAAGGACAAGTAGGTCTATCATTTTCTTTATTTCTTCAGAGCCCCTCACAGTGAGAGCCCTTTGATCTCCGAGAATAATGGTAGATGGAACAATTTAACTGCTTCATACAGGTGCAGGAGTTTATTTGACAGGTTGTGGCTTTTATTTCTAGCACATTAGCTGCATGCATACAAATGGGCTCTTGACAGACTCAAGCAGGTAGATCAGAATTTTTATTTATTTTTTTTTTAAAGAAGCCTCAACAAAGCCTGACCACACCTGCAATGATGGCACAATTTGAAATGCCACATAAATTAAAGACAGGTAAGGCCAATGGCTTCCCTGCTGTGGATGAATTTTTACAGCCAGTGAAAACAGCAGGTAGGAGGAACAGCAGCACACATCAAGTAAACAACAAGGGATCCTGTCACTTGTCTCTCAAATTAAAGAGATCCTATTTGATCTGAGTTATTTTAAAATAAATAATGCTGCTAGACAGGATTTTATGTTGTATTGCCTATAACAGGATACAATGCAGGCTAGAAGCAAAGGGAGGGAAAAAAATTTCAAATTGCATTTACTCAGACCAGCACTTTTTCCTAAAGGAAGATTATCTGTATGAATTTTCTTGAATTTACAGTTACATATGATTATGACTAGTAAAGTGAAAATCTGCCCTTGTAAAATGAGGGTTTCTTCACTCTTTTTTTTGGTTTTTCACTTAAAGTGTCATTGAAGTGGCTTGCATAAGGGGATGCTATTCAACAGTGTACCAGCTAATAATAAGTCTGCTAAGGATTGATTCTTCAAACTGCTACCACTTATGGAAGAAACACACATTTTTTGTTTATTTGTCTTGACTCTCCTGTTTCGAGCTTGCTTTTTTTTTTTTTTCTTTTTTTTTTTTCAGTGCATTGCAGTTTTTCAAAGAGTATCCTGCCCTCAAAGTCATGAATTCAAGAAAAATAAGGTGTGCGACATTGTGCCAACACAAACAATTTGTTTGGAGGTTTTATACCAAGACTAGTAATACAGATGCAGTTCTGCTAGAGGCAAGATATTTTGTATTGGTTTAGTTTGTTTGACTTGTGGGTGTATTTATTTTAGACTAACAGCTTTTATGGCAATGTAAATGCTTTAGCTTTACCACTTAATATATAACACTATAAATATAAGGGTGACATTGTGCTCAAAATTTTAAACCTTGAGGTTACATTGACATCACCTTTGCTGACATGGCTTTGATGGAGGTATGAGGGGGTCAGAGAAAAACCCTATATAGTCCTTTTCAGTCTGATCTGGTGCATTCTTAGTGAGTGTTTTGTGACTGCATCAGGTTGGCGATGTGCTGCTTCATAGCTGATGTGCTCCTGTAGAACACATGGCCCATTTATCACCTGTGTGGAACTATAGTAGCTATTAAACAGATTTGGTGGAAATTACACCCCAGCTCTCTGGGCAATATAATGTTCTCAAAGAGGCAACAGAAGCACAAGATTGCACTGAGGAATAAATACTGAGGATAACTATTAGTCAGTTTAACTGTTTCAAATTTGTGCATAGTGAGTCATGTTCAAATGTAATTAAAACATGGGGTGCTTCTTCAGGTAAACTGCTGTTTTACTCCACATAAATGACCCCTTCCAAAAGACAGCTTGAGCCATACCTAAATGCTTCAGAGGAAAAATCCTAAAGTGAAGGTGGAGGTCCTAGAATGATTTTTTGTTGATAGAGCACAGACTACTGAAATTCTGAATTAGATGAAAACCACAATTTTCTGCTGGCACAGCATAAGGCAGTGTTATTATCCCAGGAAGATTTCTGCTATTGGCACATCCCTAGAGGATTTTTGTAATCAGCTGATGGGAGAGGTAGTTTAACTACACTGTTTTGTTCATCTTTTGCATATTGCTGTTCCTGGGGAGCACTCCACATTGCTCAGTGGTGCAGGTCCTGTGTAGCTCAGTAACCACCTGCAGATTTCTGCCTGCAGACAGTCTTCCAAGAAATTCTGCTGCTCACAGGCTGGATTACAAATAGCTGCTGTAGAACATGCTGACACAGAACCTGCTGGGGCCACTTCGCCAGGGGAGATGCCACCCTGTAGCAGGACAGAAGGAAAGTGTCCTGCCCTGGGGAGCAGAGATCACCTTGCAGCTTCCATGTCAGTGTGGGAAGCGCTGCCCAAAGCCCAAAGCAATGCAAAAGCTCCCCCAGGCCAGGCCACAGGCTCTGCCCAGGGTCTCACCATGACATCAGTGTCTGCAAACAAACTCAATTCCGTATTAAATTCTTTCTTCTCCACCCTGCACCAGCTGTCCTAGGATGCTGACAAGCAGGTGCTCCTTGTCCTAGAACAAACAGCCTCCTTCTTTGTTTGTTTGCCTGTTAATTAAAAAGCAAATTCTCATTCGGAAAAAGCCGAACTTCAGGATGTGGGAAAGACTGGTTCAGATGCAGCAAGGAGTCCTGTCAGCAGGGTGCTGCTCTAGCTCCCACAGACAGAGTCCAAGAATTAATGTGAGGAGTTCCAGCTGCCAAAATACTTCCTGTAGGAAAAAAAAAAAAGGGATAAAAAAAAAAGTGAAATCCATTAATGATCAGATATTTCAGAATACCTAATAAAAAAAAAAAAAAAAAAACAAACCCTGAAGACTTACCCTGTTGTGCCTCTTTTTCCTTTTCTATTTTAACACTGGAAATAAAATATGCTGCAGCAGATTGTATTTCAGTTAAAGCTATAACAGGTTTATGACAGTACTAAAACAGTGCAGCAAACATGGAAATTAGTGTAAGAGTCTTTCATCATGCTTTATAACTCTTATTTAACAAAAAGTATAATAGCTTTGAAACACCTAAATGTACCTAAGTAGGGACTTTTTTTCCAAGAATTTAAATTTGGATCTGGTAACGGATCAATCAACCCCCATTGCCAAGGATTTTTAATACAAAAGTCTCAAAGAACTCCAGAGTACATGTTACGTAATGTTCAACAGATTAGAAAGTGAGCTACAAAAACACAACTCCCAAAAGCTCATATGTGATAATGTACAAGTGGATACACCAGGTAATGGATATACCAGTGGATGGACCAGTTAAAACAAGGCTATGATAAATTCTCTCTCAATGCTTCATTTTTTTCAAGGAAGACTAATATTAAATCAGTGGCGGTCTGTTAATCTAGAGCGTGACTTCATGCTTTTTGCCACTGGGCATCTTTAATGGCATTCTTTCTCACCATGGCATTGACCATGGAAATATCCATGATTTATTCTTGTGGACCCAGTGTTCAGTCTGTGTGCTGGCTGTGAAAACTATCTGCAGTGACTCACTCTGAAATCACCCTGTCTAAGTGATTTCAGCTGGACTTGTGTTCTTCTGCAGTGATGCATGTGGAGAAGCTACTCTATTTCCAGGCAGAAGTACATTAGGGAATATGGAGAGTAAGTAACTGCACAGCCACCTCCAAATATTTCAACTGCACAATCATGTTAAGGGTCTTACTATAGCTACTGTGGTTCCCAAATGTGTAACAGAGCACCACATTTATCTGTAATTTTTGCACCTCATCCCAGTGTGGATCCCAGCTGGACAAAGCACTTTTTTGCTGTTCTGGAGAGGTCTACTTTCAGGACAAGAAATTATTGGTCAGTGGATCTTTTTCATCCTAAATTCTCCATCTCTGCCACTTGATTCACTACAGAGAACTCAGAAAGCAGCTCCAACACACAATATTTTAGTTTCACTATTGGAGATTGAAAAGTGTTCTCCATTCTGTGCTTTTCAGAAATCTGGGTTTATTTTCCTTTTAAAACAAAATATTTAAACGAAAGCTGAAATTTATACTGTCTGTAGCAATTAAATTCTGTAATCTTTGCTTTCTGCATACAATTGAGCATGTAACCATCTTAAGCCACAGTAAACAAAGCTGTATTTGAAGTCACAGGGAAAGTAACACAGAAAGCTGTTACTTCTCAAATGACCAATGGAGAATTTTCATGACTTGCCCATCATAAGACTCTTCTCCAAACTGAGGTGAATTTCAGAGATGAGGGACCAAAACTGGATATGGAATGAATGGTTCCTTTCAAGCAATTAGCTAAAACAGCAAAGACTTTGGCTTGCTAAAATCTGTATAGCCAAACAACAAAGAATTATTAAGGTTATTATTATTTAACATTCAATACATATTGACCATCAATTATATACTCCATCTAGTTACTATATTTAAAGATGACAGGTTAGCATATACAGTGTTTCTTTCAAGCTGCTATTTTACCATCAAAAATTAATATAATAATTATGTATTGGTCTAGATTAACTACATATAGAATATTAAACAGCACCAAAATGAGATTTTTTTTTCTTACCTACACAGAATAACAGAGATTTCTTGATTTTTCAGCTCCTGAAGTGTCTACTGCATTAAAAGTTGTTGGCAAAGTGTAATCTGTTGACCTTTCTCTAGCCCATTGCACATGCACCCACATCACAAAAAAAACTGCAGTTTGAATACCACTGACTGAAGTAATGCTCTTTTTTTTCTCCTAACAGAGCCATAACAAAAAGCCTTCTCCTGTTCATGAGCAGACCTATAGCCTTATACTTGAAAAAGTATAGAGTCCTGACATTTTGCACATCTCTGTGAAAAACCATGCATCTCAACTGCTTTAAAAATGACAGAAGATATGACAGGTACTTACAATGGTCCAACTAAAAGGAGTCTACACAACATGTTAGATCCTGAAGTTTCTAAGTAATGCTGCAATGTTTTTTCTGTTTAGCAAAGTTTTTAAAAATTAATTCAAAGTCAATGAAAAGAATTATAATCTTTTCTGCGACTTCAAGGGCTTCAAATCTGAATTCTAAGTGAACTTGCAATTTTCTAGATGTTTTAATTCAGGTACATATTCAGCTGCTTCACAGGAATTTGCTTGCTTCCTTTCTCAGTTTCTCTTGTTACCTCTCCTGGTTTTGTTTTGATGTGCCAGATAGGTTGAATGACTATCTTCCCAATTTGTTTTTTTCCTATTTCACAATCTTCTTCCAAGGGGTTTTCATCTTAGATTAGCTGTATTGCCAATAATGTATTGTATAGCTTCTCCTGGAACTTGTCTATTTTCAGCAGATTTCGTCTTGCAGAGCAAGCTGCTCATTCTGGTAGAAGAGGAACACATTCTTTGACAGTTTCTAAACGTGGAAACTTTGGGGTTTGGAATAACATCTACTGGCTATTTTGTGTCCTCAAATGTGGAGCAACGTCTTTTCTCTTGCTCTAGCTACACCGCAATCCTCCTGGATATTCTTGGGCTCTTAAGGGATCTTCAGAATTCCTCGGCAAAGCTGTAATTGATCATGAGGACAGGATGTAGGAATGCCTACACCATTAACTGGTGAAGTGCACAGAGGGAAGGAGTTTGATTTGCTACAAGCTACTTTGAGTCCGGGATCTTGGGACTGTCTCATCTTTTTACCAGCAATGAAGTTTGCTTTGGCCGCTGGTCCCAGCCGTGCCCTGTGCCTGTGTAGGGTGCTTGCTGCTGGAGGACCCTGGCTCTGCCTTGCAGGGAGGTTTCTCTGCATGGTGCCCATGTGTGTGACTTCAACCCCGTTTCCACCAAGGGAGAAGTCATTAGTGGCACGTTCAAACACATGTCACCAGATTCCTGTAGATACAAAGCAAATTTCCACCAAAGAGATCCTCCACCAGATCGCTGTATCACTGTTGTAGCTGTGCCCAGATCTTCCAGAAAAAAAGCTGGTGCTGAACTGTAGAATTTTCAGTCCACGTGAAACTTGTCTTTGACAGCATAAAGAAAATTTCAATGGGATAGGATGTCACTGTCTGTGCAGTTTAGGTTTTTCACTTCTCTAGCAGTTGTTTGCAAAGAACTGACAACAGAATTCTTTCTGCTCTCACTTCCAGGTGACCACCAGCACTAAAGTGTTACAACCTGACATCCACCCTAAATGTGGAAACCAAAACCAGTACCAAAAAAAGCCAACAGAGCTAATTAAGTAGACTGGTTAATTTTGTCACCTTATTATAACTTTTAAGCAAATTTTGATCCTTAGTCTTTCACTGCAAATTAAGATCAATTTAAGGTTATTATACGAGCCAAAATATTTTTGGCATCTCCACAAGGAAAGCATCACATTTTTTAAAAACTGTGACATTCTTGTTTTGCTATTTTACATAGGTTGGTTTGAGTAGCACTGATCATTTGCTGTTGTGATCACAGTTATAGGACTAACATCTTCTATTGCTAGCTAGTTTCTTTAATAAAAACAATTCTATATTATTTACCAGTTCTGTAGGGTTATGTAAGTAGCCTATAACAATAAATAGGAGGTGCATTTGCCTGAAATATGGATTTTTCTCTTCTTGGCCTATGAATACAATGGAGCATTATCACTTTCACCCTGTAGACTGAACCATAGCACTGCATAATGCAACTTCAGTCCATTTTGAGATGACTGCAAATTGTCGTGATTTTTTGTTAGAGTAATGATCAAATATTGATATTTCTTCAGTTCATACAAATGGATAAAACCTTTTTACATGCTACTTAGTCAATATATTCTGATGTTCACATTAGGGATTTGGAAATCAATGTCGTTTTCCTGTTATTCTTTTATGATTAAATCAATTGGGGTTATTTACTCATAGCAGAAAATATGGGTGATTGCAAACCCTACAGCTTGGTGAATTGCTTTCTCACTACTGCTGCCCTGTAATGAGAAGGTACAGGTTCTCTTCAGGGGTTGACTAAACTTGTATGTGTAGAAGCCATTTGAGGTGCAAAAAATTGTTTATTATTAAGGGCTAGCAGCGTTTCCTGCCAAAGGGCATCTTCGTCATTTGCCGTTGCATTAACATTGACAAAGCACGGTAATACCAGAGCCCAGCAGTGCTGATCACATGGAGGAAAATAGCAAATACTGGGCAATTCAGCTTAAACCAGCACACTCTGACTCACAGGTTAGAGACACCAGTTAAAAGAAAATGGAGTGATAAAATGGATGCGCAACAGGAATTTTGGAAATATTATTCCTGAGAATCAGTGCTGTAAAAAGGTAGGAGATTGTAGATAAAACAGATTTATATTGAAAATTCCCGTAAAAGCAGCAGCAGCATAATCCAATAGTCTAGATCGGGCAAACAGATTTTGTTCGTATTTCAGGGGCAAGAACAAATATTAATTAGTGCTATAACTTTAAGTAAAGCTGCAGTTAAAGCATTGGAATACAAAGTTTATATTGCTGGAGTCTGAATTCCCACATTAATTTTATTTCTGTGGGCACCATCCATACTTCTCTTTTGGAAGGGAGGTATGTTTATGTATGGAATATACGTCCTTGGCAATTCCCTTGCACTAAAATTATTCCAGTTCAAGCCTATTTGATCAATCTAAACCCCAGTTAATCTAGGAATCCCACTATTCTTATTTGTGCAGCACATTCCAGAATCTCAAATTTGGAATTACCATGGTTATGTCTTACACTTGATGGAAAAATATGTTTCTCATCATTTAAGATACAGAATATACAACCATTCACAGACAGATTCAGAATTTATCAGAATTTAAAGGCCCTAAGATCCCAAATCAGATTGTCTCCTGAAAAAAATGCTTTCCATACATGAAAAACAGAACACTAGTGGGTGCATCATACTGCCTTGATTCATTAAGCTTTTGTAAGTTTAAGCAGCATGAGCCTTCTCCAGGCTTCAGGAGACAGTGATGCTCCCTGCATAGTTTTGCACCGCTCACCTGATTTACTGAAAATAAAATACACCTGAAAAAGCAAAATTTGAGTTTTAGGGAACAAAGGAAAACATGGGATTTTTAAAGCACTGTGACTATAAAGCTTCTACCAAAATTATTTCTATGGCTGAGTTTTAAATTCCTAAAATCTGGGTCTGTGATGGAAGGACTTACAGACTCTTAATTATGTCAGTAAAACTAAGTGCCCAGACAACAAAAGTCAGGTGACAATTCATGTTAATACATCTTAAACCACACAAACACAAAGCTGAACTACAGCAAGAATGACTAGACAGCAGTGTATTTAGATCTCACTTAAAAACCAGTGGAGGTAAATTTTCTTTCCTGACAGCAGCGATCCCATAAATTGAGCTCATTGATGAATGTTTTAAAACGTAGTTTCTCCTCTTTGCTCCTCTTTTGACTCAAACAGGCAAAGATCAAATACTCCTCTGCACAGAGGTACTGGAGCCCATCCTTTCCAAAGCATCACTAGAATGCTGTTGATTCCTGTGGGAAAATTGCCATTCAAATCTTGTCGTTTTGAGAAACTCAGTGAAGTGTGGAAGCAAAGTGGGAATAGGAGGGACAAAGAAAGCATGTGGATTTTTATGCAGTTTTTAATCTCTAGATTCAGTAGTGTTTAAAGAGCCAGATCTCAAAATCAACACCAGCATGAACTTAGACATTTAAGAAATGACTTAGAAGTGTGATTTTCATGGCTAAAATATTTGAAATGGACAACAATGAGTGACTGGCAGGATGCGGTGAAGTCTGCTCCCAGGGGTTGCCAGGACCCCTGCCAGCAGCCACAGCCATAATTCAGTTTGGAAGTAGTGAAGGAATACACAGGTGTCAAAATATCTGAATGCTTAAGGAGCGCTGTAAATATTTTTTTAGCGATAACTGACATATGCTATACCGAGGTGATTCCTACTTTGACTAATACAACTGCAAATCTAGTGTAATTCTCTTGATTTCACCATTGTACCAGAAAAGCAGAATGTGTCTCTGGAACCTTTAAAAAAATGATGTCAAAATTGATCACATTTCTGAAACAGCGCTGCAAAATGCACGCCTTCAATAGAGCAACTTTTCGCTATTGCAGGTGATTCTTAATTTCCTGGTCTCTCTCACCTCTGTGAAATGACTCTGCATACCCTTACATTTTGCCAGCAAAAGCAGGCTTCCCTCACTGCTTGTGGCAGAGCATGTTCAGAATCTGTGTTAGTGATGAGCTGGAAAAAGGCTGCTTCCCTCTTTCCCCAGTATTGTCAGCATCCTCCTTCCCCACCAGCCTGAATCTGGCCAAGCATTTCAAGATAATTTCCAAACCTGGCTGTCCTTCAAGCCATCATCTTGGTACAGGTTGCCAATAAAATGCCGGTGGCCAGCTCCTTCTGGGTAAGCAATCTTCCTAATGAAAATAGGTCTGAATAATTAGCAAAAATAGTGTTTTGCATATAAGCAACACAGTTAAATACCTTGATGGAATCTAGTAAATTTTAAATACGATTTTTTAGAGTGTGACAGGGTCTTTGAAAAGAGTTAGGAAATATTAGTGTTCTGTGACTGCAGGCTCGATTTGCTAATAAAGACAATATCTTACCCCAAAGGTTTTTTCCAGCTGCAGCCCCTGAAGCACAAATGTTGAGCATGTATCACACAGAACTGTCAGTTACTACTGGAGCCAGAAAATTGTTGTTTCAAATGTTACAGTACAGGAAAATCGCCTCTCTGCACTTGCTGCCAAAAAAATGACAGCTTAATTTATGCCATGCTGAAGCTACATTACAGAGCCATTCAGCCTGGCAGTTAAGTACACTCCATGCTCACATCTTTCCCCTGTGCAAGTGCACTGGGGAGAAATACACAGGCACTGTAATAAGGACAATTGGCTGCAATGTTTTCCATGTCACTGGAACTAAATACAGGTGAAACGGTATCAGCAATAAAATACATCACCTGAACCTCATATGCAAAACAGCCGTCGATGTGTGGATTCACAATAATCAGGAAGGATGTGGGACAGAAATGTTATGCATGAAGTGGATTACAGAGAGGTTTGCTTTTGTCAGACCTCTAGGTTTTATGTTGAAGGGAGGTGCTGAGGTATTACCCATGCCTTTGAAAATTATGTCAGTATCCTTGGTTCAGACCTTCAAAACTTGGCAATGTTTACACTTTCTGAAATTAAAAATCTGACAGTATTAAAGCACAGCCTAGTGCCGATATTTGTCATCAAGGTTTTCAGAAGATATTAAAGATGCACATGACATTATTTAAAATGAACCGTCAGCCAAACAAATCCCATAAAATTATCATCCTAAATGAATCCCAAGATTGCTATGTAGTTTTTTAAGGCCAAAGCTTAATTTTGTTTGACGTTGAAACAATGATCATCCATGTAATAGAATGAAAGGAAATTATCATGTCTGTTTTTCTAGTTAGTTTATTCATATTAATCACATGGTAATTATGTCTAGAAAGATTGATCTTAAACAATCTTGCAAATGAAGAATTGCAATTCATTTCATAAACTCATCAAGATCAAAACCAGTTGATCTTGATGTCAGTTAATTTATTTCCCCTCTCCTTCCTTTTCTACCCAATGTTTGTACCAATATTACTATGTACAATATTAATGCTTACCTTTAGAAGGCTTTTGCTAATAGCTAACCCATTCACAGCTGAGTGGCTTCACAGCTGTTTTCTAAGGTGGAGGGCAATAAAACAAAAGGCTTCATGAAATGAATCAAATGCACTGACTGAGATTTTTAAAGCATAAATGGCCTTTGAACCTACCCATTCTTGTTTGTGCTATGAAATCTACCTGCAATGAGTAGGGGTGTGTATAAAACCACTATGGGTGGTTTGAAGAAAATATTTCCTATTAACTTGGAAATTCTGGATACAACTAAATAACTTCAGAATTTGTCATACTGTCAGAACAATGCTGGGCTTAGAACTGTCATGATTTCTTTGGGAAATCTTGTGTCTTGTGTGAGCTTGTGTCCTCATCTATTTTAGCCTAAATGAAATATTTCCCATTCCTGTTTTCACGGAGGTTACAATTTGAGTGAACCCCAAATCAAGCAAAAAAATCTCAGTTGAAATGAGTGAAGTGTGACTGTTGAGCCTGAAATAGTCAGAAATTCTCACAATCTTTATGCTAAACATTAGATCTTGTTCACTCAGAATCAAATACTGGGAAGTCTTTCATCCATGTAAGAGCAAGTCTGCCATTTAGTAAGGCAAATCAAAATGAAAATAACATAATTCCATATTTTTACTTAAATTTCAATTTCAATTTAGTACATTTATACTTAAATATGTTTTAATCTTTTCTTGAAACCTCTCGTGAATTTCTAAATGAAAACCTTTTCAAGCTTCTGTCATGTAAAACCCTATTCACACCAAACTGGGCATATAGCAAGGTTTTATCTTACAGCACTTACGTTTTTTCAAATTTTTTCTCTCTGTGTCAAGCCCTTGAATCGAGTCACTATATTATTCGTGCTTGTTCATAGATTGACACTATCAAATCCATAATCTCTTAACACCTACGGGACATTTCACACCAGGCATTTTCTGTGTGATTAGGAATGCTCTAAATTATCCATTTTCATTTCATAAAAAATAGGTCCCTGTAGCACAAAGATCTGTGCCAATCCCGTTCTTTGGAAAAAGAAACATGACATTTTGTTTCTTAAGGGTCATAACTCATTGCTAGTTCTACCACATAAACAACAGGCTTGTCTTTAGCGTGTGTATCTCTATTATACGAACACATACAAATTGTCTATACTTCAGCTGTGTCAGGATTTAAAATATTATTATCACACATGAAATAGGGGAGGCAATGCACTACTAGAAGAATGAGTTTCACACTCATCAGTGATTAATGACCAGTTAATCAGACGCTGAATATATTTCCTTGTAAAATTGACCAACAAAGACATAGGAAGGTGCAGAGATATTCCAGGTTTCAACCACGTAGCCCTAGTAATTTAGTCTATTAGCAAGAAGAAAGCAGCTGTACAAATACGACGCCTGTATTTTACAATTTTTCTCCTGAGGAAACAAAAGCATGCTGATGCTACACCCAAAGTGAACCTTAAACTCTTACTTTTATTCTACTAGCTAAACTTCTATGGTTTAGGTGAAGGATGAAAACTCTGAGAACAATTTCTTTGTCCTAGGAATTCCCTGAAATCAACAGATACTTGGTCATCAGGAAGAGTCATTATGTGAAATTTAACATTTTAAGAGTGATTTGGGCTTTCAGGTTTCTAATTAATCAATTCTAAATGTAGTTCAACACAGTACTATTTGGAGTGAGGTTTCCTAGACTGTTTTTCTAAGTTATGTTATGGTAAGATGCCTCAAATCGTGTTTCTGTAACAGAAACCTAGATGCATGAGAATGCCTCTCTCTTTTGTGTACATTCTTATTAATATTGTGGCTGTTACTGTTTGTTCTCTTGTCTCATTGCTGTTTCCAGAAAATTATTCTTATCTCAACCTGTGATCTTTACCCTTCATGCTTTTAATTCTCCTCCCCAGCGCCCTGCAGGGGGAAGGGAAAATGGGGGATTTGAGAGAGTGGCAGTGTGGTTTGTAGAGTCTCAATGGGATCATGAAACTGTGGAGTACCATCCCTAAACCACAATTGGGAAAGCCAGATTTTGCTTTCTTGCTTTGGGGTAGACTAATCCTTATGAAATACGAAATGTTAGGATTCCATTGCAAAGGAAATCAATGCCTGTACACACAATTACAATGTGTGTTGACAGTCTGAAGATGACTTTTCAAACTTGGAGACATCACCTGAGTATTGCCACATTCCACAAACAATCTTTCAATTGGAGCAGAAAATAGCATGACATAAAAAAAATCCTGTTTTGGTTTTCCCTTTTTATTAGGAATTTCAGCCTTTGCTGTACCTTTCAAATTCAACTTATATTTTCCTGATCTCATTAAGTTATATAATTAGGAAAATAAGCTACCATTAGATGTTTCTTCTTTCAGAAATATAACCCAGAGCCAATATCTCTAATATACCAACCCAAAAAAAAAAAAATTGTAAGGAGGATGGGAACTCTGGAAGGCCTTGATTTTTCATGCAAATGAGTGAGTGAATGCCAAAATGGAAGAAATGCATCTCCTCAAGCTAACTCTGAAAACGTGTGTTGAGAGGAATGCAGCATGCAGCTGTCATTATGGCATCTATTGATTTTTGTAATATCATGTGATTCTTCAAATACGCCAACCAGTTTAATTTTGTTTTAATCTTACAAAAGACGTTTTCCAGAAAAGTAACATGAAAATTTCAGGCCTGCTACTACAACTAACTGTTCCTTTTCTGATTGCAAGGAAGTCTTAAACCACTTAAAACTGTTCATTAATGAAAAAATCCAAGAGCATTGTCAAATATCCTCTAAAAAAAAGAGGAGATACTCTGATAATAAAAAATCCAGTAATATGTCCATGTATTATTCTTCTTATTGGCTTATGTTTAGAATCATAAAGTGTTTTGGCTTGGAAGGCCATCCAAAAATCATCTAGCACCAGCTCCCCTACCATGGACAAGAACACCTTGTACTTGATCTGGTGGCTCAGACCCCCTTGTGACCTGGCCTTGAATACTTCCAGGTCTGGGAATCCACCACCTCTCTATGCAACATTTCAAGTACTTCAAAACCCTCTGAGTAAAGAATTTCTTCCTTGCAACTAATCTAAACTTACCCTCTTTCAGTTTAAAACCATCGCCTCTTGTCCTGTCACCATCTGTCCATATACAAAGTCTCTCTTCCTCCTTTTTATATAAACCCTCTTGAGGTACTGGAAGGTGCTATAAGCTCTCCTTGGAGCTCTTCTCCATGCTGTACAGCCCCAGCTGTCTCAGCCTTTCCTCATAAGAAAGGTGCTCCAGCTCACTTGATCATCTTTGTGCCCTAACATTTCTGCAGTGTGAACAGTGTGAACAGTGTGAACATCAACACTAGACCCAGTTCCTAAAACTCGATTGTGTCAATTTTTCATCTCCAAAGGTATGAAATAATTGGACCACTGAGACTAACTGTGGTCACACTGGTAAATGTTTACTTGATCAGGCATGTAGATACCATAAATTTGTATGTGTATATTTATATAACGTGACCAGGGGCAGCTACATATTTTTATTTTTATCATAAGTTTATTAAGCCTAGAATATAATGTTTTCAGTATTAAAATGCAAACTTCCAAGTTATATTGTATACAAATATTTGACTTGTCTAAATAAAAAAAAAATGCCATGGTCAGCTGGAATTTTCCTTCCATTTTGCCAACTTAGGAACAGGTAGAATACAAAATCAAGCCAACTCTATTTCTGACTGAACTATCCTCATCTCGGTAAGGCTGCAGCAGGCTGCTTTTCTTTGGCCCCAAGCACAAACTGGATAGATCTAACTGAGATCAGCTTTGATGCTTAAAGCCCATGAAGCAGGTACCCAGACACCCTTCTCTGTACAAGTGACAACTGTATTGCAGACAAGGTAATGAATACCTGAACATGGTCTTCCTTTCCTCAGTTTCACCACCATTTGAGTGTATTTGGGACTGGTTATTTCCAGAATACAGCACCTGTCCTTATCTTCATTTAAGATCTCCTGGTCCTATTTGGATCCTCAAAAAACAGTGATGAAGACTGTGAAATTTTGGCCTCATATTTGGTGGGTTTTTTCCATAAATAACCTTCATTCACACAAAATTATACTTTTCTTTCTTCAGCTGGAAAAACCGTTAGGTCATCTCAACTCAATGGGAGTATAACTTACATTCTGGGTTTTATTGTTCAATTGATATGTGGGTTTGTTTCCTGGAAAATTAAATATTAGTTTTCTATCAAAAGATTACATTCAAGCAGACAGGCAGTCTTTAGAGCATCAAGATGATACTTTAGTTCTGACACAGGATTCCAATTAGGACAAAATTCCATCAGCTGTTTAAATATGCCAGTACTCTAACCCATTTGAAGGCTCAAAAGAAAGAACTTAGTTTATTGTCTTAACTGCATAATTCTGTGCACTGAGATGTTTTGCTTTTATTTTTTTAATCAATCAGCCTTTAAAAATAGTATCTTATACTAAAACTAAATCACTACAAAGCTGTAAAATTTATTTAGCAACAGAAGTTATGTTTTTTGGGTTTTGAGGGTTTTTTTTTGTTAACTGCTAGACTTTGGAGGCAGTGTTCCTTTAAACAACCCTCTCTGAACAGTAAGCATTAAGATTTTCCTGTCATTCAAGAATATTGAAACTCATATTTGAAAACAACTTTTTTTTAAATTTTGTTTTAGACTACATCAAAGCAGATGGGGAAGACAAGGAGAGCAACTAAATGAGAAATGTAAATTCTTTCCCTCAAAATTGAAGTATTTTATAATAAACAAAGAGCTAAATTTCTAGTTGCTAAGAGACCTACATCAAAACAACTACCTTTTCGTTCTAAATAAGGACCCAGCATAGACTATGGTTTAACTCTTTGTGTTCTCCAGCTTTTCACACCATAACATTGAAAACGAACAAGAGAATACAAAAAAATACATTTGTGTAACTGTAACAAAGACAGTTAATAAAACATAAGGTAGGTAACTATTTTATTAGCTAATGGTTAGGATGCTATCAAAGCTTGGGTTTTCTTTACCTCAGGAAAAAAATGCAACATGTCAGAGAACATAAAATTACTGTTTCATTTAAGTAATAAGATGAACTGTTTTCAGAATGTGAGCGCTTAAAGAAACAAAAAGGAATGTTTTGAGCAATACGCTCAAGTAGTGCCTGTGTTGTACTGACTGACTCTCACAGTGTTGGTGTCTTTGATCCATCATGTAAGAGAATGTGTGGCTGCAGGCCAGCAATAACAACCCCAGAAACCTTTAAAGAGTCAGCAGCTTTTCCTTTTTTTTTTTCACTCCCCCTCTTTTTATGTCAAGGAAATCAAACATGCAGCTAAAGGGGATCATAAATATATCTGATCACTGTTCAAGGGGTTTCCAAAATGAGCCACTGGAGAGACCATCTTTATTGCAAGACCAATCCCAGTTTTAATCAAAGCAAATGTGCTTTAAAACCTAGTTGATTAAACTGGAGTAAACGTCAAAATAAAGACTGCAGAACAGTATTTACACAGAAGACATGAACGTCTCATTTATGCAGTGCCAAGGACATGCTTCTGCACTGTTCCAAATGCTGTCCTATTCATCAGGAGATTTGTCCAGTACTCTCTTCTGGACTCTGGGAAATGATGAAGAGGAGGCACTGTACTTTTAGTTAGGTTTTCAGCTGCTTCAGTGTCTCCACAGAAACTTTGCCTGTCTGTCTCTCTCAGCATCCAGTGAGCCTCCCTCTCTTCCTTAACCACAGGACTACAAACTATAGTTACTTCTCACTTTTTGGGTCTTTAAGCAGTTCTGCCTGTGAAGCCAAGCTTCCTCACCTAGAATCAGCGCCTGTGGTGTAAGCGTTCCTCCAACTGACCTTGTCTCGACGCAGGTCTAGTGGAAGAGGAAAACGCCAACCCTCAGTTTGATTTAACTTCAGCCTCTATAGACAACATGCCATCTAGATGATAATTTCTGACACTAGAAGAGGTGAAAATCGACACCTGCTTCCAGACTCTTGCTGACTGCTGAGATGTTTGAGACATTTTGCCAACAGAGAATAGAATATCAAAAAACAGGAGATCAAGATCAGCAGCCTGTTGGAAATTTGATTGTTACTAGTCTGAATCACTTTAGCAGGAGTGTTGTACTTTGCTCATAATGAACAAATGGGGTATAAAAATTGTATGCAAAAGAAACTTATCTAGTCAGAAAAGATGAATTATCCTGAGCAATTGAGTGGCAGTTGAAAAAAGGCTAAAAACCAGCAGAGGAGTCAAATATATAGCAGTCCTCCTGCCAGAAGTAGCCTCTGTTTCTTCCAGCTTCCTTATGTACCTACAATCTTTTAGGAACTATGTGTTTCTCCAGCTTCTCCTCCTGAGTACTTTCATTACCACAAAACCAGAGAACAGTTTGGATTGGAAAGGTCCTCCAAAGATCACCTAATCCAGCCACCTGCATTTAGCAGGGACATCTTCAACTAGGTCAGGTTGCTCAAAGACCCATCCAGCCTGATGGTGAATGTTTTCAGGGATGAGGCATACACCTCCACTATGGATAATCTGTTCCAGTGTTCTACCATCCTCATCATAAAATAAATTCTTCTAATTTAATTTAAAATGATACTCTCTTTGTTTAAAACCATTGCTCCTTGTGCTATTGCAACAGTCTGTGTTAAAATCTGTCCTTTGTTTGCTTTGATTCATTTAGAGATAAGGTCTATTCATTACTCTGTACTGTTTGATGAACCTTTGCTGGGAAATCCGTGACATTTGAGTCCCTCAGTCTTGTCTGAAGCTCCAGCCCCTCGAGAAGTATGAATGACCTCCAAATTCTGTCCAGCCTTAGGACCATTTCAGTCACAGTAATCACAACATTAATGAGCTGTACCTCAGCATGCACAAGCCTTCAATGTCATTAAATGGATTCCACAGACCCTCTGTTTTCCACTCTTGCTTCTATTACTCAGTTAAGTCCATCTTTCATTCCTATTTTGTGGGGTTTTTTTAGGAAATTACATTAAAAAATTCATTGAATATGGTCTTGTCATATTTTTTTATGAAATTGACTGCTGTGGGGCTGAGTAATCATTCCCTCCAAATGCTGTTGCTATGCTTGTGTTCAAGAGTTTCAGTAATTTGAAGGGCACCAAACCAGTGCAATACATTGTGTAGTTCAGATGTATGCAACAATAAATGGCAGTAGGTTTAGCTCAGTAATTTAAAAATACTTGTTAAGAGAAGGGAGAAGGTAGCAGAGAGAGCCCTGAAAGGCCAGCTGCTGAGTCACATGTACAGCATAACTCTAAAACACCCTAAATATTTTAATCGGGAAGTTTGGCAAAGAAAGGAAAAGGGGGGAATGTTTGCTTTTTGTTGTAGGCAGCTCCATCTCAAAAGTATTGGAAGAAATATTGAGCACGACTGATTCAGCATGGAATATAGAACTGCAAGCATGAGTTAGCCAAGTCAAAGACACACAAGATTAATACATTTTTTTCCTCAACAGCCAGTATGAGACAGGTTGTTCTTTTGTTTTGATATTATCACCATATAAACTATCTTACAGGTACACGTGCAGGTAGTCGAGTTCTTGAAATCAGCTCTCTCACAAGATGAGTTCCTGAATTAACCTGTTAATAAACTGGGGGCTCTTTAACACTAAACATGGTCTCTGAGAGACAGCAATGCATATTTGGGAACAATAGAATCAGCATAGTGATCATCACTCAACATTTGCAGCTGTTTTATATTAGTCTTTGTTTCTTAGGTGGCAATTCTGTGTTCCCTGTAAAATACATGTATGTTGTCACTCTAAAAAGACAGATATAACAATGTTCCTATTTAATCTTCAGCTTGCATGCACTCTTATGATGGTAATATCAATCTTCTAAAAATCACAACCTCAGTGCCATCTAAATGATTTTTTTTATCCAAAATTATCATGGGAATGGGATCAAAAAAACCATCAAATCACAAAGGGTGCTGTTACTGATTATTTAGGACTGATTGCTTTGTAAGACATTTGCAGATGTTCCAAGTCAGCTTTTCTTTTTAAGCTGAATAAGAAAGCTTGTTCCCAATATTAAATGTTATGTCAAAGCAAAATATTTGGATGTTTTTGGCTTTGTATGGTGGCTGACTGCATCACCATTCTGTGCCTGTCCATCGAATGAAGTGACACTTCTGAAGGTCAGTGTCAGATATCTTCAAACTTAAAACAGCTGACCAGTGTCCACAACATTTTAAATGAGTAGAAGCTGAGCTGCTTCAAGGAAATTGTGTCAGAAGTTTCCAAGCAATAAATGAGATCAGAACCTGACCTTCTTCATGACAGGTGATAAAAGAATAACAGAACAGCCTTGTATCTTCAACCTCCTTTCCTTCTCCCTCAAACCAGATAGATATTTATGGAAAATATTTATTGTGAAAAATTGTCTTCTAGAAAAGAAGCAGATACTTGATATTTGTTCTGCCCTGAGACAGTCAGGAAATTTATGCATAACTTACAAACTTTTTCTTTATGAACCTTTCATGTAGCTATAACCACGAATGTTAAGAGTTTCTGCAGGGTCTGTGTCACCTCTCACATATGTTAACCAGAGACAGCCAGAGGACAAGACAAAAAGTTGTTAGCATGGGATAAGTTCCTTGGAAAACAACGAGCATGACAGAAGACTGAGCAAGTCATGGTTCAGAGACAGCTGTGGATATTAACTGACATGAGATTTAACATGTCATGCCTGCCCTTGGGACTGAGAGCAGAGCTGATCTGTCAGCTGAATACAACCAACAGTGTAAAGCAGGAAAGCAGGAGAAAAAGTACTTTAAATAGAGCTATTCAAAATGAGAGTGGTCTCTTGGCTGTCTAGGCCAAGGGGTCTAAACTAAAGAGGGAGCGCCCTGGGCACGAAAAGAGAACCTGAAATTAGGGGAGACGTGAGACATGGGGATCAAAAGGATGCAGGATAAAAAAAAGGGTGGGAAAGTCAGAGCACTTCTATAGAGGAGAGGAAATGAAACCAAATGTTTTTATGAGCAAATGTTTTTTGTTACATTTATATGGACCTGTAAATAGCTCTTTTTGCATATGAACGGTGGGAATGTGTTTAAAATGTTGGTTTAGAATGCTTGCCGTCTTTGTTGTGAGCAAACTGAAGGACTCAGGACAAAACAGTCCTAGTGAGAAGGTAGGAAACTACAGAGAAAACCGGGGAAAAGAATTGGCATCAACAATTTTTTGTGGAAGAAATGGGACTAGAACACCTCCTATGCCTTCTGGGCAGGAGGGCTGAAGTGGAGTGACTACCCTTGCAATGAGCTAAGGACGCATAGCTGGAGTGTTGTCAGGCCCAATAAATCCAGAAGCATCCATCCTAACATAATTTTCTAAAACAAAGAGATGTTCTGAAGACTACAGCAGTCCACTGAAGAAGGTCTTTTTCTTGGAAATAGAACCTCTTGCTTTCCATTCACTCGTGCTGAAGCAAATTCCCGTCTGGGAATACCGAGTTGCAATCCTGCCCAGCCATGGGTGGAGAAGAAAGGGCAGGATGGACCCTGTTTCTAAATAAGCACATTCATGCAAACTGTATGGGAGTCTGTTCATACAGACCAAAGTCAATACTGCTTATAAGTGAGCTAATGATATATTAACTCTTTTTATTACAGTCAGAAGCCTAATTGCTTGCTATAAGATACGAGTTTCAGTACTCCATATGTCAAGTATGCCAAGTATTCAGAGGAGTGGCACACAGAAATCTTTACAAGATTAGCTTGGGGTATTGGCTTTATTTTATTTTCAGTTTTTGTTCTGTGTTTTTTAACGCACACTTTGACTTTGTCACAGCACTTCAGACACATGACCCATGCAATGGTGTGGTTCAGTGTAAGTCTAATCAAAACATGTTAGTCACATGAATATTTGTAAAATGCACAGATGACAGCTTCACTGTATGCATCCAGGATGAACTATCTCTTCAAATGAATGACATCAATGTAATCTCTCTGAATTCAACAAACTATAAGTCATGTCAGCTATGTTCTACCAACTTTACAAGACTGTAGGACCCTAATCAATCTCACAGTCATGTTTTTAATCCAAAATGTTTAACCTTGCCCATTTACAATGTCATGCCTTGAAACTCGCATAGCAAACCAGACTCATTTCCTTTCTTAGAAATTGTCATTAATAATTTCTGTACTTGCTGACTCATAAACAATATGATTGTCAGGGAAGTGCACCTACTTCCTGAAAATTACTTTCTTATAAAGAATATTATTTTGGGTATTATTTTAAACTGACTGAAAGCAACATAAAATGTTAGAAATATGCATTACTCTATAGAGGATAAAATATTTTTCCTATACATCCGCAATTTAGGAGGACTTTTTAATATTCTAGCCACAATGGTTAAATACCTTGTAATACTTATGTGTTAAAGCTGACTTATGAGATGGAAACATAATCCTGTCAAAAGAATATGCATATGGAATGTTGGCGCAGTAAGTCCTCCATCATAATTAGATGATTAATTTTAAATTGTGTAATTTTAAAAGAAGCTAGGGGAAAAAAACAAATAAAATACTCAAAATCCAAAATATCAGATTTTACAATGTGAGACACGATTAAACAGAAAATCACACAAATATATCACATCAATGAAGCTATTAAGTATATTTTTGCACTAATTTCAGGGGCTATGCTATTAAGGGATTACAGTATAGGCAATATTTTCCAAGCCTAAAGAATGTTCCACTGTATAGTAGGTACTGAAGAGAGGGCTAATGAGAAAAAGAGTGATTGTGACAAGCAATTATGTCACCTATGTGAATGGCTTAATTTTCTAAATTAGCCACTTTGATAATTATGACATCTCATTTGTCTTTTAATTCCATGAGCTGTGAAGTTTACCTTTGATTTTTTTTTCCCAATCAGATAAGAGGCTTTGATAAGCCAAGGGTCTATTATGTGCCTGAAAACCTCACATTTCAGTCTGCTCATCTGCTTGAACTGGAGAAAATAGCACTCTTCACAAGAGCTCTCCAAACAAGGCTTCCACTCCTTCTATTGGCACCAGCTATTAAAAAAATATTTGCTAAGCAAATTAATAATGTAAATAAGACTGCAAGTGGGAATGTTTAGTCTGCTTAAGAGGCAAGGCAAACAAACTGTTTTCGAGCACTTTTTAAACCACTTGAACAACAGGCCATTTGCATACAAGCAATTAGCATGTTAATTACAAATGATTCTTATCCACTCATTAGAACATTTCTGAGATTCACTGACAAATATGGGTCTTTCTTTAATTATCTTGACTCATAGGGGAGTAATAAAGCTTCTATTTAATTAAATTAAAAGGAGAGAGTAGTATTTTAAAGAATTAAAAGGGAAGAGTAGTGCTTAAAAGAATTAGGTCTGATTTGGGATTTAGCTACAGTAATTCTTCTAACTTCTGTGTTCGTGTGTAAGACAAATACCCACAGTGCTGTGTATGTTTTATATGAAATATAGAAAATAAATATTTCATGCAATTTTTGAATACATGTGTAACTCAGCTTTCATTTTCCTTCACAGAATAGGTATGTAATTTCTTTGCAGGGGCCAGGCTATTAACTGCGAGAGAGAATACAATAGTTAATGACTTATAGAGGAATCTGACAAAATAAAACGCCATTTAACACGTAAACTCATTTGGTGCCATCTTCTCCTCTCTATTTGGATGTGCTGGTTGCTATTTCAGCCCAGAGAGAACAAGAGTGGACAGATTGTTCTTTTCAAAATAAAAATACGCTGCATTGTCATTATTTCTGTCATGCCTTCATATTGGCATGAAATCAGCAGGAATCAATGAAAAGTGGGCTTTGGTCTCTGAAAACAGCCACAACCGGGCAGAATACAGTCCAATTACTTTGATCAGGATGTCAATATTTGTGATATCAAAACACAAGTCGTGCAAGCTTTGTAGTGGGAAGAAGCTATGCTACTTGGTTGAAAAGCAGTAGTAGGTATGCATCCTCATGTAAAATCCTTTTCTGTTTATTTGCTATATGGTAAGGGAGGTTTTTTTATTGCTTATGGTAAGGGAGGTTTTTTTATTGCTTGTTTTTGCCAAAAGCATTTTCCACTTTTATTCTAAAAGCTACACAGATGTAGGAAGGACATTACAAACTCTCTTGGCTGGTGCTAAATGATTTGTGTGCAAAAGTTATTGCTGTTCTAAACTGTCTTTTAAATGATATTGAATCCCTCTTCTCTCCAGTAAGTACCTAGGTGAAACACCAGTTAACAGTGATGATAGATTAAATCACAGCTTCATGGAAGTAGCCAATCCACTTGAAATGTCATGTGTGTTTTTGAAGTACATCCTTTTTCTGACAAGTTTGAATGATGATAATGCTTTTGGAAGTGTATTTTAGACAAAGGTCTGTTAATTTTTTTAAAGCCATATACACTTCAGTTAATTTACCGTATTTTATCAAAAACATCATTAAAATCATAACTTCCTGTGTTCTTGTTAGCTCCCACTTGAAAACTCAGATGAATGCTAGGAAACCTCATCTATAAGAATCTTATTTGGCATGAGATATAAGCTGATGTCCTCAGTGTACCCAGGCCTCCGAAGGTTTTGTGAGAGTTTGGGATGGAAATCCTGCGACAGGCTAGGAGACATCTGCCTGTAACAGGTCACTGGGCTCCTTTTCGTCCTTCTCTTCTGTATTTTTCTTTTGCCATTTCTCATTGTCCTCCTCAGTCTAGGTCTTCTGAAGCATCTGAGCACCCCTGAGTTTGTTTTGCAACATGTGGAACCACAGCACAAAAATGGCACAGTCTTGTTACCAGAGTTAGAGTAGAGGTCCCTTCCAAGCCAAATGATTCAGAGATTCTGTGATTATTATTCACTTTAAAATCCTGAAGTAGAAACATTTGTTTGAAAAACCTGGAATAGAGAATTTTTTACTATTATGAACAGTTTTACTATCTGCAGCTCAGCTTTGTAAAAGCTGAGTATTGAATAACTGTAATACAATAAATCTTTCTAAATACTAAAAAATGAAAGAATTAAAAAAACTAGTGCTCATAATTTTATTTTTATTTTGACAGAACACCCTTTACCTGCTGCAGGTCCACATTTTTATAGATGGACATTAAGTAAAGCCATTATATGGAGAAGATTGCATCTAAATTGTATAGTAGAACAAACCTTTGGATGCCAGTACATATCCTTTTATTAAAACCATTCATAAAGTGAAGTCAACTATTGAAAAAAAAAAATGAAACAAACTAAACTGTCTTCTCTACATAGACATTTGAAACATCCTAAAAGTGTGAAAGAAATATTGGGGGTATTTTGCAATGTAACATAGATAGAAAAAAAATCAACCATATTTTATTTATTTCCCTATAATTCCATTTTTAAAATGCAGTAGAAATCTGTTTTTTTCCTTGTCTGTTCAACTTTTCATTTCAGTCACTGGAATTTTTCTCTTGTTTCTCAAGTTTACTAAATTAAATAACTTTTCTCCCTAAATTTTCATGGCCCTGCTTATAGCTCTGGCTTTTATTTCTGACTGTCTGCACTTGAATCTATTTGAAATATTGGTTTTGCTTTTTCAATCGTCAGCTTCTTCTCTCACTGGTTTTGCCTTCCCCCTACTTTTTGTTTTGCTCATAGGTATTAAATTGTTAATTTAATAACTGCTCCTATGTATTCTAGTGTTTCTTCTGAAATTCCTACTACATCGTTACTTTCCAGTCTCAGTTCCTGTACAAGCTGGTACTTAAATTATTTCCATTTCCAAAGGAATCTTTCCAACCATGCATACATATTTTAAAGGCCCTAATTCCCAGTCAGGTGGGAAATTCACAATGGCAGAGTTTTTCAGAGTTTATCTCCAGTCAAAACATCTAATATTAATGTCTAATTTTAACAAGTACAGGTCACAGTAAGAGCCAATGAGTAGAGCCCTTAAACATTAACCTATAGAAAATATAAATTTATAGACCTGGGGTTTGTGGATCAATTTCCCACAAAAGTAAAAGAGACTTATGGACGTACTTATGAAAAAACCCCCAATCCACTAAAACAGAATAATCAAATCAAATCAAATATCAGTACGTGCTACAGAAAACTGGCAATTTCAGACATGCAAGTGGTCAGTCTTTAGATTTAGAGAAACAATTGTGTGCTATTTAATACTTGGGAGTTATTTGCCTGCTGACATATTTGAGCTTTTAACAGCTGTGCTCTCTCAATTTTTGTGTTTTATTTTCTCACAACTGCTCTACCTTGACTATGAGGAGCCTTGAAGGACAGCTGGGGTGACACATTGAGTCTGATTGATGGCTGCAGGACCCAGATGGTGATCTCTCAAAAATGTTGCTGGCAGATAGTTTTACTGCTGGAACAGTTTGGTTTTTCTGCGGTTCCCTTAGCTGACGCTTTACTAAATGCTGAGCAGTCACTTCTTGGCTAAGGTCCATCCAAGCTGCATTTGGATCTTGATAGAATGGCTGCAAACTCATAAAAGTTCATTGTTTATACTCAGTCTCACTCACAGAGAGTTTGCCAGCTCGTAAGCACTCGTATTCTTAGGAATTCTTCAAAATAGCTGCCATCAATGGGATGTTTTGACTTTACTTTTACTGTAGAGAAAATACTGTCAGAAAATCTTTGTCATGCTGTTTATACATACTGTACATTTTATGTGGAGTTATTTATAGAGCTCTGAGAGTTTTGAAAGACTGGAGCTCTCTTTGTTTAACATGTCTTTCAAACCAAAAGCATATCACAGGTCAATAAAAAAGTCTCCAAGACAAACATTTTCTTTTCTAGAGTGATCCTTTCTGACTAGTCTTCTGAAACTTCTATTCATACTGTAATACACAAATTCTGGAGGTTTTCAGCCTCCTTTTTCTTATGCTTAGCCTTACAGGTTTTAATCTGTCTCAGAGTGATGGTTTCAATTGCGATTTTGTGTAAATGTGGTGTCCCTCACCGGCGACTCATCAAGCCTTGTTTGTCTACTGAATCACTGCTGACAAAATGATAACCACAGAATGGTGAAATTCTGACCCAAAATACTGAAAATGCTGTGCGTGATGGAAAATATAAAACATAAGTCTGCAACCTTGAACAACATTTAGCCATACTGAAATTGTCACAGCAAATTTTGCCTAATTTGTGCGTGGGCATGTGCTGTGGGGTTCAGTTTGGCATTTTTTTTCTTTCTCTTTGAGTAATCTGTCTAAAAGCTACTTATAATATCAGAAGAAATTGGTGTCTTTCAGTTCTTCTCCTCGATTTCTAGGTAGTGCTGCTGTGTTCCATTCAATATCAAACAAATGCCCCAAGTACATGACACGCATTTTGAAAAAGGCAATCAGGGATCTCTACATCTCTAATATTACTTTATGGAAAATAATGACACAAAGAGAAAGGTTTTTAAAAGAACCACTCATTGAGCGACCATAAGGCGTGAAACATGAGAGTGCTAACAAGCAATAAAATAAAATTATGTTGAACTATTTACATCTAAGGACCTAATATAAAGCCTACTAAAGCAGATTGGTTTTTCCTCTTCCTTGATGGTTCAACTGTTGAAAAACAACAGTTTTAGAGACTAATCCCAAGCAAGCACCATTAGCCAAAAATATGTCACTTTAATAGATTTATTGTTATGGGTCTTTTGAAAATAAAATCAAGATTGAAAAAAAGTGGTTGGTTTTGTAACTTTCTTTTATAGACTAACATCTTTCTTTCAACTGTTTAGGAATAACATTTTCAAGAAATCTGTCTATTATGTTAATGCCAGTTTTTCTTATAATAACAGCCTCAATTCTCTTGCTTTTCTCATCTTTGATAGATAAGAGAAATTGGACCTTTAAATCCAAACGAATACAAAATGAGGTAATTCAAGACAGATACTTCAAAGCAGAATTCAGCAGAGGAGGAGAATTCCCCATCTCTGGAGGTGTTTGGGAAGAAAAGAAGGAAAAAAAAAATCTGGCAGGTTTCAACAATTCTGACAGCAGTTCTGAGCTGCTTAGAGAAATCACCAGCTGAAAAGAAAAAAAGAACGTAGCACAGGTAAGGCAGGCAAAGGGTGTTAACTACAATAAATACAGTTTATCATTTAGTTATAGAAATTTATTACAGGGATATCAAAATATATATTTAGTATAAATATCTATAAATGTATATCCAGAGGCATAAATATAAATCTCTCCATATAAGCTCAAGGGTTTCTTCACTCTCTGTTGTCACCACATTCCCTATCAAATCCACATCTAACAACAGCACTATTTCCTGTTAGACTATTCAAAATCTGCTTAGAGTGAATTTTCTGCTGTTCCCTGTGATCTTGTATCTAACTCTCTTACCTGTGTTAATACATTCATCATTCTCTCTTTATGCTGTCATCTCTGTTTTATTGTCACTCTCACCAGCATATTGTTTGCATCCATCCCCTAGTGTTTTTATGCAGTGCCCTGTCACGGCAGGAAAAATATATGGTTTGTTATTCATGTTCTCCATAGCTTGTTGAGCTAATCCATATTGCCTTTTTAGGCACTCACATTTCAGTTTCCTTCTGTTAATAAATCCTAGCATTAGAGTAACTTCAAATACAGAAAAACTATCCAAACTGGTTTTTTTTTTTAAGTCTGTTTTTGCAAAACCCCCAAAATTTCCTGCAACAAAGCCTGGTCATTATCAGTATTTCAGAAGATAAAGTTTCTAATTTTTTTCTTTACAATTTTAGTCCTCTATTAGCAGGGATGGGACATGAAGTTAGGCTGTCAGAAAGGGGGAGAACTAATTGAGCTCTCTGGCCAGGAAATTGTGCACTGCATTGCACATATCTCACTGCATTTCCTTCAGTTACTACCTCACCAGTGATTTTTACAGTATCGTGCTGTACTGGAGCAAGATGCATTTATAAGGGACTTATACAATTAAACACCAACAGTTTAATTCAAAAATGTCAGACAAGGTCTGCTGTGGTTGTAGATACTCATCATGCAGACAAAGCATTTCGTGATTGGTGAGTCCTCACAGGCTGGGTCCTTGAACACGCAGTGTCTTCTGCAAAAGATGTAGATGTGGTGGAATGCCACCTGTGGGAATTTTGGGAATACAAAATGAAATTTGTTAAAAGATAACGAGTTAAGTATTTAGTAAGAAAGAAAGGAAAAAAATAGAGAGGACATGAATGAATGAATGAACAAAACCCCCCATTTGATATTCCAATCTCTTCTTTAATTTGTTGATGTAATTATTTTTTAAATTCAAATTTATTGGTTTAATGAATTGCTGTATATGTATGTGTACTGTTGGATGCATTCAAGTTAATGAAAATGTTGCAATTAAATGTAGTAAAAACTAAATTCAGCTTACAGGTTGGTTTGGGCTTTTTTTTTTTTTTTCCCCTTGCAGAATTTGAAATATTTTGTTTTCATCAGTACATCTTGATCTATTCATTTTTGCTCATAAAATCTGGAGGTCATTTTTCAAGGAGAAATACATTAAAAACCCCCAAAATTACCTCCTAATCCATATTTTTTTATTTTACATTTTTAAGAATTTGAGATTTTATTCATTTTTGTCGTACTGGAAATGATTCACCCAAACAGTGGAGCTGTTCAATAAACCTTATACTTGAAAGGTGGTATTTACATTATCAGTATTATAAAGGATAATATCCTGATAATTAATACACTAATTTTAAAAAGCTAGCTTGTTGGATTTTGTAAATTATGGTCTCATAGTTTTAGTTTCATTTTTCCACCCGGAGAAATAAATGCTAGGGGAAAAAAAAAAAAAAAAAAAAAAAAGAAAAAAAAAAAAAAGGACTTCTGCTATGTGGTAGTCTCCTGAAAGTCTGGGGTCTGATTCAGAGGGAGATGAATAATAAACCAGGTAATGCCAATATATTAACAATGCTGAAGTGGTTGTCATGCACGTTCTATAAAGCGTATGCCAAAGAAAAATGCTGGCAAGTGCTGTGTTGAAATATCAGCTTAGTTAAAGGATTCATCATGAACCATTTGTCTTTTACCCTTCCCTCACTAGTCCTGCCAGCAATTCTCCGTCTGCCAAAATGAGAAAGGGACAGCTGCCAAAGGGATGGATTTCAAAGTGTGATTTTTTTTTTTTTTGTCTCAGTTTTGCTCTCTCTCTCATCTTTTAGATGCTTTTCCCCCTACAAAATGCACCATGTTGGATAATAAGAGTTAATAAGGAAAGGTGTTAGCTTTGGAAGCTCTCTTTAGGCTGACTTTTCCCTCATTTTTTACACAGGAAGACCCATAGACATTTCTGACTTCCACTGAAAGAATCTCTGTATCCAAAGCAAGTTCAAGCCAGAAGATATGTAGTCAGTATAAAATGGCCACAAAAATTGTTGGGTCAGGAGTACTGACTTTCTGCACACCTCTGTGAAACATCTGTGAATTTGGCTAGCAGAGAAGCCTACATGCAATTTATAAAGAGGTTTTTCCTTCAGTATGCTGTGTTGAAGGGATGAAGAAAATTTGGCTCTTTCCAGTAGCACAGGAGAAAATTGCTGGCTTGGTAGGTAATTGGATCACCAGAGGTCAAAGTGACCCTAAAGGACGAACAATATTAGAAGTGGACTTTTTAGGTAAGGACTTGATTTTCCAGAGACCAAAGCAGGATGAGTCTGGCATGAAGGAAATGTTCCTGCATGGCTGCAGCCTGCTGCTCAGGTCCAGCAGCTGCAGTGCACCCTCTCTCTCAGTTCCTTCTGCTCCCAGCATGGTTCCAGCACGTTCCCATTTGATGTGCCTCTGGCCTGTAATCTCCCAGCTCCATATCAGGCATTTCTTGTATGAGAAGGCAGACCAGAGGGTAGCACCCTTCCCTTCTACAACATCCTTCTGTAATGAATATTCCTCAATGCCAACACAAGAACTTGGAGCTTGAAAGGAGATTTGTATGGCAAAATTTTTGTACGGGAAGGCCCTGAGTCGCAGATTTTATGGCGTGGTAAGATATTTTTCCTCACTAAAATAATTTTTCAGCCTCTCTCTTACTTCCATATCCTCTTATGTCTTCACTCTGCAGGTGTTTTCACCTCTGCCCATCTAATAACATTCTCAAGTAATAATTCTGAGTGCTCAAACTGATGAATAAACCAGTTGGAAACCAAAGAAGTGCTGAGGTGTAACGATTCCTATGACTTGAAGCCAAAGTCTGTTAAAATACTTGGTTGAAAAGCCTTGCCAATGGTCTCAATTGGTGGAAGACTACAGTGTAAACTCATTTCTTGAACTAGATATTGAGGAATCCATATGGCAGAGGAGCTATATAGCTGCTTTCATTACACAAATGCATAGTAAAACATTGTGTAATGAAAAGTAGTAATTGTGTTTCTCATATAAGTACTTTTTTTCCCCCTAAGGTTGGCTGTGGAACTATACTTGCATGTGAAACATTTAGTATAAATGGAATATTTGAGTAGGATGGACAACACTACTGATGAATCTCAAAATTGGTCCCCCTCCCATGCAAGCTGGCTTACACAAGGGTCATATAGAAATGCAAATTCCTATGGATGAATGTTGATCTCAATGATAAAGAATAAAAAAATTAATTAGTTTTTATACTGCACTCTGGGGACAACATTTAGACTTAATCTTGCAAATAAACTTGCAATGCCTCACCGTTATTGTCACCAAAGTTTGAGCTATGGCTCACAGAGGCATCCATCACACCTTTCCAAGGCACACAGTCCCCAGGCTATTTACTGCTGACACCACCAGCCTTTTGTCCGCTCTGCCGTAAACAAAATGGAAGACCCAGAGTTGCCGGCTGTTCAACAGATAATGGCAGGGTTGCTTCTTTAATGGCTCACCTACCATACTCATGTGCAATTGAATGTGTCTCCCATACACTGCTCTTGCCAATTCCATCTCCAGCAATTATCCTGTCCTAGTACTCTGTTGCAGGGTACCTGCCAATAACGAGGGATTCGCAGGTGGCAGATACAAAGCGCTGCTTCTCTCTTCTCTTTGCAGGCACCGTGTGGTGGCAGCTGAGACCTGGTGGCACTGATGTTGTTCACACGGGAGGTCATGACACAGGCCAGGGCAACAACTCTGCCTCTGTTTAACCTGATCCAGATGACAGTTGTGTTCTCTTTTGCCCACTGTCTTCAATTGAAGATAAGTACGCTCTTCATCAAACTAGTTTCAAGCTATATGCTGATTTTTTCCTTGGTTTTTGCATTTCTCTTATTTTAAGATTACATTTTGATGTGGGACTTTTGCGTGCAGAAGTTTTCAGATGATGTTTCATCCAGGAACGGAGTATGCTGCTTTTACTGACCACTGAAATTACTCTAACATCAAGCAGGTCCACTGCATGGTAAAAATCACATGTTCATAGAATGAGTTGGATGAAAGGGATAGAAGGAGGCCTCTCAGCCAACCTCCTGCTCAATGCAGGCCAAGTTTGAATACCTGCTCTGGGGTCTACACAGTCTGGTCTTGGAAATCTCCAAGAATAGGGACTACAAACCCCCTCTTCATCCACTGCTGAGGAGCCCCCACAGTGAAAGTGCTCTTTATGTAAAGTCTGAATGTCTGTTCTTTCAGCTTATTCCCCCTCATCCTCTCAGCACACATGGCTGTGAGGAGCATGGCCCTCTTTTCAGCAGCCTCCCCCAGAGCCATCCCTTCCCTGGCTAAACAAGCCCAACTCCCTCAGCCTCTTCTCACTGGGCAAGTGCTCCAGGCATGCCTCTCTTGGGGGCACCCCACTGAACTTGCTGCAGGTTATTCATGCTTTAGGAGTTGTGGGGACCCAAATCTGGATGTAGTTTTGTATATGTGGTCAAACATAGCTCAAAGTAAAGGGGGAATGTAATCTACTGGCTTTTCTCCTGTTAATAGACCCCGGCATGCCCTTGACCTTCCTTAATGACATAAGACACCCTTGCTCGTGTTCAGCCCACAACCTACATCTCATGGGTCTTCTCAGCAGAGTTTCCTCCCCAGCCAGGTTAGTCCATCTCAGATGTAGAACTTGGCATTTGCCCTTGCTGAATTTTGTGAGATTCCTATTCCATTTCTTGCAGGTAAAGCCCTGAGCACCTGTCACCAAGAAATAGTAACCGCAGAGAAAGAGATACCTTCTTCTGTGGCCCACAGCTACAGAACTACAGTGCTCAGAAAAACAGGAACACCAGTTCACCCTTCCCAATCCCCAAACAAGATTATTGGCCCTGGATCTAGTAGTTCTTACCACAACTGGGCAGTCTGCTTTTAAATACAAAGGACTGCCTAGTCAAAAGGCATCAAATATTAGATAAACTGCAACTTAGTAGGCTTTAAAATTCACACCTTTCACCCAAACAATGTACATAAGAAATTTTTTATGAGTTCATTTTCTCTCTCTCCTGAAACCTGTACCCACAACTTGTGATGTTGTTTTGTTTTGTTTTGTTTTGTTTTGTTTTGTTTTGTTTTGTTTGGAGGTTGTTTGCTTTCTTGCTGTTATTTGGGTTTTTTTAATCTGGTAGCAAGATACAAAAAACCTCATGAGACAGAAAAAAATCATCAAAGAATGTTTTTCTCCTGAAATGTGTGAAATGGCTAGAAATCTGATGATTAGGTAAGGAATACAATAATATATACATTAGTGCTGTGTTTGTCTTGAGTAAGACAGCCAACATAATGTCTTGCTTTAACACTTTATTCTGAATATTTTCATGATTGTCTTTATTCTTACCCATTGAATTCCACTCAGGGTGGCAAGAGCTTAAACCAGTGACAGGAGGGCACTTTTTAATCAATTCCTTTGGAAAATCACATAGGTCTGTACTGTTCCATACAGAAAACAGAATTAGTATTAGCTGTAATTCAAAGAGACTAATTTTGCGAAGGAGGGGGAGGCTTCTGAACTGTGAGAAGTCCTTACGTTAGTTCTCCCAGACTCACCATCACCTGCCCTTATTCAAGGAGAGTGAGTGCTATCACCACAGGGCTTTTCACACCTGCAGTCTGACCTGGCCTATGCAGTGATGAAAAAGGATGCTCACAGTCTGATCTCGAGAGAGGTTAGTAACAAACCTGAAAGAATAAAAGCAGGCAGTGAAACTGCACCAGCCCAGCACTTCTGGTCTCTGCCTGTCCTAGGGATGAGTGATCACTTCTCATCCATCAGACTCTGCAGAGGTTTGTGGTTTAACTCTTTGCATATGCAACTTCACAAGGGCTGTTTATGCTCAAGTGGCCTCTCATGGAGAGGTGTAATTCCCACCAGCTTCTTCCTCTTGTTTGGCCAGAGGCTGCTTTTGACCTTTACAGGCTTTGAAATTCGATTAGTTTCTATTACAAAATACCCATTCCTCTGAGCAGTGAATAAACGTCTTTGAAGTCACCACCTAGGGCTCCTTAAGCGTTTTAGGAAGGAAGTAGAGGTTCCTGCTGGCTGCCAGCTCTGTGCTTTGCCTGCTTCCCACAGGAGCACCAGGCAGCACAACCAGTGGTTGAGTGGAAGGTGTCTGGAGGAGAACCTGCTCCTGACCTTGTCTGCTCCTCCTCTAGACACAAAGCAGTGAACAGCAAGGGATGCTGGTGTGATGGGGATTTGAGGAGAAAGAGGGGACAAAGCATAATGTAGATAGGGAAAGGGTAATGACATTTCCACAGAGGGAATACCTAAAAATGACTGTGTTTACACCCTGAAATACAATGTAAGTGCAATGACTATGAAAATTGCTTGTAATAACAGTATGATGAGAACTGGGAAGCAAGAGTTTCTGCAATAAAAGTGTTTTGCTTCCTGGGAAAAAATGATTCTTTCAAGCCCTATCCTCAGAGACAACTTCTCAGAAAAATCCATTCATATGCTAATGGTACTAAGAGTTGTGTTGTTGTCATTATCTTTATTTGATGCATGCAACTTTTCTCGACTGCAACCACTGACTCTGCACTTTTTCTCTGTTTTTACCTTCCTTGGACAAGAAAGCACTTTATGTCCAGTGTTTTCACCTTCTTCACTAGAAAAAAATCTTAATAACAATCTCAGTGATATGAGCTGATATTCGAGGTTGGCATTTGTACAAGTTCAAATCAGAGCATGTTAATGAATGCTGAAGTCACATCCTAATGGAGGCACAAGAAGGCAACATGTTGGCCCATCTAAGGCAAAACAGATCAACATCATGCACAAAACTATGTTTTTACATTATAAGTTGAATATGTGTTAGTTTTAAAGCTTTTGGTTTTGCATTTTTAATTTTTTATTGTATAGAACACCTTATGTTTCTCAAAGCAAGCCAAAAAAGGTTGGCATTGCACGTAGCTTGGAAATTTTAAAAAAAAAAAAATTATGCAGAGCCCTACACTCGCTTTATTGTACTGCTGCTGAAGAGGCCCAGGCAAACATACAGTAAACTCATTTTAAAGTGTTTCTTATTAAATCTTTGTAAGAAGTAGTAAAAATTCTTATGCAGGTTTTACTGCAAAAACACACATTCACACTGCAGAAACTAATACCATTATTTTTTCAGTGTTTTCAATGTGTTTTCATCAGCTGTATAATAACACACATTAAGGGACTCATTTTTCACTTCAGTTGTATTTTTTCAGTTTCAACATCACTCCAAACATTCAAAACAAGTTGATTTCTTTGCACACTAGCAGCATTTGAAATAACTCAAGTCACATCAAAATCTCAGTGGTAAAATGTGTTTTAAGCTCACAGAGTGACTGAATGGGAAGTTATGAACTGTAAGTCATGGATAGCAATTGAGCACATTCTCCTTTGACATGACACAAGACATTGCCTTTTGCTCATCTGCTAGAAGTATCACAACAGATTCTGGGACTTGCAGATGTGGCACACGGGCTGACGAGGGAGAGCTCAGTTCCATGTGCACTTCTCCCCATTTCCACTCAGGAAATGAGCAAGAAGAGGAGACAGCAGGCACAAAAAGTTGGAATTCAGCCACACTCACCTGACCATCTCAAAGGCAGGAGCTTGGGACTGAGCTAAATATATTACATGGCTGCTATAGTCATCAAAAACAGTGCACACCTCCAAAATATGACTCATCTGGACTATTTTAGGATGTAGTGAATCACCATGTATTGATTTATAGTTCTTCTTCATAGATTCCTATAAACTGAGGCCAGGGTGACTAATTTATGCTAATAAATCTATCTTTTAAGTGTTTAAAAATTAGCAATACAAAATTTCTTACAAAACAAGGGCTCTCTTAAGTCTGCTGATGCTCTTTTACTACTGCTGCAAGATTAAGAATTGGAAATATTCTCTGTTTTTCAACATCCTTTTCTGCAGGGAAACTATACTGTGATTCAAGAGTAAGGAAAAGTAAGATTTTTCCTTAGAAAGATTTTGATAATAAAAAGAAAGTATCCTGGTTACTGTATGTATTACATGACATTTATCTTAGCATTAATTTTAAAAAATAATTAATTCAGTACTGATTCATTACGTATGCAAATAATGTTTTATCTTAGTTCATTTAAGCATTTTATGGTGGCCTCGTGTCTCCTTTCCTCTGTATTTTGTATTTTTCCGGTCTTTTTTTGTCTCATATTTGGAATGGTCAAAGAAATAATCATAATTATATTCATAATGCCAGTCTTTCTAAATCAATATTTAGAAAAAAAACCCAGCTGTCTCCTGGATGCAGAACAAAATCACGATATAGAGCAAAGCAGCATTGTCAAATTGGAAGTTCCAGATTTGGGGTAGAATTAACTCTTTTTCTTACACTGATACTGAGAATCTAAGATAAAATTTCTGAAACATCAAAGGAAGCCAGATGGACTCACACATGAAATTACCCTGGAAAGATGGACATTGTTGTCTGTGCAGTCGTATCTTTTCATTGAGAGCAGAGAAGAGAATGAGAAAAGGGGAAAGAATTCATGATAGAATAGCACATACCAGAATTAGAAAACAAACAAACTTTCAAAAAAAAAAATCCACAGGAAAAAAAAATATATATCTCTTTGGAAAAAGAATCCTGACTGCAAAAACACAGTTGTAACTGTACATTGTTGTAAATGGAAATACAAATTAATCCATGTGGGGGAAGCTAATGGGGCTTTTCAGCTGCACCAGTGATGCAATGATGCCCTAACCCTTCAGTGCTGCTCCTGGAAAAGATTCAGCTCCAGTACTTGTGGAGGCTGTTGAACATGCACCAGTGTTGCTCCCTGTTGTAATACTGGGTGTTACAACTTCCCCTGGAAAGTCATTCTGTCATAGCAATGGTCACTGCAGCATGACAGCACCTTTCTGGAGACTCCCTGCTGGCAAACAGGCGCTTTCCATGATCACAGAGCTCCAACAATGCTTGCAAAGGCTCTGACAGTTATCACTGCCAATACAATAACAGTCATGTTGTTTCAAGACATAGTAAAAAAAATTACAGGTTACCTGGGGGTTTGGTGTTTTGGGTTTTTTTTTAAACTTAAGCAAATTTTACCTTTACCTACTTTAGAGATGTAAAGGTGTCACATTCCTTTAAGCCTTGGTTGTCTCATTTTTGGATAATTTCCCTTGCCTCTCTGTAAAGGGAAGGTGTTGACATTTGTGTATGGCTTGTGTCGATCAATGCTTTGCAAGGGCAAACACAGAATATTCATGCTGCAGGTCAGTTTGTGCACACGATTTACAGGAGACAAATGGCACTGGGTGCTAGAAAGTGCTGTTCAATTGCCAAAGGCTCTTTCTTTTGTCATACATGGAAAAGCATTGTTAAATATAACACCTTTATTATCATAGTGCCTAATAGTGCTGTGGTACTCAGGGAAGAATCAGTCATCGGGTGTCTACTGCAAGATACCTGTTTGAAAAGGATTTCCTCCTTTGGACATTAAAAACTTGTCCCTGTTCTGACCAGAGCAATGTGCACCCACAAGACAGGAAACATTCTGTTAGTAATTAAAACATGCATAACATCTTATTTTCATTTTTAAGCCAAAAGAATATGAAAAAAGACCCATTTATTCCTGTGCAGTAACTGTTGTATTCATCAGAATGGAGGGAGTAATAGGCAGCCATAGTATGAGAAAGCTTTTCTCTACGAAGTCCTGTATCACATTAAAAGCTGATACAAACCACAGAGACTTCCAGACATTGAGAGAAAAGATAGAAATGTTGAGCAATGGGAGTAAAATTCAGAGTGCAAAAGATTAAATAAAGAGAATTTTAACAAGTAGACAATCTCTCCCTATACACATTTCCAAAATACAAGTCCTTTTAAAGAGATGTTAAAATTATTAACATAAGGAGCCGTACTAAGAGAATACAGTTTAAAAAATTGTTCTGTGGAAGAAAAGTTGAATTGTTCTTTTGTGCATGCTTTGATTTCTATCCTTCCTTATTCAAGAAAAGAAAAAATTAAATAAAAAACTTATCTCACACCGCATGTCATCTGCACATTCTCTGATTCCAAAATCTAAAGTTTCACATATATTATAGATGCAAAATTTGCAAAAGACCTCTTTCTTCTTAATAAGACTCAGTTCACTTCCTTCTGCATTTTGAGTTGTTTGAATCCCTGTAGTTTAAATTTAGATTTTTTTTTCAGGTAATAGATCCATAGGTTTTTTAGTGAAATGAATAAAGAGAGCAGACCTTGAGGAACAAACCTGAGGAAGAAAAATGGAAGACCTTGGAAGTATCCTGACAAAATAGATGTAACTAAAACATATCAAATGTTATGCATGTCCTCCAGCTACAATTTTAGAAATTAAATATCTGTCTGACCTTAATCTTACAAGACTCTGGATATATTCCAAAATAGATTGAAGTTTTTTTTCCAGATCTCCCCATTAGCTATGTGACTGTATTTGTCAGGATATCTACTCCTTTGTTACTGGAACTTATCCTTTGCATTTTTAAAAGCACAGAGGAGAAACAACAGGTTGGGAGTGTTCATCACCTGCAGCAGTGACAGCTAAAATGAGCATAAATTTCACAAAGGGATTCAAAGTTCATATATTCCTGCACTGTGATCTCACACTGAGAAAAGAGAAAATGTGCTCATTGTAGCTGTCACCACTTTTCAGCCTCTTCATGTTGCCTTTTTAATTTATCATTTACAGCAGCACTGGCCTAATAACAGCACTGCTTTTCTCTTGGGCAATTTTATAATGTTGTTGCAGAATTCTTACTAGCTTCACTTCTCCTGAAACAAGATTTTTATTTATTTAAAATAAGAGAACAAATGTCAGGTTAAGCCCAGCTGAATAGCGAAAAAGGGATGAGTGTTAGCTACTTCATGCCAAATTATATGTCTGGATGTGATGGAAATACATCACTTGTAGTAGAAATAGACACATTCTCCACGAATTCAAAGAATGTAAACCAAAATAAATAAGAATTTGACCCCAGAGATGTGGCTGGATTAGCATACTGTTCTCTCAGATAGCTTTATCACCACATCACACATTCTTTCAAAACAATAGTGCACCAAATATTTATGCCTGTCCTGCTCTGGCTGCCTTAAATCACCACAACGATGCTGGTGTTGGACTTTTAGGAAATCATTGTTTTTAACTACAGGCCATTTGCTTCACTGAATCACTCAGGGAGGGGGAGAAGTTTTGACAGGTTTTCTGAAGTTACCTTCAGAGATGAACTTGGAAGCCAGTTACTTCCGTGTAAGATGCTGTCCCGCTGCAAAAACCCAAGTTTTTTTAATGGACACATCTGTTTCAAAGCGTTTTCCCTATGAGGTGTTTGTATATTATCCTCACTACTACACCTAGACCATGAAGTATAGCTCAGTGAATAGCTAACTGATGATTACATTTATGAGTAAAGACTACTCATAGCAGACAGCTACTTCCTACAGGTGACAAGCAATCTTTGGCTAGGGCTTCACCTGACTAGTCATTTTGGGACATGATCACAAGGGCTGGAGACTGATGAAATTATCCTGTCCAACATCAAACGCAAAGTGGTTGTAAATCAGCTGAGGCTGTGGCAGGAGTGGAACAACTCATTCTTTATGCAGTACTGGCGGCTCTTTCACCTAGCAGCTACATTAAGAATCCTAACAATGTCATTAAGTGACCCCAGGAAGAACCTGGCAAAATTTTGTTATTGACATTTGTATGAATTTAGCATTGATTCAAAGAGGGGGAAAAAAAATCTTGTGAAACACAAAGCTGCGTTATTGTAAAGCAATAAAATGGTTTATTGGTGGGGTTGGAGTGTGCTGGGACAACACTTGCAAGATACATACATAAAATATGCCTGTTGTAACTCTGTTTGACCTTGTAGAGCCATCTAGGTGCTTAGCTGACATACCATTATAATATCCCAAAGGCTTGCTCCATAAAAAGAAAATGATAAAAGTCTGACCTCTGCAATATAACCTTTTTTTCCTGCAGAATAAATAATTGTTTTTCAGAACAAATCTAAGTTAAAAAGCATGTATCTGCTGCTTCTGACCTGACACAGACATGATGTAAAGAAAGACATTTTAGGGAAGAATTTGAATGTTATATCTAGAGAAGCTCAGATTAATAAATACGTTCATAGTTATTGATATGCTTTGGAGCTTATTTCTGTGACTCTTTCTGCTGCTGTTAAACACAATAAGTAAATATGCCCACAAAGTTAATTAATTAATTAATTAATTAATTAATTTGTTGTCTAATTTTTAAACAACAAAATTATTGGAGAAATGTGCTCTGTATAACTACAGGGGAAATAAAAATTATCTTGTATATATAAAATCTTCATTTGAGAAATACATTCTGAGAGAAAAAACGAACAAACAAACAAAAAACAAACACCAGACCAGGCAACAAGACTATCTGAGGTAGGCAGAAATTCAGTAAAGCCCATTGTTTTGGTCTTTGCAAGTACACACCTGCTACACAAGAACACTGGAGCAGATTTGAAGCAAAAGAAAAATGCATATTGTGATCAGCTGCTTTGTTTGGGAATGAGGATGGAAATTGTGTTTGTACATTTGTGTATCCTTTATCTCCTTTATGTAACTCTCCAGCCCACTCTCCCCTTCCCTCTCCAACCCATCCATTAACACGCAGGCTTCCAAACAATAAATGTTTCAGCTCTGTTAGGTTTTGTCACTGGACGTCACAAAATGCCCTGTTGGAATTATTTGTAGAGCATTTAGGATACTGGATGTTTAACAGAGGTTGCACGAATTTCTAATAAGGTGATTGTGAATTCAGTTTAGTAATGCAGACCTGTTTGCATAGCAGGGAGTGGGGGGAACATCTGACTCCTCAAGGGCTTTCATTTTGATGAGTGGAATTACAGGCCTTGTTTCAATATTTATACATAGCTGTGTACAGAATGATTGCTCTGTATTTCTGCAGCACATAATACGTGTATAGCGCACCCAGTCCACGTATTTTATAAAAAGCTCCGTTTCATAAGACGTTTCCCAAAGCTCTTTCTTCTCTAATATCATCGTGCCTCAATCCATGTAATAGAAATCCTGTGTCCCCTGCTCTGCTAGAAAAAAAATCCCCTCCTCACCAAGGTTTTCCCAAACTTCTCTAAAGAATAAAAGTACTGAAGAGGGGAAAACAGATTCCCTTCACGGGAAGGCATCAAGGGAAAGAAATAAATGGATGGAACAGCAGTCCTCCAATAAGCCAAAGAAATGTGTTTTCCAAGTGCTTTCTTGGATGGCTATTTTTGTACTCTCTCCCAGCAGCGCTCCTTTGGCACTTACACTTTAATTGCCCTGCACTTTGTTTGTGCAAGGTATGCGCTGGCTGGCTGCCAGTGTTGGCTGAGATTCGTCTTGTCACTACACTGGCTAACAGCAAGTACAGAACAATATCCCAATTAGATCCCTAAATGCTGGAAACACGAGACACTGCCGTTATGTAGCTCTGGAATCCAGAGGTAGGAAGTTTTGAGAAATAGATTAACTGCGTATATTCATTCTGATCTCTTGCACGGCAACAGTAAAAGTTGCAAAAAAAATTTTTTCAATATTATAAATCATGGTAGTGATTCTACATTAGTGCTTCCCATGTGGGTTAGAGGGGACTGAGTTTAGCGCCCTCCTATGTAGGTTTGGGTCATTAGGACATTTATCATTTTATCTTTCAGAAGATCACATGTAGAAATTACAATCCCATCATCATTTTTCCTGAAGATTCCTTGTTACCTTTTTTAACAAAGGGATTTTTTTATCCCTCACTATAAAAATTTTATCTGGAAGCCTTGTGGGCTATTTCAAAAAAGAAATGTTTAAAGATCTTGTCCACTAAGTTATTGCTGAAGTGCCAAGAGGACTGGGGAACGCTTCACAGTAAAATATAAGACATTTAGACCACTGGGTATTGTGAGGAATTTGACTTGGAAAATTTCCTTCTCTCTGTTTTTTGTTTTGTTTTTGTTTTTGTTTGGTTTGGTTTGGTTTTTTAATGCTGCTATAGGAAATGACTAATCAATTACATTATGCATTCCATAATATGTTCTGATCTTCACTGCTGCATTTTGTCTGTTCCAGTCACCTTTCGTTCCATTTTTAAGGAAAAATAAAACTTAAAATTGGAAAATAATTTACATATCTCACACTTTTGTTGCTAAAACTCAGATTGCCATCTTTATTCTCACATTAAAAATGCACTGACCTAAACACTTCTGTAAGCCTACTTGAAAAACAAAGTAAATTGGATATCCTGCATCCTTGCTCATGGTGTCTCAGGAACAGACTGAAGGGGCAACAATAATGTAGCTGTTGGACTCCACAGTTTCCCTAGAGAATTTGGTGCTTGTGAATGGCAAAAGCCAAAGTCATTCTCCAGTTTGGAATGCTATGGATGCACAAAGAAAAGGGGCTGAAGCCACACAGACTTCCTTGCACTCGCTGTTCAATGTTCCACTTCCCATGTACATCGAGTTGTTTTGTTGCAGAGGATTCATACATGAGTCCCAGATGACTGAAGGACAAACAGTTTCCTAGTTCACAACAAATTTTTAAATCTTTCACATGAGCCCTGAATCTCCTGGACTGCATTCACACCTTGCTTTACTTGTGGAAATCTTGCAGATGCTTTTAGCACTCATGTCATAAGGGTGAATAAGGACCACAAAATCCTGCATGTGTGAAGGAGGCTGAGCAAAACTGATCCAACATGGTTGTACTAGGATTATATATGAAGCATCTTTCCTTTGAGCAAATTTCCGTGGATGTGATAGAAAAGAAGCCAAGGAATTTCTTTGACTTGGCTGACTCTTATCTTAGTACTGAACTCCAAAACACAGACATGCTTACTTCTGGTTTTTTTTTGTGTCTGCCAAAATTATTTACAAAGTGAGTGCACAAAGGCTCAGAGGATGAAATGAAAAGGAAAGGCAAAAGTGTTATCCTAGATTAAGGCCAGGAAGCTGTTTTTACTGCAGGGTCTGCCTACAGAAATGGAGGGAAGAAGGAAGTCCACTGCCATCTCATCCTTGTCCCACACAGCAGAGGATGCAGTATTTCCTCTGCAAGAAGTACCTTTTCATTCCATCTTTCCCTCTGTGAGCTCCAGACAGACAATGGTGGGGCAGCTGAGGCCACTTACTGTGCCAATATAAGGAGTCTCTGCCTCCTATTTACCTTCTCTTTTCTTTCCACTCTTCTGCTGCTTGTCCAACACAGAGCTGGCAAAAAGGTCTCATCATTTCCGTGCAGATGGTGCTCGGTTTGATATCACAATGATCCACATTTTGGTGCATTACATCCAAAATCCAGTGTATCTCTGCTTCACTGTCAGTGACACCCCCACTGGGATTTCTGTAAGGCCCTGCTAAACTGGTTTCACGCAATTGTTTTGCAATTCCCATAATTCCTGTGCCTCTCAAAATCCTACAATCACAGACATTTCTTTCTCCTCATTAATAAGATCCCCAGTGCTGCTGCATCCAACCTTCAGCCAGTGGAAAAAAAAATTGCCTTAAGGGAAGATTTCATTGTAGCATTTATAAGAAAAAAGATACTTAAAACTAGCATAAATATTAAAATGAAAGGTTATGTGGCATATATCTTAAATTTTGATAATAAGTAAAAGTGCATGATATCATAGAAAATTCACCCACATTAATCTCTGGTTGAGCTCTAGATAATGACTGGGTATACACAGTCTCTCTATGTGGGCCCCCTAATCTTTAAGGAGATTCAATTGGTTATAATTAAAGGTTTCAACCAAAATACTAAAAAGAAAGATACAAACTGTCTTTTCCCAAAAGGCCTAGACTGCAGAGTGTAAACTACTGCTTATGTTGCCGCTTAGTGAAGAAGAAATTAATAGATTTACGATCAATTCAAGCCTTAACAACTTAAAATTTTGTGATTTGCCCTGTAGCCTTTCTTTTTTCCCCCTGGTTTATAGGCATAAAATTATATTCTAATATACTATGTGCAATATTGAGCATATTAATGGCTTAAAATATTAATAGCCATTTAGAGGAGCTTGCTTTGCATGTAGGCTAAGCTATTTAGTTGAGTTTACAGTAAAGCTGAAATGTGAGTTACTATGCTGAGCCATTCATTTAATGTGGTAGCCATAAATTAGTGTTCATATCTGTACCTGTCATGATTCCAAGGAATAAAATCTTCCAGTTAGTTGAAAATTATGCCAGCCAAATAAAAAGAGTGGTAAGGATCTTGTATCTAAAAAGGGGGATTTTTAAAACTTTTTCATAAGTACAACTCAATTTTTAATAGAATTCTGAACATGTTTACCTTGCATGCTGAAAGTAAACAGTGAAGTCAAGAAGAAATGAAAAATAAGAGATTCTTGTGGTATCTTACTATTTTAGTTAGATTCTTGTAGCACCTTATTACTTTGGGTAGATTTTCCTTCTTTTCTTTTACCGAGTTTGTATCACAGTTTCCCTGGTTTGAGTGAATAAATTTCTTTATGAAATACTTACCCAAGCAACAGGGAAAATTATCTAAGCTTACAGTACATGAAGAAGAGTTTGAAAGATTAAAAAAATTAATAAAGTTTAACCCATGAAGATCCCAAATCTGCACGTGTGTTGCAGCCTGTTAAAATCAAGCCTTCATGTGGGATTATAAATGATCACACAGAGCAAATGAGTAATTTTCATACAAGCAAGGTTTGCATGTACTTGATGTAAAATGTATTTATAGCTGAAACCTATTTGAAACTTGTAGCACCACTTTACTAGCTACAACAGACATAAAGATTTCTTCCAACTGGCTTTTGAATATTATTCCTGTCAGCAATCTGAATTGCTCACTTCAAATCTTTCCTCTTTTTCCTCCCCATAAATTATAGAATCACAGACTCCATTAGGTTGGAAAAGATCTCTGAGAATCGAGTCCAACCTTTGATCATCAAACCCATCCTTTATATTAAGGAAATAATAATATATAAATATTATATAGCAACAGTTTATTAAATTAATAACTATTTTATATATCAATAATAAATTAATTAAATACACAGTATTAACCTAACAAACTACACATTACAATCAGATCTTGTATTTTCTTTTGATAAGATTCTTGAAGAACAATTGTGATAGTTACTAACCATTTTGCAAATTACTTCAGTAACTAACTAGTATTTTAGTCATAAGAAAAAAAGAAAGAAACATTTTTAAAGTGTGGATTACTTGGTTATAGATGAGAGATGAAGAATCAAATGAAACTCTTGCATTGTGATGAAATCCTGAATTAATAAAGCAGGAATAAGGCTTCCCAAAACGGGCACAGTTCTGGGTATCTTAGTGTGTGCCCCACTGATACACTAGTACAGAGGAAGTATACATAAATCTCTCCTGTTGTCAAGTGGTTTTAAAACTTTTGCTGTTGTATTATAAAAATTTCACTTCTGCACTCTTCTCTAGTTTCCCACAAACCTGACAGCTATGAGAGTAATTCTGCTCTAGGTGAAGGCTCCATTACCCTAACAAATCCTGCATCAGCTGCCTGGATCATGAGTGGATCATTCTTGAGGATCTTATAGAAATCTGGGTGGTGATATTCACTGAGATGTGTGAGATAATATTGCTCCTTCCTACCTCAATTAATCTCAGTTTGCATAAAAGGTCACATTCAGCCCGCATCTTTATTGCTCTTCCCTTCTCTTCTTTCTTATTTAAAGAAACAAATGTAACTTCACTTTATTAATAAACTTGGAAAGGTTCTTGGAGAATTTCAGTTGGGCTAAATGCAGCTCGAGAAGAGCTCTCCCACTTTTGCTAGAGCAATACAGATTTTACCTCGTTCCTCCTTCCTTCCTTCCGTACCAACTGGTTTTGTATGTGCTGCATGGTTGGCATCAGGTTTATTGTCCTGTCCCTTTCCTCTCCTATCTCCATAATGAAAGCCTCAAAACAGTTTATTCTTATGCAGAGGGTGGAGAAAAGAGAAAAGAAAGAGGTGTAGTGCAGGAGGGAGGGAAGAGGCGAGGAGAGGGAGTAAAAGTTGTGCTAGGCTTTGCACCCGAGGTTTTTAAGTTAACTCTCTTTTTGTGATTCCTGAAAGCTTACATTCTGCAAAGTTTTTCATTTTATTTTTGATAACACTGCCCAGAACAGCAAACCCAGTGAGTGAGAGAAAAAAATCAGTTGTGTACGATAATAAATGGATTTCTGCCAATGACAGGTCATGATACAGAAAAAATTCTGTGATGACCCTCTTTCCTCTGCTCTCATTTATCTCTTACTGGTGACCACTGATAGATTTCTGCTGTATGATTTATTGCAGAAAAACACCACCTAGAAATGGGCTTTTGATAAAATTGTTCAAGGATTCCTGGACAATAAATCCTAATCTTTACATGCATGCTGCAAGATGTTTCACCTTTCTTATGCTATAAATAATATATGCCAAATGTGATAATAAATCCATACATCTAAGCTCTATCTGTGTGGTTTAAGAAACAAAATTACAATATGTAAGCTTGATATTAATAGCAGCTATATAATGCCAGGAATATTGATGGCAATATTTGTTTATTTGTGGTCCAAATTTCCAGTGTTGTGTTGTACTGAAATTTCATTGCTTTTATCATCCTGGATGGTTATCTGCTGTAAGGAAATCTGTGATAAACACAACAGGCACTAGCTGGCTTGAATCAACAAAGATGCTCCTGTAGGTCTGCCAAGAACCTCAGCTGAAATTTTCAAATACAGTCTATGCAAAGATCTCGCTTCATAATTAATCATCTACAGTAGGAAGTGTCTGATAGCATCTGTCACCTCCCTGTGACCCTACAACTATTACAGTGGGGTTAAATGTGCACAAGCCCAGCATTTAAAGCTCTTTACAAACTACAGGCTCAAGGTCAGGATCTGGCTTAATTTTACTCCACAGTGGGAATGAAGTATAACTTCTGTCTAGAGCATATATGCTGTGATATTTGGTTTAAGCCTAAAGACTCAGTTTAATTATAGAGTCCTGTATAAGGTATAAAATATTGCAAGCATCTTTCCCAGACAAAGTGAGCAAGCCCTTACCTAGGATATGAAAACAGGCAAATCAGCTCTTTGTGGTCAGGGCTGATCATTGGGGATTTCGGAAAGAAGAAATTACATCAGAAAGGTAAGAATGATGATGATTCGAACAGACAGAAGGCCAAAAATGGTGTGAGAAGAGTGAATGACAGAGAAAAAAAACCTCAATGAAACATACTTCTCTTAGCTTCTGTTTCTGTAGACACAAGCTTTTTTGCTTGAAGAAGCATGCAGCCCATTTTGAATAATTTTTCTGATTTTTTTTTTTCAATCTGAGCATTGCAATACTTGGCTGCTTTTTTTTTTTAATTTCCTGCCTAAGGGAAATAAAATATCTGCAATGCACCTGTGCAAAAGAGAGAATGTTACTGCAGTCTTTTCCACACTCATAGAGGATTTTCTGTTAACATCTGTGACAGAGGATATATTCTAAGCAGGAAAACGACAGTGCTAAATTGGCCACTGAAACTTAAGGAATGGTAATACCAAAATACCGAAGGAAAAAAAGAGTGGGGAAATATGCAACAACAAAAAAAATCCTTTAATTGGAAGGGGCCAAGCCCACATAAACAGTGTGTTTGATTTCAGCTGTGTCCTCTGATCTATACTGAAGGTCAAAGAAGGAAATGCCACAGAAGTTATGATTATGTGAAATGAAGTGAGAAACAATGATTTGGCGTAATAAATACCCCCTGCAACTAGAGAATGTTCTGCTCACTGAAATTGTCTCCCAGGTGTCTGCCTGTCTCCAGGACACATGGATAATCCCAGGCTAAAATGACAGTGAGGCATGCTGTTTTCAGAAAAACATGGCTAAGGTTGGTTTATATGAAAGAAAACTCACCTCACAGCTCTAAAATACAGTAGAAATATCTCCCTTCTTTTTTGCATGAGTCAAAACATCAGCTTTCCACCTTCAATTCTAGGATTTTTCAGTCAGCCATAAAACCCTTTGTGATTTTCTTGATAAATTCCTCTGTCCTCTCAGATGCAAGACAGACTAAACTACTCCTGTAGTTGAACCATGTCCTAAAGGGCACTTATTCCTCTACAGGCAACAACTCTGACAATTCCGAGAGGAAAATCTTCTGACAAAGCATTATAGGCCATCAACCCTTTGCTGTCATGCTGCTGCACTTGCAGTTTATGAAACTATCGAGCTCAATTTATTGTTTTTACAAATGGACCCCAGATTCATTCTGGGTTCAAATCTGTTTCTCAGATCAGGAATTCTGCCCTCTCTCATGCCAGTGAGAACATCACATCCTTCACCAGTGTCCCTCAGCTTGCCCAATTCACATCTCTGCAGCAGCTGTGGCCTGAAATAGCTTTAGAGTGTTTCCAGGACCATCAGCAGATCCCATACCCATACTGAAGGTATAAGGCCATATCCACTTCATCCTCCCCAGGATGCTGAGCTCATCTTGATGCATTTCTAATCTTCATGGATAACAGGGAGCTACTTACTCACGGATGGCGCAGACAGTTTTGAACCTGCTCACAGTAAAGCTTGGTGACCTTGCAAGAGCATTAGAATTACTGTAGTCACTTTGTTCTCCTTTGGCCATTTGTCTTATTTATGTAGAAAAGCTTTTTCAACATTCTTTAAAAAATATGAGTTGAAAATGTTGAGAAACCAAAACAACCCAAAAGTTAGGTTGGAGCAAAACTGTGAACTGAACTCAAAGATTCCTGGAAAATGTCTGTTTTTCCTGAAAGCAGGGCAATTTGGTTTTGGAAAATTGAAAACTGGGATATGTGAAAATGGCCTAGCGTTCAAAATAACATTTTAAAAGTTTTTTTTTTTTTTTCTTTTTTTTTTTTCTGAAACGTTTGGGGGGTTTCATTGTTGGTTTTTGTTGGTTTTTTTTTTTTTTTTTGGAGAATCCAGAAATAACTTGGTGTATGTCTACCACTGTATATGGTTTTAACACATTGTGTAACATAACCATCTATTATTATTAATTCTTGTAGTGGAAATTTCATTAACATTTTCAGCTACATAACATGACAAATTTCTCAAGGAATGCAGTTTAAAATTTGGGTACTAAATATATTAATAGCAAATTTATCTAAGGATTTTTTTCTGTTTCAGTGATCAGTTCTATTGAGAGTTGCTAATAAATTGTACACCCACACAGGCATAAGCTCATCAGAAGTAAATACTAGCTTGTATGCCCACTGTAATTTTTTATTAAAATACACTGTGATTAATTTAATTAATAATTGAAACTGGAAAATGTTTTTCCTTCTCTTTACGAGATTAGGTTACTATATGAATTTTATTTAAGATAATTTTGGCTGAAAAGTAGAGAGTACCTTTCAAAGGCAGCAGAATTAAACAGAATCAACTGTTTGAAAAATGAATTTGTTCTCCATTCTACAGGCAAGAGAAAAATTATGCCAGACAGCAAAGTAAAGAGCAAAAGGGGAAAAAACCCTTCTCCTCTCAATGTCTGGTTCAAACCCTGGCTCAGGTACATCTGAGATAATTTATGGGAGCATAATGATCTGCACCAGGAATCTCAGTCTGCCACATGACTGAGCTAGTTTCTATAAAGGACCTAGAAAGCTGGCGCCACAGCAAACGAAGAAAATGACTTTAATCACTTTACAAGGCTTCTGTTTGTGATCTTTCTGGCTATATCTGAATGAAATGTAGGAAGAAAATAGTCACAAAAAGGTATGTTGGATGCCTCAGTAGTTGATGATTGTTGAGACGTGGGAGGAAGGAGGGGAATCAGTATACCTAAGGGGATGCAGGCAAGTGAAAACAAGGATGTTTTACAAGCAGCACACTGGAAGTCTGGGGTTCACAATGAAAAGGATGTGAAAGCAGACACATGTCTGTCCCCTAGAAGGGGTTAAGGGCCTGATCAATGGGTAAGTAGTGGAGCTTGTAGCTTCCAAAGCAAGATATTCACAGGACAAAAAAGATCTACTTGGCTGCAGGTAGAAATTTTATAATTTCTAAATAATATTTTTACCCAACCACACTGGAACTGTACCTATGGATCTACAAAGCAGCAATGATTGAAAACACATCCAACAAGATCTGCCTCAATGTTACGTAACAAGACTGCAGCTCTGGGCTCCAAAATAATTTTAGAGGTATAACCATGCAATGATTCACTCAGGGCAGGGTGAGTCAGAAACATGAGAAATCTTAGAGCTAGAAGGAAGTTATAAGAAATAAAAAATTATTTTTAAAGGAATTCAGTATATTAATTTGGAAATTTTTTATTCTGGTTTTGATAAAAAGCCATCACTTTAGAAAAGTATTTGAAGTAGACATAAAGAGAAAAATAATTAAACTCTTCTTTGTTTTTCTTTCTCCTACAAAGCTTTACATTTAGAGAAGAAAACTTTTATAATAGCCAATGTGTGTGGACCTTAATGAGTGGAGACATTATATTAACCTGATGTTATTTTTTGACTTCTCGACACTGCATTCTTTGGCTTGTTTGTACAAATGTGTGCTCTGAGAGATTAATTCATGTTAAGACATTCAGAATCCAGAAATGGCTTTCCAACAGCTTGCAGACTGGAAGATTCCTCATCATCTAACAAGTCCAAGAAAGTTGTACCAGATTCAAGGCCAGTTATGACTAACAAGAAGCAAGGCTTCATTCTTCCCAGGATGATTAGAAACATTACCTTCACCTTTTTTCCTGTTCATTGCTACTTTTTTCAAGTGACCAAAATATTTTGTTGAAGCGAATACTAGAAAAATATTTTTAATAAAAATAAATAAGAATGAAAAAGGACAGAAAGGCTGCTCAACTGCAGCTCCTTCCTTGTCACAAGGAATATCACTTTATTGACTTGCCAGGATTGAGAAAGATAAATTACCATGGTTTTAAATATACCGTACAAAGTTTGTATGAAAGAAAGAAAGAAAGAAAGAAAGAAAGAAAGAAAGAAAGAAAGAAAGAAAGAAAGAAAGAAAGAAAGAGAAAGAGAAAGAATGAATATTTTCTGTATTCAGGTTATAGAGGAGGGAGTTAGAAGGGAGTTTACCCCTGAGTACCTTAATAGCTTCCCATATTTCCATCCCTTTTAATGTTGCCACTTTCCTCGATTGCCCTGTAGTTTCCCACTTTCTTCTTCTCCACATCTGTCTTCCAGTTTTAAGCAATTTATGACAGATATGCAGAGCTGATCAAATCAGAATCCCTATCATCCTCTGTCAGCCCTTTTCCATCATGCCCAGGAGTGTCTCCTGTTAAACCCAGATGTGAATTTTTAAGTCCCTGCTCTTACACATCCCTGCCCCTCCTGAGCTACAGGTCAAGTCCTCTTTTCAATCTCTGAATTACATCTTAAAAATGGTAAAAGTTTTGCCTTTTCTGAAAGACCACCTAACAAATTAATGAAGCAAAAGCCCATTCTGTGCCATGGAATGCAAGGACACTACTTGTGATAGAAAATCCCTCTCACCAGATGCTGAGGGGATGTTCTGTGGAGGTCTCTTTGTGGGATTGCCTCGTTCAGTTCCATGGACAGCAACCCTCAGCTGATGCTGGAGTCAAGATGAGGCAAGGTGGGTTAGCTTTGGTGTCATCTAGTGTGCTCTGACCTCACACCTGCTGTCATGTGGGAAAACAACAAACTGCCTTTCAAAACTCAGGGATGTCAACACCTTCTTTTTGCTGTCACAAAAACATGTGAAAAGAAAGAAGACAGCAATCCACTACATGGCATATAAAATATCTTGCTAAAGATCTGGCTCTTGTTGTTAGCATCTGATTTAAGAATAAAGATTTTTTCTTATTCAAGGTTGGCAGTGAGGGTAAGATTCTGCCCTACAGAAGCAATCTGATAGGTCCTCAGTCCATCCTTGAGGTGTGTATTTGTATACAGCTCTGTATGCAGCCTTGCAGGAAAATCTGTAACAAAAAAATTGTATTTGTGCAGGATACCAGACTTAAACAGGAGACTCATTTTTTAATATAATACCATTATGCTATAAGCTTTGTTGTGAAAATTAGGATTTGTACCATTTTTTCAGATCACAACTGACTTTTCCACCTCTGATCTGTAGTGTAGTTCAGTGATTCAGACTAAGTACACAAAAAAAGGTAACTAAAAATACAGCAAGGTTTGACTAATAATCGATTTGCAGACTTCTAAGAGCTGTCATGACTTGTCAGTCTTAGAAGAAAAGGTAAAAATTAGTTTTCCACCACTAAACAGAGTCACAAATAGCATTGGTTTCCTTGGAGACTTAGCAGCAGTTCTCAAAACACTGTACTAGCAGAAAAGGAGTGACTTGTAAAGATACATTCCCTGTCCAAACTTTAATTTCTCTCTTGATAATGTACACCCACATCAGCTGTCTGGTATTTACCTCTTTACACCCTCCCCTCAAGTCTTCTTTCCTGGTGTGTATATATAATATATAGTGCAAATATGTTACTTGCAAAGATTTTTTCTGTATTGCTTATAATGTGCAAAAATGGTAATTCTACCATTAATGGTAATTATTTATGCTTTCTCATAAAATATATATTTTCATGAATTGTCTACAATGATAAAAGTAACTATTAGTTCAGCAATTCTGGTTCCTGACTTTAAAAATAACATTGCAATTGAAAAGAGCACCATTGCCTCCTAACTAAACATCATGACAATAAAACCTTGAATTCTCCAATGAGGACAGGGATGACAAAAAGGCAACACAAACTGACAGCAAGAAAGTTCTGTCTCATTCATCCTTACTCACAGTGAACTGGTGATTGGTTAGCCAGACATGAGTTTGTCATGTTTGTCAAGGTGTGAATGCTGTCTTGCCCTCAAACACTGCTCCTTCTCCTGCTCCATGTCATATCAAAGAGTTTGGTTTTGTCATCTATCACCATTTCACAGCGCTTTAAACTACTTTCAAAACCAGGGATAGAGTAGAAAGCCACAGCATAAGTGATTCCACAGGTTCTATAGAGAGTGTTTGCATTCGTTGTTAAAAAGTGTTTAGGTGTATCAATGTTTATGTCTGCCCACAGCTATTTGTTAACCATAAATGAGAAAAGCATAACACTATCTATAAATGAACATATTCATAGTTAAGGAGAGATCAGTGTGATACTAAAGATATTTCAATTACTATGACTAATTATAACTGAAAAAGTAATCACTGCAAAACATCTTCAACAACTTAAGTTAAATACAGGTAAGAAATTTCTACTTGGCAATAAATCGCTTTCTTGACATCACAACTGAAATAACTCATTTTCCATATACTGGGCATCAGAAATTTTTCAGTATGGCAAAAAGCATTTTTTTGACAAGGTGGTGTAATTAAATGGAGTGCTGTTCAAAGTTTCACACACTAATCACTCAAAAGTTCTGATATAGCATTGGGATTACACATTTTTAAGTCACTATAAAGTCAGAGAAAATATTGCATACACAAAGGACAAGATCACCGAATGAATGGTCTAGAAAGGAGAAAACAGACCTTGATATTAGTGAAAATCGAGCTCCTTGTTGTAGGATAATTAAACAGCATAAAACTGAATAGCCTTTATCTGGTCTGCCATGGCTCTCGCAGTCTGGGGCTTCATTTGCCCTCTGTATTGTGTACAAATCATTTCAGGCTTAGACTTTTAACACTGTATGAAACACTCTGTGTTCATCCCATAAGAAATTTTAGCTTGAGTCATCAGCGGACATCACATCCACTCAAATATTTCATGAAGTTTTTACCTATGCTTTCTCTCATCTTTTTAGACTGTTATATTTCTGTTTAAGTATCAAGCACACATATTTACACATTTGTGTTTTGTGTTCGTACATGCACTTTCTCTTTTCGACATCCTCATCTTTGCCTGCTGCCTTTCCCATAACTTGCTGCACACAGGACACAAGATTCTAAATACAGCCCTTGCTTTCTTGTGGATTTGAACATCTGTTTAATCCTGAGATGCCATTTGTCTCTGATCCTCAACAAACCTGTATCTAAGCCATCAGAATAGTGACTTCCCTTCAGTATTGACAGCAGTGGGCCCAAACAGAGATGTCTAATCTAGATTGCCATCAGTTTGCAAATATTGTTCACATTCAAATCAGTAGAGCTCAACCTGACACAACAGTTTCCTTTAAGGGGCAGATCCTAAAAAAAAATTTTGCTTTTCAGGTCCAGTCTTAATGAAGCCATTTTTCACCAGCTCAGCTCCTGGATGGTCAAAGATTATCATCTTAAATGATAACCCACCTCACTAAGACAAATATATTCTGATTCCCTTTGTTGATATTCCAGGAGCAAGACCTGGTCCTCTATGCTTCATTTCTTTCACTTTCACAAAATGTAACTCTAGATAAAAGATGTCACCTCTACCCTAAATATTTATTATGTGTTACACTTAGGTGTAAAGTTCTTGTCTTAAATCAAGTGGTTTCAGTAACTCCTAGAACAGCCACCTCTTGAATTGCCTCACAGAAGGCACATAAGTGTCTTTTGAGGTGAATAATGGCTGTGGAGGCACAAAGCCCTGCAGTGCTATCCATGAGGAGAAGGTGGAAGGTGGCTCCAGCTGGGAATAAGCCTGCCTCCTGCCACAGTGAGCAGGATATCTCATGTTGACCAGAGAAGCACTGAAATATCATTGTGCCTGTGGTTTCTGAAGACTCCATGGGCCATAATTTTCCACAGCATTTCAGTACACCCTGTTTTACTATTATTTTATTTTTGTACCACTTCTGCTCCCTAAGATATATGTATAAACACAACAGAGTTCACTTTGCTGTACTTTGGGCATTCCGCGGTAATGGGAGTTACACAGATGTTTCAATAGCTAAATATATTCTTGTGTTTTATTAATTCAAGGAGTAATTGTCGATTCAATGGCACACTTCCACCTCGATAGCCTGTAATTATAATAATCTTTAGCAAAAATAAGTGAGATGTTTTAAAATATCTCATATTTAGGAATTTGCTGTTTTGGTATTTTATTTTAATCTTAGACCTGCTACTTGTAAGGACCCTCTATGGAGTCGAACATCATTTTCTGAACTTTTAAGTCAAAACTTACGTGCTGTTTAGAGTATCCTTTATATTTGTGTACACAAAACTGCAGTTCTTTTTTTTTGTTGTTGTTGTTTTTTTGGGGTTTTTTTTGTTTTTTGTTTTTGTTTTTTTTTGTTTTTTGTTTTTTGTTATTATATACTCTTTACATCATAAATGCATGGAGAACCTTTAATTATAGAAAACATAATCAGATAGATACAGAATATTTTCTGTGTTTTCTGTGTGTTCCCACTAATTTGCTGTAGGGTTGACAAGTCAGTGAAAAGGCAATTTTTCCCTTTCATTTTTAGAATTTCTACCAAGCTGAATATTTATAGAGTCAGTATTTTACTCTTCAGTACTTCATGTGAAAGTTTAGTTCAAATTTTGGTCAGAGGCTCACTATGTTTAATCTAAATGTGTCAGTTTCTGAGGTACAGGCAGAAGGTTGGAATTATACTGGTTACTATACCAAACATTTTCGAAGTGGTCTTACTGGGATTGTTACAGAGCTTATGTGAAAAACTCCCTATTTATGGAAATGTGGAGAACAAAGGGGAAAGGGAAGCAGATGGAGGGATTGGTAAGTCAAGACCTAAGGCTTCAAAGTGTTTACATTATTCCCTGCAGATAACAGTTGAATAGCAAAATCATAGGTCTCCATGCAGGTTTTTTTGTTGTTGTTGTTGTGATTTTTGTTGTTGTTGTTTGTTTGTTTGTTTTTTCTGGGAGCTGAACTATTGTCTACTTATTCACAGCAGACAGTGGTTGTGATTTGAAACACATAGATCATTCCCATTAATTACTGAGTTTTAAACTGCCTAACCTTTACTAAGTACTCTCATTGTGTCTTTATAAGGCTGTGTGATGGAAAAAATAGTCATATATTCCTGCTGATTTTGCCACAGTACAAAAATTTTTTCCTAATTCCAAGTGTATTACACCAGTTACACTCACAGTACTTTAAAACCATAGATTCCTAATTGCATGACAGAGACAGAGGTCAAAAAAGTTAGAAGACAAGTAGACAATAATGTACTCCCCTTGTTCTGTTCTTTATACTAGCATTTGTTTTTCTGACATAATAAGAAAACCCTTACAATTTAGAGGCCAGTTGCAGAACAAGCGTGCACTTGTGGCCTTTTATTCTGCACAAGCACAAGTTAGAAACTGGCTGTAAAACCAGAGACAGAACACAGAACAGAATTCACACTGTAACTCTGATTGTGATTGGAATCCAAGCATTTCAGCTTGTATTGCTTGAGATGAATTGAAATAGAGGAAAAAGGTGGAATAGCATTAGAGCAACTTGCATTCCAGAAGAGCCCATCAGTTAAGCATTATTTAAGAAATAAGTTTTAAGAAATCTGTCCGGTTTCAAGAGAGATCACACTACTTGAAACTTGTATTTGATAGGGAAGAGAACATGAGATCTGCTCCCGTTACTCTGAAGGGAGAATATAAGGTGCTTGAGTGCAATTTGGGGGAAATTTTAATTACACTGTAAAGGTAAAAGGGAACTGGATACATTGCAGCACAGGTTTATTGTATGTATATTGTACCAGAATAACCTGTCAACTTTACAGGCTACCATCTTTCCAGCAAAGGGGAATGTTCCTTGCATGTTTCATGATCTGGTTAAAAGGAAGATGGCAGGGAGTAGTGCTAGAAGGAAGGTACATGTTGGGAGGACATTAAGAGTGAGTTCCTCCACGTCAGTTCATACTCTTAGGATGGGCATCGTGGGACAGAATTTTTTTTTGACATTCTCTTTTGGAACACTGACAAAAAATAAAGAGTGCCGATGGAACTGGTTAGGACACATAGTAGGATACAAAGGTGGATAATGCACAAACCATGCAGAAAGCTGGGCTGAATAAACAGGCCAAATTCAATGGCAGTGTGTGCTAGTGGCCTATTAAAGAAAGATGTCACTGTGCAGGTGGCAGCGACTGTTTAAGAGGAGGACACGGCCTTTTCAGGAAAGCCAAGAGTCACCAAGTGTAATCCTGATGCAATCACAGGATGGGTCAGCCAGGATACTTCCATGATGGCACAAAAATATTACCATCTAAATGAGTTGCAGTTGAGATCTCATTTGATGCACTGGGTTGGACAGCTTGTATGGAATGGGTTGAGCCAAAAACTTGCATATGAGCTCTTATTTACACCAACACAGCAAAACATCTTTTCAGAATTATACAGACTTTGTTACCTGCCCACACAAAGGGTTAGTGGTATCCTGGACATGTATACTCACACATCCAAATGCACATGAATGAGAAAAAGACGTTTTACAGTCACAAAGGCTTATCTCAAAACTAGATGAATTAAGTATCTAAACAATTTTGATAATTTTGATGACTTTGAAAATAATTTTGTCCTTTAGAGTCTGAATAAATTTGAAAAAAAATGGACTGCAATTCAAGATGCCATTAATAGACTTGTAACACAGAGGGAAAAAGATATGAAATTAGCTAACCTACTTGACTACATGAGAAATCAATTTAAACCAAACTGTTTCTAAATAGACTAAATTGGTAGAGGTTCTAGCATTTTTCTCAGAGAATTACTACACAATTCAATATATCTAACTAATGTACTCTGACATTAGTTAACTCTAACTCTATCTTGGCTTTTGAAAAACTCTTGTATGCTAGCAGTCTTCTCCTTAATTTTCATATCCATCCAGCCAGTGGAATAATTGAATATTTTAGTGTTGCAAGGTTTCTTCTGATCAGACCTGTATTTACACATACAATAAAAACACCTTAAGATAATTCAATAAACTTAACATAAATTATCACTTTACACAACTCATACATGCAAATAAAGATAAGTGATTTATATCAGAGTTTCTTCATAGCATGACTTGGCTAATTAAAGTACACTTTTTCTTATTAAATTTTATGGACTCCATTACTTTAATGCAGGAAGCATCAAGCAGGGAGAGCAAATGAGCCTGGGGAGAAGTATATGACACATTTGAATCCTCTGTGTAAGTACTGTGGTATTTTGGCTAACAGAAGACAACATGTTTCTCTTAAACAGGACTAAGAGAGATTCAATACTTAAAATATGTTGATGGTACCTAATGCCCTTGAATTGCAAGAATTGCTTTGTGAAAACATGCACACTAGCAGTATGCATCTTTATGAAAGCATGGCCAAACCTATTTTATGCCAATAGGAAAATTTTACAACAATAATACAGCGCATGTAGACAATGTTTGCTTGTATCAAATGTTAACCAAATTATGTAATGGTTGGTAGTCCTTATTTTTAAGCTCTGTCATCATACTTTATGTGTTAAACCATACAGATTTCTTTTTTAAAAATATAAAACGTAAAAACCTGGCCTCTTAATGAAGTATGATTTTTTTTTATTATTTCATTGATGTAAAGAGGAAAAGATAAATTATTCTAAAACTAGGATTTTCATATGAATCCTTCTTATTTATTTTTTACAGGCTTCAAAACTGTCATCTGACACTAAGGGGACAAAGACATCCCTGTAAATTTCAACACACCACATTAAAATAAATGTATCTTTGATAGGTTTCAGGTATTTCATTCATAAAATGCCGATGAAGTAAAATATTTGATTGTTTATTTAAGTCATTGGTGGCCTGAAATTTGTAACACCTATCAATTTTTTCAACTCTGTATTATATGGGTTCTTCCTTAAGGTTTATAAAAAAGATTGTTTGATATTTAGTGTTTTTTCAGTAACTCAGGAATATTTAGCAGTACTGATCTGTAAATAAATGATCTCACAGAATCTTGGAATAATCAAGAGGAAAATAAAGGCTAAAATTTCTTCAAGTTGACCAAAAGTGGACTAAACTTTCCAAGGATCATTCCAATTTGTGCCATGTTAATTTAAGAGAATTTCAGGTAACTGCATCTTTTGTGCTCATCCAGACAATAAGGGGACATTCAGATTATATGAAATATTCATGTGCTGTGTCAAAAGCCAGTGACCAAATGTAGTGGTAGTTTCTTTAAACATACGGTTTTAAAAAGGACAAAGTAAATAGATTGTAAATGAGCGGTAGAAAGAATGATTAGGACAAGATGAGATCACATTTAATTGGAGGTTCTTAATAATCCATTGCCTTAAAGAATATGTAGCAGTGGTACTTACTAATCTCAAGTTCCATCCCCAACCATGGTGTTAGGCATGTTCTGTGTGTCCATCCCATACAGCTAGAGCAGCATACAAAAACATTGCACAGCTGTTTCTTTGCTGACAATGCTTAATGGAAACAGAAAATGATGAATATTTTGCCATCTATTTGTTTAGATTCAGGCTATATCAGTCTGAACTTATGTAGATACCCATGGTTCCCACCCTCACAGAGAAATTAGATGATCTGCTCAAAATGCAAATATTATTTTACTTTTTTTAAAGAGGGAAGTGCTAAAAGTAACTAAGCACCTCAAATTCCTCAAAGCAGATCAAACACTCTGGTTCAAGAGTACAGAAAAATAATCCTTATAAAGACTTTGACATTCTTTGTCATCAGGAAGGGATTGCCTACCTGAATGAAGGCGAGGTATATGAAATGTCCTGTGCCAGCCATCACTATGGCTTGGGCATGAGAAGTCCTAAAATCTTAAAACAGCTCTGGCTCATTCATCAGCAATACAAATTTCACTTAAATGTATATTTAGTAGATATAGGTGCAACATTTTCTTCTTCAGCTATGTTTCTAAGTAGAAAAACTCGTCGTTCTTTAAGTAGACCTTTCCTATCAAGCCATTATGATTAATGAAAGATACAAATTCTCCATAGAAAATAAAAACATTAATATTAAAATGCATCCTATACATTGTCTGCCAAAAAGGTAGGTTTTTAGCCCATGAAAATTCACAGTAATTTTTCATTACTGGTTTGTACCTGGTGGTAAAATCTCTGCCATCTGATTACTAATAAAAAAAGGAACAAAATTGAGTATCTCATTCAAGGGCATTCAAAAAAAATGGCATCATCCACTGCCTCCAAAAGTATTTCCACCTATTTAAAATGGTGGTATTGCATTTAACCAGTATTGCCAGTTTTGCATACCATTAAAATAAGGATTATGAAATCTTATTTAAAATAACTGCATGCAGGAAGAAGGAAATAAACTACGATAATTTAATCTTCTTTCCTAAATGTTAACAGCAGTATAAAAATGGATGCTCTCATCCTTGTAATCAGTTGCATGGTGCACAAGGGCAGCAGTCTCTGGTGCCTCATCTGTGAACTAATCTTTCATTTCATAGCAGATCTTTCCATATCAAACAACACAAATGACTTAATTTGCATGACAGGATTTGTAACGGGGCAAATCTAGTGTCAAAGTCGATTAAAGATTACACCGGAGAACTATCATAATCAGTACTCTAATGAGCCTAAATAGTACATGTAAAGTCTCCCCTTTTTGCCATTCCAGTCATGTATAAAAGGGAATGTGTTTCTTTTCATCGGTGAGCCAGTCCTTTGGTTTGCACATTACGCCCTACGTTGAGCTAAAGTCATGTCAGTCTGGTTTCAGAGGGAGAGAAAGGGAAATAATAAAGCAAACATCACTTCACAAATGACATTGCTTGGTATAAGCCAACGTTTGAAGCCCTTAATTCTTCTAATCTGCAAAATAGTCAATGCTAATGGGTTTTTGCCTTTGTGAAAGCTGATGCATAGAAAGAAAAACTTTAATGAGCTGCCTGGGTTGTATGCTTACAGATACCTGTCAAATGTCTGTCATCTTAGCTATCGTTGAGGCATTATAAAGAAAGTAAGAAGGAAGGAACGACAGTATTTGTACAAGCATTTTCATGCTAAAATGGCACAATTTTCTTCCTGTCATAATTTCATTGTATCTGAAAGTCAGAAAAGCTTAACCCTTTCAATAGCACATCCTGCAGAGGATATCACACATAATGTTTGAACTGGCAGCTTTAGAAATAGCATCATGGTTTTGTAAACAGCATCCTCTCAAATTTGTTTCACCAAACTGATTTGTCTGTATCTTAAAAAAATGTGTCAACAAATTTTTAGAATCAGTTGCTGCACTTTGAGGTGATTAAGAGTTTACCAAATGTACTAAACCCTTAGTGTGATAATCTGTCATCACAATAAATCCCTCCTGAGTTCTTAATTTCATACCCCTTTCATCTCTATGCAGACAATATGAATAGCCAAGTGGTCAACAAACTCCCTTATTCTTACTTACTTATTTATTAAAACAAATGGGAATTTGAATGCAACTTATCAGAAGCACACTTGCTAACTCTGCTTTTCTAAGTTGTACTTATGTCAAGCCAGTCTTGCTTTTGGATGTTTATACTTAGTGTGAGAAATTGTCTATGAACTGAAATCATGCATTCAGGAGTTTTAGCCCAGGTGAGCTTCTTTATCTGTTTTCCTTTCCATATTTGTCATCTATCCTCATTGTTTTCAAAGAATTCAGGCATCCAGAGCATGGGCATTTCAGCGCAGACCTATGTTTCAACCAGTCCAAGTGAAGACCTTCAGCATGAAGATGAGCACATTCTCTAAGTGTGACTTTTGGGAGCCAGGATCAAAAGCAGCACTTGGGTACAGGGTGAAATCTGTCCATGCACAGAGCTGTTTGTAGGCTCAGAGCCTTCATTTGGGCAGAGGACACACCAGAATATGCAGAGAAGGGGTTTTGTGTTCGAGGGACACCTGATGAGCCCAGCAGAAAGCATGACTAAGGGTTGTGGTGGCAGGTGCTCTGCTTTGCTGCCTGCCTCTGGGGAACTCACTCACACTCAGCTTTTCAGTACCCACACTGTAAAGCAGGATAAACGTTCTGAGTGCTCTCTCACGAGTGTTAGGAAGCCTCATTTACTCCTGCAAGTCATTTTGGTGATATTTTTGCTTATTCTATCAAGCTGTCAGTGTCAGTACTTCAGGGAGGCATTTCTGTTATTGTTCTGCTATGTCTCTGTTGTTGTTTTTACCTGTACTTGTCAATCCTCATTCTGGGGTCTGCAGTACTGTGTCAAGGTGTACTAAGGCATGACACACTTCAGTGCATCTTAAATACTCTTAAAAGCCCTCAGGCTCTGGCTCATACGCTTCCATTGAGCCATTACAATCCAAATAAAAGAACTTTAATGAGTGTATTGCATCTGTATTGCTTACAAAGGACTCACTGGGAGCTCACTGACAGTATCTTTCATGCTTCTGCTGCAGGTGAGGATTTCAATGGAACAATGTTTTCCCCTTACTCTTCCTTTTTTTCTTCAAAAAAACTCACATGGAGAAAAAAAAATAACCATAAGGCAAAATTATTTATGTGGCTTTAAAAGTTCGAGATTAAACAAACAAAACTAAGGAATGATAATTACAGCTGGACATTTTCACCTGAACTGCACTGGGCAAAACTGTGCTGATGTCTCCCAAGATCTGCATATCTCATCTAGAAGCATAATGGGAATCAGTAGATCTAGAGCAAAGGAGCTTCATTACCAGCAAAGCTGCTTTTCTTTTGCTTAAGCTATAGCTTACAAGTATAATATCCCTAGCAACTCCCAATATTCAATGTTACTGAGTGAAAGCAATTCCCATACCAAAAGAGCAGCAAAAATAAATAGAAAGGTTGTTGCCACAGTAGGTGAAAGGAAAGGAGCTTTCCATACAGAATTGGTCAATCTAATTTTTTTTTTTTTTTGCAGTTTTATGCTACTTCGTTTAATTTTGAAACTTTTCAGATACTGTACGGAGAGGAATTCTCTGTCGGAAGGGGAATACAGCTCCCTCTAAGGTCCCTTTAAAACCACAGCATCGTGCCCAATTATCCCAAAGCAAGGAGGGGCAGAGGCGACTGAAACCTCCTAGTGTTTTCCCAGAGGTGATTGTTTCAGCCCACCGAGGCGTTTCTTCCCAACTTTTTTGACAGTCGGAGTGTTTTTTCTCGTGGTGTGTGCGGGGCACAGGCAGGCAGCAGAGGAGCGCAGTCCCAATCCAGAGCCGACCTTCCAGCACGTCCAGCCCTCTGAGGAGGGCTCTACCCCAGCCAGCTGTGCTGGTGTGGCCAACACACCCACCTTGAGGGGAAACATGCACTTATTAATCACTCTCTATTTAAACATCGGCACTCCGAGCACTCGTGGCTGGGATGGAGGGCACCGCAGGCACGGCGCTTGCTCCACCATCCGGAGAGCCGAGCTCCGAGGGGCGAGAGCGCAGACGTAAATAACATACATTAGCGGCTCATGTTTAGCTCGGACTTGGATTTCATCCACTTTCGGGTATGAATTATTCATTCCCCCATCTCCCTCCAATTGTTCTTTTAATTCATATCGCAGTTGTTAAAAGGTTAGAAGCCACGTTACTGAATAATCCTTTACTGTTTCCCCGTGGCAATTTGCGCCCAATTTTTGCAGATTTCAAGGCTGGGCTGTCCCCGCCGCAGAGTTCATTTTTATTGCAATTCCCGGCTAGCCTTTTCCCCCCGAACACTACCTCTGTGACCTAGCTGCTGTACCTCTGATCCCATGCACCCCAGAAGCTGTCACAAGTCTCCCTCCTTCCCAGGAGTTGAACACACAATAGAGAATAGGCCCTGGCTGTGAGGTTCAGCAGCCATTAACCCCTACCAGCTGTTCCTGCAGGGAGCCTTCTGTGCCTGAATGTCCTTTCTCTGCGGAGGCCCTCATTTCCACTAATCTAACTATTGTTGGGTAGGAATGCTGACAGCAGAAAAGAAATTTTTCTTGTGTCCATGCAAGTGTGTGTATCCATGTGTAAGTGAAGGAAGAGTGAAGGCTAATTTCTATAGTAGGCATGAATGGAAGGATTGGGAAAAAAAACTAGTTAAAATGTGTTTACTTGCTTAAAAGGCTCAGTCAATTTAAATAATTTCAGTAGTATGCTCTATTTTGGGGGGATGGGAAGAAGGAGGAAACAAGTTACTATTATCATTTTATGCAAAAGCCGTTGAGATTCCCCTGCATTTCCTAAATACTTGTTAAAATGTGAAAAGAAATAGGACAAATGTACGAATATCAGCTGCAAATGAACAGAAATGCACAGCAACAAAATCTAATATTTTTAAAACCGTGGACCTGAGCATCCAAACATTTACCTTTATTTCACACTGATTATCCATTTTCAGTAGACTGATGAATCAGACTGTCTTGAAATACACAAAATGTTTATCAGGTTTTATTAGAAAATTCAAGATTTTGTACTTATACTCTCAAAAAGAAAAAAAATCAATTGGGGGGAAAAAAACCAATTTTTTTTGAATTATGAACATTTTCAGCTGACCAAACTGAAGTCCTTACATCTCTCACAATGACATCACAATCACAATCACTGTGATTTAAACTTGGACTTTAAAATAATTTTGTGCAACAATAGTAGACATAACATCCTAAATTGCAAATTAGTGTTAATGTCGCCTTTCTTTTTGAAATTCACACAGGTGAATGAAATAAAAAAAATGTAACCAGAAAGAAAGAAAACAGTTTTATTTGCTAGAAAACCACATGCCACTTTAAGTTTCAATTAATTCATCTTTTCCTCTAAAAAGATTGATAAGAGAAACTGTTTTGAAATGTAGTGCTCCATTTTATCACCTGATAAAGAAGTTCAGCAAAATACAACAGTTGGTCTAGTTCAAATCAAATTAGAAATAATTCATGTAGAAATATATTTTCTGGGCAATTAGACTGTATCGTAGCAGGGCAAATGTCTGATATAATAAAGCTCTACTTTGCATCTGTTCCTGTGTCTAGACGGCTGCAATTACCAGTCCTTACAACAGCAGCAGCAAGATAAAGCACTGCTTACAGGTTATAGCTATTAAAATGGAACATTTTCTTTCTTTGCCCCCCTTTATTACCTAAATCATTTGATTGTTATAAAACTTAATTTAATTTAATGAAGTTGCACTTTCCTCATCTTCAATATGAACACAAACACAAATAAACAAACAGTAGAGAATTCAGCTCATTGTTTCTCCCCAACATTAGCTGCCATGCATGGATACTGGTCTCATTGAAGTTAAATATGTGCAAATAATGCTTGCTCAGAACCCAAATGGCTGAAATGGCTCTGTGGGCTAAGAGAGGACCCAAAGCCCCACGACTGTTAATTTGGCACCCTTCAAAGGCACTATAAAAACCCCACACAGCATAGTAGACAAAGCATATCCTTAATTGCTGTGCTTGGCAAGAAGAAAGCCCAGTGCCAAAGAAGGTACATTTGTAGTTAGATAGGTAAGTTTATATCCCTAATAGAAGGAAAACCATAGGTTAGACAAATACAAACTGAAGGCCATGCACAGCCCTGCATCTACAGGTTGAACCCCCACTGATATCTCATGGCACCAGCAGGAGCTCTGACATCCCTGCTCCTTTGCTGGAGGGGAGATGACAGCAATGAGGAGGCTGTGCTGCATCAGCTGTACTTCAGGCATTGTACATCAACTAATATGGGATTGGACAAAATCACATGTAAAAGCAATGAGTCCAGTCCTTGAGGTCACATGCAAGTACTGCTTCTTTACTATTTTGCCTTACTGAGGATTATTTCAGCAGGATTTCTGAAACTGCAGTTTTACACAGTTCATGGGCATAAACAGTAGTTTCTGGTGTTAATGAAACTGCTTTCTCCTTCAAATTCTCCCTATAATTACAGGGTTTCTGGGTTTCTCAGCAAACCTGAGCAAATTTTAAGTAGGGCTTTGTTTAGACAATCTAAGATATTAAATCATAGTCTTGAAACCCTGGAAAGAATCAAGCACATAGCAATAAATGGTATTTGTGAAATATTTCATGAAAAGAAAGACATTCATTGAAACAAACACAGGCGTCTTGGCTAATTTTGAAAATAGTATAAAACAGAACATGTTTCTCTATTAAAGAGATCTGGTGGTAGTTACTGGCCTCCAAACACAGCTTTCACCAAGACATGCCAGAATATAAGAAAATCAATCCTACATGAGGAGTCATCTACTTGTGGCTATGCCTATCCGAACTTTTTCTTACCATATTCATTTATTAAGTGGAGTGAGACAGTGTCCATGTATATATGAGAGACCTTGAGGGGTTGCTTTGGTGCATAATATGGATCATGTTTCAGATGGGCCATAGCTGTCCATTCTCATAATGGATATTTTATGACAACATTAACTTCCTGTCTAAGAAACTGGAGTTCATTTAATCAGTATTCAAAAAATGATGATGGACCTTGTGCTCCACCTGTGGCTGTAGTATCTCACACAGGGAATGTGTCTTGGGAGGCTTCACTCACAAAACAAGTGTCCTGCTTCCAGGTCCTCAATACCAATATGTCACATCCCTAAGAGGGAGGAGCATTACTCTAGAAATACCCAGTAATGTAATGATACTACCAAATAGTGCACACCTTATCTTCATCTTCACGTGCTGCAAATAGCACAGAATATTGCTTTGGTATTTTATTCAAATAATATAATAAATACATCCCTTTGAAATTAGTTACCAATATTTTATGCTATATATTTCATGAAAATTATATAATCTGGAATGCAATTGTAGAAAAACCTAAGGAAAATCTCTGTGTCAGAATCTTACTTTTTGCATGTTCTTACTCTATTAGAATAATGGGTAACACACATCAATCTTCAATTAACTTGGAATTCCAGCTCCAGGGTACAAATTTCCCCAACTACCTAATTCCAGATCCAAATGACTGCATGCCTCAGAGGCCCAGACTTTGATTTTTATTTCCTTCTGTACTCCAAATTTCAACTCTTTACAAAGGAAGTTGTTCCTCTGCAGCAGGTGAGCGCCCAGCTATTTGCTACCTGACTCAGACCCTTCTGAGGTCTGCCTGTAGCTGCCTCCCCCTGATATTTCACCTCGTGCCTGCAAAGTGTTTGGGTTACAGCCCAGGTTACTGTCACTGTTCTGCAGCAAGAGTGGGAAGGGAGGAAAAGGGTGACTGTCCAGCTCACTGCTGAGAAGAACAAGAATCACTCAGCCATACCTCGAATGAACAGTTTGGGTGATGGGTATTTTCCCAGCAGTATTCCATGAGAGCAGGGTTATGGGATGGGTGAGATCTTTCCTTAGAAGATATGCCAAGACCATAATGGCTGTTGGAAGCTAGCACATTGAAGAAAGCACTAGATTTGTGTGATCTGTCCAAGGGCAAATAAAAATTAGAGTGACATGTGCTGCCACCAGATCAATGACAGCTTAGGATGATGGATGCATGGGCTGGAAGTGAGGGAGGAGTCATGAAAATTAAAGTCTGCCTAACTTCTGGCTGTGTTGTTCAGGTGGCAGTAGGCACATGTCATGAGGAGGGATGGAAGAGTTGGTCCCTTCAGGAAGTTGTAATTACAGTGTTAGAAAACTCCCTGACTGTGATTCCTCAGGTAGAAACAGAAAGAGGAAGAAAGCCTTGACTACTTTTTCATCAGGGGTATTCCTGTAGTCATTGAATTGGCTGACTGACTTCTTACAAATCCTGCCATCCCTTCCCCAGCTCTGTTTTACTGACTGCTATTTGGAGCATAGCATTTCCTTAAATATAACAATTCAAGAAAATAATGTTCTATGAAATGCTGACATGTCAGATTTTCAGGAGAAATGTGAACTCAAATTGTGCTGTGCTTTTTTATTTTAACAGACGATGTTAATGGATTTTCAGTCATGAGGCTTAGAAAGATGACATTAAATGTCAGTTGATGCTAAAGAAAATAGAGAGACTGTTTAAAAAGAATTGTATAGAACCCAAAATTCTCTCCATGCTGTTTGCTATCAGGATGTCTGTTATTTCATTTGTCTTCTGCATGTCTAAACATAGTAAGTAAAAAATCAGAAAGCTGTTTTTCACAGACTACTGGCCTGTATTTAAGTAAAAATTTCTAGCAAGACACTACTCCTGGTAAAGTATCCTTTGATTAGTGCCCAGATCTGGGAACTTTTGCCCCCAGAGTATTGCTTGATGATATAAAATGTCATTGAAATGTACTATAAAATATTTTCTAAACACTAAGCTAACATTATAGATAAAATTTCTAGCTGTGACATACATTATTAACCTCATCTCTTGATCAGAAATTCAACCCTCATCTACTACATCAGTTCAGAGAATGTGGATGTGCTCTGTGCTAACTTGTTGCAACTGTTATTTCTTTTAAAATGCTTCTAAAATAACCAAAAATCATATTTAAATCTCCTCTTAAAAGGAAATGCCCACACACTATCTATAGAGACATCATTTAAATTTATTATGGATTCAAACCGCTGCACTGACACCCTCATCCTTAACAATCTTACCTAAAATCTCTGCATACTTTTTTGCTATTTGTCACTTTTAGAGAGCCATCTTTCAAATCCGTGCATGCAACTCTTCACTCCTGACATCCTCAGGAGACTAATAATAATGTGCTGGATATTCGTGAATCAGTAGTTGGTACTAACATAAGTTTACAGTCAGATGTTTTCAAACAGCACAATAAGAAATCTCCCCACACAATAAGCAGCTCCTACTTGGAGAAGGTCTGGAGATGAAATTGTAGTTTTTACCATTGCTCATTATGAAATAAGCAGCTCACTTTCCTTAGAGAAGCTTTAAAACAGACTTAAAACAAGCTTAAATTTCATTTCTGAGTGCTGAAGTCATAACTAGAGACTGACTGACCTGAGAGATGCCTCAAATATCCTTCATAATATTAGTGTCAAATAAACAATTCTGTTTTGCGCAACAGATCAAGAGATGCAGGCACATCAGGTGCTATGTAAAAAAGAACTACATAGCTCTTTCTACTGATAAGCAGCACAGCATTCCCTGATGTGTCGACAAAACCATATGACAAACCACAGAGGGTACTCTACACGCACACACACACACACACACTCATGTTCTTGACAGACTTTAATGAATATATAGATTACAGTCTTTTGTAGCATAATCTTACTTGCTAAAATGGTGACAGTATTATGCAACATTTATTTCAGGTCATGAACTTACAGTTGAAATTCCTTTTTAAAAACTTCTTGGTCTGTGGCTTTACTCTTCAGATCTCTACTCCAAAATACCCAGATTTTGTATTCTAGAGAAATAGTAAAGTGAAATCTATTTAGAAAATGAAATTTAATAGAAATTCAAGTTGACAAACAGGGGACCTAATTTTCTCATAAATCAAATCTTAAATTTTCTCTTTTGTGACAAGGATTAATACAGAGTTATATGCTAAAAGTAATGCACTTTTCATTTTCAGTTTCTTCTGACATCAGTAAATTCCTGGGAGCTATTTCTAATTGTGGACAGCAATTGTCCTATCCTGTGAGAATTTTGGATTTCAAACAAGTTTCCCATTGTAAAGTGAAAGCCACAAATTTTCAAATGTTAAGAAAAATTATAAAGAATTAAAGTACATTGGGATGCATTGCTCTGTGTTATGAAATCCAAAACATTTTATTGTGATTTTGACTTTTCATTTGGGGACATTGGGATTTAAAGTCTTAAAGTAGCTAATATTTCAAATCAAAGTCCATGAAGTTTATATTTTCAAAATGCTTAACAAGGCTGGTTTGAAAAATTCAAGCGCTTCTTTCAAAATATTTTAGAATCTGAAAACATCACTTCCCTGGGTTAATGTCATCAATTCTGAACTTTCTAGTAACTGAATTATCAGGCCAGATTTTTTTTTTTTTTTTGTGGGTTTTTGGGGGATTTGTTTGTATGGTTTTGTTTGTTTCTTTTGTTTGTTTTTTTTTTTTTCATCATCAGGAGCATCAAATAAAAATATGTGTTTGCACTGCTGACCATAATTCATTCTGAACACACACGAAGTAACAGGCCAAATTCAGTTTCTGTTTACACCATCTTAACACCATGAAGTTGTACTGCTGAAGCTGAGAGATGTTAGCAGTCATTCAACAATTTACCTCTGCTGGAAAATCTCAGTTAAAAAGAGTCTCAGGCTCTGAGCAGTTCTGCAATTGGAGATTTCTGGAATGCATGTGTGCGTTGGTCGGCGCACTGGTGGTGCGTGCGTGCGGTTGGGTCCTGTGCTCAGACTGCGCTGCACAAGGCTGAGCACACACTCAAACAGCCAACGTGCTTTCCCCTTCTCTTTGTCTGCCTGAAGTCCAACATTGCATGGGTTGTTTCCTCCTGATTGAGGATCTGGCTTCCTTAATTTTTCTGCCATTATTTCGGCCAGCAACACTTCCTCATAAGGTGAGGCTCAAATATTTCCCAATATGGGAAGGCTATGGGACCCTTAGCTGTCCAAATTCATATCATCTTTGCCCCCACAGCCCCCTTTACCCATCCCATACACCCTGCAGGCAGAGAGATAGCAGGCCAGGCAGAAAGATTGCCTGAGCTGGGGTTCTTTAAACTCCCTGCTTTACATGGGCTCGTCGAGCTTTAGAGAGCCAGTATCTTTCAGAAAGCATTATATCTAAGAAAGGGGGAAAAATACAACTATTAAAAACGCACATACACTGCTGGCACTGTTGTGACAGCCAGCAGTATCAGCGTCAGTCAATTATCTTCACAAATGCCTCTTGTGCTAATGAGCACTCACAAAAATCACCAGACTTTTCTGGCAAGGAGAAAAGATCAGTTTCATTGCTTGCAGAACTAATTCAGTGTACAAAAGTGAAGGCTCCACCATCACTGCCTCTTTTACTGCTCCTTTTGTAAAGGCTTTTGATGTGCACTGAAGAGATCGGTCTGTGTTTGGGTCTCTTCATCTCCAGTTCATTGCCTGTCATTAACATACATATCCATATGAAAAGTTTGGTAAGTCACTAACAGCTGTCCAGAATGGAGTTTCAGGAAAAAAAGGACCTATTCCTTCTCAAAATGCTGACAATACTATGTAGCCCTTTTTGGCAATGATATACCTAACTTTTTAAAGCCGCCTTTCACTCAAAAAGCAACTAGGCATAATACTACATTCAAACACATAGTGGTTTTCATTTTGAAACAGTCATTTGCTGTATTCAGAAAAGGCCTATAGTTGCCAGAAGCAAAAAGAACTCCATCATTCATTATAAAAAAAAAAAAAAAAAAATTCTTTCTGAGCATAGCTTTTCAGTATGCCAGATAACCTCACATATCCGATTTAACACAGAGGGGGAAAAAGCCCACAGCAGATGCTCCTGAGGGTCATTTCATGCACACTGAGTCCCTGCTCAAAATTATGAGACCTCACAGCTCATGGTCACTAGCAGTTGTGAATTTTAGCAATGAAAGGGCACCAAACCATGGCCGCAGTAGTTTACCACCAGAAGTTAAGGAAAACTATGTCTGCTTGTCTTCTGACAGAATTCAAAATCAGTCTGGAAGACTAATTCCACAAAATGTGGAGTATATATAGATGGTATAACTATTAAGTGGCGTACATCAAATTAGGTAGAATGTGCTCCTTCCTATATGAGACCTTAGTAAGCATCTTGAAACAAATTTAAAATCACTTCACTGTATGTTTCACAGAGCATACTCAATAAATTGTGATCTTTTCAATTTTTTTTTTCCAAAAAGAACAGAACTTGAGAAATTCCTCATGATTCTACTTAATTTCTACAGGTATACATATGCCTGCCTTTAAGGAGTGATCATAATCTCAGAGTGGAAGGACAACAAAAAAAGAACAACATAGTGTTAAAAATAATGAATTAAGAAGTTTTCTCTCCCAATCACTTGGGCTGTAGCTTAGTCATGTCAGACGCAGAAAGAAAACTTTTGATTGATAAACAGTTTTCTGACCCACCCTCTCCCCCCCAACAACCACTCTGGAGTTCATGACCCCGAGCCATAATTTACAATACATCGCACCCAAGGTTTTCTAGGTCTTAGTTTGAAAACCATAGTGGGTGCATCTGTGTCAACTATCAAGGGGTTTGACATAGTTTTACAAGCATTTTTACCAGAAGCAAAGTGCCCGGCAGGCTACCAACCACTAATTCTGGAAAGATTTTATTCCTGTACTGATCCTCCCACCATGCAAAACCAGCTTGTGCTGCATAAAACCCAAAACTTTAATCCCACTTGTTGCTTCCTTTTTTTTTTCCTCCCCCTTTTCAGAAGCATCTCTCTCTCCCACATCAGTCAATAAAATCTTTAACTCTGCCTATTTTGATCTGAAAATTAAATCTTATTTATTATGCATCCTGTTTGTTGTCTTTGAAGAACTTGAGCATTCATTTAAAGAGGGCCAGAATGACTTCTTAAACACATTTCTCTCTTTGCTGCAATTAAACAAAGTGGAGCTGTGATTAGTCCACCACAGGGGGGAAAGAAAAAGACACCCTTGAATCAAAATGGGGGGACCTGACTGTGCATTATTGTCTCACAATGCAGGAGTTTATTGCTGAAACCTGCTTATCGCCTTGCACTGCAAACCATGGGAACTTCAGTCAGGTGGAAAGTTATTCTCTTCTCTGGCTGAAGCAGCTTTAAGTATCATAAGAACAGCTAAAGCCACTAAAGCTCTTCCTAGTAACTGAGACATTTAGGATAATCTTTATGAGAGTTTTGCATGAGCTTCTGCTTTTTGTTGCAGTTAGAAGTAGAGTTAATGATGAGCTTTCACCGGCTTTTTCTTTCTGTTTTTTTTTTTTTTTTTAATCTAAGCCAAAAGCGCCTGTTTAAGTTAAGTACCACCTCCCTCTAGCCCTTGGGAAACCACTCAAGAGGGATTTGCTTGGCTCTGTGTGCATGACACATAATGAAAACAATTTTACGCTGTGGAGGGAAGTATCGGGCAATTACTGATGTAACAGCCACCTGCAGAAGCGAGGCCCTCGATGGAGCACTGGGCTGTTCATGAATATTTTATGGTGTGATGTTATTTTGAATGGCTGGGGCAGGTGAAGGGGGCTGAGGATGTAATAAGTAACTCTGCTGGAGACTGTGTCGCAGCTCTGTTTCTCTGCAGTGGTCCATAGTGTAACACCAAGAAGAATCCTGACCCTGCATAAGACTATGCAAGGGCAGCTGAGGCTGAGGAAAGATGATGTGACAAGTCATGGTGGGCACCCTTTAAAATCTGTTGTCTAGCGATTTTACACATGATGTCCGGCTTAAAAAGCCCCTGCATCAATCTTGTCCAATTTAATTTGATAAACTAAGTGTGGATAAGGATTAAATGAGAATTTTGTAATGGAGAAAACTTGTTCTTACTCTTTAATCCATGGAAGATCTTATGAGGTAAACCACATAAAAATTTAAACTGTGTTGCAGTGGAAAACAGTGTTACTTCTTTGTTTTGAACTTGTTTTAAAATCTAGTGTTCTCCTAAGAAATAGATCCCAAATATATATTTTTTCTGCCAGCACATATACACATTTTATGTAAAATGGATCACTTCAAAGAAACCGCTTCAGAAAGTTGTTGTAAAATTGGATTTATTTTATGCAATTTATTCCCAGTAGTGAACCTGAAATTCATGTTTTAACAGAAGCATGCTATTTTACACACATTTGTATTCTTCTCCAGAGAGAATTTTTTCTGTCTGGAAGAGGCAAAGACGAGTTAAACTGGACACAATACAATGCAACACGAAGGGGATATGTTCAAAAGCCTTAAGAATTTGTGGTGATGTTGGCATACTTAAGATCTTTAAAAAAAAAACCAAAAAAACAAAAAAAAGGAATGAAACTAATAAGACTAAAATACTAAAATTTGTTTTTACACTTACCTGCAGAAAGTAAAAGAGAATAATAAGCAGAGCAATTGTCTCATATTACATTGATATCAGCAGGATGTGTAATAGTCTTTTAAATTATTTTTCACCTTGCTTATTATATGCATTCATAGATATGGTATTTGAAACAAAAAGCTGAAGAGGGTTTCACTGTAAGCTGCAGAGTGAATAGCTGAGGGATTTTTTTTAAGAATAGGATGTGTTTAGAAAAAGAACACAAAAGATTTACAGAATCCTTGGACAGAAACTGGCAATGAGAACTGAAATCCAGAAGAGCGGCTGAGAAGGAAAATGTAGCTCACCATACACTGGAAATAACGTGTGACAACACAGGAATTCCCAGAGTGACAATTGGAAGATTATAACAATACTCTTTAATTTTTGTAAGAGGTAGTTTTGCAGATACACTCATAACATTTCATAACATCAATTTATAGCTTGCACCAGTAAGAAATAATACAATGTTATGTTAATTTTCTATTCTAATGTCACCTTCCTAACAGAATACTGAAGTTGTGCTGCTTGAGATAGTCGAGATGGTTGTCTATCGATGTTTGTATCATAAAGACTGCAAAAGTAGCCTGACTAGGATGATGGTATGCTGCACAATTCAAGCCACGATCTGCTCTAAGATTTCCTGGCTAATTATCTACAGTCTGATCTAATCAATCAACATCAGCATTAAATATCCAGTGAATAATACACCAAACAGAATAAAACACGCCGGAGTGTTTTTCCTAGATTTTCTCAGTGAAACGCTGAGCTATTCTTCTTCCAACACAAAATAAATACTCACTGAATGAAAAAACATAAAAAGAACATTAGGCATCTCTATCAATAGCCTCTCGTCTTGCTCTGTACCTCTGTATAGAAATTTAAGATAAACAAAATAAGAAAAATCAAAAAATATTGTTACAATTACATTTAAGACTGAAAAAGCATCCAATAAAGAGTGTGCTGATTCAGCTCCAGAATAAATTTTAAAGATGCTGTGTTTTAACAATTTAATGTAGACTGAATTATAAAACAGCAAACTTGCAGTAAATTTTGGATGTTTATAATTAGATTTTCAACGTAAGAGAAGTTAAGCTCTGTATGTAAACGGCATTATTCAAAAGCTTGTCTTGAAAAAGAAAATTGCTGTTTGACAATTCTATAGAATATTCAAGAAAGGTAATTATACTGCAGTGGCTGTTAAAGACGCAGGTGTTGAATGTAGTCACTGCTTCAGCTTTTACAGAAAACTATAGAACATGAAGAGAAAGGAGACAATAACATTAACACGGTGAAAGAGTCACCTCTGCAAGAGGAGTTTATATTATCTTACTTTATTGATATACAGAAATTATAGAAATTATGAACTAGCCCCCTTTCATCCCCTTAGGTTTTCAGATTATTTGAACTTTTTCCACTTTCTTGCCTATAAAAGGGAAAAAGCACAACATAGAGAAGGCCCTGGTGTAAAATTCACCCAGGCAAAGACACAAATGAAATGAAAATGGCAAGAAAACAGAGTGCCTCGTTTTTTAATGAAAGGCTACATAATTAATCTGGAAAACAAAAGTGATTGACTAGCACCAGTGTGAAAGAAATGTACTGACTGACCCCCAGCGACTACACAAGTGCTCTGTGTCACTGTTGATCCACAGCTAACTGCTTTCTGAATTGCCTGTCCTTTGATACAATGCACCACTCAGAGAAGCAGGCTGAAAATAAGTTCACTGTTAGAGTTACACTTTTAATTAAGATGTTAGAACAATCAACGAGTGCACATGAAACCAGAAGAGATGACATTTGGAAATATCAGACCTTGTTAAGGGGTGCACTGTTATTATCAGTCCTTACATTCAAACAGCCAAGGAAAAGTTCATCTGCTGGATCAAGGATGCCTTTCATCCAGCTCCTAGAGCCAGGTTCACATGTGGTCTGGCGTGTGGTGACTCTTGACGATCCATCACTTCAAAATGCTCCGTGCCAGGAGCAGAAAACAGAAGACAGTTTTCAGAGCCTGTTTCTTGACAGGGCACCTAGGAGATGCCACAATGCTGCACGGGCCACAGCCTCAGGCAACAAGCAAAAAAATCCACTTTTCCTACAGATCCAGGGGCCAGGCTGCACTTGAGGGGCGATGTTGCCCAGTGCTGCAAGGAACCAGTCCCCTGCCCTTCTGACATCCAGGTGATCTCTGTGGAAAATATAACCTGGCTGGCACAAGCAAACACCATGCTTTGTAGTGGTTAGAGCTCTTTCAGGGAAGCAAACCTTAGATCCAAGCTAGCTCAAATTCATTTCCTGCAGCAATGAAACTGCCCAAGAGGCCAACTGATAGGCAAACCATTTCACGAGCTCTTTGAGGAGACAAAGATAAGAAAGTCAATAGTGAGGGGGGGAAAAAAAGGAAAGAGAAAAGGCAAAACAGAAGGGAAGAGGCATTCCTGCTTGAACTGGGAAAGGGCGGAAAAATAATTGGGTTACAAACAGACTTAGAGAAGTGATGAGCACTGAGGTAATTAAAGATATATAGCTCTACTTCTACCGAATTCTGTCCAAGGATTTCTGGAAGTCTTTTTCATATAGGTGCCTAAATTGTCCTTACATTGCAGCTGCTTTGAGTTCTTGAGGCACAGGATTGCTCATTTTTCTTGGAAGCTAGGGCACTACCAAAAAAATTAATGAATTAACAAGGATACATTCACCTTGCAAATCAGACTATGAATTTGTTAGGGACATTTTCTGCTGATGAGACAGCTTCAGACACCTTCAGTTTAAGAGCTCATGGGAGGATCAAGCATTTTCATTACATATGTTGCTCCAATAAGTTTCTATATGGTCATAATTTTAGGCAGTACAATCACCAATGTCATCATGGTAATGGAATGATGCCCAGCAGCTAACCCTGAGGTGAATTTACTAAAAGCACCAGCTTCTCTGAATAGTAGAAACAAGCAGGTACTTCAGAGAAGACACCCTAGGAAAAACAGAGAACATAAATTAATGGTAAAGACAGAAAATTTCATTATTTTCCCATGCAAGGGTTAAATGGGATCACATCTGGGATGAGAATAGCTTCCTTTCTTGCTAGGAATGTAGCTGAACAGGCTAAAAGGTGCCTGAGGTGACTTCTAATGCCTTTCAAAGCTAGGAATGCACACCTTGCACACCAGCTCAAAAGTGGGCAAATGGGCTACAGGACAAGGCTGTAAGCATGTTAAAGAGAAGCTTTATTCTTAGACTTTTGTGATTTCCTAATGACAAAATCTATCAAAATACATAAATAAGGTGGGTTCTGGGCCTCTCTGTTCTATCAAGAGACTTCTTCAACCAAAAGAAGCAGGCTTAACTTGATGGTCACTATTACCAGACTTCTTCACAGTGCTCTATTACGCATCAGCCAATGCTACAGAAGGCAAAGGTGAAGGGATACTTTAGCTACGTGCAAAAATTATTATATACCTTGAGCTGGTTAAAAGATTCTGACACATAAAAGTATTGTAGATCTAGATTTTATATTATTTTTTGCCAGCATGGGGTAGGTTTATGTCACAGAGGTAGGACATAGGAGTAGGAATAGGACTGTGGGAGCCTGGCTGATAAATACAGTAACCAGAGAAGTCTGGTTGCTCACATAGTGAGCACCAATGTAAAATTGCAGTTGCTGAGAAGTCGCTTGGGTACCTCTGTTAAGGCACAAAAGGCATGCTCCTTTTCCCAAAAATACTTATTTGTACTACCACATGCCCCCTGAAATCAACTGGAAATTAAGCACCTTAGTAATACTGATAACATATCTGTGATACAGCCTTAATAAGTCACAAGAAAGGTAGGAAAGGGAGAATCAAAAGATTTCTTTAAGGGCAAATGTAGGGAAGCTTCTTGGAACTGGAGAACAATTATTCTTCATAGAAGAGAGATTTTTCTAGTCATAAAAGCAAAAAAGTAAAAACTGTGAAAAAAAATACAAATTTTGTGTAGACTGTGGAGGAATTAAAAATACATTTTCTAATGGAGTAAAGAAAACCAAAAGAGGCTAAATGTAATTAGTGCTGATGTTGATGAGTAGGATCATAACTTTTGTGAAGTGGAAGCTAGGCAAGAAGTGAAAACTCCACAGGTGATAAGGCTCACTGGTCATATTTCAGGAATGCCACTTCTTCCCTGTTTAATTTTATTACTACTTCATAGAAAAGGCTTTTTCAAATGATACTTAATTTAAGCTCACTTAAAACATATATTTCTGATTTTCTTGCCTTTTCATATATTTAAGACCATTTACCTACCTAAAGTCTTTCCCTGTACCTGCAAAGGCAGACATCTTGAACAGCCAGAGGAGAAATGTTGTGTTTCTAGTTCTGCAGAGGTCCTGCATCTGGAGTACAAATGGACAGTTGCTGTGACAGGGATGAAACAGGACCTGATGCTCATGGCAGTGTCTCTGCAGTGTGTCACACATCGTGTGGTCTCTTTTACAGGCAGCTCTAACTGAGAAAGAAGGTAGATTGCGGGATTGCTCCTGTGATTATTGTCCTGCTTTACAAAAGGGGAGAATTCTGGGCTTGTGCAGGAGTGCAAAGAAGGATAAGAGCTAATTTCCAGCCACCATTGCAGGCAGCTTGTCTTAGAAAAAAAGGGCTCCTGTCAACAAGGAAGAGCAGAATGCATGGGTCAAAGAAGGAATTGACAGAGCTTCAATACGTTTTTATAGACAAATCTTCCAGGACTCCAACAACAATGTCAAGACAAATTACAGAAGCAACAAAATGAGGACAGAGCAAGGAAATCTCTCAGTAATACATTTTTATCCATTTCGTAGATGGACTTGCAATCATTAAATTATGTAAGTACCCTCTCTTGGCCTGATTGATCAATAAGGGTCTTCTGATGGGTTCTAGGTGAAGTAGTGTTGGGTGCCTAAGTGATGGCAAGAGAGCAGATGAGTATCAGAAAGTGATTGTGAAGATGTATTTGAAGGAGAGCAGTGCAGCTGCTCTCTCTTTTTCATGTATTTCATGAAACAGAGAAAGAATCAGATGTCTTGGAAAGCACATTTCAGACAAACATTCTGGCAGCAACCAATAACGCATGGAAAAGGGTCCAGGCAACAAGGAAAAAGCCTTAGTGAAAATATTCTCCCAAGGTCCTTTTCCTCCATAACCTAATGCACCCTTCAAACAGCATGCTCAACAGAGGAGTTTATTCCCCCACCAAGTTGTTTCTATTTCCAGAGAATCAGAGGCTGGTTTGGGTTGGAAGGGACCTTAAAGACCCTCTAACCCCAATCCCCCTGCCATGCGCAGGTACAGCTTTTACTAGACCACGTTAGAGCCCCATACAACCTGGTCTGGAACACCTCCAAGGATGGGGCATCCACAACTTCTCTGGAAAACCTGTTCCAGTGCTTCACCACACACAGTGTAAGAAATTTTTAATCTAAATCAACTCTCCTTCAGCTTCAGGCCATTCCCCCTTGTCCTACCACAACATACCCTTGTGAAAAGTTTCTCTCCAGACTTCTTGCAAACCTCTTGAAATACTAGAACTTACATATTTTCTTTCATTGTCTTTTTCTTAGGAATTTTCCATTTCTATTAAAGACTAACAGAAAAAGTACTTGAAGCAAAAGCTGTGCTTTCAAACGTTGGTGATTCCCAGAAGAGATGGAAAAATGCCTTTGTTTGCTACTTCAGCATATGTGAGGTGAATGTTCAACACCTGTATTATGAAGCATGCCTACAATTCATTTTGACAATGCTGTGTAAAAAAGTGCTATCTCAAAAGAGTACTATATTAAGGAGCAAGTGCTTCAACTATGTAAAATATTAATACTGCTGATTTACAAAGAAGCATTTTTTTTTCTTTTTTTGGTACCTGGATTCAAATAATAAATTGCAGGTGAAATCTGCTGGAGGCCAGGGACTCAACTCTTTGCTAAGGAGTGTCTAAAATGAAAGCAAGTTTATTATGAGAAACCTGCAAAGGTGGCAAGGATGTTGTGATGTCTTCACTGAGCCACTAAACCAAGTCCCTCACAATAGCAGCCACTGCTGAAAATGCTCCTTGTTGTAGCAAGCACTGCTTTTGAATTCACAAATTCAAGTCATCTACTGCTGTTTCAAATATTCTAGCAGAAAAGGAGATTCATGATACAGTATAAATACATGCATTGATTTACTGCTGCTATTCATATCCAAAGGGATATGGGTTCCAGCCACATCATAGATATATAACCATACAGCAGTTCTGAGGATTCTCAGGATGGGAAACACATGCAGCACACATACTGTAAAACATGTTCTCATTAATACTCCTCAGTATGCACAATCATAAAGAACATCAATCTGGTTACATTCTCTGATCAATCCTGCCCCCCACTGAAGTCAAAGGAAACTAACCTGTTGGTTTCAATAGCACCCAGCCTTCTATAAATTGGCAGACATTCATATGTAAAAGCATGGATTCGTTGTAAGAAGCAATGAATTACTGCTCAGAAAGAGCAGTGAGTCCTTACACCAATGTGCTGAGTGTTATGAAACATTGGGATTGGTACACCTATTTCCACTAGTGTTCACGGAACAGCTGGGGATAAATTTCACAGCTTTGAAAATTTATTCCCAGATGTTTAATAACTGAAGTATAAAATTAGATTGAGAAATATTAGATTGTTCAGTACAGTAACAAGGCAGATAATTATTACTACCATAAACTACACAAACTCTTTCCATGCACATTTTTAATTGTGACAATAAATCTCATTGATCAATATGACAGACCCAGTTGAATGGATCATGTTGAAGCTCAGATTTTCCTAAACACACCTTACTATTTTAATGTAAATTTCTAATTTTCTTATTTCTCTTTGAGCTTTTGCTACTGGGGCCAAGGCCTCAGTTTAAAATCATTTGGATATCCATTTCTTGTAGCTCTTCTTTTGGATTTCTATTCCCACATCCCAGAGCAACTTCATTGTGAAGTTGTACAACAGCACTCTATCTTCAAAATCAAGTGCACTCCCTATCTAAATAATTTTGCTCAAAACACCAGGATGTGGTTGCACTGACAAAAAATCCTAAACCTTTAAGCAACCATAGACGTGATAGTGTGTTAAGCACATTAGGTCTCTTAAATTATTATCCCTTTATAAACAGATCCATAACAATACACTCTATGCATCTAACCTCTTTGTATAGTGTTTAAATTAGCTTGATCCAACTTGATTTTTTTTGTTTTCATGGAGTCAGTGGAAGTCTGACTGAACAAAAAGTTAAAGGTCTCATAGACAAATCCTTGGTATAGCTGTAAAAACATCTCTTCTCTTGTATTTAAGGATGTAGTTAACCCTGTCAAGAATTTTTGTTGAAAAGCAACTAGCCATCATTTTGATACTTTTTAATAAACGTCTTACTGTTCCCAGAGGAAACACAGACTGGTTTAGTGTCTTGACCCAAAGCCTACACTACTATCACTCCACTGCTACATTCAGAAGTTCAGTGTCCACTTTTGGATCAATTATTGTTTATTTAGCTAAGTCACATGATGGAAGAACAGAACTGGAATTATTACCTTCATCATCCAAAAACAGTGGGAATGCTAATTCAAATAATAATTCCAGAACAAATTTAATTTAAATAAAGTAATTTTGCTTTTTCTTGTAGTAGAAATGTGGTTATTTGTGGTGGGTTTTTTCCTCCATAAAAACCTATAGATTTTTTTTTCTGTTTATGCACAAAACCTTTAGATCTAAAATTTGAACTGATCCTCTGAAGCAAAATAAGCTCACAAAAATTCATGCTAAGTCCTTCAAATATATACAGGCATGGTTTTAAAAACTTGGTTAAAAGATGTCAAATCCTACGCTCTGAACCTGCTGTCCATAAATAAATTTGCACAGGTTTGATTGTCTGACTGTTGGAAGTATACACACAGCAGAAGCTCTGGAGAGCAGGCAATCTGGAATATGCATGTGCTGTCATTTGGTATGTGCATTATATACGTAGCTTTATATATTTACTACATGTATTTATATTATATATTACTATTAAATTCATTCCATCCACTCAACTATAGGTGCATTTTTCAAGGACAGTATAAAAATGTCTACTATGATACAGTTTATAAACTTATTGCTGCATTTCAGTCACATTCAAAATGTGTTTGAAAAATGCACTTGCTCAATAATGTTTAGTTTGAGCGATTCCATTTTGATGGAGATTTTCTAACTTGACTCCCAAATTCAGCTGATCTGGATATGTGGCTAGGCAACATAACCACTATGAAATCCCTTCCTATCACAAATGCTTATTGCCTTTGCAAATAGCTGGCTGTCAGAGGGTTTACAGATTTGTAATTCAGACAACAATCAGATCAGTGTTTATCTAACCCTGAGGCAATTCTATATCTGGGCTACTCTCTGCATTTAGTTTGTCATAATTTTTCTCCTAATGTGGAATGTTATTGTCTGGAGGAAGTTTACAGCTTTTTCTGTTTAAAAATCCAGATTACCTCGATGGGTGGCTTGGAAGATGCAGCAGAATGCCACATATCCTGTCTCTGCCCTGAAGGGGTTTTGGCCATGACCTCACCTTTCCTCACCTTTATTTTCTCAGATACAGCAAAATCAGTATCTCTGCTAACATCATGGAATCAGGACTTCCTAGGAACCTGGAGATCAGGCCATGCATGTCAAGTGCAAATCAGGCATCTGGTTCTCTCCTAGCAAACAAGGATGATACAATCCACAATTCAACCTAAATACTGCAAAAGACGTTTTGATAGTTTGTGCCAGGGAAGAGATTTTCCTGCTTTGGATGTTACTGGCTGTAGCCTTGTGGTAATAACAGCAGATTTGGACAAAAGCTCAGCCTCTTCTGGAGTGCCACTACCCCTGGCAAGCTATTCTCAAAGCATAAACTTTTTGACATACAACCAGGAGAAGACCTAGGAGTTGACTTATGCCCTTTTCAAGGATAAACATGGAAGCACATAGTATTTTAGAGTTTAGCTGAATAAAGTTCATTCTAGATACAGTGAATGCATCGTTTAGAGGATTTTCTGAGCTTCTCTGAAATCCAAAATTCAGTGAATACAGGAAAAAGTCCTGAAGGATGATTTTCAGATAAAATGTTACAGACTGCTTGATGAGATCACTGAAACCACTCCTTTAGCTCAGGTGAGGCCTGTTCAACTAAGAAACAGATGGTGCAAGGTCTAGTCTCACCAATGGCCTCTCCGTGAAAATTAATTAATTGCCATGTACTGTGCTTTTTTAAGGAATGGGAATAAGATGCTTCATGAATACGCATTAAATGTTTGTTGAAGTCAAGATGTCTTCTTTTTCAACTACCTCTGTTTTCCCAATCAGTGTATCCTAGAGGTATGTAATGAAGTTGTAAGTAAATAGCATTTTAATTATTAGAAATAGCTGGTGGGTGAGGGTGGAATATGGAAAATATTCTTTTTCTTGCCAAAAAGTATTTACATGGTTGGATTTTTTAAAACTCCATCACTGATAGCCACTGTGTTGTTTGAGCCCTGATATTAACATTGTAAATTAGAAACGGAATCATAAAATGACCTGTTATTTATGTTTAGAAGGCATTTCTACATTGACAATGGATGTGTAGAAAGGGAAATGACTGCTTAGCAATAAAAATAATTTTATATTTCTGCGTAACAGCACCTTAAGCTATACTCCTGAGAGTAGCCTATACTCCCCTTAGCAGACTTATTAACTTTTTGTGCGTGAGAAGATTGTGGGGCTAAAATGACAATATATTGTTATTCTTAAGGGACAACCCCCTGAGCTCATACCCACCAGGGCAGAGGAAGGCAAGTCAGCCCAGAATGGAGCTGTGTCTGCAGCAGCAGCACTGAGTGACCTCGACTGGAGACCAGAATGGTCAGTTCCAGCACTGCTGCTCCCCTGCAGGCTGTAAGATGTTTAAGAGGAAGCAGGAGAGTGGCAGCTAGGAGGGAGTTCAAAACATGTCAAAAAAAGTCTTAGTAGACAAAAAAGCAGCAGAGAAAAAGAGCAGGAGTAAATTAATCTTCCTGAAGTATATTACATAAGGGGAAATGCCTGGTAGTCGTTATTTGCTGTAACAACCCAAGACAAATGAGCAGCCGGTGTGTTAGTTCTGATGAAGGGCATGCAAGAAAGACAATGGCTTTCCATTTTTAAGTTAATCAGTACCCAAGTGATGTATTTCTGAAAAATAATAAAATGGATTAATCAGGAGCTAGGGGAAAGAAGAGGACAGACATTTTATTTCCACCACGTGTAGATGAAATATACATAACATAATAAAGGGCTGCTGTCGACTATCTGCAGGAAGAGCACCTGGAAGATTAAAGCTGTGGACATAACATTAACAAAGTACAGACCACACTGAATTAATGAGCACTGGAGATAGACATTCAGTGGAGTCTTAATTTATTTTCCTTTTCTAGCTCATCCTTTAAGAAAATGACAGTGTCTTCTTATCGATTTTACACTCAGAGATCAATCAGAATTGCCCTGACTCAGACAAAATTTACAGCACTCCCTGACACTGCCTCGAGCATCTGGACCTAAACAGACATTACAAGGAAGCAATATATCATGTTTGTATGTAGAGCTTGACATGCTTAAAAATAAGCTAATCTGTAGTGGAATTTCCTTCTTTTTGACAAGTTGTTCTGCAGAGCTCTTCGGCCCCTTGTTATGAATTTCTCTCCTAGCTCTAGTATTAATTATAACATGCACATAGGATTCATGTATTTAGACCCTGAGGGAGGTCATCTGCTCTGCAGTTTCAGATAAAATATAAACTAACAGATCACTCCTACTTAAACAATGCGAAATGTCACTCCGACGCACTCCATAAAAAAACCTAGAGGTGTTCCGTCAAGAGCTATGATCAATTCTGACAAGCCAACAATATCAGAGCTAAATGATGGGCCTCCACATTCCCAAACAGCCCTCCGTGGAAATTGCTGTGTCCGGAAGCTCTTTTGTGCAGGTAACTAGCTGTATTAAATGCAATAATTACAGAAAAGACACGGGCTGGGATGCTTGGGCAGTGGTTGGCTAAGGTAACTTACTGCTTCACTACAATTCATCTTGTACCCAGGAATTGCCTCCCAACTGACTTTTTACACTAAAGGAAGAGAGGTCTCTTCTACGCTACAGACCTCAAAACCAGACAGCCCCTTCTGGGCTCAAAGGAGACCCATGTTACAAAATATTTGCTGCATTTCACTTGAAGGAAAGTATCAAGACCAGAGTTGAGAAAGAACTAGCATGTATCTGAGAATGACTGAGGATCAGCAGGTTTTTCTAAATTTAAGTCTGTCATTTCCTTCAGGTGATTTATTGGTCACTTCAGTACCTATAAGAAGCATTGAGAGACCAAGTACTAAAATATTTAGGGAATGCCCCAAAACCAGCATATTTTGGGGGGTCTCTGTTGTTTTCTCTTTGATCTTTGATCATCTGACAAAAGGAGGACAGTTCCCTTTAGATATTACATATTTTCAATGTATATCAGAATCCTCCATTCCCTTTGGGTTTTGGGAAGTTCAGCATATCACAAGGTTCAACCACTTATAATTAATGTATTAACTGGGATGCTAGACAGTACAGCAGAAAACATTCCTCTCTCTTGGAACAAGCTCGAGTCACAGCCTACAATTTCAATACTTTGAACTGCTCTTATTACATTCTAGTTCATCAAGGGTCTTGCTCACATTTCACTAATAAGAAAAAAAAATATATATAAACTCTTCTTATTTGTGCAAGCAGAACAGCTTTAACCAAAGGTTTACAAACACTTGTAGCAGAGGATTCTGCTGTTTCCCCATGTCCTAATTCTTCATGCTAGTGGAAGTAAAAGCATGTAATTTTTGGACTTGAAACAAGGTTGAAGAAACAAAACTGATACCAAATTGTTAGCAAGATAAAATGATAGCTGACTGGCAATCAAAACTCTGATACACAGGAATATGACAACATGCAGAACATCAAATGTTACATGGTTTATTTATGGCGCCTCAGTATGATTAGCCCTCAAGCACTATGATAGTAAATTGCTACAGTTTCAAAACTCAGTATGATGAACACTGATTTATTTTACATTTTCTCCTTTCCCTTCATTTGTGATTGTCTGACACAGTGCGGCCAACCCTCGAGAAATTAGAAAAGTATCATCTTGTGAGGGATATTGCACTTATTTTCCTTGCAGGTGTCTCTTTCCCTGATACTGTCTCTGCCTCTTTTAGCCTCTGATTATCCTCTCTTATGGGATAGTCTTATGCTACCTGAGCACCTGGCTGCTCACAGCATAAGCTTGAAAAGAAATCAGTATTTTCTCCCAGAATGAGGAAAGAGTTCTAAATGAAATAATTTCTTTCACTTTTGTGTTCACAGACACTAACATGGACATTTGATATGATCAGCAGATTACCTTGTAGAAGTGAACACTGAACTGGCCTGGTCTCCCAAGAGATGACAAGTTCTGACTAAAACCAAGAGCCCGTTTTTTATTACAGAAAAATTATTACTGAATAACTCTGCCAAAAAAGTCTCCATTGAGGTTAAATGTTTCAAATACAACTAGTAATCTAGGATGTGTCTGTTTCTGCCAAACTAATCTGAAATCTCTTCAAGGAAACTAATCTCAGACAACGTTGAGTATGAAAGCATAGAAAATGTGGACTGTTTAAAGATACTGTAAATTGTCCAGAGCACAAGTCTCCCACTGGGTCTCAGGGTTCAGTTCCTGCCTCTGACTCTACTACAGACTTGTTAGCGTGTCATTGCCTAATTTTGAGCTCAAAAATTACTTGTCTGAGCTGACCTTCCTCAGCAACCTGTGGAGAGGAAGGCAACTAATCCCAACCCTATTTTTGGCCTTCTAGACCAATTCATCCCTTGCTAAAGGCAGTTGTTCAGCTTACAGCCTGTGCAATAGGAGTGATGAGAGGTCTGTCCTGGCAGACATGCAAGGAGCAGAGCTCTCTGGTGATGCAGTGTTCCTACAGCCTGAGTCAGGTGAGGGAAATGTACTCATCAGATTCCAGCCTCACAGGACCTTTTACATCCCTCTATCCAAGATTCATAGGTACAACCTAGGACAGCAAAGGAAACCATAAAAATTTCATCTGTTGCTGAAAGGTTCACTTTCACAGTTAGTTATAAAATTTATAATAATTTGCATTTCTAGCAACATCCTCCTAAGCAGCAGATGACATTCTTCATGAAGTTTTAAAACTGTATTCACTAGTAAACCAGAAAATCTGCTGTACCCTTCTCCCTTTACAGATAAAATATTTGGTAATTGTTCCTACTTTCTTTAATAATTTTTTGTATATTTTTCAAGCTGATCTAATTAGCCAAAGTAAAAAGCTTTTTACCTTAGCATTTAAAGAAAAGTATTATTGGGAAAGCATCATACATGTTATATAACTTGGTCAAGAATAAACTCTAAGATTTTATGCCCCTTCCAAAATTTCTCATACAGTAATACATCTCACTGTTTTTTGTAAACTGATGGTGCTCAAGGAAGGAATAGCAAAGATGCAATGCAATTCAGTACTTCATAAAATTTGAATACTGCTAAATATGATAAGGTCCTGAGGGGAATAATAGTTACTGCTACAGAACGTAAAACACACAATGGGAATGTTTACCTTTCAATATACACATAATCTGTGTCAGAATCTCTTCACTATTAAAGGAAGAAATAGATCATATCTTCTCATATCTTCTCATACCAGGTAGAACCCTGTGTCTCTGCACTAGTCACACAATGAATAACAGGTGGCATTGCTGTTGCTGTGCTCTCCTGGGTGTTCTGCCAGGCAAGCGACTGTCATTTCAGTTTACAGTTCAAATGCAACAAGAGGCCTCAGGTGGAGGGAATGTGCAGCTATTCATCAAAACTTTTCCTTAATACCCCAGTGAATTTCACCTGCCACCTGTAAAAATGAATATTTCTGGCTGAGTTGCAATAAATGCAGCATCACACACATCCTATTCCATATAACTGAACTAGATGTAGAACACATCACACGAGATACACCACATCAACCAGACCAAAATATAGAAAATTGTGGAAAGTATCTCAGTATTTGCTCATTCTGGAGAAATCACAGCATCCCCAAAGCACAAGGTCAGAGACAGAAGCACTGAAGTAGTTTCCCACGAAGTCTATTGTACTTTCAAGAAAGGTCACAGCTCACCAGGAGCTTGCCATGCCCTGCAGCAACTACTCAACAAGGGGGAAGAGACCTCAAATCACCAGCCTTTCAGACCAGGGCTCTAATCACCACTACTGCTGGGATTGTTTGCTAAGTACATCATGTAGATTTGCACTAGAATTCCCATTAAATTCCAGGAATTCTTGCTCCTTAACTTTGCTGTATTGTTTTTTTTTGTTGTGTTTGTTTGGTTTTTTTGTCCAGAAGTAAAGGAACATGTGCACTCCTTAGCAATTCGAAAGCCAGGAAAATCATCCAAAGGAAATTACACCATTTTAAAAAATGTATACTTACACCTGTTGACCTCCTATAATCTCCTTCCTGAAATGTAGTTTCAGTGACCAAGATATATTTAGTGTAAATTCATTGAAATAATGAAGCTCAGTTTCTGAGATCCTGAGGGCATGTGTAGGCAAAATTACAGTCAGTCTATAAAACCACAGTGCAAAACCACAAAGAAATTAAAATACATTACTAGATTCTTGAATAATTTGAGAGTTCTGAATAAAGATATTGAATATTCTTTCTTATGAAGAGGGGTGCTGAAGGTGGGTTAAGAAAGTAAAATCGTAGTAATACCAATGTTAATGTGTGTTAATGGTAGGAATAGAAAATTCCTGATAAATTTTGGAGGGGACTGTGTCCCATCAGACTGATCTGCTCTGACCTGGACCTGCTCCTCTGAAACTGTGAGCACAACCACATTGGTGGCCACTCACCTGTAGTGGGTTGTGAACAAACTGTGTATCAGCATGAATATTTATAAATGTGAGCAAAATATTTACAACCTGAATATGGGCAATGAATTTAGCACTACTAAAACTGAACCATAAAAATAATAATAACAAACTTCCAGGAATTTCAGGAATCAGTAGATGTCAGATTAATCACAGCATTTTTTTATTTTGAAATAGAAACTTTCATGCAACAGAAGACATTACTATGTCTAATTTATGCACTGAAAGGGCTGAGAAGCCTTTATCCAGCATGGCTGCTCCAGCTCATACGATACTTCCCCTTTAAAAGGATGAATATTTGCATTGACAGTTGCATTTGCAACTCCCCAAAGAGCGCTATAAGGTCAGAAGACTTTACTGAAAGAATATTTAGGACTTTGCAGAGTACCACTCAAAGAAACAGATGTTCTTATGACTGGGGACAGTGATGAAGTGACCGTGGTGGTTTGCAGAATCAAAGAGAAATGTCTACCTTTCTTCCTGTAGACTCACACTGCAGCAAAAGGGAAGGTACTATGGCCAGTAAGTAGAAAAGCAGAGAATCAAAAAATTAATTTCTTGGTTTCCCAACTCGTTGTAAATCTGCTCACCTAACAACCATAATCTGTTCATTATTTATGCACAGAATCTGAAGAACAAAGAGTAACACCAGAATCTGAAGCACAGAAAGCACCTTTTAAAAAATATCATCAACAACCAAAATGTCCTAGATGCTTCAGGTCTTACTCAGATGTGTAGATTTTCTTCCAGTCTTCTTCCAATTGTGCTAAACTGAGCACCTCTGGATGTATTATTGCAACTTAATTTTGATCAAAGATACATTTTTCCCACTCAGGTAGTGAGGAGGTTCAAAGGTATCCAGTCACATCTTACAGGTGAGGAACCTCAAGAAAATATTTGGGAAATTGGTGCAAATCACCTGGTTTGAAAACCAAATTTGGTCAAAATCATGCATAGTAATATGCCACTCTTAGAAATCTGAAAGCAGCAAAAAAATCAGCCAGCTCCTGACCCTGGATTACAGCTGGCATGCATCAGTAGGAAAGCGGAAGCGAATGCAAGCAGGAACTGAGTCCTAGATGGGATAGAAAGTGGGGAGGCCCAAACAGCAGCCACATCTAAATGGAAGCCTCATAAAATCAGTTCTCAGGCTGTGGCTGCTTTAAGCAGACCAACCCCAAAATGACTCATGCAAAAGTTCATGTACAAAGGAGAGGTGTACAATTATATGGGTAGGTCAACTGCAGTAAGAATCACTTTCAAGATGGCCTGTTAAGGACAACATCATATTGTTAAAGCATTTCTAAAATATACCTGATTCTATTTCTAAGCAAAACACAATATATTTAGGTATTTAATTTGCTTCCTTGACTCCCACTGCTACAACTGCAAGACTGGAATGAGTAGGTGTTCCAATACTCTGAGTCTCAGACACTGCTGCAGACCTGAGGCAAATTTGGGCACACAGGGATGGGAAGTAATCCAGCTCAAAGAATCAGAGTTCATGATTTGTCCAGACAACTTCACAGTTCATAATTTAATCTATTTACTACACCAAGTCTCTTACTACTCTAGTTAAGCCAAGAAATAGAATTCTATCTTGGGTAAGGTAAAAAGAAAAAAAAGGAGTAGTGAGAAACAATTGCTTCCATCAGTTTGGTCATGATGAGCATGAGATGTTGCCTGGTCCAGGACAGTAAAATTCTCCTCCTTCCCTCCATGGAAGGGAGTGTCACCAGACAGCATCTTTCAGGGAAGCTGCAGACACTCAGTTGTCAACACAAATACAGGGATTTTTCTTGTCTTTCCCTTTCCTTTGAAGGTTTATAAATCTATTTGAATAGATTAATAGAAAATTACAGGAAGAAATGAACAGGAATAAATTTTTAAAAACTGTAGAGAAACAAATGAGTTTTTAATATTGCTTTTGAGAAAGCAATATTAATATTTACTGCAGAAACTTCGGGTACTCTGTGTAAGCACAGTTTTGGTTGGGTTTTTTCTTTTTTTGTTTGCTTTACAATTATCGTATTTTTCTTTTGTTTTATTTTCTAGATTAGAAAATAAAACTTTCGTTTTCAGGCATAGCTGTTGCACCATAGCAGACTGAACTCACAGATACCTGCAAATACACTACTAAATATTGTTAACTAGATCAATGTTACCTCTTCAGCTGTAGAACTTTGTAACCCTGAGTTTGTGAAGGGCCTCAAATGCAAAAGTGTGGGCAATGGTGGTACCTGTCAGATCTTAAGGTAGGAATGTAATCATAGGGTAGTTACAGATACCAAAAGGAGAAGTCACAGCAGGCTAATGTGATAACTTACTGTACCATCTGACGAGTAGGAATACTAAAATTTCTGTATTAAAATGGTATTAGTGGTATATTAGGCTAACATGATATGACAAAAAAATTGCAAACAAAATACTATAATTTAGTCTAGGGCATAAATGTGAGGGAATAAAACCAAATATTGTCATAGAGAAACACCCTCTTCATTTAGAAAAAAACATGTGGAAATTTTGTGATAGAGTTTGCTGCCGTGTCATACTGATAAAGTTCAGGAGAGATTACATATTGCTATGTGAATTGTAAATTAGTACAAATGATATCTTATATCTACATATCATTTTTACTCCAAGGGATATCAAAGACCTTTGTAAACTTAAAGAGACATACAAAGCAATGTGTCCATGCTTATCATCAGCCTCTAACCTGCAGCTGAACAGACTTCTGAATCGTCCCCAAGTTTTTGATTGACCAAAGTTTTACGCAGAATTTTTGGAGTGGTTCCCTTTTTGAACACTAAGCTTTTCTTAGGAAAATAAAGTCCCTCCAGGCTCTGTATCAACCAAATTTAGAAGAAGCTTCCATTTGTATGAAATAACTTGTAAATGCATACCCATATAAAAAAAAACAAAACTCATTTATAAAAAATAGCATACAGATACTCTCTGTCATGCTAGGGTACAATCTTACTCTGAATACAATAATCATAGAGTGGTTTGGGTTGGAAGAGATCTTAAAGGCCAGATAGCTCCAACCTGCCGCCTCCAAGGGCAGGGACACCTTTCACTAGACCAGGTTGCTCAGAGCCCCACTGAACATGGTCTTGAACATTTCCAGGGATGGGGCACTCACTGCTTCTCAGGGCAACCTGTTCCAGTGCCTCACCACCTTCACAGTGAAGAATTTTGTTCTAGTAACATTATTTAGACACAAGAAAAATTCTGAATACAAGTTGTTGTTTGACTCTTGTCACACACACACAGTTCAAACTTCAATGATGTGCCCACTTACCTTTTTGAGAGGTGAATGACTGAGGACAGGGACACTTCCAGACCAGTTTCTGCTAAAGTCATCTTAGAAACATTCATTACAGAGCCCATGCTGCCAAACTTCCACTCCTTGTCAGGAAACCTGAAAAACAGGAAGTACTTATTATATACATACCCAAAAAGAATGGATTAATTTCATCAGGACTTTATTTATAAGCTCATCAAGGCTTAATGACATTCCACCGAAGAATGTCTAAAGACATATTAGTATGTATTCCTCCTGAATGCATTTATATGCTTTTACTTTCCAAGCCTCATGGATTTCTGTAGCTTTCAAACCAGAAGCAAAATTCTGTCCCCTAACTTTACAATTATTTTATGATATTTATGTACATTAAAGGAGACTAAGTAACAAGCAATATTTGTCTATAGGATTAAAAATCCTATTGACAACATTCACAACATACCAGTGCAGCAGGGCAGTGGTTCCTGAAAGTTCAGCAATGAATGCATTAATTTAAAATTTTATTCAGGATAACAGTGTGGTCACGGATTACAACATGAACTTGCTGTGATTATGTTAACATTATCCCATTTATAGCACTGAAGGCAAAGCGTCAACACTGAATTCAATGCAACAACTAAGCCTTAAAGAACACTTTCAACAAAGAACTAACAAGGAACTGTGGACGCAGTACTTCCTTGTTTCTGTTCATCTCTCTTACACTATTGGGAATTTTCCATTTTACAATGGAAAATTAGTTCATTTTGTGTCATGAAACATTTTCAGCCACACATATCAAGTCTCACCATCAATGCAAAAGGTCTACAGCAAGCCCCTTGAATTTTCTGTCATTTTTAATATGCCCATTATAACTCTCAAAACCCTTCAACACATTCCTCACTGTGCTTCCCACTGAATTAGCTATCACTTTTGTTATTTTGCTGCTTTGCTGAAGCTACACTGCCCCATCAAAAAGCCATGACCTCCCTTTGCAGCTGCATTCTTCTCACTGTGCCAAGTTAAAAGTCCCTCCTCACCTTTGGGCTCCATCAGTGCCAGCTTTCTTCAGCTACTGATTTGCTTCTGTGCATCAGTAATACCAGGTTTGAATGTCCACTTATTCACTGCTGCCACATCATGGAGCTGCTTTCTGAAGAACAGAACTCCATTCTGATGTGAAGCCACCATCCTTGCTACAGGCACTTAGGGTGCCCATAGGATGCTCACAGAGTAAATTGAAGGACAACAAGCTGTACTAGACAATTTGCGTATTCTATAAACATATATATGGGAAGAAGTTTCAAATATTTTATTCCTGGATTTCTCTCTTTCAGTCATTTCCCCCATCTAAGCTTTTCTCATTAAAAAAGACCCCTCAATTTTATATTGGGGTAATCTGCATTGCTGGGTTCTTATGCTCTACAAAGGGGGAGGTATGGATATCTTCCTTTCTCTCTTCCCACAAAAACGATAAGTAAATTAGAGCTGGGAGAATATCTGTGCATGTGCACACACACTCTGTTTATACAAGCAATGACATACTTGAGATCAATAACATTTCATCCTGGCTTACAGGCTGTGGGTATAAAACAGAAACTCAAATGTGTAAGTTACTTCTGCCATTTTCTAAAGTAGAGAAAATAAAGTTTTTCCACTGCTTTGAAATAGAATCACACTGACATACTGTAGATTTCAGTGATATTTTCCTCTTACAAATAAAAAAAAGTCTATACAATTAGCAAAAGACTTGCTTTACTGAAGATCACAGCTGTAAATAAATCACTAAACTACAACAAAAATACTAAAATCATCAGAAACCTTGACCAGAAGATTTTTTTTTTTAATTGGCAAAAGAATAAAGAAAAAGAGTAAAATAAATCCTTTCAATTTTTTTTGTCATTGCAACAGAATTGTTAACTGTAGGGGGTAGAATGATGCATCCATTTGCACTTACAGTACCATATTAGGGAATGACTAAATTACTTGTAGAGCTCTTTCTGTGTCGCCACTTATGAGTAACGATATAATTCCCTAAATCCCATAAATAAATACACAAAGTAAGCTCCTGGAATAGTGCATTTTTAAAAATCTTTTATTACAAAAATAAATGAGAATGGTCATTTTTATAGAATTCAATTTTTTTGTCGGTACAGGAACACATTCAAACATTTGCATCCTATTATAGCAGAAATCAAAACCAAACTAGATAATATGCACGTTGTGAAATGTGTTCTTTCACTATCTCTGTCTTTACTAGACAAATAGCTGCAATCCCTGTTCTAGTGGAAGGAAATAGTAACATTTACCTTTATTTATAATGCCCACAGTATTTCAAAATATTTTATGCCTAAATGTCTGGAAAAGCTAAGACTCTTTAAAAATACATTTTGTAAAGCTATGGTGATTTGAATTATAGCAGCTAAGATTTCGTATATTTATTTCCATGTCTTAAAAACGAATCTCATATTATTAGTGAAGATAATGTATGTGTCAAAAAAGAGGCATCAAAAGCACTTCCTGTGCACTTGACAGGGTGACAAAATATTTCTCCTATCCTTTCCTAATTGAGCTGCTGTACAAAGGGAGACATTATGATAATATTAATAATAGTTACATGGATATTTGTAGGTACTGTGTAACCCTTCAGTCCATTTTCCCAGACAATGGTGACTACAAAAAGGCTTCAAAATAGAACATCACACAATATGAATGCCACTTTTTTCTATCTTACATTTTAAAAACATCATTGAAATCAGAAAGTTCATTTACAAAGGACTGGCAGTTGCAATCACAGCAATAATGTAGTGCTGAGAAAAAAAGGGTAATTGGTTTGGTAAAGATCGCTTTCCATTACACCATAAAGCACTACACAATAGGAAAGGTCGCCAATTAAGCAATCATGAATACCAAGTACTGAAGCTGATGAAAATAGGGCAGTGGTTTAAATAGATTTGCAAGCAATTTACCTTTTCACAATGTTGGCAATCTGATGCAATTTGCTTGCAATTTTGTCTGCTTTCAGTAGCACTCGAAGCTGACACTACACAGACCAAATGGCAAAGAGGCCTGCATAGAAAATGTAAAACTATCTTGGCTGCATCAGGGAACCAGAATGGTGGTTCATCAGGAAAATTACAACAATTAACATAAGTGCTGCAAAAATCAACACTTTAAATGTCACACTCACTAGTCTGTCCAAAGACTGTAAAAGTACCATCTCCATTGCTGGACTAACAGTAAATATGAAGCAATCACCAACAAGCCTTGAGGCTGATGGCTTTACAATTGATGTGACATTCTCTGAGTGATAAAATAGCCTTTCGTTTTACAAAAGTAAGTATTTTTCTTTTTCAGATTTAACCTGGATTATGTCAACTTAAAACTTATATTTAATGTTTTTTTTTACTCTTCCTCCAGCAAAACTTTTTCAAACTTGGGAGTGCTCTTTACTTATTTTGATATTCTAGAAAACTTTATGTTTCAGGGAATTGGATCCAAACCGATACAACTCGAATATCGATCCATTCTTTTTCAATGTAAATTATACTCAAGATTTATATCAAAATGTGTTCCCTGCATGAGATGATGCATTTGTGATTAGGGCTTGGTTTATAGTTTAGGAAAGGGAGCCCCAAAAGGTAACTGTAGGTATTCCCTCAGGTTTTGGTGCAGAACACAGAATACCTTTACACATCTCTATCAATGTAAGCCCAACAAATGTGAAAGATGACTTTTGAAGTAATTGATATCCCATGTAATGGCTCCCATGTTAAAGACAGATATAAATTTGTCAATTTGTAAGGGAGAACTGACTTATGGTGTATATTTAATGATTTATTCTTTTTTAGCAGGCTGCAGCACCAAACAAAACAGCAGTTCTCTCTCTCTGAGATCAAAAAGGAGAGTAACAACTTTTTCTGTGACATCACATCCTGAAAATAATGGATTCTTTTGTCAGATTTTTGATTAGGAGACCCACTTATGGTCTGATTCAAAATATAGTCAGGCCAGTGGAAGTTCAGACATCTAGGACCTTGTCATTCTGAAAATTAGCAAGACTCAGAGAATCCAAACATTTTAATCTTTTATTTCCCCCCCTACGCAGGGCTTAACAAATGCTGATGGCTCAAGTGTTGTTAGCTCCTGGAGTCATGTTTTTCACATCATGCATGCAGTCATGAATGGCTGATCCTATGAACTGCCCTTGGGCATTGCTGTTCCACTGACAGGACCATTACCATGCTGCATCCTGAGCTGCAGTAGATCCATTAACTACACAGTTTATATTCATTTAAATGACTGGCCTTGAACAGTACCACTCACTTGATAAGGATTGATAGCACCAGAAAATTGATAAGAAAGTATTTCACAGCATCTTCAGTGGTGTAACACCTCCAGTGAACAATGGTCACCAATCTTTTGTTGCCTGTATCCAAAGGAAGAGAAGAGCCATGTGCAGCCCTGAAAGGCATTAGATGCTTGGTTAAATTAACACAAACATTAGGTAAGCAATGTGAGAGATACCTGCTTTTCCTTTGATGTGTTTCAAATGTGCCACCAGACATCTGCTAGATTTTTTACTACAATTTTACTAGTATTTTGACCAAAAGAAAGCAGATTAAGTACTGCAGTCAAAAATGCATTCAAACCCATTGATTTCTACAGAAAATAAGTAACAGACTAGGACAACAGAATAAATACATATTTCAACTACTCAAAGGGTTCTGCTGCTATTCCAAATGCCTTTCAGCTGAATCTTCTTTTTATAGGCTTCCATCAGTGCCAATCCCTCACCAAGTCTACAGATACTATTGTAGTTCTTAGGTAGCTTCATTTTAATCTATTGCTACTTTGAGGCGAGACTCCTCTAAGTTCATTTCAGCTCCCATTCTTTTAATTTCCTGTTTGTTTACCTTTTACAATATTCTCCTTTACCGGCTTAGTCCCATGCACACAATGTGACAGTAACTAGGCATATGACAATCAATCTCAGCACTTTCTTTTTTGCACTACTGCCTTTCTTGTATCTCAGCATCCTAACTTCAAAAACTTTGTTCAACACACCTCATCGCCAAATCTGTTACACTAAGGGCAATAAAGTGTCACTTCCAGCTAAGGGAATGCTACTGGGAGGGAAGTCCTAACTGTAGTTAGTATCTGAATATAAATTGTACCTTCATTACTCTTTCATCTGCTGCTTTACCATCCCTGGGTGGCTGGTACTTGCTCACATTACCACATTTATTTGTCTGCCTTTCTATTGTACATCACAGTTATCAGTTGGATTGTTCCTTTTGAATTACAGTGTGTTCTTTTCCAATGGTTCAACAGGACAGCAATGCTGACTGCCACAAGCATATATATGCATGTATGTACATATATATATTTATATTTATATTTATATATCCATGGCTGGAGATGCATTTTTCAATGCAAATTTTGCAAAGCAACTGCTGCTTTTTTAGCTACAAATTGAAAAGTTGAAACACTTACAACCAACTTTAACTGCATCTCAGTTATGCTCAGAAACTTCCTTTAGTACCTGTTCTTACAGACATCATTTAATGTGAATGTCAATGTTCTGTAATAATTCAAAGATCAGTGAGATCCCACTGTGGCAATATTTGAAGCAACACATGAAAAAAATACCTGGAGCGCATTTTAAACTGACATAAGCTGAAGTATAAAGGTGATTCTCACATCTTTTACAGCCCTCCATTCATAATTATCTATGCTCTATCTGGTCTCTTCTGGGGCTCTGAGACAAACCAAGAAGGGAGAGACAAGAGATCTATACTACCAGTAAACTCAGGAATCAAGCTGAAGGGCTCCACACCAATTCTTTTGGTGGAAAGCAGCAGAGATATTTCTTTTCTTTCCAGAGGATACAGGAGTGAGAGGTGATGACACATTTCTGCCCCCCAGGAATGGACAGTTAGAAATTATGCAACTCTGAATTTTCACCTTTCACTCCCTTGACTACATAATAAAGAAGATAATTCCTTTTACAATGTTTTAAAATAATCCTTATGAGCCAGTTGCTAGTCAGGTAATAATCTAAAAATTCACAATCGAAATTAAAGGAGTTCATCCTAATCTGAAATTATACAAATGAGAATAAATTACTCTGCCAGTAATCAATCTATTACACATTTTAATATCTTGTTGTTTCATGTCTGAAAACATTTGAGAATGAAAAAAACCCATGATCTTTGACTGAGGACTAAACTAGGTTTTAGAAATTGTGAACTGAAAAGCCAAAGAAATTATTTTAACAAATAAGAGTTTCTCGGTTTGGCTTTAATCCTTGCTGTTGGGACACAGGGAAAAGTCAGTAATAAAAACACAATTTGTTTTCATTGAATAGGACTAGGTTATTAATCAACGTTAAGCCTGGGGACCTTCTTTAATAGAGTCACAAAAAAATATCCGTCTGAGGATTTGCTTTTTTGTATTTAGGTGTTACCCATGTATTAGGACTGCTGCATAAAATAAAGAAACTTAGTACCCTTAATGAATATTTCTACCATTAATAGTTATAAGATCTCTGTATCTATACAAAACAAAGCATCACCAAAAACAAATTAACAACCCCCTGCAAATATTATAAAAGTTGTTGGAATGCCAAGCCAAAGAATGTCCATCTAGGATGGAACTTTAAATACATGTATGTATATATGTACACACTATATGAGGTGTATTGTGTCCATACTTGTTCCAGCAAACAGATGCTGAAATATCAATAGCAGGGAACACTATTTTCATGAGATTTCTTCAATTCTTTGCCACATTTCATACTCAACCCAAAATACCCTAATTTAAAAGATGATAATCTAAAAAAAAAAAGACAATATTGTCAGCCCATTATTAATTTTCTTTCAGTCACCCCAACGTGTTTGTGGTAGCAGAATGAAAAGTCATCATATTTAGTGAGTGGATTAGGACCAGAAAAATGTATAGACCTCAACCTGACTGCTAGGATTGCTTTATGTCAGTTTGTAAGTTTTGTGGGAATAAAAAAATTGCACAGATGGGACTATAACTGACCATAACCTGCTCCATTGTATTTCCAACAATCTCTAATTACAGCAACACACCAGAGGAAAAGATTTGAAAGGGCAGGTGATGGGATAGGAGAGAAACCTGTTTGACTTAAACAGCACAGGATCCCTCACCATCAGGGCTGATGTACATCAGCCTGACAGCTAATTAGGGTAGACATGAATTTTTCCAATGTAACAGATGTTCGCTAATCAGGCCAGATTTGGAGCCCTTGCGCCAGCAACATTTCATGCACAATTTAACTATCTAAAAGGAATAAACTACTTAATGCATTGTACTGGAGGCACAGCTGTTTCACAATCAGAAAATTTGCTGTCAAAGATGTTCTCTTTAAAACTGACATGTTTTTATATAACTCTGATGGGGTGTTTATAATGTATTAATAGTTGTCAGTAAGAGCTGCTGTCATCATCAAGAAGTAAAATATTTCTGAAGGTATATTAAAATGAACAGACTCCTTTCTCTTTCCAAAATCTATTTAGATAATTTACTTTGAATGTGGCCTGTTTAATTCTAAATGTACTTTAAACAAAAGGCTTAACATGTATCTTTCAAGTTACATCAATAACAAAATATACAGGTTTATCTTCTGACTAGGGAGTAAAGCTGAAATATCTTTTAGCTATACTGTAAATTTATTTTATTTGCAAGAAATTCATAAACATAAAATACGCTATGCTAAAATGATGGGAATGGTCTCCCTTCTCTATAAGAAATTAATCACGTGATAGAAAAGTCACACATAAAGTATCCACAGGTTATATGGATTCATATGGACCATTACTTAGGAGGCCAAGGAAAGAGTAGGTGGGATTTTTATTCTTGCATGTGAATTTCACAAACCAGATCTGAAGGTAAATGAGAGGTTCCAAGTCAATTTGCTGAAAGTTAAGGGTCTTGCATTTTGTGTCTAAATTTGAGATACAATATCATCATCTGACTAACATAGTTTCTTTTAACAGCCTGCTCTTTAAAGTTTTTTGACAGTTTTTTAACCATGAGAAAAAGCAAGTGATGCAACATTTTATAGACTCTAGAAAAGTTTTGACAAATGTTGCATAATCTGTAAATTCTAACAGTATGAGATAAGAGTGCAGAACTGGAAAGAATCTGCTGTCCTTGTGATAACGGCACCTAAACACTGCACAAATGCAGTTCCCAGTGAAGTCAGTTGGGTTTGAAGTTCATAAGATACCAAAGCTAACAAGCCTGGCAAAGATGCCTGTGGCTCTATATGTGTAAAACCCAGCACTGCTGTTGTTTAACACTCATAAAGGACAAAGTCTGAAGCCTGTTCTCATGAATCTGGGCTCTACTTGCAACCTAACCTTTAATAAGTAATACAGATAGAGTTAGAATACAGGCGAACAACAGACAACAGAACCCAGTTCTTTAGAGACAAGACTGAGGCAAAGAATCACACTTTCCTGGGCCCTCAAGTCCAAAGTTTGATGCCATTCTTACTATCCTTGCTCTGGAAATCTGGCTGTATTTTGGGGGAATCAGAAATTGGGTCAAGGAATTTGGCCAAAGATAACAAGTCCTCTGTTAAAAAAAAAAAAGGAAAAAGAAGAATAAAAAGATAGCTAATGTGACTTTTAGAAGGAAAGTTGCGGGGAAAAAGAGATGTTAAGAGCTTCTTAGAGTCAGAGAAAAGTAGCCTTAAACAATCAGCAGATATTGATGGTGCCAAAATACTGGGATTGGTAAGGACGTTCAGTGAAGAGGAAATGTCCAAAGAGTCAAGCACAATTTTAAGAGTTTTCACGAACAGAAACAGAAATTAACATGGATACAAAATTAATGACTCCAAATGAATGATGATTCAGTAAGATTATTGCTAATAATTTTTTAAAAAGGAAAGTTACTATATAAAGGAAATTCCTTTACAAATAATAGTAACAATAAAGAGCTTGAAATAAATTATTTGTGAAATTCTGAAACTTTTAAACCATCTAAAAGACACTACATATCCTTTGCAATGAGAATTGAACGAGAATTTTCTTCTCAATAAAGACCTGATGGTTTTGGGTTTTAAGGACATCTACAGGATAAAGAACCAAAATCACCAAAGTGGTGCAGAGCAGAAGAGTGATCTGAGCAATAAAATGCTAACATAAGTAAAATAATGACCAACAGTGAGAAATGTTATGAAAATTACCAGCTATCTAAAGGATGTGAAACCTTTGACTTTGGTTTATTGAGAGCACCTTATCCTGGGCTTATTGGATCTCCTTTTGAAAAAAGAGAAAATTAAAAAGAGCACTAAGATTTTAATCCTACATATATATGTTTAACTCTGTTCACTTAAGGAACCCCCTCAACTTCAAGCTAACACATATATGTTTATTGGATGAAGCTGTTGGCAGTGGGACACAAAGAATGCAGCCAACCTATGTGGATTTCATTCTAGACTTGAAGCTGCATCTCACAACCTTTGAATTTAAAAATGGATTGGTGTAATCCTGAAGAAGAGGATTTGGTGGGCTGGAAAGAAATTGCAAAGAAAAAGCAGCGCATTGCATTGATGTGAGGCATTGCAGGAGGTTTACCCATGGAGAGAGAATGGTTTTGTCTTTCTTAACATCTTCAGTAATAATCTGAAAGAAGTAATGATCTTAATGAATTCACTATCATAATGAGCTAACAATGGTAATTTAGGAGGAGCTGAAAGTACCAGTAAGAACAAAGACAAATAATACAAAGGCACCCTGAGAGATTAAAAGCATAGGCAAAAATACTGTAACAAAATGAGGTTTGGACTGGAAAGACACAATTCCCAACGCATTTGTTGAAAAACAATCCAAAGCATGAATATTCAATGACAGAGTCAGACACTAATTGGCAATGCAAAATGGCTGAAGAGAAAAAAAAAACCCAAATACCCCAACAGCATATTTTGTGCTGCCCATGCATCAGCTTCAGAGCATGGGAAGTCAGGAGTCAGCCTTTTCTACGTTGCTGATGATCACAAGAGAGGAATCAGCCTGGCTCAGGCCTGCCAGCCAGTGCAGTGCCCTACACCTTATTGTGAATACTAACATCCCTTTCAAGAAACACATGGCCTTTATCACAACAATAATAGGAGCATAATGGATTTTCTTCTAACTGTAGGCAGTAAGGAGAGGTGGATCTTATTCTTCCCTTTATTCATTAGAAGCTTTTGAGCACTTTAAAAACAATAACAACAACAAAAACCAGCAAAAAACCCCACGAACCAAAAACCCCTCAACCTTCCAGAACTTAGAGATAGACAACCAGCTGGGAACTTACAAGCACTATGTTACCAGAAAAGTATTCATAAGATGGTGGGGTATGAACTATGGGGCAGCAACAAAATCATCTGGACACAGAGAAAACTATGTTTCAGGGATAAAAACAAATGTACACTCATGTCCACTAAAGGATGACAAAGGTACCAACAAGATACAAGTCAGAAACATATCTGATTTTATGGTAACATCTGATTCACTCAGCAACACCTTTCTTGCTGTTCATTTTCGCCAGCCTCAAATATACCCTCTTTCACTGGAGCCATGAATGGGTCTGTGGACCCTGTGTGAATCCAATTCAGGATGTAAAAATATGAGCTACACTTCTTCCAGTGCTCAGGATAAGGCCAAAATGCATCTCACTCTTCTTTCCATCTTCACCCCAGCAAATTCACCACTGGAATAGCAGCTTAAAAGAAGCACTGAATGTTTGAACCACATCTAAAGCAGATTGGACAAAACCCTAGAATATCTCTGTGTTGTGAGAACTGTCGTCATGCTGATCAATAGCATCTAATTGTTACTTAGATTCCCCCATCTGTTTGTAGCCATCTGTTGTTTCTCATCTTATATTTAGGGTGCCTACTGCCTGGGTACAGAGACACCCAAGCTGGCCTCTACAGAAGCCCTGAGGAGTATGTAGGGACAGAGACACCCTGGGAGCCAGAGGAGGTCTGGAAAAGTGAAAGCTGTTTGCTCCTCTCAGCACAAAGATATGGCAGGGCTGTAGTCATGTTCTGTACTGCTTTTCTAACCACACTGGTGTGCCTCTGTGAAGATAGTGGCAATTTTCCTGTGTCCAGCCTCTGAGGTATTCCTCTGTAAATGGAATGTATAGGATAAGGGCTCATTAAGGAATTTTTTCATGTGCAGCTCTGTTAAGTCTTGAAGCCTATTACAGCTCATCTTGTCAAACGGTGGTTTAGGAATTGTAGCTTTTTTAAAAGGATGTCTAAGAGTCTAGAACGGCAGTGAACACACAGGAGAGCTCATATGCCTGCTCAATGGCTGCACAGACTCTGTAGCTAAAATTATTACTGTGAACACAAACACATGCATATGGTTAATATGAACTACAATAGGGGATCTATATTCTGCCATTCCTTTGTAGAATCTGTACAGACTTGGAATCCCAAAATAAAACCATTTAAACTCTAACCTACCAATTTCCTAATAAAATAAAATTGTAAAAACTAGCTCAAGAAAAGAATTAACAGGACTATGCAGCAAAATTCTCTCACTTCTCAAAACAAACACAGCTCTGCTAGCAAAAATCAAAAATTGAACAAATTATGCAAGACCTCAAACCCTCTGTGGTCCTTTATCAAGCCAATGTTGCACAATCCTGACCAGAGTTTAGGAAATTGTGTATCTGTCTCTTCCTAGTAACTGATAGAATTTATAATGACAAGGAAATATTTACAAATAATAAACCCCCCAAATATTGTAAAAGAGGTTTCCGAACTGCGTGGGAAATGTGAGTTGGGATTTTCCTGCACTGAACTACACAGCAATGTTCCTTCTTCCACAGAAGGAATCAGCCTCATGTACAGAGAAATAGAAGGAGCTTAGGGTCACACCTCAACTATTTTTAGTCAAGGCTCCAAACTTAGATAACAGTCTCATTGGCACAATTCCCATTAGGCCACAATTAGAAGTGCCAGAGCTTTATATATAAAGTTGGGTTCTGGAAAAGTGAAAGCTGTTTGCTTCTCTCAGTATGAATATGTGATAGGGCCATATTCCTGTGCTGTTCTGCTTGCCTAACCACACTGGTGTGCTTGTGTGGAGAAAGTAGCAATTTTCCGCATACAAAAAACAGTCATCCACACACAAACGACAGTTTCTTGTGTAGAAAATATACATGCCCAGGATTGTTTGGAAATGACTCACGAAGACTGGACCATAAAAATTCAGAAAATACTCCCACTTCTGTGAGCCACACACTAGTGGCAGAGATTTCTAGACCTCAGTGAAAATATTTTTGCAATAATTAAAATAGAAAAAGCTTAAAAAACAAAAATTCAACAACATTACAGTTGTAACCTAACATTTTAAAACAGATTTGACCTCAATTTGGGAAATCCAGTCTGCTGCATCAAAAACAATTGGTGTCAAGTTTTTGAAATTCATCAGCATTTAACCAAGGGACAGTATTGGATCCTGGGCTCATTCAGATGTCTCAGTCTTTAGCTCTGACCTTGTAGGCTCTCTGTGAAATCTGGAAAATCTGAATACATTTTTACATATAACAATGCGTAGAGGAGAGCAGTCAATATATGACTGAGAACATCACGTCGATATTACCAGTGAAAGACAAGATCAAGTAAAATATCAACGAGAAGCTAACAACCAACAACCATTTTCAAACCCAAAAGTTTTTGGTATGTCCCATGCTTTCTTTTGCCAGTTTGTTTCTTACTTACTGAATGCCTGGAGTGACACATTGGCTTCAAACTCTGTCCCAAGTATGTTTGGGGTTTTTTTCCCACTGGGCAGTTCAAATCCTGCATTTTAACATAGTACACAAAAACACTGTCCAGTGAATATTCTGGTTCAAAAATTTTGATGAAATCACTAGATATAAATATTTCCAGGATAGAAAACATAAGACTAGACTTTATGTTTTAGACTCTAATGCTTCATATGAAAGTGCAAATGCTGTGCTGAACCCTCACTCCTCCTGAATTGCCCCCAATACAGCAGACAATGCAGTTGTTTGATTTTTTTTCTGTATCAGTGTTAAAATGTGCAGCTACTCAACTCTCTGCCTAATGACACCTTATTTTAAGACCAAACTAGTAAAAACATGAGGCACAGAAATGGCAGCTAAGTATATCCAGCTTGGGAGAGAGCTCTGTGGTTAATGTGCTCTGACAGCCTTTGCAAGCCAATAGACTTTCAGTGGAATATGGCTGCAGATCAAAAGTAATAATTTCAGCCCCTTTTCAATTTATGGACAGGGTGAGTAGATAGCTTATTCTAACATTTGGCTTTTTGGGAGCCAAAAATCTTGTATAAATTAATGGCATGTATAAGTACATACTGCTGCACTGTAACGATGCAAGACAGGAGGCATTCCAGTCTGTTCTTTCAGGAAAAGCTCTGCTCTGCTGCTGCTCAGCACAGTAGTGCTTTATTTGCATCCCTGCAAGCTACTCATTGTGTTGTTCTATCCTTTTCCTAGCTACTTCTGTTGTGGAAGGTTGTTTTATCTTGTCAGTGTGAGTAAATCTCTCTTTTTATACCATGCATCTCATTTAAAAATCTGGAAGGACAGAAAAAAAAAAAGAAAAAACAAACAAACCAGAATGAATTAAGTAATTTTATTCAATTATTTGTTATATATCTTGCTTAATCAGCAGGTATTTTATCAACAGGAAGGTGCAATGCCTGGATGGGATGAGTGATAGACTAACAAACATTTACATCAACCACGGTGCCTCTTCACCAACCCAGACAAACAACTTCATCTCCACCTGCTTTTCTCCCTCTGGCATCTATTTACCTTTTTGGTCTTGCAGTGCAGTCAGAGTTAGACATCTGAATAAGCAGCTTGCCAAAACTGGGGTGTGTTACTACAGCTGTACTGTATCTTTGATGTATTTCTCTTACACTGCTCATCATCATCATCATTGTTATTAATAATTACATATAAATGCAACATGGAGTGAATGAGCAGTCCTTTCCAGTGGCTGAATTTATTGGGAGGAGGAGATGTAAAAAGTCAACATGAATTGGAAGCTGCAGTCTGCCTGGATGGTTCCACTTGGTCTACTTAACAGTGGATGAACTCATGGATCACCACTACTTCTGTAGGTTTTGACTTACTCAGTTTTGGATACTTCATGTCTCAAAGAGACTGCATGGATCTTCAAATCCTGCTGAGATCTGGTCTCAGCTAAACTGATTTCTCTGAGACAACATCACTCTCAGTTCTAGAACTTAAACTCTTCTGGAAACTGTGCCTATGGCAGAGCATCAAATCCTCTGTATTACTTATATCCACTTTTTATTTCCCCCTTGCATTTCCAGGTAGCTGAAAATAGATTTAATTGAAAAGAAAAATTAGTCAACTATTTTCATGCTGACGATATTTTCATACTGAGTCAAAAGACCAGGATGTGCTAATTTGATACACAGATGACCAGCAGAGAAAATGATGAAAATCTTGCTATTTTTTTCACATGAACAGAAGATTACTGTTTAGTATAGGGAAAATAGGTTTTCTTGTCTGGTCTGACAGCTGCTGTACCTGAAGTTCTGGATCATGACTACATCTGGTCTAAACAATATTAAGGATGTGCCTGGAAAATGAAAGATCCCACCTTTTTTACATGCAGGTGAGAAAAACATAGACCCAGCTGCTGCCTCTACTACCTCAACTAGTACAAGCCAGCAGAAATTCATAAAAACATCTTATTTGTGCAGAAGAACTCTGCATACAGAGAAAAATTGTAGTCTACATCTCCTCTGGTTTTAGCTATTTTTTTGCCTTTTTTAAATGAAGGACAATAAATCAATTTTTGATGTTCCAAAACCACAATCTTTTTTTTTTTTTTTTTTTTGGTAAAAAAATGACAAAATCTCTTTATAACAATTTGGTTTCATGTTGTTTATAATAACCTGCTATTAAAATCTCTTCTTTGTATAGAAACCTACAACATCTTAACTTTTTCCTCAATAGACAGACTTGTTTCTGTGAATCTCCTTTGTCACTCTCAAACTTTCCACACTTTTAACCTTTCTCATCAGTTCTGCAAGCCCTCTCCTAGTTTTTATCATCATTTCTTACAGTGCAAGCTTATGTTCAGCAGACTGCCTACTCTGAGATCTGAGTAGCTGCAATTCCTCAAGAAGGAATTCCCCACGTGTACACAAAGCATCCCTCTGAACTGGACATGCCTGAAAAGGGATTGCATGAGAAACTTTCTGCAATGGCCAGAGATAACCACAGTTCTCAGGAAGTTCCTTCACTATTGTATTAAAGGACACTGTGGCAATTCATTCATCACACCTGAAGGGCAAAGGTGTATATTTCAACTCTAGGTAGGTTTAAAAATGCCATATTTTCTTTTATGAATAATATTTTAAGGAGTTTCTAGCATGAGCAATGGCACATTGCATCAACATTCCTTTACAGAAACCATTTGGAGGATGAAATAGTGACAAAGACAAAGAACCTAAGAGAAAACACCACTTCTTCCCAACGATGGCTTTTTCCAATTCATTTGATCTCTCGGTGTCCTTGGCTATCCATCTAGGGGAAAGAAATAAAGATACAACACTCTCAGAATCATTTTAATATGTGAAATTATTATTAACAAGGGCACAAACAAAACATTATGATACCGTAGATTTAGTCTTCTGCATTTTCCAAAATTGCTTTCCACTTATAACTTTGACAACAAATCTCTAACAAATTGAGAATATTTGGTAAAACAATAGCAACAAATTGCCGCAGTCACATGATGAACTTTCAGCTGCCAAGTCTCACCCGAGAGAGAATTTTCACAGCTAAACTGCATAATCCTCAGAAAAATAAGCATTTATAATAGAATTACTGACAGACTTTCAACTGCAGTATTGGGAATAGTGATATTTAAAAAAACTGGTGGTTATGTTTTTATTTTATTCTTTTTTAGAGTTTGCATATGTAATAGTTTTAAATAAAACTCACAACAGACCTCAGTTACCTAGAAGAATAGATTATGGAGGGTAACCAAGATAAATCAGAGCATAGATAACACAAAACATATTTAAGTTGCTCTATATTTAGGGAATTCATCACTGGAAAGTAATTACTAAAGCACAAAATTAAGTCAGTATGGAAAATTAAAAATATAAAATTTACTAAGTGCAATTAAATTTAGTTAAACTCAGGTCATCTTCATAAATTCAATGGTTTCAGATGGTCAAAAAACAGTCCATTCTTTTCACAATATAAAAGTACTGACAAAAATGCATGCTTTTAATATTAGGTAGTGGTAGCATGCATTAGTTGCTAAATAAAAATATTGCACAGATGAACACAAAATAAGTAAAACTTTTTGCAATTGAGCTATCAGAAGTTCAGGAAAAAAACCCAACCAACAACCTACCATCAGAATCAGTAGAATGAAATAAGAATATAGACATATACTCAAAATAGGAACATTTTCTTCTGTCTAAATATAGATTGTACTTTGCTTTTCATATACAGAAGAATTAAATGGATAGTCAAAAGTAGTGCTTGAGATAATACCTACAGTAAGAATTACTGTGTCTTTTAGGATTTTCCCCCCTTTGAATTTAACAATGCAAATTTAACAATGGATTCTGCCCAATGATTGCAAATTTCAGCGGTGACATTCTTGATGGAATAGCCTGATTAGAAAATAATTGTACTTCTTTTCAGCTACTGTTACCTCACCCACACTTTTCATTTCCTATAAGGTACAGTGGCAAAACCGCATCTTTCAACTCTCCCTCTTTTATCTGATGTAGTGGATGACAGGTAATCTAGCTGAAAGTTCCTACAATTGCACCACCAGAAAAACACTGGCTGATGAAATCTGAGCAGTTATCACACTAACCATCACCTGTCAAGCCTCCTGCTTCAATTTAAGGGTGCATCAATTTTCTGAAGAGGAAATCAAGGGCAAAGAATAAAAGCGCTACAGATAAACACTGACAAAGGCCCTTTCTGGTGGTTTTTTTTTTTTTTTTTATTTATGATGGGATGTACTATCATAGGTTGCTCTGTGAGGTTTTATCAACTGTCCTGATACATCCCAGATAGCTTGGAATCCTTTGGCCATTGATGAAGTGCTATACTTGCACTTACTGAAAGGGCAGAAGATTTCTAACTGAAAATTACTTTCACTAAATACCACAAAGATATTGAAGTCAGAAAGAGCAAGGAGATGGAACAAATGACAGCTGCATATAACAATGAACTTCTCTGTTCTCTGAGCAGGCAGAAAAGGCTGTTTAGAGGTAGAACATGAAACAGTGTTTTCTTAAAGCCAGGGAACATATTGTGCAAAGCGTCGAGGTTCAAAGAGTTTACACATTCTTTGTAGTGAAATGTGAACACATTTGCTGCTGACTGTATTTGCCATGGACTCACCCAGCTCTCCAAAGTGAAGTACAATGGGTCCTTCTTACAGGTGAGGGAAAATTACAAATTTCTCAGGGAAGAGGAAGAGATGCCTCAATATCAAAGTGGGCCAAAATCAGGTTGTGAGCAAGTGCATCCAGCACCACTGACTTCCATGGAATGGTAACAACCAGCCAGCAGTCAGCCTGACTTGTAGGTATGAATGATGCTGGTATTTTCAAATGTTCTTCCTCTTGTTTGCAAAATCAGCAGAGGGAGAGACTCTGAGTTCCACTGTGACTCTTTGTTAGCTGTGCTGAAGGGGAGCAGATGAAACAAGATGAAACAAAGAAAAGTAACAGCAACAAAGACATTCTCACACAGATTCACGTCTGGTTATGAATCTATCACGAGACTCTGATGTTGCCCCACTGTTTCCAGATTCCTTATCAACTACCAGAAGAGGATCAATATATCTCAATAAAGCCCATGGGTGACTTCCTGATGACTTCCACAGGTTCAACTGAACCCGAAATATTCAGATACATAAAACTTCTGTTCCAGTCAAGCATTAGCCATAGTAGACTGTTGTGGGTGCAGGAAAAGCACAAGACCTATGAGTTCATGAAGGACTCCTTAATCCAGAGTGACCATTGTGTTTTTCCCTTTTTTTTTTTTTTTTGTTACTTCTTTATTCATTTGTTGATGTATCAGCCCACAGTGAAGACAAGAGACACCGATAAATGCTACATGCAGTCAGTCATGCAAAAGCTGGCTGCTTTTCTCAGTAGACAGCATGCCAAGTTTGGGATTCAACAAGATATAATGGAGATAGATCAGTTCAGCAAAGTTCATGGTTCTCACTGGATAATATTCTTACCTTCATGTCAGGCCCCAAGACAAGGCCCTTGATGCTGACAACCTTGTCAGGTGGCAAATTGCAAATTCTGCTAGTGTTGCTCCTGTCAGGAGTATTTTCAGCAGAGCAATCTTCAATGGAAAAAGTGACAGTGTCATCTGTAAAGCCTGCAAATACCCACTAACTACAGAGCAACACATTAGGAAAAACTTGTGCTTTATTAGTCAGAATTCATCAAGCAATTTCCACAAATCTTTCTCAACAACTGCATCAATTGCAGACTGTTTTAGATGACAACTCAGTAAAATAATCACAAAGAATTAGTGTTGCTCCTTGCCTGGATAACAACATTTCTAAACAGAATAACAGTAATTCCACCAAAATGATTTCTCTCTTGGGTTTCTCTAGCAATTCGTTGAATTTCAGCTCTCAAAGTTAAATGATTTCTCAAGAAAACAAGCTTTCTTAGCAGAAAGTAATTTTTACTTCTCATATTTGTGGAGAAAATTTGAAAACATTATTAGACTGCAAACTATGAACTTCTAAACCAGAAAGCAAGATCAAAGTACCTAAGCTCTTTCATATTTTTTAACTTTAGCAATGTTTTGAAGGATTGATTTATGAGTTTGAGTATCTGAATCTGACAATCAAAAAACTATAAGCAAGAAAAACTTGTGTTTGATAAGGGTTCCAGGTGAATATTTAATCAACTTGAAATGTGTGACATCTTCCAGGTTCATCAGTTCTTTCTGTAAATTCTGGAGATAATTTTAATAATCCCAGAGGGAAAAGAATTTACGAAAAGATGACTATGATATCAGGTTCATCTTCAGGAAATCTTTTCCTATTCAACCAGCTTCATTTAACAAATATTATCTGCTCTGCTTTTGCAAATATGCAGCAGGATTATTTCCATAGTTCATCTTAAATGATACTAAAAATTAATTGTTTACATTCAAATAACTCCACGTTTTGAAAAGTTATACTCTTGATCCACTTACATGATACATTTACCATCTCCTTTCTAAAGGATACAATTCATTTTATTGTTTTACTGAGTAAACAAAATAGTAGATTCTAATCCAGCCTTAAGAATACCCAGCTAGTTCATGTGGCTCTATGCTACACCTAAGTCTGCCCTACAGAAATCTTGTAAAAAAAAACAAAACAAAAAAACAACAACAAACAACAAAAAACCTAATAAACTTTCCAGTGCTGTGGCTGATGGCCCACAGCCAGGGGTCTCTGTCTTGGGGAGGGACAGAGGTGACAAGATGTGGGAGTAGAATGAGAGAATGTCCCTGGCACTGGGCATGTGGAAGGGATCACGAGAGGGGGGTTAAAATAAGTGAATATAGTAACTACTGCTAGATTATAGTCACTCTAGCCATGTGAAAGTTTAAACAAATAGGTAAAAAGTATGGCACATTGCTCAAATTTTCCCAGTAAAAAGCAGATTTTTATATGCTAGGGCATGTTTTGTTACAGTTTTAAGATTATTTTAGACATTTGAAAATTTATTGAAATTATCACAAGACTCCCATATTTCAAGAACTCACATTTGAGCAGCAGCAAGGATCTACATTTGGGAAAGCATGAGAGCACATACTTAAATTCATCATAAATGCAAAATTGTTAGGAAACATTTGCTGAACAGAAGTGGTTTTCTGAGAACTCATGTCATCCTAAATTCAATTCACAGTTCCTATGTTTAAACAGTGCTTCTATCCTGCTGAGAAAATGAAGATTTTAGACTTTGGTGACCAGGCTCAACCCCAGAGTCTATAGACAGAGCCTGTGACTTTCCATTGCAAAATTATCGAATGCTTTGGATGTGGGGTTTTTTTGTTTTGCTGTATTGTAAGACAGCAATCATTTACTGAAATCCTTTAATGAAATCTGAACCAGGTTTGGATCCTGAAGTCATAGAAACCCCAAAGTTGGTAGAACCAGAGCCTTGTTTTGAATCCATCTGTATTAGTATGGTGTTTGTCCCTGTAGGACTTCAAGAATGTGCAGAAAAGATTCATACTATAAAAGCAATATTTTTAGAAAAACATCAATGAATGTGATATCTCAGACATAATGAAACCCAGCAAACCCCAAACACAACAAAAATGAATAAATAATAGTTCTTGATTTTATTGAACATTTGATGTAGTATTTACAGTACAATATCTTACAGTATTTAATCAGAGGTTTCAGTAAGAAACTTGCCCAAGCAAGTACTGGGTAAAATTGGTTTATTATTAACCACTGTGCATTATTAAGTAATTTTAAGGAGAAAAAAAGAGAAGTTTTTAAAAAAGCCCCAATGGCTTAACCTAGATGACGACATCCAAACTTATTTTGCTTTCTTATTTGGCATCTATGAACAGGCACACATTCAGCAGGTATGAAAAATGTCTGCTGTATCTTCTGCTAGCTATAGGGGTTATGGCTAAAGAATTAGTGGAGGAAGAGGAAGCAGAAGGGGAAGGGAAAGGGAAAGGGAAAGGGAAGGGGAAAGGGAAAAAAGGCCCAAAGCTCTTTGGTACTTCAACCAATCATATGTTTCAGCTGCTTCCATTCAGATGACACTAGTTCAAAAAATATTTTAAATATTATTCTGTGGAAAGTCTGTGATTTTTCTTGCCAAAACTCTGACCAAACTTCTTCTTTCACAATATGCAAGGTTACCTCTATCCCTGTTATACCACGTAGAACAATCCAAATCTGATGTAGCCATAGTGCAGTGGACAGGGTACACATTCCCCTAATCCTGCAGAAGTGCTTTGGTGGAAAATGTGAAATATCAGGGAGCAAACTCAGTGAGGTCCACGTGCCATGTATGGCTCAAGAACACAGCAGTCATACATATCCAGGGTCTGCCAAGTGCATTTGCAAAGGACAGAAGGAAGAATTTCCAGACCAGGGAATGCAAATTTACTCTGTTAAACCCCTGGCTAATGTTGCTGAGGTACTGGACCTTTTGTTGCAGGGTCCATATTCTTTTCTGTAAATTTAGGCACCCACGTGCAGGAGTGTCTTGCAGCACAGTGTATAACATGCTTGGGAGTAGATTCAGTAGGTCAGTTTGTTTTAAACAAGTATCACCATTTTTTATTTTTTTTTTTCAAACGGTGCCATGCTTTTTTCTGGTCTGTTGAAGCAGGTCGAGGAAAATCGCCCACAAAGCAAAAGGAACATGGTAAAATGTTCCTGCAGTGTATTGCCTTAATACATTTAAATGATTTAATGACAAATAGGGGATTACAGGGAAACACAATGCACGCTGGAGGTAGCAAAGGACACCTGCTGTCTGTACTGTGAAATTCAAAATGGATTCCAGGAAGGGAGCACAATGCCAGGCTGCTCTAACTATTGCTCCTACTTCCTATACTATTATTACTGCTCACCAGTCTTGAAGCCTGAATGACAGTGGTCTGAGCCCTTTCAAACCACAGCTAGAGGGTCAATTTTTGTAATGAGAAAATGGAAGTGGTGGTGCAGAGGATCGCTGAACCTTACAGTTTCTTCCATGATAAAGTAGCAGTGCTCAATCAAATTGTGGTGTAGGAACACAGTGACAACACCACCATGAAACACACAACGGATGGACTAACAAAAGCACTTAAATCTGTGCAAACCCAGTGTGATATCAAAGCTAGGTTTGCTACTACTTTCACGCTGCAGAATCGCTGTAACCCTTCCCCAGCACAGCAGAAATCTGTAGACCACAGGAAAATCACTTCGCTTACAAAGGCACTCTTCTGTCCTGGGTGCTCAGATCCCAGTCACGCAGTAAATAAAATCTCTGGTTGGAAAGACTTATTGAATGAGCTGCTCCAGAGAATTGAAATGCTTCATGTGTATAAAACCCTGCTTTGATTAATACTTTAGCTCCGCTTGTTCTAAGACTTTAGAACTTCCTGCAGGTGAGCAAGCCAGCATGAATAACCTCAAGGTTTTAAAATACTGTCAATAGATCTGCAATTACAGTACTCCAAGGCCACAGTGTCTTTGTGCTTGTGCATAAAGCTTGGCAAAGGAACAAAAATTAACAGCTGTAAGCTATAACTATTTTACCCTTGAAGTCTTGCACAGTAGTTTAATGAGTTCAAAGCACCTCTGTATCCTATTCACCCCATCTCCCCACTCTCATATACAGTAATATTAAGGGTAATGCCTAGCAACAATATTCACATATTCATCAGCCTCACATTTTTACTTTAATTTGTGTCCCTTTAACAGCCTAAGTGACTCTAATGAAAGGGAGAAAACCTTAGCACAATAAATCTGTGAAAGAAATTACAGACACAAACAAGAAATCTGAGGAATAAAGCAACTTGAGTGTCAGTAAAATAGTAAGAAATTGTCTGGTACTCTGAAGTACTGGCTGATCAACAGAGAATGTGCATTATTTGCCCAAGCACACCAGATAAGGAAAATTGCTTAAAAAAAGCTTGATGATTTCCTTAAATTGCACTTTTTCTAGTGAGAATGATGGAGAAACATCAAGTAGTAGATGCAGGACACTTTTGTCCATAGACATATAGAAGAAATAAAAAGGCTGGATCAGCTGGAGAAGTTAGATAACCATTAACCAAATCTGATAGATGTATCTCTTTTAAACTTTGAAAAGAGCAAACTAATTTTTTTAAGGCTCAAAACCTGAAAATGAGATTTACCCAGGAAGATTTTCTAACACACTGACAAGCAGCCAGTGTGATGGGTAAACTTTTCTTGTGCAGTTTCTGTTAGCCAGTCCATACTTTAATGAATAGTTTTGATTCATCATGTAATTTACTAACACTCAAGAGCATGCTGTACTCTGCCAGGCAGTAAGGGTGAAAAGAAATATGACCCAATGCTCTGATGCATATTTTCCTATATTGGGGACCATCCTTGGCAGTCCCAGCTGTCATAGGAAGTCTCACCTGCCTCTGCAGCTCAGCTTTGAACAATTCAGAAAGAGTAAATCCAAGCATAACTTCTAAAAGGTGAGAGGGGCAATATTTCCTTAGCTTACAGCCTACTATAAAATCATCTAATTCTGCATATATACACAACTTTTACCCAATTATTTCTAAAATGTGTCAATAAGTAATGCAAAATAGAATACAAAAAAAAATCTCATTAATTTACAATTGTAATATTTTCTGTATTCTACTGAAATCAAAACATTATAAGGAATTTTGATATTAAGCAACTTAAAGTTACCAGTCACTTTTGGAGATCTCACTTAACCTCATGACAATTACTTTTAGAACATAGTTAGAGCCTTAGTTTCTGGCACAAGACTGGTGAAGATTTCAGTGGGAGACGTTCATGCTCTTGATCAGAACCTCCAGCTCTTAGGCAAGAGTTCATTTACTGACTTTATTTTCTCTATTTTTGTAAGTCAATTTTGCCTCTCCCTTAATCTTAATGACAGGAGTCATTTTATTTGCTCCTCCAACAGTACATAGACCCTTTAGGAAGCTTTGGGTGGGACACATGCTGATTTTTTTAAAAATTATACTGACTAGCTGAACAGCTGAGTCATGACACCATCTCCATTTTCTTGACTTCCGAGGTTTGCCATTGTTCCCTTGGCATTCCCACCCTCCAGCAAGTCAAGCTTTGATGCAGAATTAGGAGTTCATTTAAATGCATATTAACAACTGAAAGCCCGTTTTGATGTGAAGTTCTATAAAAACTTCAATACTTACTATTTATGAAGCATTTAAAGTGATGTTAGTACTGTGGCTTCATTAGTTTCAACAGTAATTAATGTGTTTTCTGCTGGCATTAAAATTATAGCAACTGTTAAGAGGCACACTCTGGAACAATGCATCAGATACAATATCTGCACTCTCTGAGTTGCTTTTAAAATATCGATAGTGTTATAGAAGTAATTTCTCTTCCCAATCACATATCTAGAAAAAGGATTCTTCATACAGACCTTTAGGGAAAGCTGACAAGCTGGATTTTTAGCCCCTACAGACACTTCCAACCAGCCCCATGATGTGATTCTTCTCACACAGCTTAGCCAGGTCTTGGTTGTGTTCCTCCATCACTGGGCTGAGCACAACAGAAAAGCCTCCCCAGGACATATTTTGGTTCTAAAAGACATTAAATCAATTTTTTCTTCTGAGTGTTCAGCACTCCCACTGAAATCAATGACAACTGGAAGCAGTTAGCAATTCCAAGGACTGTGCTCTACTTGCTAAGTACTCCCAGACTGCTACAGAATACAGCATTATTTTTTAGTTACAAAGAAGCCAAAATTCACCCAAAAAGCTTTCTTTCTCTCTTCAGTCTAAATCACTTTTCAGGATTAGAATTCTCCTTAATAGCATTTATTACATTTTTTTTACAGCTGGAGTTAGAATATCTCCTTCTTTTTGAAAGTCTTATGATAGGCCTATTAGTCTGCAATTACTGCTATTCATATATTCAACTATTTATCATGCAAACAGCCTGCTTTTGCAGTAGGTGTCCATTTGATTTCTCTACTTATATTCATCTATATGTTTTGTGTCCTTAGTTAATCAGCAGGGATATCACTTAGAATTTGCCCGTTTGGGGCAAGAACTGTTTTGTGCCTAAAGTTAAGCTTATGGTGAACCCTGCTAGGTCTTAGAAGAAGGACTATGCATGCAGTGATGTTGAATTTAATCAGATTCCTGTGGGCAGATCCTGCACAATGTCTACATCATTTTGAATCAGACTTTGCAACAGCGAAATAATTACTAAGGAATAAAAACGCTTGAGAATTTTTTTTGCACTGAGTCAACATTCAGGAAGACCATAGGGCCTGATTTAATCTAATAGAAATTAGATTTAATGGATGACTGGTTGTAGGTCACAGGGACCTCAGTATCAGACTCACCAGGCAAGACATACTCTGTGCCTCAAAGGGATAAATGTCTCAGCTACAATATGCTTACCAGGTGTGCTGTGATAAAATCTGTGACCCAAAACACAGCCTTTATGCACAGGCCACTTCTAAGTGCTACAGGAATTTCGCACCGTTGAGGCAGTTCCATGAATAATAGTGTCAGAGAAGCAGAGTATTTCATTCATGCTTTGAACTGCAAGGGAACATGCAGGGCACGCTTACCACAGCTCCTGCCAGTGCTGCTGCTCTTGCCCCTTTTGCAATAGGCTGAGCACAAAGTTGCTGAAAGTCCTCAGGAGTTGGGCTGTGGCTTGTCACAGCATGGAGAAGGTGTCACACTGAGTCTCTATGTAAAGTCAGAAGTAGGGACTGCAGCAGACTCTGCACCTCACCTTTCAGCTCATAAAGCACTCTTCCTAGGAAGAAATTCTCCTTTAACTGCTGCAACAGTTCTAAGGAGGTGAAGGGAAAAATCAGCTCTGTGTTTTTCTGGTGGGAACAAGCAGAGATTTTAAAACAAGGCTTTAGCACACTGAAGACTTGTATCTAACTATTATTGTTTGCTAGTTGGAGGCCACCACTGGGAAAGGCCTTTTAAAACCATAGTGCAGCCATGCAACTAGTGTGTATGCAAAAAAAAATCTGCACAATAAATTTCCCCCTCCTATTTAGGGTACTGAGGTGTTCTTTTTTTCATTCTTCTTCTTCTTCTTCTTCTTTTTTGGGGGGAGGGGGGTTTGGGGGGGGTGGGGGTTTTTTTTTTTGTTGTTTTTTTTTTTTGTTTTGGTTTTGGTTTGGTTTTTTGGGTTTTTTTGGGTTTTGTGGGGTTTTTTAAAGAATTACAGTGATTACATTAAATTATATCAAACACTATCCTTTAAATCATCTTTAGTGCTTGTCTTCAGGTCCGAGGAGAACGTATATTTCATTAGCTTAATATTAATCTAATTTTAAATTTAAAAAATACAGTAAGTAAGTTTGCTAACAAATTGTTCTTATCAGAGACAGTCATCAAACAATAGTTTTTGTCTGAGAGACAGTTCTTGTTATTTCTTGTGCTCACACATATTGTTGCCAAAGTGAACTGTCCCTTACTGGCTGGTAGGCTCAGAAATGCTATCCAGTCTCATGGACAGTCCCACCCAAAATGAGAATTCAGGCCGATCACTGATATATCAAGGAGTCATATAGAAGTAAAAGTTGAAATTTCATGTGACAGAGGTGTGGCCTGTCCTTTTCATCCCACTGATTTTTTATTATAGGAGCCTTCGAGTTCATGGCATGTCTTCATAGCTCATTAGTCATGGTATATATCACTTGGCAGGGGCTGGATAGGAAACAAGTGGTTGGAAACAAGCTGAAATAAGAAAACAGTAAGAGCTGTTTCAGCTGGGTATATGTCTTGATTCTTTGATACATTTCTGTGAAAGTTAGGACACAGTGAGGAGCTCAGCAGACTGGAGAACAGTAAGGTCACAGACCTTGACACGATGCACGGTCATTCAAAACATATGGCAGCTGATACTTGGATGGAATGACAGGGTTGCCAGAGAAATATAAAAAAAAGCTGTGAACATCTATTTTTTGTTGTAGCCCAGAAGATGATTAGCTGAGTGGTGAACAGATAGAACTGGTGGTTGGTATCTGTTGCCATTTAACAATAGTGCTGGGCAGCTTAAGCCGAGGCACATTCAGCTGCTTCATCATAAGTATTTTGTTATCTAATAGGCAAACTCTGCCTCATCACCCCTGAAGCTTCATTTCTTGAGTCTGTTTCCCTTCACAGAGCCCTGTTTCCCCAAATGGCAGCACCATTCCTGTTTCTTGACCTTATCTTGGCTTTCTCTTTCAAACCTCCACCAATAAAATTCATAGCACCTGCATGTTCCATCAGTCTCATCAACAGCCTTCTCACTGTCCCAGAGAAGAAAATAAATCACAATTTTCTATGTGCACTTTCCATGTTAATTGTAGGAAGCAACAGTAAACTTGACTGAAAGAATATTCCTCTATTGCAGCTCATGCTGTGACTGATGTGAACATCATACATAAGCTTATCCTGCTTAAAAGAGTTTACTTCACAAAATAGCTTGGCATTTCTACTCATTCCAAAAACTAACCCACCCACCATCTTCAGCAAGGCCAACAATTGCTCACAGGTCAAGCAGCCTCCAGATATTACAACACTATCATTGTTGGTTGCATTAATAATCAGTCTACCCTTGTGTAGGAGAGATGAATTCCCTTTTACAATGACTTTGATATGAGCTGTTTGATTGAAGCAAGACATAGGTATGTTTTCAGAGACAAGAGAACAAATATGTGACAGACGTCAGTCATGTTACTTAATGCACTGCTGGAAAGAAACACACTTGAATGCTACAGGATAATAGTTTCACAAAGACATCCAGAAGAATATTAAGCAGAGCATGCATAATGGACCCACAGACAACCATTCAGACAGACGCAATCAGTAATCAGGGTTGCAAAGTAAACTTTCAGGACAACATGGCTTATCATTTGAAGGGTAGAGACAAACATTTTCTTGTTGCTTATCTTCTTTATTTACTGCTTGGTTGTTGAGCCATTTGTTTTGAGGGAAAGCTTGTGAGAATGCTGACAGGGTTGAGACTACCCAACAAGCCCTACAGTCAAGCATCCTCTGACAGCAGTGCAGGGAGGTAAACGAGAGACAAGACCTAGAATCATTTCCCTTGCACCTTACCAGGGTCTCAGTTTTATTTTGGGGAACTTGTGTCACCAGAGCCTCATGGTTTATTAATTTCTCCACCATGCCAGATATAATCCACCAAAAACAGATTTAGCTCATTTTAAATCAACTTTACTTCTCCCAAGAAGCCTTTCCTGTCTTTCTTTCTCTGTCACTGTCATCAACCCCGAGCAAGCAAAATGTTGAACAGTGCAGCAAATATTAGTTAGTGGTTTCTGAGCTGGCAGAACAAAGACCACAGTAATACCTGCCTTTACATAAAGTATGTCACTAGCAACAATAGAGAGGTAGAAGACATAGCTACTGTTTGCCAGAGGGTACCAATTTTTGGAAAAGGCAAACAGAAACGAGGCAACACTTCACACCACCTTCTGTGAACGAGAGCATTTGCTGGTTGCCAACCTCTAGATCTGTTTTAACCACTTGAGTCTTTGAATAGATATTTGATTCTCTTTGGACAGACACCTAATTAAACTACTACTGAAATTTATTTGGTCAATTAGGGAGAGATTTAAGACAGATACTAGGAACTGTTTATCTGATATTTTTATTCCCTAGTGATTGTACAGGTCTATTATGGCTCTTAAGAGAAAGTGGTAGCGGGAAATGTGATATCAGTATATCAGCAAAGATGTCAGCAGTGCTCAGATAAAGTCCTTGGCTTCAATAGTCTGTACACAGACACTTTCTTTTATAATGACTTTTACAAAGTGAATTCATGCAAAAGCTTTATTCTCAGGCTGTGTCAGTAGCACAAAACCCACACAGGATATCTGCTTCTTTTACTCAGGATGTGTATGAGGAAAGAGAAAAAAGATTGCTAAATTTGCTCTCTATTTTCCAGAAAACACTTTTTGTACCTGATTCTCTGAAAGGCTTCAGGTTGTCAAATATAAAATGAAAGAAGTAATCCTTCTACTTTCATTAGAAATTCTTAAATAATGGCAAAATTATTAAGGCAGAGCATAGTTAGCTGTTCAAGTGCTCAGTGAAATAGAACTCAAAAATAAATGTCCTTGTGGAATCCTTGTTACAGACACAAACACTGTTTGTTGTTGATATGCTTCCCATAACAAGAGTCTAAAAAACAAATACTTAAAACTTAGCAGCTTCTGGAACAGACAGCATAGTGTGCCAGAACCATGGTGTAGGCTTAAACATTTGCAGGAACTGCAAGAGACCTTCTGGACCATGGGTTTCAGTCATAATAAATCATCTTAAGGCATTATTTTCCATAATCTTGGAGGCATTTAAGTACAATCACATTACAGTAAACTCCTCTTTTCTCATCATGCAGAGTGTGAATGTAACTCACAGGGTGAACCTTCTCCAGGGACTGTGCAGTGGATAAAAGTGTTGTCAATCAGAGTCTTGTCTCACATGTTGATGAAGCTGGAGAGTAAAAAGAATGTAGGAAACACAAGGGCAGAGTCATGGTTAACAAAGTTACTGCTGAAAAACAGTATTCTTTCTGTAATGTTGTTCAGGTTTTAGAAATCAAACTCCCATTTTGGACAATGTCTCGGGACTCTGGGAATTAGTTCCATTTATTAGCCTTTGTTACGCCAGTTCTATGGCTGTAAAGTTGCATGTCTTTGGGATTTCCTGCTCTCCACAGGCTGTATTTCACCCAACACTACATTTCTATAGACCTAGTGGAATTTTATTGCCCAGCAGTCATAAAATGGTTTATTGCATGTGCAGTTACACGCACACAAACTCCAAAGATGTTATAACAACATTTTTAAAATTAAATTCTCTGAAAATCCAGATAAAATTGATAATCCCTGCTACTTTCAATAAGTTAAATTCTGCAAGATTTCACAGACATTATTTCCACTCTTTTCCACCTTTATACGCTGTTTTGTCTTTCCCTAATGAAAACAAAATAGAGTAACAGGATAGAAGGAAAATTTGGTGAGTTTCTTGAATCTGCAGGATATACTGCCCATAATGGAAGGCCTTCATTCATGATATATATTCTTCCCCCTTCCCACCAATAAGGGTCCCCAGTGCAAGTCCACTGAAATTAATGGAACAAGCCCTGTTGTTTTTAAGTAGCCTTTGAGTAGGGGATCTCGGTGGTTGTTTATTGGCTGGGTTTATTCTGTTTTTCTTTGTTGTATTCATACATAATTCCTTGGAATAATATGAGCAATTTTTACCTTTCACTGCTTTCTACATTTCCTCAAATTCTAATGCAGTGCATTTGCTACAAATGCAGATATCTTTTTTTAGCTCCATTTAATGTTCTGCCTCTGCATTTGAGCAGACCACTTTGTCAAGTCAGTGAATTTGGTACAACGAGGAGACAATTTGTTGCCTCCTTCTGGGGTCCCCAAAGACATCAATTAACTCAAAGCACGAGTTCTGACAGCACAAACAGGAAGAGTTAACCCCCCACAGTTATTCTTTATATTAGTCAATCCACCCTCCTCATTCCCTCCGTCCCTCTTCATTTTCCTTTCTAATGAACAGGGACAGATACCTCTTTCTACTGAGATACTTCCACTACAATGACAATTCCCTGGCTCTCCCCAGGTGATTTACTTTTCAAGCAGTGCCCACTTATTGATCTCTTCTGTGACAAATTTCAGCACATGCACAGTCCTGGCAAACATTTCTGGAGATGAATCCTTCCTGCTGTTCAACTAGGAGGATTATTTTTATGCAATATATTTCAAGAAATGGTTCCTGGTATAGAATCACTTTCAACAAACTGTGCAAGAATTCATCTCCTAACAAGTTAACAAGAATTACTGCTGAAATTCCTACCTTTATTATTGTTTAAATATATCTGTATAAAGTTTCATTTCAATTGATATTCTTTTGAGCTTTCACTCAGAAAGATTTTTAGCTTTTTTTTTTTAAGCCACAAAAACTTGTTGCTTTCTCATAGGGTATCTAGAACTAGAACTATTTCAGTTTAAAAACTGATGGCAAATATGAAAATGTTTTGTAGTTAAAATGTCAGGTAAAAATTACTTTGCAAGGAAGTCACCCATAATAAAATATTTCCTGAGAAATAAGCATGTAGTCCCTTCATTTACATACACTAAAAGTTCTTGCCAGTTCTTGACATTTCTTGCCAGTTCACCCTGACCAAATTGCACATAAGAATGGCCCAGGAGGCACATTACTATGGCAATGTTATGTATGATAAGTATTAGGGCCAAGTACGGAAAACAGAGTTGAAAATAAATCATAATTTAGCCTCAGAAAAACACCACTTTGTTTCTTTTTCTTCACCAAACAGTGGCTAGCGACTTTACAAGATCTGGTATAATGTCTTTCCCTGGAGTGGCACTAAATGCTTCTAGTCCCTGATTGTTGCTGCAAACACGTAACCTGAAGTATCACCTTTTCCAAAATACCTGACACACAACTCTGGGTTTTATTATCAAGAAGAAATTTTCCACAAATTGTTCCTGAAATTTTCCTAATGGTATCAGCTCCTGCTTTTCCCTGGAGAACCTAGACCCCTGATAGCCTGACCCTATTCCAAGGCACCTGGCTGCCAGAATAAGCATCACTTGAATCAAGTTTCACCTGGAACAATTTATACAAGCTGAATACAATATTCTTTTTATCACTGCTTTCTGCATTGCTGTATGTTGTGTTGCCCCTGACCAATCAAAAACCATGATCTTCCTTAAAGCAAAATTTTGCTTTTCCAACAAAGAGCATTCAGACGGTGGTGCCTTCTATGGCACCAGCACTCCATGTTCTTTAATTCTTTCCTTTCAAATGCTCCTTCTCATCTAATTCTTCAGTAAAATTTCCTTTTAATGCTTCCTCCTTTCTTCCAGCCACAGGATGACCTTCTCCACCCTGCTTAGCCTTACTTAGCTCCACAACATGCTTCTTCTTTCTACAAGCTCCACTGTACTTTGTTACTCTGTTCTCCTCTCTCTCCCTTTACATAAACATTTAAAGAAGTCATTTCAGGTAATTTAGAAAGTCTTACTCCTCAGCTTCTTTAGTCTTTCTCTCATGAATAGTCCAACTGAAGCAGTAGATCTTTTCACACAGCACAGCTAGGAGAATTTTTTCCCCAAAATGTTTCTTCTCTGACATGTTAGCCTGAACTTTTCACCAGGGATGGTTCCTATATCTCTAATTCATCCTTATAATTAACCAAGCAAACAAACTATCCTGACACCCCAAACCTCCTCACAAATACTGTAAGAACTTTTCTCTCTATTTAGCAACATGTTTACACCTTATCAATTAAAAAATCAAAGTTTTCCATGAGAAGACAAGTAATAAATAGTTGAAATTTAAACTAATTATTTATGTCAGGGTTGTTTGGATTTTTGTTTCTTTCTTTAATATTGGCTTCATTTTATTTAGATTGGGGTTTATCTTGATTTAAATAGTTAAGAAATTTTACACATCTTGAGAAATTACCCCAGCTCTGCAGACCTCATCTGAAAAAATGCAACAATCTGGAAACTATAGCAATATAAACCATGAGAAGTTTTTTTTTACCCTTCACCCTCCCCATTTGTATTGTAATCATATGTGTCTTTAAATCATTACCCCAGCATTTTCTATTTGCAATTCTGTTAATATTTCTAGGTTACTATTGGTAAAATATCTGACTGGAAGGTATATACAAATCTTACCACACATTGGGCAAGTTTTAGGCATCATCTACTTTTATTTAAAGCAAAAAAAAATAGTGCAGCATTTTGGTTCAAAGCTTCCTTTTAAATTCATTTATTGGCAGCGAATTTTTCAAATGTCCTGACACCCTGAAGTCTTCAAATAAGGATTCCTTCAGTTCATAGATTTAAAACTTCTAACAGTTTAAGGGAAACTTGCACAGATCTCCCAGTCTACGTAATAGAGTGAATCTGTTTCTATTTCCTTGCAGGGCCATTTAAGGAGAAAGGCAAACAGGAGGCTTTCAAAAGACCAAAGGTTTCTGCTCACTGTGTGTCACAATGGGAGCAGAAAGTAAAAGTGGAGCTGCACTTTCTCCCAAACTTATTTTACAGTCTGAGCCTCTGCACAAAACACGTGTCCTTTTGAAACACTCCTTGTTTTTACAGCCTGCAAAATGGCAGCAGCTCCCTCTGAAATTCACATTTGCCACTGAACTGGCAAAATTTCTAAGATGCTGCCAGCACCCATTGAAATGTGCTGCTGCCTCTGTCCAGCAACACACACAGCCAACCCACCCAGGCCATTCACAAGCAAGGAGAAGCAGCAATGACAAGGAGCAACTGCCACTGAAGCAATTAAGGAAGCAGGTGTAAAGCACTCCAACAGGGAACTGTGCAATTTGAATGTGATTTGCTCTCAAGAAATCCAGTTTAGACACCTCTGCTTTGAACTTTATGTGACCTTTGTGACCTGTATCTCTTAGGTGGGAAGGTTCAAGAAGAGAGGGAGAGGTTGTGCTTCCTGACACTCCAGAAGTGACACATGGTTCATTTACCTGATGTTTCATCTTCAGTGCTTCTAACACCCACTGCAACTAAATAATGCAAGAATTGAGCACGTTTTAATGAACTTTGAAAAGTTTTACATTTAGGTATAGATTCAGGAGGATTCTGCATACAAACCTGATTTCTCCTTTGAAATGTACATCAACACTCTAGCTTGCACATATACCCAGTTAAGCTTTGCATTGCAACAAACAAAATTAAGCACAGCTGAGGAACTGAGTGAAACTTTCCACAGAGAGCCCAGTGTAAACAAAGTAAGCCTTTACACATTCTGTCTTCCTTGTCATTTAAACAAAATAATTGAAAATTTTGAGGTGAAAATTTTTCACGTATCAGACCATAAAAAGTTATAAGAGCACTTCCAGGAGCTGAGATATGTAACACTAATGAGAATGGGGATAAAGAAGAGCAGCACTGTAGTGGCTTGCCCTACTGCTTCGTGCTGCCAGACATCCCCTCAGACCTGCAGTTCAGTTTGTGTCTACAAGAAAAGTGCAGGGAGGGAGCAGAAGCAGGGCTGGGGGAGAGAGGCAACAATATAGGAATGGGGAGAGAGTGGGAGGGTGATGGCAAAAGCCCAAGGAATGGTGGGAGTGGGAATGGAAATGGAAATGAGGGAGACAAGAAAGCAATAGCCAGGAGATCCACATAAAGCAGGTTGTGAATTACAGGGTTACGCATGGTAAGCCATCTGTCACTTCTCCTCAGGCAAGGACACTTGTTTGGTAGTGAGATGGATAACACTTGGCTGTGTTTCCATAGCAAGCATTCCCTTACTCCAAGAGTAACCAAATTTTAACTGGGACAATCCCGCTGCTTTTGAAGATGCATGGGAGGGCCATATGCTTTGATCAAAGCCATCTACACTACCAAAATCACAAAGAAGATGTCAAAGCACATCACTAGACATCCAGACTGCCTGTCACAGTCCAGTCAGCACATTCGTTCTCCATCCAAGACAGTCACAGACTCATCACATGATTGGCTCTGTGTCTGAAAAAGCACAGTCTTCTGATTTGTCAGTTTACTTCCTTCTCCACATAAGGGCATGGTTTTGATAGAATCTCTGTTATTATTATCAGATCTCCTACAGTTTAGATGTTTGCTAAACTTTACCCTCATTATTTGTTTTCTTCTTATGGAGCCACCCTTCTTTTCTGGTATTTGTGTTGTGCTGGTTTTGGCTGGTGTAGAATTAATTGTCTCCACAGTGACCAGTATGGATGGGACTATATTTTGATCAATGTTGATAATACAGAGATGTTTTTGTTATTGCTGAGCAGAGCTTGCACAGAGCCAAGGCTCTGCTTTTCATGCTGCCATGCTGGAAAGGAAGTTGGGGCTGAATGGGAGGTTGAGAGGAGGCACAGATAGGTGATCCAAACTGACCAAAGGAATATTCCAAACCATGTGGTATCATGCTTTGTACATAAAGTGGGAGGACAAAGGAGGAAGAGGAAGAGCTGATCTGCATTCAGAAAGGGGAGATCTGGCATCAGCCAGCAGGTGGTGAGCAATTGTATTGTGCATCGCTTGGGTTTCCCTTTTTATTGTCATTATTATTATAATCATTTACAATTATTACTGTATTTTACTTTATTTTCAATTATTAAACTTTTCTTATCTCAGCCTACAAATTTTACTTTGATTCTCCTCCCCATTCCACCATGTTTGGTGGGGAAGAGTGGGGGGTTTGAGCAAGCAGCTGCAGGGTGCTTAATTTCCAGCTGGGCTTAAACACCAGTTGCTACCACTTAGAAAAGCAGTAGCCAAGGATGGAAATCCCACTGCTACTGATCCTCTCCAAACAGAATCATAAAGTGAATTCCTGCCCTGAAGAGCAAACACATTGGTGTAAATGTATCCCTGTTTTTAGGGAGAAATCTACTGGCCAAGCAGAGTTCTACATTTGTTTTTTATTGTATTTTTTTTTTAATGATAGTGTATTTTATGTTAGAAGGGACATAGAAAGCCATTGGGTTCAAACACTGTTTAAAGCAGGGCTAGCTTCAAAGTTAGATTGGGTTTCCTAGGGTCTTGTCCAGCTGAGTTTTTCATTCCTCAAAGGATGGAGATTGCACAGGCTTTCTGGGAAGCCTTTCCAGTGTTAAATCAACCTCCCTGGGAAGAATCACTTTTCTTCAGAGGAATTTCCCTTGTTTCAGTTTGGGTCCACTGCCTCTTGTTCTGCTGTGCACCTACAAGAAGAGTCTGTTTTCACCTTTTTTATAACAGAGATGATGGCAAAAATTTGGTCTCTTTTTAGCCATCTCTTTTCCAGGTTGCAGAAATGCAGCTCTCTCAGATTCTCCTCATATGTCACCCACTCGATGCAAATGTTTGCATTTTCCTAATCTGTCAAATCTTAATGGAGTATTTGCACTGTTTGAAATTATGGGTCCTAGTGGATTTATCACAGTGGGTAATCCTGACAGAGACACAGTGAGCAATCAGATTCTGGCAAGGCCCTAAGAATCCCTCTCTCTGGTGAGGCAAGGGTTCCACTCCGAGAGCCTATCATACAGTTCAAGACAAAAAGATATCCAGGCATTTTTATTTTCTGGCACAATTTTTTTCCCAGACCTTGCTATCACTGAATTTTATCTTGATTTCCCACAAAGGGCACTGATTTAAAAACTCTGCATTCCAAATCTGATTACCACTTGTGCTGTTGTTTTCACCACCATATTTGCAGTGGCTTATTCCTCAACACTATGATTTGATCTTACCCTCAAAATATGCAATACTGCACCCAGGCAAGTACCTTGGAAAAAATCAATTACTACACATGCATGCACAAACTCAGTAGCTTTTCTTTTGATGATACACCACACTGAAGATTGCATATACAAGGGCAGATTGAGCTTTATAAAAGCACTTAGAGGACTTCACTGTTTAACAGACACAGACTAATCTCTTCCTCTCTGACAGTCAGGCTTCAGAGTTCACCATGTGTGCATACAGATACAAGATAATGAACAGATACTTATTCCACACAGAATTCAAAAGTAGAGTGGAAAATTCTCCCATTTCTACTGTGTGAAATTTCAGATATCTCCCTGCAGTAAGATAAATTGTTACACTATATGACTGTAGCTGTTCTATCTAGTATTCTTTCCCACAAGTGAATTGTGTATCTTTCATTATAAGCCATTTACAGTCTTACTTGTGAAAGATGTGCCTTTTCAGTCCTCCCTTTCTCCTTAAACATAACACAACAGTGCAATGAAATGTTTGACCATTCACTGCACATACAAGTCTATCTCTTTGCACAGAGAATGAAAACTGCTTCCTACAATTTGAAACATTTTCACAACGACTCATTTTGGTCTTCTAATCAAACAAGAGAGTGTGCTTTATCATTTGATTTATTCTGAGTGCTTGAAATGAGCCAGCTGCTTAAAGGGAAGTTTGTTGACTTCCACCTAAATTCTTATCTGCATTAGATGACTAGTAGTATTATAACAAATAAATAACTTAATAAACACAAAAAGGGCTTATCTAAATGTAGTTAGTGAGAGTTATCGAACCAATAATTTACCCTTAGTTTTCTGAAAAAGATAAAACTATGCTATCTCACTTAAGTCACCAGGGAAATTAACTCCTCCCCTATCAAATCTCTTACCAAGTCCACTCCCATTGAATGGGTGCTTGTACCTCCTTTGATTATCTCCTTTCTGTAGACACCTAGAACAACCACTCAACAACCTTTCTTATTAATTTTGCTTTTGGAATGTAAGAAAGTTAGAGCACTGCTTCATTCTGCTCTCTTTCACTTGTCCTTTACACAGAAAAAGAACTTTAAACCCTATAAATATTTTAGGTTGTCTCAGAAGTTTTCTTTCACCACTGCCAACCATGGAGAATTAAATAGGTCTCATTTTGTGCCAATGAAGGCAGGATTAGGAATTCAGAGTCAGACAAATGAGTCCCAGAAAGGTCCCAAAGAGGTTCAGAGTGATTCTGCTTATACAAAGCACTGTTGTTCATCAGATTTCCCCTCCTGTGAAACCCCCAGACATATAATACAGGTTCTCATACAGATTTTCAGCATCGGTCAAAGTCATTCTCACTTGCATTGCAATATTCACGCCTCTGTTTACAGTGCTTTAGGTTTTTAAAACAATTGGGTTTGGTTTAAAAAAAAAAGAAAATAAAACCAAGAACCCATGCCAGCCTGATGTTCACCTTCAGAGTCAGCTCATAAATCAGCAAGATCAAGATGGCAGCAATTCTCTCCAGAAATAGTTGTAATTCGGACTACCTAGGAAAGACATTTAAAACTTCTCATGTCACCAAGTTCTGTGTTTAGATAACAGTGCACCTATCTTAATCTTGGAATTTCTAACTTGAAAATTTTTCATCTCTCTGGTAGTTTAAAAATAGAAAAATACAGCACTGGCTGTCTAATCAAAGATGTTTCTGAATTTGCATTTTAGAAAAAAAGAGGAGTTTATAAATCCTAAAGACAATTGATTTTTTTCCAGGAATGAATTTCATGCAAATGAAAATATTAACAAAAAACCCATGCTTCTTCACCAGCCAAGAGCCACAAGATGAGAGGCAGCTATCATTAGAAGTGAAAAAAACACAAACAAGGTAATGTGCATCTGGTTAAAAAATTTGAACCTGATCTCTCTCGGGATATGACCAAGCCTTATTCACCACTTATTACTTCTTATAAATTCACTTACTGAATTATGTAACATAAAGAAAATCAAGGAACTCAGAATGTATATCTAGTTTATCACAACAATATTTAAAATATTATTTATATAGAATCTTAAGAGCTTGACTGCAAACAGATGCTTCCGCACTGAGGGCAAGCATCCCTGAAGGTGATAGTAACTTAAACATCTCATCTGAAGCACACAGGTTTGTCTTGTTTTATAAAGATTAATATTAATGATGTTTTAGTTTAAAATTAAATTACAATTATTTACTTGGATTTCTAAGCATTAACCATGGTTAAAACATTCTGATGGTCAACCTTTAAACATTAGCACTCAAACACTTTCAAAATTGTCAGAAAGGCTTTCCTGATGTTCCTGTCTTTCTGTGGATCATTTGGGTTCATCCAAAGGCAAGAGATGAGTTCATGGAGTTTAACACTAAAATGTCTGCATTTGTGTTGAGCCATGAATGTGCTGTAAGAAGGAATATCAGGCTTTGCTAAAAAAAATCAGCAATTAAAACAGCAATAGAATGTAGAGAAGTGAATATTTATATTTGGCGTCTTCCTCACACCAGATATTAAAAAACATTCTGTGCAACATCAGCAAGTGCAATGTCTCATTTATTTGAAGTCCAGCTCTCCAACTACAATCCTTTTTCTGTCTCTGGCACATGCATACTGATGCCACAGGTATCTACAGGTTACTTGCACAGATTGTCACAGCAGATTTTTAATCTATAATAAAGAATGAGAAGTTTGTGTTGACTGAAAAGTAATGAAACTTTCTGTCAAGATAAATTTTACACATTAAATGTGCTCTGGGTTTAGATCAATGCTGATAGTGTCAAATAAAACAAAATACTACAAGGGAAGATTCACAAAAATTGATTGTGGCCAAAATACGCCCCAGCACTGTTAAGAGGTTTACTTCAGTAATGTCTGTGGTCATTGACTAGATCAATGAAACTCATTCTTTCAACAGCATCCAATTATCAGTTTACCGTGGAGTGAGCTTTCTAATAAATCAGTATACTTTACATAAAAGTAGACAAAGCTTCAATGAAACTTAATAGCAAAATATAAAAATATTTTGGTTCCAGGAAACAGGGGTTTCTATCACACCCAAGAAAAAGGCCATTACTTGCCTTATTTAAGGCTGGCCCAGACGTAGTAACATTTCGAGGCAGTAACTTTCTGTTGACTCGTTTATGGTTAGCAGGGTAATAGGGTTTGATTAAGCACTTAGGACAGGTGATCAAAATGCTTCAGTCATATTTACAGAATAAAGAAATGGCACACACAGCGAGTACCAAACAATATAAATTCAGGCATGGTATCAGATAGTCAATTAAAAGCCACTTTCCACAGTACAAGTTCTGAAGTGCTTTCTTACCAATATTACATGCCTCAGTTGTGTGTTTTTCCATTTTCTTGGGTAAACAGGCAGTCAGCAAGCATTTGAGCTTTAAAGCAGAGCTGAGTAGAGTGGCAAACTTCAGGTCCTCCATAGCTACTCTTCTTTGTGCTCTCTAAGAGGCAATGGCATGAAGAACCCTCAAAGCTTCATGCTGCCAGTAATAGGTCAGAGACACAGATAAACTTGAGCACCACACAATCTGTGTTTGTCACGCCACACCTGTAGGGCAGAGGTTTTCTAACTGTCTCAGAGTTGGGAAGTCAAAAGAGAGAGAGATGAAGGACCAGATCCGGGCTTATGAAGGTCAGTTTAGAAATCCCAGCTGGCTGTCACATAAGACCAGGGGAAACCAAACAGACATATCTATGGAAAGCATGCAGCACTGACAGCCAAAGGGCTGAGTCTCAGAAGATCCAAATTCACCCTGATTATATGAGGTTTGAAGATCATCTAAAAGGAGATGTTATTTGAAAAAATATACCAGCAATTTAACCCAATTCAATGCTGAATGGACGTCTCTGTAGTGATTATAGGCAGAGAGAGGCCAGGAATGGGACAGAGGTACCTGTGTCCAATTCCATTTCCAGAAGCCTAAAGAGAGGTTTATAGAGTGCAAAATGTCATCAATGCCTCTTCTGCTCCTTGCAGAACATGCATGTGTACATCCAACACTACTTGGTCCATATTTTTACACCAATAAGCCATGTTCTGTTGTTATAATTTCATTTCTGTCATGGGTGCTGTCATTTACCCTTTAGTGTGCTCCAGAGTATTCCACAAAAATGTAGATTGCATGAGATAAACTGTGATGTCACTGCTGGTGTGTTTGGCCCCTGCATTCACGGCAGGCCTGGTGCCGCTGCCAGGCTGGCTTCATTGCACTGCTGGAATCACGAGGAGCAAATCAAAGGAAGGTGAGCCTGGCCACTGCTCTGCAAGGAGCAGAGCACTCTGAAAAACCTCCCTGGTGCTGCACTGCACCATTCTTCCTGTCTGAGTTCTGTTTGCATCACCGGGGATGTGTGTGGGGGCTGTGTCACATGCCCCGGGGGCATCTCCTGCATCACAGCAGCCGCTGCACGAACTTGGATGAAAGAGCTGGAAAAGGGCAAACCCTAAAAGCCAGTGGTTATTTTGTCTAGCGAATGGAGTGAATGCCAATTATTTAAAAACCTAACTGATCAATTAATATTGATTCTGCTTTGCTTCCCATTGATTACCAGGCTCAGTGTAAGAGAGAAAAAAGAAATTGTTCTCTTGTATCCTTGATCCTGAGGTATAGTTGTGGCAGTTTGGCATGCAGCAGTAGGTTGTTCTTCACAAAATCTACACAGAATACAAATTCCTATTGACATCAGCACAAAAAAAGTCTGATAACTTCTTCATCACAGGTTTTATTGTACTGAAGAAATCCCCACAAAATGTATTTCATTTTATGCGTACCAGGGGTGGTGTATTTGAACAGAAAACTCCATGGCTGTGGGAACTACAAATTGCTGACAAAAAGTTATCAGTCTATCAGACACTGGAGTCAGTGAGTCATGAGTCCTAAGACTGGTATTTGAGGGGATATGATATTTATTTAGTGGATAAATTGAATTTACCCATGAAGAAGGGAAGATGGGAATGGTGAGCATCCTTTTCAATGGCAATAAACGCAGCAAGATTCCTGTCTCCTTTTAGCAGCAGATTTTTTGTTCTTCTGTGCATCTTTTTGGCAAAACTACTGCTTTAAAAAAAAAAGTGTTTTAATGCAGTGAGGCAAATAGATGAGAAGATAAGAGACCATAAAAGTTCACAAAAATCAGTTGTTTATCAAAGACAATGCAGTGAGGCATGTTATGATCAGTGAGCAATACTTACAGGTTTTTTGGGGATGATACAAGCAGATGAAATTCTCATGTAAGTGGAAACCTCTGAACTTAATCACTCAGTTATGGGAAGAACCCAAAAAAGGCCCTGAGCCTGGTGTTCCACTGAGCTGGGAAACACACAATAGCTACCAGTGAATTTAGTCCCCTTGCAGTCTCCAAGCCCACACTTTGATGTATTTATTTTGTCGGATTGCTCCTAGGAAAATTCTTATTTTCAATAAGCAAGTAGGTATTCCTATTTTCAATAAGTACTCTTATTTTCAATAAGCATTCCTATTTTCAGTAAGGTCCTAGGTTTCTCCTAGGAAAGTTCCTGTTTTGGATGGCTCCTAGGAAAATTCCTAGCTGCCAGAGCAGCTTTAAACAAAGTCTAAATCACATAGTTGAAGTTACCTGTGGAAGCACAGAAGTTTGAACCTGGCTGAACCTGGATTTTAAACCTATAGAACACCTAGTCTGGGCAAAACCTTATTTATTTTCAGACATTGGAAACAAAATGAATACCTTGTGCTCTAGATAAAATACATTGACTCTGTGGTTGTAAACAGTTACACGATGCTCACACTAAATGTTCTGTGTCTTCCCACTGAGTTTCAGTATTTGCGGGACCCACCCACAGCTGATGTAAAAATCTGTGCATACAGATACCTTCCTCATGAAGCTTAGAAAGGAGGTGAGCAGGGCACGTGCACCTCTGCTGAGGCTCGGAGCAAGCTGTGGCTGTTCTGTGCTTCCCCCAGGACACACAGCAGTCCCTAGAAGGCTGAGCTCCTGCTCTCCAGCTGCAGCTGTGTGTCCTGGGCATGGAAAAGATGCACCCCCACCCTGGCACCCCAGCCAGTTAGGAGGATAGAGATGACAACCCCTCAAACCCCTTGATTTCCCTTGAACCTGGGAGTATACAGAGGTCTTAGAATTAGACTAATGATGACACGGTACCTTCAAAAAGTCCTGACATGTATTTTAAATGTCTAAATATGAGCTTGCCTGATTATGTTGGAAAGCCATCTAAAAACTCCTTTCTCTATGTTATACTCATAACTGAAATAATAAAATATAGATAGACATGTTCTCTGATAAACTGGTTTTTTACATTTTAGCCCTAAACTTCTTTCAGATGCTTACATATGCATATTTTCATATTATAGTTTTCATCTTCTTATATTTTTTCCTCACAGTTTCAGTTTCTTCTCTTAAAAAATAGCAATTATTTAAAATGCAATAGCTTTCACTCAATTTTGAAGCACATCACTGAGATATTCTCGAAACCATACTGTTCCATTGCCTGTCTATACAAGATCCATTTATACACAGATAATTAGATTCCAACACTAAACCATCTTTTACCTTGCCTATTAAAATAAATTTATAACAGACTGATTATATCCCCCCTACAAGGTACATACAAACAAACTTAAGTGAAATTGTTTTAAGTTAGTTTAAAATCAGCACCAAGATAAAAAAGGATTTAGAAAATAATTATTTCTGTTGCATTCTTATAGCTTACTGTGAGAAGCAAATTCACAACATCTGTGAATCTATATACAGACAGACGTACAGACACAGATATTTAGCTCTCATTAGGAAGACGTGAAGGGTCTCTTTTGTTTTGATCACTTACCAGCATTTCTATGTCATGGAGCATATTTTTCATGTAAGGCTTCTGTTAACAAGAACTTTTACAGATTTCTTCTGAGATGATGTAAGAAAATAGCCAGTTTTCATGTCTTCCTTAATAAGGCATGATTTTGCTAAAAACTTCTTGTTATTGTTCATATTTCCATGCGTATAGCTTTATGCACTAGAGATTTTTTTATCCAAGAATCCTAAGGTATTTATAAAATTAAATTAAAAATCACAGAGCTAACATGGACCAGTGATTTTGTGGGATGTGGGTTCTTACATATTTGTCTCATATGGGAAAACAAAATGACAAGTTATGGTTTTGGCTATGAAGTAATTTAGTAAAAATCAATTAGTAACAGATATTTGTAATGACCTAGTGAGAACATAGCTAGGTGACATACTGTTTCTGGTATCAATGCCCTGGATAATCCATGACTTGTGCAGTTACTTCCAGCAGCAGCTAGTAACTGGTACTCCCTGATTCACTCACTCTGAAGTGTTGAATGTGTTACTTCACCACCCTGACCTGCTAGCACTTGTCGAAGCCCTTGCTGTAGTCAGAAGTAGAGCCTGAAAAGTAATTTGAAGATACAAAAGGCAGAGTTCCTTGGAGGAGGATGTTGGCTGTTCTGTCAGAATAATAATTGTAGCAATCATAATCAAGATATCTGAATTTTAGTGTTAAAATGAGAGACTAATTCTGGCTCTACGATGTGTAGGAACAGAGCAGGACACAGGCCCTTGAGGACTGGATCATAGTCACAATTTTATAAGCTTTTCAGTCACTTAAATATTTTGATGAAGGAAAAAGGTGGATGTGTAGCTCCAGAGACAGAAGAAAAGCAGCTTCCAAGCTGCATGTGAATTGGAAGTGCTGCAGTTGACAGGGCTGGGTGTGTACCTTGGTCACCCTTTGGCTTAGAGCATTACACAGTTACATGCTGAAAATTGTCAGCAGTGTTTAACTTGAAGCACTAAGGAAAAGGATTCACCTACTTGGAATCAGACACTTGCAAACAGTTGACCAAAACCTTTGTGTACTTCACTACCACATAAGAAATGTTAGCTCTGTAACGAGTCATAGGCTGTACCCCACATGGATTCTCTGTTGTTTAATAATAGAATTTATACTACAGTCATTTTCTCTGTGGGGATTCTAATACATTTCTTTTTTCCACTACAAAAACATCTATTTTCATGGATTTCACTGGAAATTCATATAATTGAGCCATCTTTCATTGTTACATCTGTTTCAAATTGATCAGCGAGTTAAAACTTTGGTAAAGGGAGTCTCTGGGCATCCTGGTAGAAGTATCACATTAGCCTCATTTCCTTAAGGAGGCAGGTTAAAAATCCACATAAACATCTTTCCAGGTATGTTACTGACCAAGTAACACAAAAGTCTAAAATAAACACATATCTGGATGGAATGCAATAATATGTTAGGATCAGCCTATTTAATTTGGTTGTCTCTGTGTTTTGCTGCAATTTCTACATGGCTACAAGACATGGCAGAATTGCGTGGGATGCTGATGCTCTGCTCCAGCATGTGAGGGGTGATCCCAAAAAGAGCACCAGAGATTCAATAACACTGGGCCCTGAATTGAGTTTCTGGCAAGAAATTTAAAAAATCCGTGAAGAGGTTCTTGTAACACTTGTTGACATTTATAAAATATGAGATAATGTATCATCAGGGAAATGTTGATGGTCTTACCTAGAAATAAAGTTGTTATTAGAATTTTTATAGTAGCTAGGGAGCTGTAGCAAGTGAGCTATACTATCAGTTGGCTTGCAAATATGCTTCATGTTTGTGTTCCTAAGGCTGCTTCTACTGCAAAATTAACTTTTATCTTCAACTAAGTAATTTTATCATCAGCTAAGTCAACTAAATTCCTGCTTAGCATTTGCAACATTTCAATACCTTGTGTACTTAGGAAATTATTACCAAAACTTAATGATCATCAGTTTCCATACTTCCCTCTTGCATTGCTACAAAAATAGTATAGTGAAGGTAACAGCTGAAAAAGCTTTGTATTGATACAGTGAGAACACCTTGATAAAGTGAAATATGCTTGTGCCATCAGCCGAGAACAGAGAATTGGTAGAAGCATTACTGGGAAGAAGAAAATCAGATTAAATAATTAGTGTCAATTAGCCCAAGCAAATAATTCTATAAACAATTGGTCTCTAGTGCCCTGTTTAATTATATGAGACTTTCATCGCTTCTTATCAAGTCTGCTTTGATTTATGTTAGACTCTTGAGCATCTCAGAAGTATAATTAATTATTGTCTTGTAAATAAACCTTTGGTAATTAATGGCAGCAGAAAACAATACCACTATCTTTTTTAAACTATTCCACTATGGAACTATGAATACATGAAAACTATTTCAGGTTTCAGGATAAAAGAGATCCACACTGCAGCAAGAGATGTGATAGTTGTAACTAAAGGAAAATTTGCTAGAAGCAGTAATACACTAACTACAATTATATTAAACAGCCATTCCGTGTTACTTACTACAGCTAGTGCACACCTTTGTAATCTGGCTTTAGTCTGTAATATCTGTTTTACTTATATTCAATTTGCAATCCCTAAACTAAAAGAAAGTAGACAGTTAATTATTTTCAGATGTAGGCAGCAAATACAATTTCTGCAAAAGAAATTTATTGCTAGGATAAACTTCTCATTAAATAACAGTACCTCAGAAGTTCTAGCACCATCAATCCTTCCTTGATATAAGAATCTCAGCTAATCCCAGAACTACATGAAAACAAGTAAATATGAAGAGAATGGAAAATCACTTCAGTTGCTCAAATAAAGCATAGTACATAACCTGAATTGTTCTATTTGAATTTGTAGGTGCATCTCCTGTAAATCACTTGATTCTTTGATTCCTCTATTTGATAGTTTTGTTACACTTGGAAAAATAAATGCAGTATCCTTTGCCCTGAGTAGATTCCCATAGCTAATGCAAGCAATGGCACAGCAAATAAATAGGCACTGAAAATCATCCGCTAATATAGATGTGTAGTAGATATTTTCTAAATTCATTGGGAATTAGATGAATTTCAAAAATGCTAATAGCTGGTCCCTACTGTATCTTAAACCACACATAGCAGTACTGGTATCAGTGAAGAGGTATGTTCTTGGTTTTGGTCAGGGATTGCATGTTACACCATCACTGTACCTTAGCAGTTCTAGCAGTGTTGGAGGCTTTTGATTACATCAAAGAGTGCTAAAACCTCAGCCCTCTGAGACTTAGGAATACAGCCACATGACCACTGGAATACAGCCACATGACCACATCATGGGCCACTTATTGCCCAGATGCTGTGGCTGCCTTTCCCTTTTTTAATTCAGATTTCTCTCCCACAGACATTGGGGAAGATGAGCCTAAGGATGAATATAGGGAAGAAACGTGGCCAGAGGAACAGTGCATTCATCACCACTTCTATCCCAATATGATATGCAAAGCTGGACATTCCTGAAATTTTTGTTACAGCATAGTGGGGTACTAGTAGGCCGTTTTTTTAACCAGCTGTCAAAATTGAGCTTGATTCCATCATCTCTACAAACCTTCTGCAAGAAGTATAAGGATGGTGTCATGTTGTTCCTTTGCCTCCACTCTTCTGGATTGAAGACCAGCTTCCTCAGCCTCTCCTTGAAAGGCAGGTGATCTAAGTCCCTGACCTTCATAACCCTCTGCTGGCACCTCTCCACTTTCTACACATGCTTTCAGAACAGGAGAAGCCAAGGATACAAATATTCCCAGTCCAGCTTCATTAGTACCCATTATAATGGGATGAAAAAATTTCCTGTTATCTACTGTCCTCAGTTCTTGCAGTATGGCTCAGGAGCAGACTTGTTTTATTTGCAGTGAGCACAAACTGTTGGCTCATACTCAGCCTAGTGCCACTGCGCAGGGGCATCTTCAGCTCTCCTCACCTGCACTGATGTGTGACGTTACTCAGGACTCTGCACCTCTTGCTGAACTTCACAGATTTTATGTTGGCTCCATCCCTAAGTTTCTCAAGGCCCCTCTGACTGAGTGCCTTCTGCTTGGCATGTTAACTAATCCTCCTAATTTTCTAAGAGCACCTTCTGTTATATCACTGCTGTTGATGAACACGTTGAACCAAGCCAGCCCCATTTCAACGTCATAGTGGCTGTTTTATCATCAGCTATTAATTAAACATGAAGTCATCAATAAATGCCTGTGGGTTCAACAGCCAAGACAAAACCAAAGGCATTTAGCAGTCTCCTATGCCAGAGAGCTGGGGGAGATGGCATGAAAACCTCACTAAAGCCAAACTTTATATCCACCAGTCTTCCCTGCTTCATACAGCCAGTCATTCCATTATATCCGGAAATCAGTCTGGTCAAGTTTGATCTGCTTGGCATTTGCACTAGAAAATTAATCTCAAAGGTCTAAAACCTTCCTGGATTCCTTGCACAGTTCTATGCTGCCTTCCCTACAACTGTCTTTGTGGTTGAAATCCCAAGGAGGGTGAATGCCTGTAGTCAGAATATTTCTGTAGCTGTTTGGAAAAGTCTTGTCCACTCCATGCTTCAGAGTTAACAGATGTGTGGAAAGCTGTCAGGCTTGATCTTGTATGGAAATGCAGTTCTGCACTGGGAATTGAGGAGGCTGTTCTCTCCTAGGATTAGGATCTAATTCCTTTAATTCTGACTGCCTTGTTTAAAATCAACTTCCTAAAACATAGAAATAACTAAAAAGTCAAGGAAAATCTAGTCAATGAAGGAAGCATTCCCAGAATAAATTGTAAATGTTATACAGAAAGCCAGAATGGTCACAAAAAAGAAATTGGTATAAATGCAAATGCTGAGCCAACCCAAGCATGACAAAGTCTGGGAGACAACACTTCAGGTACAAGTTCAGAACACTGTGTTATGCAGAGAGTTAAAGCAGACAGCAGGCACAATGACATGTTAAATTACCCACATGATGTATAGCTTAATGAACCCCCTTGTGTTGATCATGCTTGGCATTAATCAAGAGCCATGAACAGATTCCCTTATTTTCTCAATGCTGCTCTGATAAACTGCAATTTCATTTAACCTTGGACAGGAACTTTAATAGCTTCCACGGGACAACTGTCAATACTTTCCCGGGTATACAGTGATTAAACTGCAACACAAGATGCATGTCATGAATTTTCTTCATTTGAAATTAGAATTTTCATTTTTAACAACCATTTGCATAAAATATGCTGAAAGTATGGAAATATGTAAAGGCTTGCAATCTTCCTTAGATAGAAGCACACCAAGACAAAGGTTTTTTAAAAATAAAACAATTAACTACAATTAACAACCATAGTTAACATATTGAGAGCTTCAAATAACCCTGTGTTTGGGAAACAAGACAACAAAAGACAACAATCCAAAGAAGGGCTTGACAATATCTCCTTAAGTTAGCTCATTATGCATCAGATATTAGACATTACACGCTCCTTTAGCAAAGGCAATATGTAGAGGCTGAAGGTGGGTTGTTCCCCAACTTCAGTGGTTTCTAGAGACATCTTTGGGTATTTTTTTTCTCTAAAAGCAGTGCTTGTTATTTCCTGAGCCCAGCCTCTCTGCCCCAAAGGCACCATAGAAAAAAGAATTACTAGAGTTACCGAGTAGACTAGGTCCACTCAGTCTGCAAGTTACTGGTCCAGGCAGTCAAAGGAAACAAAAAATAAAGCAAATACAGATTCAGTGCCTTTCCTAGGTGATCTGTTCTAACAGAGCTCTACAAACAACTCTTTTTTCACTATTTCATTTAAAAGATATCTTCATTTGTTGCCACTGATGACAATGAGAAAACAAAACTGGGTCACAAATGACTGAGAAATTCGTTATTTTTAATTCTCAAAAATCTTCATTATAGTTATAGATTACAATTACAGGAACAAACAAACTACAAATGCCTCTACTTAGACATCATCAGTTAATTTTGCAATTTTTTGGTGCGTTGTTTATTCTGCAAAACCTGAATAATCCCAATACAGGAGAAAAAAAACATTCTACACTTTCCCCGATTGCACTGGTACCAGTGAACAGCACTGCAAAGAATACTGGTAGCAAAGTGTTTGCAATAGCACCAGCTAAATTGCCCTGGTGTTGACTGATGTGGGACATTTAGCAGCAGTGCACAGAAACCACACAAAATAGGGAATGAGTAGGAAGCAAACCAGAGAATGAGAATGATTCTATCAGAGTTGTACACAAGTTAAAATCAGAGATAGAAAGAAAAACCAGGAATAGGGTGACCAGGGTCAACATAAGCACATGATTTTGCAGCTTATACTAAAAAGCTGTATCTGTGAAGGTAGGTAAAGGTAAAGTTTCCAAACCTTCAGAAGAGGATCATTACTCTCAGGCTGAAATGCTGTCTTGGAGAATTCCCATTTCTGCAAAATGCTTCATTTATAGGTAGAGGTGTAAAAATTCTTCACTAAGAAGGAAAAGTAAAAAATAGCAAAACATCCTGTTGCCAGTTAAAGGCAGAGTGAAACTATAGAGTAAGGTAGCACTGGAAATAGTTTACAGGGTTAGTGCCTGGAATGTGTACAAGCTTTCAAGCACTTGTCCTGATTCAAGCAGAATACAAACAGCCTGAATCCCAGCTCTGACTGCTTTTAAACCATATTAAATCACCAGCCATACATACAGCTAGTTCCCAGCCTAGAGTATGAAAGAATTGGTTTTTATTAGAATATGTGTTTTGTTACAACTATGAGGTAACAGTGGCAATTGATGCCAATGAATCAAACACTTTTTCAATATCTCAAAAGGCCTTCATCACAAAATGGACCTGGAAAACCCTGGGCAACCACAACATCTCTGGTGCAAACCTATTATGGGCTCAGAAAGTGCACTGCATTAGCCATCAGCAAACAGGTGAACTTAACACACCAAAGAAACAAAAGAAAGGCAGTGGCAGTGTAAATGTGAACAAAGCAATTTTGATTTCCTAGGGCTTTTCTTTTTCCCACAGCTTCTCCATGAGCTAAGCTTAAAGTTCGCCCCTCTCACCAAGAAAAATATGATTCTGTACTCTATATGCTGAAAAAAGGGCAATCTTTAACTATCTGGAGACTTGATACTCTATTTAAAGGATTGTAATAACTGGACAGCACTTCATATAAATTTAGAGACTGATGAAAGGATGCCTCGTACTCCACTAGTACATGATTCACACATTCCCAGCCAAGACAATTGTGTGCTCTGTTCTCTTGCATAACACATGCTACAGGAGTTCTCCCAACAATTTCTGTCTCGAGCCACAGTTTGTGATAAAGCTGTGGTGTACCTTCAGAAAAAAATACAGGTTTGATTTAGTGTGTATGAAATTGACTGCATCCTTTGGCAGTATTTTCCACTGGTTAATTATTCTGCTTCCTCAGAAATTTCCAGTTTGAAAACTGCTGACTTTGATATCTGTCATGAAATCACATTATATGTGGCCTTTTGTTTTGTTTTGTTTTTAAAGAATCTTCTTACCTCAGCTAATACTTTACTATGCAGAGGGTTATGGACCACAGTCAAATTGTTTCTTTACCTTTACTTTTTAAATCATCTAAACAGATAAAGTTCCTTTGGGCTGCAGCTGTAAAGAGCACTTTCCAAGTCTCCAATCATTCCTGCATCTTTTTTCTGAACCTGCTCCAATTTTCCACTATCCCTTTAAAAAGTTATTATCTTAATGGGACACAACATTCCCATAGCAACCCTGACAGACAATTGCTACCTATCAGTGATAGCCAAATCTAGGTACCTCTCTAATATCAAAAACATAAATTAAACTAAGAGAAAAAATGCATATGAAGCTGACTTAGAAAGAGTTGCTTTTAAATATTACTAAAGAAATCTTTTTACTGGCAATTTAGCATCCCATCACAGTACAGTAAAGCCAGAAATAAATATGTAAAAGTTTTAATTTAAAAAGAACAGCATGAAGCTTGAAGGCTGATTTAACAGATACTGCCAAGCTCGATCACCTGATGTTAAGTTGGAAAACGTTTCCTTGCTGCCATTAGGGAAACACTGTTGGCTACGAAACTACGGCATAACTAATGTTGTAAGATTTTACATTTATTGAAAAAGTAAGACTCCTGTTCCCTAACCTAAACCATCTGACCAATCAAGGTGGAGAATCAGGCCAAAAGAATGAGCAGTGAGCAAGAAAACTTGGAAGGTTTCTTTCATCATGATGCCCTGTGTACTCCAGTCTAATAAAGACAAGAACCTTGCAGTTAAGCTGTACATCCTTTGAATAAGGAACCTTTAAATAAAAGGGAGTTTTTCCATTTTCCTTTTCAAGTAGGGAATACATTCTATATCTCATGACAAACCTAAGGAACTACAAGAAATGCTGGCTGTGACAGCTGTAAGGCTACCTGAACGTTTCTTTTCACACAGATATTCATAGGCTTTTTTGGGACAGATTTTGTGATCTTTGGCTCTGCTCAACTCTTCCAATTTATTTGGCTAAGATTATAAATTCAAAATCCCTGAATTATCTTGCCCCATATTCTTTCAAATGCATCTTGTGAAAGGTTGCCTACTGTGGTCTGTAACCCTCTGCCTACACGGGTAGGAAAGTGGCGGTTTCCACTGACCCTTTTACCCTTCCTATGGGGTTTCTATAGACACCAATTTTTTGCACTGAGGGGACTGGTGGAAACACCAAGGGAGTTGGTGGGAGACCTTTGCATCCTGATGTTTCTAACCATAAAATAACTTCAAAGATTTGCAAGAGATCCCAATAGTGGGAAACTCCCCTTTCCCACCACAGCGGGCACGTCCTGCCACCTGAATGTGCATACCTGAAATAAGATGGTTTCATGGTATCATTTATTTAGGTCCCTTTGTGGGAAATTTCCAACAGGTTGAAATGCTTTTTTCTTTTTTTGCCATGTTAATGCTATTACTAGATTTATTCTTATGCACTTAATGAAACTTAATGTATGACTGGGAGATGAAGGTTTTGATTTGTTGAGCTATGTCAGCCAAAGTTTAGAATTATGTTTGTGCTGAGTTCATTCATGCTGTTACAGAAAAGCTTCCCAGAGTATCAGCAGAGCAATATTAACTGGATAGTTACTCAAACCTCTAATGCATAAGAGAGGAGAAAGCTCAACGTGCTTTAAAGAAAAAAAGTGAAACAAGATTTCATCTATTTAATGTGCCAGCACTCTTATTTCCAGCCAAAAGTCATTGACTAACACAAATATTGAAGTAAAATATTCCTAAAATTGAAAACAGAATCAGCAATCCAGTCAATAGATGCAAATTACTAAGGTATTTCTGCAAACAGATGTTTGGAATAGCTTTCCACAGAAGAGAGATTTAAATAGAAAAGTATATAAGGCAAAATTACCGAAGTCAGCCTGTTTGCTGTTCAAAAGCTTATTCTGAAGGTCAGATATTTTGATAACTAAAATATTGATAATATACGTTTGTAAAGCACCAGTGATCTGAAAATCCAGACCTCAAGGCGATTTAAAGACTGTGTGTAAGTCTGAATATATCTGTGAAGAAGCCTCAGATGTGAGTGGATGATGGATACAGGTAAATATAGAGAGAGCTGGTACCAGTTTGTGCTTTGCTACTAATTCTACCTAGATCTTGAGCAAGATCCCACTGCAAGTATTCCATGTAAAATATACCTGCTTGCAGAAGAAGGCAAGAGGAGTAAGGCATTATATTAAAATCTTATGCTCTGCTTGATCTAGGGTCTCCATCTCATCAGTAAAAGTTAGAGAAAAATGCAGTGTCTGTGGGGGGAGAGAGAGGGAAGGGAAGGCAAGGTAAGGCAAAGCATGGCAAGGCAAGGAAATGTTAAACCCTGGAGTTCCTGTGTAATGCACATAAATAATCTGCATGATTCCTTTGAATATCTTAGAAAACATTAAAATCTCAAGGCTTGGTGTTCATGCTCCTAACTGTTTGTGCAGCTGTTTGCCACCATGCAGACACACAGCAGTGGGACAGGGAACTCACCAACTCCTCTCACTACCTGCCAAGAGAAAATTAGGCTAAGCTATAGATTTTAGTTAATTCAAGGTCTGAATGGGACAGCACACTTCTGAGATATTCTAGAGATCTTCTGATGGATGCTTCAGAGCATGACATCAACCGCGTATAATAACAGCATCAAAAACAGTTGCCCATTGAGCAGTGCTTTAATGTTTTTATCTTTTTTCCAACTGTAAGAACTAAATGGGAGAGGATGTATCCAGAACTTTCATGATTTGGTATATGACCACTCTTAACAGATAGAAACCATGTTGCAGAGTATTTGTAATTCAGACACTTATCTGGAGTTATTTATATTCTTGTCACTTTCCCCACCCCCAAGTAACATGGAGTCAGATTCTATTCTCAGTTAGCCCAATGAAAGTCCACTGAAATCAATGGAATTATTTGGATTCACTCCAATGTAACGGAGAACAACAGCACTGAACATCACTATTGTGCTTTTGCACTTAAGCTGATCCTTTAAAATATAAGTATTTGAGTAATTCCTGCTCTTTATTTTCAATGGAAATAGATCTTCTTATTATTCCCCTGGAAATTTTAGGTGAGTAGCAATGTCCAGTGTCTTTACAGATGCACTGTCTTTCATTGTGCTCAGTAAATATCTAAATTGATCTCCCTTCCCCCCACCCAGTACCTGGTTCCAATCACACTCAAATCATATTACTTATTATTCCTGCTATGAAAATCATCAAATACAGTAGGTAAAGATTTATTGTATCTCTTTAAGAAATAAATAATTCATTGAATACATTAGATGGAGTATTGTAGACTTTCTGAAAATCAACCAGATAGCTATTTCTCGCAGCTGATATGGTTTAGAATGCTTTTAATCTTGGAGTAGATAATAAGTTATGTTTCTGAAAAAAAAAAATGTAAAAGGGAGAAAAGAGAGTTGTGTCAATAAATAGTACTGCTTTCTCCTCAGAAATGTATGTATGTCCAGAAAAGCATTTAGAAGTGCAAGCAAAATTAAGAGCTTGCTTAAAACCATATGATTTAATATTTTAAATCTTCCTCTGACTAGGGGTGATACAGTTTTCTCTAAAATAATTTTTGAGTTAGCATAACAAAAAAATACAACATGGAATAGGACTACATCTAGTTGGGAACCCACTATACTTGTTATGAAATCTGGGATAAAGTGAGAATAAAGAAAGAGGAGAAGCAGATGTTTCTAATTGTCATTACATGACCAATGAAACAAAATCTAAAATACCATTCTTGTGCTTTCCGGAACTCAAAATGTAAAGTAGATGATGGGTTTAAAATGATTGGATTGTAGTTTGGTCACAAATAGCAGAAGGCCACAAGGTCCACTGACTGCTCCTGGTCACTAGGAAAATCCAAGCCTTTGATCTAAACATAAATGACATACTAAAAATAGACCTACATCCTTGAGTGAGACAGAAGGAGCCAGCAGTCTTTTTTCTGTATGACAGAGGTCTTCAGCTGACATCAAGTAATCTTATCTAGAAATCTGGTCATAATTCAGAACATGTTTAATAAAGATTATTCATTTGGATCAGGTAGAATTTCTGAAAGATTGGGTTTACATCCAAAGCTACGTACAGTCAGTTTAATCTAACATCTCTGTCTTAGAATTTGATTGTCGTGGATGTTGCTACTTCATTACAAATGAGAAAGGTATTCAGTCATGCTGAATGGGGACATTTATATGTAAATATAGGAATTTTTGCTTTGGCAATAACTTCATTTCTGGGATGGAAGTTTATGTGATTCTCCCAATGCTACACTAACCACCAAAAAAACCCGATGCAAAGTAAGCCAAAAGATAAGTCTGCTACTTTGTCCCTGAACACATTTAATGCCTCACTTCTACCCAGCAGCCACTACAAAACTACACAATCAGACAAAGAAGATGGTTTGAGCCAAACTTGCCCCTGGTGTTGGTCCCTGGAAAATCAATACATGTGTTCCCAGAGTGACCCAGGCCACATAGATGCTTTGTGTAAGTGGTCACTGACACAGGAAACTTTCCATGTCTTCAGGAGGAAAACATGAAAATACAGAGATGATCACACAAATCATTTACATCGAAATTATGTTCGTATTGCAAATTTAAGCCCCCTCAACTTCAAAAAAATCACAATTAAGCTTGCTTTTGCAACTTTAATTTGAGCTCATTGCACATATACATGACAATAAGTCTTTAACTGCAGAGACACATACATCATTCAGTTCATAGGATGGACTATGCTCCCAGAGTGAGCAGCTGTTCAATATTCCCTTTATTCTTATCACTCAATATGTGGCTCCATGCCTTCCTTAATGCACATCATTCAAACCCTGTGCAGAATACTGAATTATTAATATCTTTATGGGTGTTTCTGTAGCATTCTCTACTAGGGTTTCTGAATGCTTCCCAAATACTAATTAATTTACCTTTAAACCTAAGAAGTGAGACTCTACTATCAGACTCACTTTACAGAACTGAAGGGCTGAGCTGTTAGGGCCAAGATTGATGAAAATGTCTACTAATTTGGGGTCCTCAATATGATATGCTTAGAGCTAGATTTTCCAAGATGCTTAGCATTTTTATGGTATTTTATATGTCTAAAGCATAAGTCCCATTGATTTCAGAAGCATCTGTGAGAATTCAGCACTTCTGTGAATCAGTCCTGAGAGCATGAAGTTGTGTACTCAGGAAATGAGGAATACACAAGTGCATTCCACCCATAAAATTTTCACTTGAATCACATGAGGAATCTGAGTCTACAAAAGGGGCAAAATCAAGACAGATGAGGGTTCACTTCTGGAGGTAAGGTTCCAGCAGAATCCTTTTGTCCATCATAACACAGAGCTGTTTTCATAACAGAGCTTGCTGTCTGCCTCTTCTGGTTTCATTTATGGCAGCTTCTCATTTTCTCATGATGCTCAAGCAGATGACAGCCTTTTATGTTACAGTACCCCAGGAAGCCCCTGTGCCTGACAAAGTGTCAATTCGGTAGGAAAAAAAAAAAAAAAGAATTAAAACAAAAAGACTGTTCAAGACTGATACATAGCACGAAAGAGGACACTTAGGGCTGGCAAGGAAAGCTTAATTCTGTCTGTTTCCAATCTCTCAGTTGAACACACAATCTTCAGAGGTTTTTTTGATACTAATTTTTAGTATACAGTGTTTTTTAACCCTTTCTTTTTCAAAACTAAACAGGACTTTTGCTGTGTAGCGCAAGACTGTTGCTCAGGGTGGCTCTTTGGCATGGCTGTCAGCTTGTGGTTCACAACATCACCTCTTAAAAGGCAAGATGATGTAGGAGCAACAACAATGGTCATCATGGAGCTCCATATAAACCCATGGCAGGGGTGTACATGACATCCTGCCCATAAATTTGACAGCTGTTTCCTTTGCAGCCATAAAATCTTGAGGCAAATCTTGACAGGAGTTTGTGATAATAGTGTGTCTTTCTCCTTCTAGTATAGCACTTATGATCCTACATCTTCCTTTTTAAAGCCCATTTAGATGTATTCAAGAAAACAACTGTAAATTCATTCTTAAAAGTAGTTAAAATATGCTTGCTTATGAAATTAATTTTTGAATTGATAGGATTTTAAATTTTGATTTTTTTTTTAAACTATTTTAAAGTTTTTAGATTGGGCAGACCACTGGTATGGAAAATTTCACAGTTTTAATGGAAAATTTCACAAAATTGTAAGAAGGATAAATACAGAGCCTTAAAATGGAAACTGCTGAACTTCCTCAACTTCAGAACTTTGGAAGAGGCAGGGGTTGGACAATGACACTGTATTTATTTCTTGTCAGATTCCAACTGTCTTCATTGCCTTCTGTTCTTACACTATTACTTATATCCGTTTGGTTTAAAACAAAACAGAACAAAACAAAAAAGGTATTTGCCCTGATAACTCTTGAGCTCTTTTGGTTATTGTTTGGAAGGGTTTCGCGGGGTGGTCATAGGTTGATGATTTTTGCTGATAGATTCTCTTAATACATGGCCATGCTCTATATTTGGCTATTTTGTAAGTTGATTTCCTTACAGGGGACATATGACTTTTTCCCTGGGATGCATTTAATACCTACACAGAGAGGCTGTCTGTGAATGAGGAAGGATTTGGCAGCTATAGCCACTGTACTCTGTTTCTCAGCAGCCTGTTGAAACGCTAATGACTGATCTAATAAGTCAGAAGTATTAGAAGGTCAGAGTGAACAACATTGCTCAGTTTGACCTTCCATTATTTATGGTTTGTCACATCAGCTCTCAAAGCTCCAAGCCAGGAGCTGATAAAGAGCTGAATCAGCAGCACAGGCATGACACTGCAACATTCTCGCTTTGGGTGAATAGCGACCCTGCATTGTGGTGACCTGTGCAACCACCCATGACACACGTCCCTAAAGGTGGTCTCTGCCTGTTCACTATTTCACATAGAAACTCTCTGTAGAGTTCAGGATTAACAATGCAGTTGGCACTCAACTTTTCTTTCTTTTCCTTAAAAGGTCTAGACTCCCAAACAATCTTTGAATGAAAGGCTCTTTTTATAAGAGATCTATTTTCACACTGTTCAGACCATAACTTGATTATTAGATAAATTATGTGGTTAAAAAAAAATACAGTCTTAAACTTGTAGGTAATAGCATCTTCTTCATCTGTGAGAGGGGGACCTCACCACAGCAGCAAAATTGATAAAGCAAAGACAGGGGTGGAGAGAGTGAATCAGTTCCTAAAATCAGCTCCTGTCTGGATTTTAGCACAGAATAAAACGGACTGGATTAGGGTTGGAGCAATCCAGTGGAAAATGTTACGGTCCTCAGTGTGTTTAGACTCTCAGTGGGATCTCAGAGACACATAGAGGACAGCTCATGGCTTAGCTCCTATAGGCTGTGGGATAATATGGATGCCAAAGGGCCTCAGAATCCTCTTTGCAATCCAAGACAGAAATGGGCACACACAACCATCCAAATGTCAGATGCTTGAATGTTGTTGACTTGTAAGCAGATCAGGGTAACCACATTAGCAAATGTTTTGTTTGTTATGTTATTTTTTATTCTGTCTTGATGAGAATGTGAATGCTATTTTATCTGATTCTGATCTAATAAATGGCAATATTGCTCCTCACTTCAAGAGTGATTTTCTGGAGGCTGACAAAGCGACAGTATTGGCCAGGTCATTAAAGGCTGTGAATTTTTCTCTCTCTATTTCACATAATTAACAAATCATGATAATGTACCTTTGAAGGTTGCCAATCCAAAGCACAAACTACAAGTCATAAGTAATAAGGAGTTTAAGTGTGATTCCTTTTCATAAGACAAAGGTAAATGCTCTGAGTCACTTCAGTGCCTATGTACTCATTAAAATCTTCCTAAGCTTATTAACTTTCAGGATCTGCTTCCTCGGAAAGATTTGGAGGGACTCAGTGGGACTCAAAACATCCCCAGGGCCAGTTACAGTGTTTATAACTCTTGCAATTTTATTGTGTTACTACACTGTTTTTTCTAAGCTATAGACTCCAGAAGAAAATGCTGTTGCAAAATTCACAGCTCTCATTAAAAAATGCACACAACGAAGCCAAATTCTATTCTGCACTCTTTCACACACTCACACACACACAAAAAGAAAAAAAAAAAAAGAAAGAAAAAAAAAAAACATAAAATGAGTGTACACCCCAAACTCATAAACCAGAAGGAAAATGTAAAATATTTAATCTCTATCATCTTATGAGAAGGCCATGCAGAGTTGACAATGGTTTGTTTGCCTTCTGTTACAAAAAACTTCATGTTACACAGGAAAACTCTTATACACAGTGATCTGGAGAAAACTTACTGGAATATTTCTATTGGAAAATGAAACTTCCAGGCCAGGGTTGGCTTAGTTTACTTTCTAGATACGACAGCTGACAGAACTGTATTTTCCAAGCAATGAGAAGAAGGCCAACAACTAATTCAGTTACGTGTTGTTTCCCCCAGCAGACACATGCAGGAAGATATTCACTTATGGGCAGTTTAGCAAGTCCCTGTCCTTCCTTTAAGCTGTTGTCCTTCTGACTAAAACCTTCATTCCTCCTCTAAGATTGTGACATTGTGGAGACAGAGACATGAGGAGGCACTGAATCAATTGCTGTCTCCAAAAATCTGGGGGCCTAGATGAAGATGAGTATGTCACTCCACATAGCGAAGAGACAAGTTAGGTATGTACGTGAAAAGAAACATACTAAATGGAAGGTATAATTTTAATTCCTGAACCAGAGAGACTGAAGGGAAAGTAAGATTTCATTGTTCATGATTCTCTTCTGTAGTGCAGGAGGTTTTCTTGTTTCTGTGGGATTCTTTTCTGGATTGGTCCAGCTACGGAACCAAGATGGTTTTTCTATCTGTAAATAATAATAATAATAATAATAATAATAATAATAATAATAATAATAATAATAATAATAATAATAATAATAATAATAATTATTATTATTATTATTATTATTATTATTATTATTATTATTATTATTATTATTATTATTTTGGTCTTTTTATTCAAACTTGGTACCATATTTGCAATTGGTGGTGATACATTAAAATCTCCTTTAAGTATAATCTGATATGCTCTAGTAAGGTCGCAATCCAGGACTTGATATGCATAAATGCCTTGAGATTAGACTGGCATTTCTGTGGAAAATCATTTCTTTTTAATTAGAAAATGTTTAATGAATCAATACTAGCCTTACTAAGAAACTGCCTCCTTTCTGCATTCTTTCAAGATGAGCAGATGAACAGAGGTTAGAGCTCTAAGAACTTAAGCAGTAGATAACAGTGTGACTGAGCTGCTGAGCCGTTCTTTCAGTGGCAGCATGGGTGAAAGCCAAATCAAAATCACCATGTAACCACAGGCTGACTGTCACCAGGCACATGACAGGCAGCCTGACAGCCTAACTTCAGAGGGTGGATTCCCCTGGACAGCAGAGCTGAATTTCACAATGCCTAACTCCCTCTCTGCATTTTGCACTTCTTGCTTTCCCCAAATCTTAGGACTGTGAAGCTGAAGTTGTAGGTCACAGAGATGTATGCTTCACACAATTGTTGCTAGATGGGACTCCGAGGTTCATCACAGTAGCTCTCAATTGTGATAATAAGAAAAGCAATGCACATTCCACTACATTCCATTCCATTGTCTATGACTGGAAGAGAACATTACAATCAATTTAAAAATCACTTTAATTTCCATTCTGAGTTTGGAGTTGGGTTTTTTCCTATTTGTTTGTTTGTTTGATACTTTTGTTCATTTGTTTCTTTTTGCTTTTGACAAATTTGCTGGATATTAAGCCAGAGATAATGAGGTTAAGCATTTCTTTTACATGATAATGCATTCTTCCCAGCCTCTTCCATCCCCTTCTCTTCTTCCTCCACACCTTCTCTCTCTCCTCTGCTCCATACACTCCTCTGCTCTTTATGTCAAAAGAGGCCACTTTCTAGCTTGTGAGGAATAACCTAGATTGCATCCCTTGTTTTCATCTTCCTCCATTACTCGGCACTGTAGTGTAATTCTTAACCTGTAAGATAAATACTTTCTGCTTTATGGTAATGTATATATATGCAATTTACATGCCCATGGGTCACATGCCTTCATATAAATTAGTGCTAAACATTTAAAATACAATCAAAATGTGTTTTATTAACAATCACAGACTAAACTAAAACCAACAACCAGAAAAAAAATCATAATAGGATCAAAATTCCAAAGACCTTCTGCACTGCAAATTCTACTGTTCAAGCAGTGGAAAAACAGTACAATTACATGCAAGGGCTTGTAGACACTTGCTTAATGCATGATGAACATGCTGACCAAATACACAGTCCTCCTACCTCTGTCTCCCAGAAGTATCTGAAAGGAAGAGGACAGCTGTAGTCTTCCTGATTTTGGGCCATCACAGAGAATGGGATGACAGATGTTGAGCTATTCTTTCAGTGTGGGCAGGAACTCCTCTCTGTCAAACAAAGAAGATTGACAGTCTCAGAGCCCAGTTTATTTGTATAAAAAAGCCAGCTGCTTCTTTAACAGTTGAAGGCAGTATTCCTAGCATAGCGAAAGTAGATGAATAAATTAATAACTAGTAACATGATGTCTGTTGAATGGTTCTGTGGAAACAGTAATTCCACAAAAATGTAGCATAGACTTAATGTCACTTTTCCCCATGGAATTAAATATGTCTTTACAACTGAACATACCAGGTTCCTAAATTTGTACTTGAAGCCATCCTGAAATTTGTGCAAGATCTAATTAATGCTTACTGCTATCATATATAAAACACTGACTGCATCCTAGTAAAAAATTACTTTAAACTTTCTGCCTATGGGAGATTTTTTTGGTGTAAACAGATTTCTAATTACCGACGAATGGACTTCAACCATTTCAGAAAATCCATTTAGTATTCGATATCTCTTTTATCTACTTTTAATATAGCATGACACAAACCGATGTTTAAAGGGTCGTTCTTTACAGTACTATTCAGTTTTTCATTAGCCAAGAACATGTAAGGAAAAAAAGTAGTTTATGCTGTAAAAGTCAATTTTGAATTGCAGTGTCTGAAAAATAAAGTGCACACACAAACTGTCGTCCGATTACACACCTTTTCTAGTCACTAAAATTGTAAATTCCTTCTAATTAGATACCACCACGCTGGAGGCGTGTGCTTTACTGCTCTCCACCTGCATAAGCTCTGCTCGCGCCACTTTAGGAGAAAGCAAGGTTTGGGTTTGCTGGCGACGAGAGCGCTGTGCATCTGGGGCTGGCGGCGGCCCCGCGGCTCGGAGCGCGGCCGCCCGTGCGGGCCGGGGCGGGGGCGGAGTAGGGCGGGAGCGGGCGGAGGGCTGGGCCGGGATGGGCCGGGCTGGGATGGGCCGGGATGGGATGGGATGGGCCGGGATGGGAAGGACATGGGGGCGGGCAGGGGCCGGGCGGGGAGGGCCGCGCCCGCCCGCGCCTTTTGTGCGGGGCCCTCCCAGTCTGTCAGCGGGGCGGCCGTGATTGAAGGGGAGGCAGCGTGCGGGAGCACGGGGCAGCGCGCCGGGGCTGTGCCCGCGGGATCGGGCTGCCCCCATGCCCTCCTGCGGGGCGAAGGCAGCAGGGCGTGGCGGAGGGGTCGGGCACACGGGTGTGCTCGCTCTGGGCATGCTGGTGGGTCAGGACTTTAGGTACAGGGGCGGTGGTCTGCCTGCGCCGCTGTGATTTGGGAGAGGGAGTCTGCGGGTCGCGCAGGTCACGGCTGCGGTCTGTCAGGGAAGCCGCGGCTCTCCGCCTGAACTCAGGGATCCCTCCGACAGGGATAGGGGTGTTTCCCCATGCTTTGGCCCAAGTGTCTATCTCAGTGTTGTTTCCAGCTCGGGAACAACCCTCTATCCCACCGTGGCAAAAGTCAGTACTTGCATCATTACCCTTTATTCCTCCCCACTATGAAACAGGCCACTACAGCAAACTTTGTCTGAGACTGCTCAGTGTTTGAAGAACAATTCTTCATTTGCACAAAAACGAGCATCCTTTCAGAGGAGCCATGAGCTTTTCTACCAGAAACCATTCTGGCCTTTTACCATGCAGCTCTGATACAGAAGAGTTACTAGACAATTAGCTACACACCCCTGGAGCAATGACGTTGGCTCCTCGTGCAGACATCCCTGCTCTACATCCACCGGCTCTAAAATCTCAGTCTGCATGTTCTCTTTGGACTCGGTCTCATGGAATGCAGGGCTGTCACTACTTTGGCCATTTCAAAAGGCCACGCTGCATCTTGTCCAGCAGAGCTCTTCCTCTTCCAGATGGATGTTTCTCCTGGGTTGGTTATGGTAGTGACGATGAATCCAAATGCCAGCTTAAGGCATTCAGGGCCTCCTGCTGGTTTTAAACCAAACTTGCCTGTCTGCAATTGCCGAGTATACACAAGGTACGCTCTTACAAATGTTGCAAGAAATAGGGCAGTGCTTCCTACCCAAAGAGAAACAGATCTATTTTTGGGTCCTGATGGAGACTGACCCTTCTGAGAAACCTTGCTGGTATCTCTGGCCAACACGACCAAAAAATCAAAGTAGATGCGCTCACCTGGATAGATACAACAGAACATGTTTGGCTGCTTCAGTAGGGTTATTGTCCTCCACCATCTCACGTGTATCAAGAGTGAAAAATTTATCCACTGTGAGCATGAGCAGATTGAAGTTAAGAACATTACACGGGGTAGGTGTCCTGGATAGTTGCATGTAGGGTAATGTATCAGCTGGGAGAAAAACACCTTGCCAGCACTAGTTGTGTTCCCCCAAGCACAGTCCCAGTGGGTGATGTGCCTCTTCCCCAAGTAGCAGGAAAAATAAGAAAACCTGCTGGTGAAAATATAGAATATCATACTGGTGTTCCAAAGGCTGCTGCTATATGCAGTCAATTAATCCACACCGTACTAAGCTGTCATGAAAAAGTAGAACCTCTTGAACTTTTTAGAATTGGCAGGTACTTGGTGTATTATGTGATCAGAGGAATCGTGTGATGGAAAGAAAAACCTGTCATGGATATGGAGGTGCTGCCAGCCTATCTCTTAGAGGGTGGATTCATGATGTGGAGGAAAGCGAGAAGAATTTGCCAAGGTGATTTGGATCCTCGCAGAAGTAGGGCAGGATCCGTCCCTCCCTCTACAAAAGTAACCCAAACCGGGAGGAGCGCAGAAACCCCGGGGGACAGGACTCTCCCTCCGGGCTCAGCCAGCCGCTGCCGGCGGCACTGCGGGAGCGCTCCGGCGAAAAGGGCGCCTTTCCCTCTCCGGTGTGCGGGAACAGTGGGGCTGGGGAAGCCCTCGCTTCTCACGTCTCGCATCTGCCTTCGCCTCGGCCATTGAGTCCTTCTTTAACATATGTACGTACATGCATGTACGTACCGCTCGCCTCCGCCGCATCGCCTTTGAAGATGTTTACCCAGAGAGACACGGCATTGCGGTAGCGCTTTATTGCAATATAATGCACTGGGGAAAAAATAGAAGGGGATCATTATTGTCGTTGATAAACATGGGAAAAGCACATGCCTGACCTTTCATTCGTACAATTAATTGTTCCAGCAGAAAGAAAATGAGCCTTAATTGTGCACAGCTTCCTAGAGGATCAGCTGTGTGTGCCCCTCTGCGTTCTGAGAAAAACGCTATGAAGTTTTCCTGAAGGCTTTTACGTTCCACTTGGGCAATAACAAGAAGAAAGGAAGATCTCTATATCCCGTCTTTCTTCTGTCTCAAAGAGGAAGGATATTGAACTAGAGTCATATTTCAGTGACCTGCAGCACTTCCTTCAGATTTGTAAAACGGGCTTTTGCGCTTGTCCAGTGCTATTTCGCCCCCATAATAAGGAAATTTTTAATAATGCACGACCGAACTCCATTTCAGAGATCAAGGGTTAGCCCAAAGCTTCACCTTAAACCCGAGCTCGGAGTTTAGCTGTCAGATCACGTCGATAGCAGTGGGTGGGTGGTCAGGGTTAGGAACAGGACTTCCTAAGCCCTGCTGTGCTGGTGTCCAAACGGTGTGTGTGCTGCTTGCGGGCTCTGAAGGGGCCGCTTCCTGTGTCCTCATGCAGGACTCTGGGCATCCAAAGCCTCGCTAGGGAAACGAACCTCTCTGGTCGGTGATTGGGGACATCAGCCACGGCCAGCCGAGGGACAGAGCGCCGCGGAGGGGGAGGGACGGGACGCGCCCGGGACGCCCCCTTTGCGTCAGGGGACAGCGGATCGCCGGGTCCGCGGGACGGACCGAATTCCTCTCGTTGCACTGACAGTCCCGCCGGCCCCGCGGGGGGCTGAAGCCCCCGGGAGACCGAAGTTTTGGTCCTTTCAGAACCGCCGGAAAAACTCTTTTGTCTGGCCCTGGTTGATGATTAATAACCCCTGGCACAGATCCTGCCCTCGGCATCGTCCCTGGAGAGCCGCGGGGCTCAGCCCGCCAGGTGGAAAGGGATCGGGCCCTCCCCGGGACAAGGGGGAGAACCCGGCTCGAAAGCGTGACCGTCTAAAACGCACATTTTACCGATACCGATTTTTAATCTCTAAATCACAAAGGGACACATTCTGTGCTCCTTAATAGAGCACAACGCCCATTGACTTCTGTCCCATTGACTTCAATGGGAGTTTCGCTCCATTAAGGACCGCAGAATTTGGCCTAAACTGACCGCAATAATTTTGTTGCCGGTAATGGAGCTTCAAAGCCCTCTCTAATTAGCCGACGAGCAAGAATCGTTAAACATGCTGGACAATTCCGAGTGTGCTACGTGGGGGCTACGGAACAGCTGAGCAATCCCCTTCAGACCTGGAGAAGCTTGGAAACCTGTTCATCAGCGAAAATTCTGACTTTCGGCGACAACTTGGGGACAAGGGTGCCTGACGAATCACTTGATATCTGCTGCATTAGTGTCCGAGCCTAGGAAAGAGACGCTCTGAAAAGTTATGAAAGATCTGATCATACACCCGGCTTTTGACCCCCTTCGAAGACGCATTTAAAGAATCACCGTGCACGCTGCTGTTCCTATTTATCAAAGATAAACCCAGTAAATTGTGTTTATCCTTAGCTCGGAGCACTGCAAACGAGTTACGCTTAATCCCGGAGTGCCTCCGAGCAGTGAGCAGCTGTAGTTTGGGCTGGGATGATGTTCACCACGATCAGGCACCTTCACGTCTAGCTTTATAACTAGCACTTTTCTCAATCCGGGGGCGGGGGTAGAAGGGGAAACAAGACAGAAACAAATTCAATCCACTTTAGCCGAATTCATCTGTAAAGGCACTTTCACCACACGACGCTCCTGCCGTTGGTGGGCACAAACTCCTTCCTCTATTCCGCAGCTGTAGATCCAGCAGCGTGAACAAATATTTCGCCAATATTTAAATTTAATAATTTAACTGTTATACACGTACATTTTAATCCCTGCAAACTGTCTAATGTCTGTAAATTTCAAACTGGAAAAAAAGTGGTTTCCTGTGGAGATGAAATATTGAAGCAGTGAGAATGGAGTAAACACTTGCGATCCTTCAAGATGAAATGCAGAAAGAAGAATAGTTGTTAAATAGCATAAACTTCTAAGTCGATTCATAAAATTTTCTCTACGAACTAACCATATGAGGGGGAAAAAACTCTCCCGAAAACTCTAGGCATATCCAGCATATTGGTCATCTATATTAAAAAAAAAATCGGAAGTTTTGGTCAATATTCTAGGCAAAATATGCTCAACAGATGATAGTGGAGATGCAGCCAGAAAACAACTCCAGCTATTTAAACTGCCAAATGAGACATAAAGCTGCATTGTAAAAATCATCTGGAAAACAGGTTTTCCTATTGAAGTCGCTATGTGTTAATTACTGTGATCTGGAAGAGCTTGTATCTAAACGCCTGGAAGCCGACTTTCACCCCGCATATGTAAATGAAGAAAGTGCTGAATCTAAGCCAGAGGGTTCGTGTTCGGATTCATTTCCGTGCATGCCTAGACATTAATATGTGTTCATGTAGGGTTCGGACAGTACGAGGTGTTATTTCCTTATAAAGAAACACCAGGTCTCGCTTTCCATTCTCCTTACAAAATTATTCGCATTATTTATGCTACATTGAGCGATCTAATTTCTTCGTGATAGTCAGCTAATTGCTCTGGCAGGTAATTAGAAGCGGTTTACAATGCAAAGGGCTTTTGCGGTGGCCCTCGGATTATTAAGTTGCTCTGTAAATTATACCATATTTTCCGAAGAGAGGGAGGGGGAAGGGGCTTTTGAGAAGTTCTTCTGCTACGATCAGAGCTGAGACACGTCCCTGTCCACCCCCCAACACTTTAAAAAATGGGGGGGAGGGGGCTCTTCCAGGGCTCGGAGTCGAATTATTCTCAAGCACGCGATCTGAAGCCCATTTTGTTCGTGCTCACTGGTCCAGAATAACTTGGCCATAATGGTCGGGAATGGGCCAGATCTGCAGCAAGCTTCCTGCGCCCTGGCAGCATCCAGCAGGCATGTGGGAAAAGAATGGCTTAAATGGGGACATCTGTTCAGTGTTGCTCATCTCGCTCCTGCAGCCAGGTCGGGTTAAGAGAATAACCTGTTCACCACCTTGCCTCCCTCCCGCTGCTCGTCTGCCCCCCTCCTCCGAAGTTAATAAGGCTGCTGGGGGGGGTGGGGAGGGAGGGAGCGAGGGGGTGACCTAATTGCTCTGCCATATAGGCAAATAACGACGGGAAAAGGTGGCAGCTACATTGTAAGAGGAACAGTAAATATATCAATATTAGGGTCTCTCAAGTCAAATCGCAGAAGTTCTGCATTCAGGAGACGGTTGTGGTGCACACTGAGTGCGTGAACGGACGAGGGCAAAACCTTCCTGCCACAGTGCTTCGAAGGTACGTCTTTCCCGGACGACCAGAGGTTCTTCCACTGCACAAACAGCAGCAAGCAAAAATGTTTAATTTTTTTTTTCCAGACTGACACTTCTGTGCAGTTGGGAGAACAAAGAAATATATACATACATACATACATACACACATACGTAGAAAGCTTTCCTTTTCTTCTATGTCCTCTGCAGGCTACATTTTTGGGTGGTTTAAGATTTGCATATGCGAGAGTCTGTCACACACATTTATACACGCACACATATCCACAGGCGCCCATGTGTATATATATTTGTATATTTGTATGTTTATATATAAATAGCATGCACTTCGGGGCGTGACCCAGCTTCAGGCAGCCTATTTAATGGGAACGTCCTGTCTTACACACCGATTTTCCAAACGTTTGCTATATCTTGGCATCCTCTTGAAAAGCTTGTACTATGATTTGAACACGTGTGGTTAAACCATCGGACCCAGAGCGGCTCCTAGATTATTTGTAATTAAGCACAATTCCCAAAGTAACATTTATCTTCCCGAAACTGCGATTGCAATTGTCAACCGTCTGGAGGAGACGCGGGGTAATCTGGAAGCATTAGCTCCTCTCCTAACGGAGCAGAATGAAAAGAAATCAATACCGCTGAGGAGAAGAATTTAGTAGATTTTAACTGTAAGTGGTGCCTGGGAGAAGGTGATATATAATAGGAAAAATAAATAAATAAATAAATAAAAAGCAGAAAGCAGCTTAAACAAATCTATCCTAGGCAGGACCGAAGGACCGGAGGCTCCGCGCTGTGCCCCGCCCGGAGCCGGCGCGTTCAGCCCAGGCGCTCGCTCTCCCCGCCGGCGGCTCCCGGTACTTACATGACCGCCCAGGAGCCGATGCGTGCACAGCGAAAACGTACCAGGAGAGCGGGGGTGGGGGGGAGACGGCAAGGAAAAAAACGGGGAGAAGAAGGAGGAGATGAGGATCTGATCTAGGCGCACACCGGCGATGTAAACAGAGTAGAGTGGGTGTGAAGGTGCCTCTTCCTCTCCCTCCCCAGACATGCACACACCAGCATGTGCACGGTGTCTTCCCGGGCTAATTTAATTACAGGGACGTTTCGGAGACGCAGCTAGCTGGGGTTTTTTTGGTTTTTTTTTTTTTTTCTTCCTTAAGCACAAATTCAAACAGACAAATAAACAAACAAATAAATAAACAAACGACGAAAGACACCGAAGTGAACTGTGAATCCCTTCCGCCGGCTGCAGACAGGTCGGCGTGTACCCTCTCCATCTCCAAAGTGGCTCAGAGCGAAGCCCTTGCTCTGCCGGGCCCCTCCCCGCCGGCTGCTCGGGGGAGCGCTCAGGCCGCTCAAAGCTGGGAAACGTGTGGCGGGCAGCGGGACGGGGACCCCGGCAGGGCTGGCGGGTACCTGGGACACGTTTACATGGACAGAAGAAAAAAAACCACCCTCATAGCGATAGGTGGAGACACCGGCGCACACTCACTGCCCGCTCCCGCCGCGCTGCACCCGGTGCCCGACAGGGAGCTCCGGTCTCAAGGAAAGTGCCCAGTGAGGCAGTGAGAGAAACGTCCCAGGTAGAGCACAGCAGTGCAGAGGGGCAGATAGAGGTTAAAGAAAGACATTAACCACCCTCTTTGCTCAGTGACCACCAGGCACGGCACGGTCCTGACTGGTGGCCGTTTTGTCTCGTTCGCATCCCATTCCCCTTCCTCCGCTCCCCGAACAAGCCGAGCCCTCGTGCGCCTTGAGAGTTGTTTGTGACCCCTCCGTAAATCTTCCAGGTGACAGATGCTAGGTGAAGGTGTCTGGTGAAGAGAACACCTCCTGGCCCCCATCTACCCAGGGCAGCAGGTACGGGCTGATGGGGCAAACATGGGGGCACCGCAGCCTTTTCCAGAGCACGGAGCCCAGGGAGGGCGAGGACAAGGCCTCCGCCTAGATGCTTTCCCCCCGTGACCACAGGAGCCGAGCTAGGAGCCGCTGGACGCTGAGGAGCGAGGCTTCCTCCTGGCTGGACGCTTGACAGACGGCGAAGCGGAGCCGCACCGCCAGGAAGGCGACAGGAGAATCTGGCTCCCACCCGCGTGCCCCTAAATTGGCGCAAGGGTGGCGTGAAACGCTTTCCCTCTCTAGCACGGACATCCAGAACACGGCGTGGTTAGCCTGCAGTTTAATCTTTGCAGCTACGCCTTTTCAAATAGCACAGACCTCTGTTTCCTCAAAGAGAAATCCCCCTCTACACCCCGGCAGTGCTGTCTGTAGACAGGCGAGGACCTCTGGTACAAGGGTCTATCCATCTCTGTCCGCTTGCCGGTCGCAGCGCGGAAAATCGGAGTTTGCTCCAAGAAAATCCACCCCCCTTCCCGAAAGGTTAGCGACAGCTATCGTTGTAGTTAAAGTTCCGAGATTGCTAATCTACATTGTAGTCTCAAGATGTTAGGTAGACTTGAGCAAGTTGTTCCCAGGATGTAAATTAGGTCCCAAAAGCTGTTGTCCAAATCGAAGAAACAGAGAAATTAATCTGGGAGACTATCCATCATAGGCTGTAATAAAGGGAGCGACATGGATGAGACAGATGATATGATTAAGGAGCTGTGGTCGTTTTAATTAACTTTTTGCTGTCCTGTAATGATCAAACTGGTCAACAGACCCGGTCAATAAGCATGTTAATATCAAACAAATAAAACCAGGGATGATTAAAAACCTCCTGGTTTATTAAATTTGAAATTCAAATGAAATTTATGCTGCAGATGCATACAGAATGCTAATAGATTTTAGCTTTATTGAGAGTGGATCCCACAGGTTTTCAAGAAACGGCATGAACATTTATCTCCTCCCGTACATTAAACTTCAAATGGAAAAAAAAAAAAAAGTTTTAATTAATTTCTGGAAAACCTCTCTTTGCTGGCTCCCCCCCAACCCCCCCACCTGCATATTATGTTGATGTACTGCACCCTTAAGTGCAGTGGTCAATAAGGCAAATGCAAACAAAATTGTAAGCTTGTTTAAATCCTTTGCCCAGCAGGCAATGTATACAAAGGAGGAAGGTTACAGATGTTTCCGTGTCGAATTCAGAAAATATCAGCTCACCGCTTCCAAAGTTCAGAAGGTGCTGCTTTTCCAGTTTCGGGGAAATTATCAGAGTAGCAGGAGGATGCCCACTGGCAGGAGTTTTGTGATTCCTGGTCTGATGTGTTTGCCTTTTTTTCCCTCCCTCTCTGTTGAGTTCCCTCGTAAAGACTCCCACGACTATTTTTACAACGAGTTTTTCATAATTTCCCACACGGTGCTTTTAAAGGAAAAGAGCTCTGAAAATTAAGGCTTTTCGACCCCAAATCAAAAGAGTCAGGGCAAGCATCGGAACAAACAAACAAGAAGAGATCAAAAAAGGACACGTTTCCTCTGGGCAGACAAGTGCAGACAAAATACGGATGCGAATGGAAGACCCACCCGGCGAGGCTGTCCTGAAAAGAGATATATCACTAAAGGCTTCTACTTTCCCGGTGTATGGCAAAGTCTCTCAGATTTTCTGGGGCTGAAAGGAATGCGTGTCCGTCTTTTTACCTAACCTGGCACACCACAAAATGCGATTTTGTGTTCCTCTAAAATGTAATGCTCACGATGCTTGTTTTACTCTTACGCTTTCTGATCTACGTCTTAATAGTTCCTCCCCATCTCCAGCAGATAAAGAAAGTGGAGATAAAAAGTTAATAAGCATTCATACAAGGGAGTATCTCCCGGAAATGTTCTTCCCCTCTTTGCGGGTGATAGTATTGATTAAATTAAACCCGAAATTTAAACAAGTGTGCGTTAGGTCTGTAAAATGAATATCATTATAGAAGGAGACCAAAGCAATGAAGTTAATTCTTTTTTATTTGTTAAACGGAGTTCCCTCCTTCCCCCACCCCTTCCTCCTTCTGGGCTGGCCTGTCACGCCTTCTCAACAGGCTAAAATCATTCAGAGCAGCTCGCGGAGAGAAACGCGACATTTATGGTAAGCGTCAGCTTTCAGAGAAAGAAAGCAGTTCATTAATTTACTTCACTCTTACTTCAAAGTATGATAATGTACGTTACCCCCTTGATCAATAGATATGATGTACAGTCAATATCCCCACGACACGGAAACGGGTCAAAACCGAAGCCGAGAGAAAGAGGACAAACATCCCCTGGGAAGCTAAGCAAAGCCGTGGAAAACCAGCGGGGGTGAGAGCACCTGGGCGAGCAGGGCTGGGCCGAGCAGGGTCCCGCGGGGACAGGGGGAGCGGGCTTTGCCCTTCCTCGCAGCCGCTCAGAGCTGGGCGAGGAGCCGAGGGGAGCAAAGCGCCCACTTTCGAGGGGGGCGAGGCGGCGGCAAAGCAGTTCCTGTTTGTGCCAGTGCCGCCCGGGTGGAGTTCGCTTGTGCAGCCCCACCGCCAAGAATCACGCCTGAAAGCGCGGTCGGCGAGGGCGAGAGGACAGGGAACGACAGCCGGCAGTGGCCTGAAACGTTTACCCCCTTGCCGGGACAACGGGAGAAGAAGGGCCGATCAGAAGGGGTGAGGATGGGGGAGAAGGGGGGGCCTAATGGAGAAACGGGATGCTACCGCTCTCGCCAGTCCGTGCCGATAATCATAGTGAGACTGAGATGATGATGATGATATAAAAATTCAAATATAAACCGCTCTGCGGAAAAAAAAAACCAAAACCAACCAAAAAACCCCAAAAAACAAAAAAAACAAACAAACCCCCCCCAAAAAACCCAAACAAACAAAAACAAACAAACAAACAAAAACCCAAAAAAGAAGAAAACACCCAAAACCAACTGTTGTCAAATTATGCAGACGGGGGGAAAGGAGGCGTGATGGAAAGGGGCGGCCGGGACAAAGTAGCCCGACCCGGGGTGAGCAGTCCCTGCGGACCGGGACCGCGGCTCTCGCCGCTCGCCGACCGACGTGAGTGCGTGAGGTCATCAGCGCCGGCGGGGCTCGACGGCCGCTCTCGACGGCGCTGGTGACTTCACGCAGTCACGTCGGCGAGCGAGGCGGCGGTGGCGGGGATTGGCTGGCGGTGGCTCAGCGGCACTTCAAAGCCGGCGAGGGAGCTACAATTGTGGTGGAATGGGCGGAACTGATCATTGTATTGCACACCTCTAAAAAAAACACTGCCTCTGATTTATCAATATAAAAAAGATCCTCTGAGAGGAGGGCACTTTTGTGTGATGGCAACTTCACTTCTAGGGGTGAGTCTAAGGATTTTTTTCTCTTGCTGGTTTAATTGGTTTCTTTTTATTGTCGATTGGAGGGGGTTAAAATAACCCCTGTCTTGACCGGGGCTATCAGTCTCTTCTATTCAGCCTGGGTTTTTTTCTTTTCCTTTTTTTTTTTTTTTTTTTTTTTTTTTTTTTTTTTTTTTTTTTTTTTTAAAGCTTAAGAACAAGTGAATTTAGGAGAAAAGAAAGAGTGAGAGGGGGAAAAGGGGGCAGAGTCACTTTTCAGTGAGCAAGAAAAGGTTTTAAGGGCATTTGTAGAAACAACCTACAGCGCCTGGGCTGTGCTGTTCCTATGCCCCCGAAGAAATGGCTTTTCTTCTTTACATGTGACTGCTGGAAGAAAAAAACCCCAACAAACAAACAAAAAATCCCAAACCCAGCACTATCGGGTTTTTTTTTTTGCGTGTGCAGTTTTTCTAAAAATTTGCAACAGATTGTAGCTGTTTATTTCCCTTTAAAATAACACAACCCACCGTGTCTAGCAGGTACGTTCAACTCGTGTATGCATACATATTTACATATGTTAAATTTATATATGTATTTCATTATCGTTGCTACGTAAATTAGGCTGACTAAAAGGACGCTTAAAAAAAAAAAAAGAAAGAAAAAACCTAGTAATTCGATAGTCCTGCGATTCTATATTTAAGAAAACAGCCTTACTGGCCTGAGGGACGGGGTCTGGCCACGTCCCGGGGAAAGGGAGCAGGCTGAAACGTAGCTGCTGCCGTGCCGGGGGCATCCTCAAAGCTACGGTAACAGACGCAACTTTTTTCCCCCTCTCTTTTTTTTCTCCCCCCTTTTTAACCCTTTCTGAGCTCCTTCGGGGGAGGGGAGTTGGATGGTGAAAGAAAGCCCCGGGAGGCGTTTGGAGGCAGAACCGCGCTGCCGGCCCCAGCGAAGGGATCCTCCCGCGGGAGTCGAGAAACTTTGCGCCGGGGGCCGGGCGGCGGAGCGGAGCGGGGCCGGGCGGCGGAGCGGTGCCGGGCGCGGAACGCGGGGCGCGGGGCGGCAGCGCGGGGCCGCTCCATCCCTGACGCCGGCGGGACGGCCCTCTCCCCTCTGTGCCCGCAGGAGGAACCGCGGGTAGGCTCCACGCCGCTGGCCATGCTCGCCGCGACCTGCAACAAGATCGGCAGCCCCAGCCCTTCGCCGTCTGCCCTTTCGGACAGCGCGTCCTCCTTCGGCAAAGGCTTCCACCCTTGGAAACGCTCCTCCTCCTCAGCCTCGGCGGGCAGCTGCGGCGCCGTGGGCTCCGGCCTCCCGGGCTTCGGCGTGGCGGGCGCGGCGCGGAACGGCTCCTCGGCGGCGGCGGCAGCGGCGGCGGCAGCGGCGGCCGCCCTGGTCTCGGACTCGTTCAGCTGCGGCGGCTCGCCGGGCTCCAGCGCCTTCTCCCTCACCTCCAGCAGCGCAGCGGCGGCCAGCTCGCCCTTCGCCAACGACTACTCCGTCTTCCAGGCGCCGGGCAGCGCCGGTGGCGGCGGCGGCGGCGGAGGCGGCGGCGGTGGGGCCGCGGGACAGGAGACGGCGGCGCACCAGCCCGTCTTCATTTCCAAAGTGCACACGTCGGTGGAGGGGCTCCAGGGCATCTATCCGCGGGTGGGCATGGCGCACCCCTACGAGTCCTGGTTCAAGCCCTCGCACCCGGGGCTCAGCGCCGGCGAGGTAGGCTCAGCGGGCGCCTCCAGCTGGTGGGACGTGGGCGCCGGCTGGATCGACGTGCAGAGCCCCAACGGGGCGGCCGCGCTGCCCGGCTCCCTGCACCCGGCGGCCGGCGGACTCCAGACTTCGCTCCACTCGCCACTGGGCGGCTACAACTCGGATTACTCGGGCCTGGGCCACTCAGCCTTCAGCAGCGGCGCCTCCTCGCACCTCCTCAGCCCCGCCGGGCAGCACCTCATGGACGGATTTAAGCCCGTGCTGCCCGGCTCCTACCCGGACTCGGCTCCCTCGCCGCTGGCCGGCGCCGGGGGCTCCATGCTGGGCGGCGGCCCCGCCGCGCCGCTGGCCGCCTCGCCGCGCTCCTCCGCCCGCCGCTACTCGGGCCGCGCCACCTGCGACTGCCCCAACTGCCAGGAGGCCGAGCGGCTGGGGCCGGCGGGGGCCAGCCTGCGCCGCAAGGGGCTGCACAGTTGCCACATCCCCGGCTGCGGCAAGGTCTACGGCAAAACCTCGCACCTGAAGGCGCACCTGCGCTGGCACACAGGCGAGCGGCCTTTCGTCTGCAACTGGCTCTTCTGCGGCAAGCGCTTCACCCGCTCCGACGAGCTGCAGCGGCACCTGCGGACCCACACGGGCGAGAAGCGCTTCGCCTGCCCCGTCTGCAACAAGCGTTTCATGCGCAGCGACCACCTCAGCAAGCACGTCAAGACCCACAGCGGGCCCGGAGGCACCGGCGGCCCCGGCGGCGGCGGTCCCGGCGGCGGCCCCGGCCCAGGCGGCAAGAAGGGCAGCGACACCGACAGCGAGCACAGCGCGGCTGGCAGCCCTCCCTGCCACTCCCCGGAGCTGCTGCCGCCCCCCGAGCCCGGCCACCGAAACGGCCTGGAGTGACGGGCGAAGGCGCGGGGCCGTCGCGCCCCCTCTGTCCCGCCGCCCTCCCGGTCGCGCAGCCCCCCGAACGCGCAGCCCCGCGGCGGGGACTCGGACACGTAAGTAGCTGCCACGGCTCCGCAAGAACAGCGCTCAGCCCCGCTACCCTCCCGGAGCCCCGCACGGGGCTGGCGGTGCGGCCGGGCCGCGCAACCCCCGCGACGGGGACCGGGGAGCAGCTCTGCAAGGGCGGAGAGCCGCGACCCCACGTGGGGCGGCCCCGCCACCGCCTCCTTGCCCCCTCGCCTTGAGACCCCCCGCCTCGTGTTGCTTTTAGAGCGGAAAAAATACCCACGTCCCCTCTCGTTTTGCTGCTGGAAAGCGGCCCGTACTCCTTCCCTCCGCAGCTGGCGCCGGTACAGCCGCGGTGCCCCGGCGGGGCGGGCGGGCGGGCCGGGGCTGCCCCGCGGCGGGGCTCCGACGGCAGCGCCGCCAGCCGCGCTCCGTGACCCGCACAGCGCCGGGCTGACACTCGGACCTGCTCTCATCCCGATACCTGCCCAGAGCCCGTCCGCTCCCCGGGACCGGCGCGGCGGTGTGATTATTCCCCCCCCGCCCCCACTACTTTTTTCTTTTTTTTCCAATTTTAACAAATCGTTTACCTCTTTCGAGTCCAAATTTCACTGCGTTTGCCAGCACATTTGTATAATTCTCGTTTGAGCAGGAATCGAGAAATACGTTGAAAATAATTAGGTTGAAAATCGTATATATTTTTTTTAACTTCAGACAAATGAAGAAACACCGTGGGTTTCAAGTGAAGATGTAATTCCAATGCCAAAAAAGTGAGGCCGGGGGGAAATAGGAAAATTAAATATTTGTATAATGCGTCTGAACCTATAGGTTTGTACCACTGGGGAATCGTTCTAGATTAGATAACAATTAAATAAAACTCCACCAATGTATCGGTGTGAGGTTCAGTTGTCCAGGAGACGATTTTGTATAGTATTTTTCTTGTAAATTTCTTCCAGTAAATATTTGAAAATATATTGAAATACACTTGAGCTTTTTTTTTTTTTTTTTTCCCCTTTTTAATTTTTATTTCTTTTCCTGTCACGAGAAAACATTCCTGTTGCAGTCCTAGCTCACTGCATTTTTTTTTCTGGACTCCTTTCTTGAAGTGTGCATCAAATTACACTTCAGGATATAGGTTTTGCTTGAATATTAATTTAGCTAGGCATACAACTGTAATTAAGCAAACAATATTTGATAAATGTTGAATGACATTTAATTTAATGGAGCATGTACTTATTTGCATTTGCTGGCAGTTCAGGTATAGTTACGGTGAGAGTTCTCCTATATTTCATAAAGTGGGTTTGCAACGACCCATGTATTAAATAAACTGTCCAAGTGAAACTGAACTAACGTTGGCCTATGTGTATTTCCTGAAAATAATATTGATAAATGTTAATAAACACTCCTGACACTACATTAGCCGTTTGCAATGCTGCAAACTACCTGTCTCATTGTAATGTTGAAATAATTTGGATATTTCACATTGAAATGAAAAGCCCTTCGCTGGAACATTTTAGATTTGCATTTTAAATGCATGAAATGTAATTGATTTTTATCTGTAATATTTTAAATGGTATTAATAAACTCCAGAAAAACATTCTATCTTAGGTCAGCCAGTTGTTTTTCTTCTTTGTAAGCCCATCGTTACAGCCAATGATTTACTTTGAACTCATGGCATGAGTTGTTCTCTAGAGTTTCAGAGTAAAGCAAACCTACGACCAATGTAAATTTTATCACATACTGAGAGCAGCTTTGAGGCATTAAAATGGATACATTGTTGTTCTGTTTCATGGTTTTTAAAAGAAAACTAGATGAAAGACATTAGCTCTTTTTTTAATTTTTTTTTTTACTTTCTAGTAGTATAGTGCCTCTCACAAATCTGAGTATGTTTGAGAAGCAGCTTTCCATATACCTCCTCCTTGCAATTCTTTTTCACTTCACGCCAGATCCATTGTGAAAGGAGGTTTAATATTGAAATGCTGAGGGTCATTATTGCTTTAAAAGACAAAATAAAAAGTGGTCCTTCGCTTTTGTTTCGAGGTAAGGTGGTTGTGGCTGGGAGCGATGCTAATTGCCGTAGCGAGCACTAACTTCTTCAGGTCTCAGGGCTGGGAAACTTCGCGGTTGTGTGTGAAAACTCCCTTCTTGTTCGGGGGCGTTTTCCCCACAGGTCCGAGAATTTGGGCAATTTCAGAGGCTGCGGGGTGCTGTCAGCCAGCCGGTCCAGCCCTGCCGCCCTTGCTGTGTCCTTTAAATCTTTTCTGCAAGTTCTCCCTGGATAAAAATAAAAACACAATTGTGCCTTTGGCATTTGCTTAGCGTTTTGGCAAGATCCCCCAAAACACCAAACCGAAACCGAAACCAACCCAAACCCCTCAAACCTCTAACACTTTCTTTTACCAGCTTCTTTGGGGGGTGGGGGGGATGGGGGTGGGGCAGCGTGCGGAGGTCTTGTTGTTTCTGCTTGTCCTCATGTGTTACCTAGGGAAGTGATGCTCACTGTTGGGGTACTGTTGAAAAATCAGGGCTAGAGCATGTAATCTGCATAGCAGAATGATCTTCTGTGCACACATGTAAAACAAGTGGTTGTTAGTAGCACCTGAAACAACAGGTACTAAACTGCAGGGCAGAAAAGCGCAAACTAGTCAACTTCAGATGCATTCAAGATTTTGGTCCTTTGCATGGTGTAGAGGTCAGATGGGACTGCTAACAGCCACTAGAAACACGAGTTGCTCTGGTTGACTTTTTTTTGAGTTGCATTCAGATTTTTCCTCATTACAAACGCAACCAGGAGAGGCCTGCAAAATTTCCTACTGAAACAAAGCAACAGTTTTATCTGGGGTTTTTTTTGTTTGTTTGTTTGTTTTTTAATGCCATGTATATGGGGTGGTCTAGCAGCACCTGATTTCCCCAGTGGGAGTGAGAGAAAGTGGTTTTGTTACTTGGAAGTTTTTGGTCCTGATGAAATGGTGTGAGCACTTAGTAAAAAGGTTAATGGAGCCGAGGAAAACTTCTAATACTGCTTCTCTGATATCCACCTGAAGAGAGAATGCTGTTGTCCAGGAGCTTGATGGTTTCCTTAGGGCACTAGTTGCTCCATCTTGGGACTGTCTGGCAGTGGGATAAGAGCCAGCACCAAAACTCATCCTTCACCCAGGAAGGAGCGTGTGCTGCTGCTGTTTGGGAGCCGCCAGTTTGGATCCAGGCTGTGTGAGAACACACATATTTTTCCTTTCTTTCACCAGCAAAACCCAGCACTTGAAGGCTGAATAGCTCCTTTTTGTAGTGGATTTACTTTTACTAAACCCTTCCAGATAAGGGCATTGAGTTTCTTGATAGGAGCCGGGAACTTGTCTGTGCGTTGTGCAGATCAAGGTAGAGTTAAACTAGTTTGCTGACCTGCAGGTCAAACCGGTGTCCATCAACTCACCTTCCAACTGCCTTCAGATGATTGTGGCCATTCCCGTTTGCTCTCTGACCTTTTAAGTCGCTTCCCTTCAAGCTCATAGCAATGTCTATCGAATTTCTTGTCCTGCTTTGCCCATTATTCCGGCTTTTTATTGTCATTTTCCAGTTTAAATTTTCAATAGAGCAGTGATGGGAGATGTGTGGAGCTGAAGTGATTTAAAACACCACTTCATTTTTGCCTGCTAGTAGTGCCTTTCCTGCTACCCTCGGTCTGTACCTGACGAGACTAAACAGCAATCAAAAGATGCTGACTTCTCGATTCCAGTCTAGGAATGTGAAAGCAGAAAAACAAGAACTGATATCTCAAATGCTTTATTTGTGGATGTGATGGCTAATCCAGCCGTCAACACATTCACAGCTGTAAAGGTGATGGAGTAAGGAAACTTGATGCAGTCCAACAAATCTTTCAGTACGAGTGGCTGGAAGTAAGTATGTACTTGCCAAAACCTGCCACATTTCAGTTACATTCCGTGAAGCGACCTGTGGTTTAGCTTTGCAAAGAAGGAGCTGGGAGAAGGTGTGAAGGAATTAGGTGTGCAGTTGCTCATGCTCTCGCCAGATTCATGATAAAAGGACAAAGCTCTTTCGCTGTGTCAGAATAGCCTTATGTTTCTTAGAATAAATCGGGGTCTGCTTTCTCAGCTCACTTCATTACACAATTTATTTTTAAAATCACAAAGACATATTAAAAATCCCTGAACAATTCCACGGATGAAAGCAGATTTTGCAATAGCCACTTTCAAAAGTGGAACACCATTTTTTCACTTCTTGTTATGGCATCGTTTTAAGCAAACTGGCTGTCTTTTGCTAAAGTGTAAGGGGAAATTGTTACACATCGGGAAGGTGTGTATCGAGAAAAACTGCGCTATTTAGGACAATTACTGTGTTTCCTGTTCTATGGTTTTCTAACTGCCACTTGGAATTACTTTTTTAGAAAAGGGATTAGGGAAATAGAGGATAATGGCAAATGCATAGGAGCTTTAGTGAGGCACTCTAAATACAGAGTAATTCCATTTTACACTTGTGGATTTCGAAACAAACTGGGATCCTGTATTACTTCTTGAGATGTGCACAATTTTCCAAGAAGCATATTTATATTGCCTGCAAGACCCGGTGAGGAGCTGAATAATGGACCAACCTCCTGTGAAGCAATCTTGGTCTTGGCAATAGGAGAATTCTGCTTTCCAGGCTGAGCGACACTGCTCTGCAAAGTGCAAAAGGCAGACTGGGAGCCCCAGCTCTTTCCCAAAGTCGGTGTCCCCGGGGAGGCGATGCTGGGAACAGCCCCCGCTCCGGGCTGGAGCCTCGAGGCTGCCGTGTGGGTCGGGGAACGCAGAAAGAAGGCTTGTGAGCGTTCATCCCTTGTTATGGAAAGAGAGATGGTTGGGCGGAAGACTTCTTTTGAACAGCTTTTGCTTCTGGGGGGATGTCAAGCCGTGCAAATTTCTTTTGCAGGGACGAGGAAAAGAATACTTTACATTTTTTAAAAAAAGTATTATTATTATTTCCGGGAACATACTTTGCCTTACGCCTGTCCTCATCCCTTGAGACAGGAGGATGTGCATGCGTGTGCGTGTGCACTCAATGCAACCTCCAGCTGTCTCCCACGCTTTACCAGCTCTCCTTCCTCTGGCGATAGAGCCAGCACTCGCACATGCCGTTTGCTGCCGAGCAGAAGGCTCTGCACCTCGCCCGGACTTCCCCCCCACTGGCGCACCAGTGCTTCTTTCAAGAGCGATTATCTGCCTCCCCATGGCTCCCCGTCCGCTTTTGTGCCCGGGCGCGGACAGAGCCGCCCCGGCGCTCTCGGGGGAGCGGGGGCGGCGCGGCCGGAGCTGCCGCGGGCTCGCAGCGCCACCCGGCGTGTGCGCCCCGTGGGCAGCGGGACCCCGAGGGGACCGAGCCGCCCCGGCGGGGCTGGACCGGACGGGAACTCCCGCAGAGCTCCGTGGCTGAGCCGTGCGGTGCCGGCGGGAGCGGAGGGGAGGAGCGGTGCTGGCCGCCCCTGCCCGCATCGCACCCGCCTTGGCATCGGCGTGTCCTTCAAACTCAGGGCGTTTTACTCCAAATCGCAGCCAATTCTCTCCTCCCGAGACGAAGCGCCCTGCTTTCCCCCGGGGGACACGCCGCCACACTCCTTAGGACGGTGGGCTTATTTTTTTTGCAGAACAAATAGTCCAGAATTCGTTTCTGCGGGCAGATGAGCAGCTCCACGCCTTTATGGGAAAATTAATCTCTGTGAAATCGCCTGGAAGTAGGTGAGACGGAGAAGGTGCCTGCAGCCCCCCAGGCTCTGCCTAGCATCCACGCGGCGGCTGGAAATGGGGCGGCCGGGGATCCCCGCCGCAGCGGGACGGTGTCCTTGTCTCGGATGAAGAGACCCTGGAAATGCGAAAGCAGCCACTAGGGAACGACTGGGGATTTATATTAGATGTTTCATCCCCGAACTCTTTGAAAGCTGCTAGGAGGGGGAGGTGACAGGGTGACAAGGGCTTTTGGCTGAGTTGCTAAACTCATTCATGTCGTTTAACGCTAGCTCGGGGACAGCTTTAAATTTTTTTTTTCTCTCTTTTTTTTTTTTTTTTTCCCCTCGAGTTTATCTCAGAAAACTCTGTCCCGAGAAGACTCTCCAAAGCACTTTCTTATATTTTGTAAGTTTAACTTCTCAGGGTAGCTCAGGTGTTCTCTTCACCGACTTGTGCGTGTGAAAGGCAGAAAGTGTGTTCCTGACAATTAAAATTGCTCCACAGTTAATTAACGTCGCTCCCGGGTTTAGTTTTAGAAAGCACTTTTTTTTTTTTTTTTAAATCAAAATGCATATCATGTTATTAAATTCTTGCAACCCTGTTGGCACCCATTGTAGGAATTATTAAATTCTTACATCCCCTGTTTGGGAAGGGCTAGCAGGGCAGCCGGCAACCCCGCGGGAGGCACTGGCAGCGGCTCCCGGGGCGCGGGGGAACGGAACGATGCGGTGACAATGCGGCGGAATGGGCACAGCGGCCACAAGTGTCCTTTCAAAGGAAAGGCGGTCGGCAAAGAAAACCCCTTTCAGCCTGCAAAGAAGGTGTCGAAGTACTATCGCCGCCTGCTTCCCTGCCTCCGATTGCGAGGAGCAGGTGGATTTTTAACCACTCGGAGGAAGAAGCTTTAACACTCATAACTGCACGGATTTTTCCCTTTGCACTGCTGTCCCTTCTCATACAGCTCTCGAAATTTTTAACCCCTTAGTCGCCTTCTCTCCTCTACTTTTCAGGGGTTTGGGATTTTGTTTGTTTGTTTGGTTGGTTTGTTTTGTGGGTTTTTTTTGTTTGTTTTTCTGTGGTTTTTGTTTTTAGGTGTTTTCATGCTCATACTCGAAGATCAGACGTGGATGCCTGGCAACAGGTATGAAGATTTTCTTCTCCATTAAAGCAATCCACCTGTCTTAAGGATGCTCCCTATCCTTGCAATCTTGCCTGTTGCAAAAACATTACCACCACACTTCACTCATACACCTTCTCAGAGTTGCCAAGTGAGCCTCTCTTTCATCAGGGTGAAGGGGGCAAGCCACAATTATTTGCCAGTAGTGATTTTCGGTTTCTGCAGATAAATAAATAACCTATAAAGTGGGACTGCTGAAGAATGAAGGGTACTACATTTGATGTAGAGTTTGGGTGGGCAATGCAAACAGGCTATCCCAACGAGGAAATCCCTACATGGTGAAAATTTGGTACCTGAAACGTCAGTAGGAGCCAGCATCAACTGTTTGCTCTGTGTGTTTGCTTTGCTTTGCATAGTCCAACCATTACCACACTAAGAATGGGGTTTAATTTGCTTATCCATATACATATGAAAGGACAAAGCCAAATGGAGAAAACACTTGCCAAACACAGTTTTCAATAGTGCTGAACACAGCGGCACACTGCTAACTCTATACAGCCATCTTCTGTGTTAGGACAAACACAGGCCTCACTTTTTAGAGGGGTGCAGAGCAGGACTCCTTCCCTCCAGAACACTGGGGTCACTCACAATTATAGTGACACAGCCCTGGCTCAGCAGCCAGGGAGTTTATCAGTCTCATGCACCAAGCCCAAGATTTCCAGCACACTTCTGTTTTAATGCTCACTTTGACACTGGATCACTTCTACTTTCAATTAAACTCAACAGCCTGTGGGAACAGCTTCAGACTAAATTTATGTCCCACTTTGCCAAACACAGAATATTTGGAAGAGTGAATGAATGAGTGAATGAATGCATGAATTGAAAACACATGCAAGCAGCATATATTTATTAAAAAGGAGCTTTCAAAGCTCTGCAAATTCTGAAAGACTTAGATCCTGAAAAATTGTTCTCATCAAGGACATCCTTAAAAATGTAAGAGCAATAAATTTGTTTTTAGTTCTGCCTAGTTCTTCTCCCTTCATGACACTGAAACCCAAAAATTCAGTCTGACCTGTTTCTACTCATAAATGAGAAAAGTTCAATTGATGTCAACATCATGCTGTGGATCTTGTTTCTGTTCTGGAGAGCTACTGAGTACCCAAACATGAGTTCGGTTACAAAACATGGTATGTAAGAGTTTTACAGACATAAATGTTTTATAGACATTAAATCACAACCTGGCTAGCATTCATGTCAGGCCCTGCTAATTTTCACTTACTGTGGCAGACATTAAGTATTTTTTACTGTAGGAGTCAGGTAAGAAAGTTGATGGAATTCTAAGATGCTAAGTTTCCACATCCGTATCCTCTAGTCTATTGTGAGGTAAATATTCCAAGGCACATTGCATTCAGCATCATGGCATATCAGAGAGGGAATGTAAAAAGAATCTATTACATGTACATTCAAGTTGAGATATAGATATGCAGAACATAAGATTTTCCTCCTCTTGATGCAATATTTTCTTGACCTTAAATGTACAGCAGGCAATGATTTCCTGTTGTCAGTAATACTACATAAAATGATTGTAGGTGTTAGGAGAAGCCATGTTGCCTTCTAGAGAAAGCACACATTTTACAGGTTAGACTACTTACTTTGAATATCTTTCAATCAAAACTTAATAAAAGATGAAAACCATGAAAAAACCCCCCATAGTTAATGATCTTAATTAACAACTCTTTTCATCTGGTAGTATTTATCTATTTTGTTTTGATTTTGTCATTTGGAGGCAGAAAGACATGTTTGTTTTGTAATATAATTGTTGACCTGCTATCAAAATGCTCATGGGAGAATTAACAGAAGTTTTAAAAGAGACCTAAAACCTCAAGAAAATATGCACATCGTCACTTCTTTTCCTGTAAAGGAATGAGAGAGAGATTCAACAGCTAAATATAAATGAAAAAAAAAAAATTCAGCCTTTTGTAAAATAGTTGGTGAATTGTACTTACTGATTGTGGGCCAAACACACATTTCATGTGCTGCAATAAATTTAAAATTACATGTGTGGATTTTGCCATTTGATAGCAGAGGAAAATACACTTCTGAATTCAGGCTTAATTCAAGAAAGTTCTGTTAAAATACTTTCATATAATTTATTGCATTTTTTCAGGCACAGAAGACATCAGAAAGGAATAGCTGCATCAACTAGATACATTTTTTGGCACATAACTTAGCCACACCTCCCCTGTTTGTAGCAGTCATCGTGATTTCACTAAGCCTGCTAGCTTTCCCTTATTTTTTGTGTCAGCTGTCATTTCTAGCCCAACTGCAATAACTTCTCTGATAAAATCTCTGTTAGGTCTGTGTTGGACAAATTTTCATTCTCATGAAACACTGTTTTGACTGGGGCTTTGCCTGCATGAAAACTGAGCTGAAGAGACAGTAACACATCAGGCTGTGCCTTCACGACAATGTGCTTTAGGACACAAACACACGGCAGGAGGAAGGATTTTGGTTACGGGTGGGTTTCAAGGCTGATCTTACTGTGGTCTTCCCCTGATGGCATGGGTTCCTCTAGGTTGTCATTTCTGTTTTCTGAGGCATAATCTACATTTTCAGAGAAACAGAGTAACAGCAGAGAAAGTAGGCAAAGCTTTTTCCCTTTCTAGAAAAAAAAATTAAAAAGAAAAAAAAAAGGCAATATGAAACCCAGTGAAGAACCCAGGAACAGGAAGTAAAACATGGACACTTGGCTGCTGCCAAACCCAGCAAGCACCTTCCTATACATGTCCCTGCATGCCTAGGTATGGATGTCCCTACATGCTCTCAGGCTCTGTTTGGCCACTTTGGTGTCTTATCCTGCTCGTCCCTTATGAGCCTGACCCTGTTCACTCACTCTGAGGATTCCCTCTGTACAGTACCAGGATTTAGCTCCCCACAAGATGTACAGGAGTTAAGTGAATGATGAGAGAAAGGTGACAGCGGTGTGCCTTCCTTTCCTGTGACTCACCACTGGCCTGGGCCCCAGCAAGGTAGGCTTCCAAGCAGTCAGAGCAGAGGTGCCCAAGCTGAGCAGAATTTCAGTCATTTGTCCCCAGGCACTGTCTAACTGCTAAATGTGCACTGACAAAACTAAGCATTTGCTCCAGAGATCAAATGATGTGTGGTTTCTCTTGTATTCATGCCAAAGAAGAAAGAGATCTGTATCTCAACAGAGATGTAAATGCTGATGAAACCTTCTTCTGAAATGGGAGCAGTAAGAAAAGCAGGCCAGCAGAGATACTTTAGCTTGTAACAAGGCATGAGGTTTGCCTTCTCTTTAATTGGGATACAGGAAAAAAACTCCACGACTTATCTGCTTATTTTCTTCATTTTCAGTAAGCCAATTGCACCTCAAGCCAGCCAACAGATACAAGAGTTCCTGCGAGGAGAGGTACAGAGGCAGACCAGCAGTTTGATTATATGAGAATTGCTTCTGTAAGAAATAATTTCAAACTACAGATGAATTTATTTCCACATGTGCACTCTGGCTAACAGTATTGAATGCACTTAGAATATCCTTTACCTTTTTTGACTAATACAAGACTATGTCCCTAGCGTGACTAGAGACTGCCCGTTTTCTTGAGGTTACATTTATATTTGACAAGTACCTTTCCCATTATGTAAAGCTGATCTGTGTAACTGAGGCTGTGGGATTGTTCAATGAGGGAAATCCAGAAGGGAATTGTAGCACACTTAACTCAGACTTACAAGCTAATTAATTAACAAAAGACTATTCAATTCAGAATCTGGCACAAATAGGCTTGCAAACTAAAATCACTGAGTTGCAGATTACGGTTTTTTTTAAGAGATAGTGCCCTACAACTTGATTTGGTATGTGGAAAAATTCTGGAATACATTTTCTTTGCTACAGTTAAGCCAGTGATTTTCCCTGAGCATAAGGACCTTAGATTTCATTTTTATCTGATGGGAAGGCACCTCACATACTGCAAATCCTGCCACCAGGACCGGTTTCATTCCTCCCTGTGGGAAGCTGGGGGTATAAAACCTCTATTGTGGTGACATTCTGTATCACAGGACTACAGCAGTTGTGGAAAGCTGTAAATTTAGGATGTATTTAGAACTGCTGAAAAGAAACACTTTCCCACTGTGTAAGGAGTAGCTCTAATCTTTATTCCAAGACTGGAAGACTTAATGCAGCAGCAAGAAGTACACATTTATGTAGAAGTGGAGATGTGCATAAGTTTTACTGCAGTTCAGATGAACTACTGGAATACCCATGGTACTTTCAAAATTCAACTGGAAAGTTATGTATCTAAACATATAAAATCTCCTGCCTATGGAGCTCCACCAACACAGGGAGTTAAGACCTTCAGAATGAATCTGAGCAGTCAGAAGCTTGTTAAACCAGCAGGAGGGCGGGGTGCTGGTGGATGACCATGCTTGCTCTCACGAGGGCAGTGCTGCTGGGCACAAAAACAGGCACTGCAGTTGTGCCTCCAGGCATAAAGTGACTCTTCTTAGCCAAATATGTGACATGCTGAGGGGGCAGTCTCAGTCACACATGCTTGTTTCATAATCATCAAATATATCTGTGATACAATTCTGTCAGAATTTTCACTTCCACATGGGTGCCTTGGGAAGCCTTCCCTTCCTAGGCTGGATTGCAGCTATTGAATCTCAGCTGGTTTAGCTGAAAAAAATATCATGGAGTGATGCCTTTTGACTGAAATGGATTGTTTTGCACTGGGTTGTAGTGAAAATAAAATCTAAATTAGGTAAACTCTGTCCTCACCAAGTTATGAAACTGGTAATTTTTAGGAGAAGACAGGTTTATTTTGCTTTATTTGCAAAACCATTTTGAGAAGGTTTTCACATTTTCACAGCACTTTTCACAAGAAAGTGCCAAATTTTTCTTCCTGAAAGTAAAACTAGAAAACTGAGGAAGTGGCTAGCTAAAAATCACAAGTGAAGTCTATAAGAATATATTGACTTTCCTCCCTATATTTTTGACAAAAAGTAAGTCTTTTTACTAATTGCTAATTAGATTTATCATCAGCATGAAAACTTCAGTGAGCATTGCAGGTCTTGTGCTGTGTGCTCAGGTCAATACTTGTCCTGTCTACCAAAAGATAAATAGTGTTCCTGTCTACTGAAAGATAAATAATGTGTTCTCATAGGATGATAGGCTAGACTCTCTGGCAAAGCTCATGTAGAAGTAACATTATCACAGCAAGTGTCTACTTGAGGATTTGCAAAAAAACCCAAACACCTTCCCTGTAGGCATATTCACAATTATTTTTTTCCTAAAGCACCCCAAACAAGCCAAAACAAGTGAGCAGGACAAGAGGGTGAAGGGCCCAGGTGAACAGCAGTACCTTCATGCAGGGTACACATAAGTGGCTGTCCCAGCTGAAGGTTCACAGGTGTTACACGGTTTAAGATTCTCCAGATTTCAAACTACAAATCAGATATTTCCAGCTAGACCCCCAAATTACTAAACTGTGTCACACAAGGAAAATATTCAGCATTATGTTATATTTGCTAACAAGAAGCAAAACCCTTCTGACATTCTCAATTTGCACCCGTAGAAGAGGAACAATTCCCACAGCAAAGTGATGGATGAACAGAAGACCTGACACACAGGGCATCCTGAAAGGATAATCGAGGTAATTGAAATTCAGAGAAAGGTAACTCTCTTGCAGTCAAAAAAAAACCCCACAGCAAGATGAAATATTATAAATATTTATGTAATCAATATTTATATATTATTATCACATAATAATATAATATATACATCACATAATAACTATTATAATATATTATAATTATATATTATAATTATAATATATAATATATATAATCACATAATAATTAACAATATATTATCACATAATAAAAAATAAATATCTAATATTATTATCACATATAATAAATGTAATATCATAAATTAATGGCAATATTAAATGGTAATATTATTAATTTTAATGTAAAAATACAAAGGGGAAACATTATAAGCTTATCTTTAACAAACACAATCTATTTGAAGACGTGACCCTAGCATGTATCTCAAAAGTCTTCCTTTTCCTCTATTCCATCCTTCCTCCCATTTCCCTCTTGAAAGAACAGTCTGGTTTGCAGTTTGTTTGTTTTGTCACTCCAACTTTTTACAGGACAGTCTCCTGCCCAGAGTGTCTGGTGGGCTGCCTCAAGCTCCTCAGTGACTGCTCTGTTGCTGCTACCCTGGTTTGAGCAAGTTCACACAAATAACCAGTCTTTGTCATTAAATGCAGAGAGCAGGGCACACATAGAGGGCAGCGTGGAAGTTTAGGTAGAGAAATGCATGCTGGAATATGGCAGGAAGGAAAAGGCAGCTGAAAGAATGTGTAAAGATAGTCCAAATAGAAGATAAGTCATGGGAAACTGTGGTGATGCCTGCTTCCAGTGTTTAAGGGCAGAGCACTTGAATTTGAATGTTGCAGACATCTAGTATTAATTCACAGAACTTTAGAATGGTTTGTGTTGCAAGGGACATTATAGATCATCTGGTTCCAATTCCCTGGCATTGGCAAGGGCACATCTCACTAGACCAGGTGGCTCAAAGATGCTTCCAGCCTGGCCTTGAACACCTCCAGGAATGGGGCACCCAAAACTGTTCCAGGGTCTCACCACCTTAATTTGAAATGAAGCTATTTTTAAAAACCCTGTCCTGCTCAAGATACACAGCTTGGGTGATTTCCTCAGCTTGTAATTTAGTGATAGCACTAGAATCTGGCGAAAAATTTATGGTGAAATCAGATTGAAGGATGATGCAGGGAAATATAAGGAGTATTTAATGAAGATCCACAGCTGGGGGCTGGATAAAAAAGACTGTAAGGACACTTCTATCCAGTGAAAGAGGAGAATTAAGGGTTACGCCTGAAGTAATTGTATGGAAAACAGAAATATAAAAGGGAAAGGGTCTTGTGATCCTTCAAGTGTCATGGTGTGTGAACTCAGCTGACATGAGCCAAGTTTAGACTCCAGGTTGCAAAATTTTAACTGTGATGATAACTAGTAATTGGAATTAAAATAGCCATTTTCTGGAATCATCAAAAAGACTACAAAAATTCTTGCTACTGTTAACTGTTTAACCACTTTTATTTTTTAAAGGAAATAAAACATAGTCTAGGCAGAAATTAGTTTAAGGGACTCCCTGGTACATAATTTGAGGGTAATCACAGCAGTCCTCTACAATGAGTTTACTATTTCTGAATCTATGTAGATAAGCCATCAGCTACAAAATTGAAAAATTATTTGACTGCCAGAGGCTGTAGGAAACTCTAATCTGTATTTAACATTTCAAACTCTGTGAGAGCTGGAAGAGGCTGACTGAACTCACAGATATGTTCCAGTGAGGCCCACCATAATATAAAATATCTCATGTTGAGATATTTTTGGATAATTAGGTTTGAGTGGGTTATTCATTTATCTTTGAGGTTTGCATAATAAATTTGAAATGTGTTTAATTTATTCCTTGATAATTTGGTGATAATACAAAGTTTGAGAAAAATCAAATTTTGACCTATTTTGCTGACTCGTTAATTTAATTAATCAAAATATTTTTTTTAAAAAAAATCAAATGCTGACTTCTGCAAAACTTTATTTTAGTGTTAGTGAAGGATCATGTTTAGCCTTTTTTCAACCTTGATTCATGGCCCACTGAAATTTATAGGAGCCATTCATTAGCTGTAATGAGCTTTGAAATGGGTCCCTTGTGAAACAGACTGCTCAGATGAGAACAGATGCAATCATATTTGGATTTTTAAACTGTACAGCTTGAATCTGAATTGTTTGCATTCAAGTCAAAGTGTGCTGACTTAGGAGAAGAGATAATTGTAACAGTTAGATGCAAATGCCTACTAACTTTTACTGATTGCTCTGCCATGAATTCCTTATGCAAACAGATGCATAAATGGAATTCTGCAAGAGTTTGCCCTGGCTGTGTTATATTCAATATTTTCATTAATGACCTAGATGGGAAGAAGAGCATGCTTATTAAATTTCCAGAAAATGTCAGGTTGAGAAAGACTGGATGCCGGAGGACAGGATTAGAATTCAAAATTACCTTGACTAACTGGATAAATTGTCTGAAAAAATAGGGCGATATTCAATAAGAACAAGTTCTAGGAACTAAACTCAGCAGGGAGTCACCAGTTGCAGCAATGTCACGCTGTTGCAAAACACCCTCCTGACATACACTGGGCAGGAATACAGATTATAAAGCGTGGCAAATAATCCTTCTGCTCTGCTCAGCGCTGCAAATGCCTCAGCTAGCTAGCGTATGCAACCTGGCTTTGGGCAAAAGACTTCATGAAGGGTGTGTGCCAGCTGGAAAATATCCAGCAGAAAAATATGATGAACAGCAAAGATGATTTAAGTTAGATATCAGGGCAAAGCAGTCCTTTCAACAAGGAGAGTGAAGCAGAAGTTGCTGATGGTTGGGAGCTTTCAGCACTGGATACCAATTTGTACCTGAGAAAGTTGAAGGTCTGCTTTAGACGCTCCACCTGCAAGTCTAATAAATCCTTTAAGTGAGATTGAGCTGTGTTTATTCTAGGCTTTGTACACCACAGTGTGAATTAGTTGTGGTTCAGTGAATGTTTTTAGAAGATAGGTCTATCCTAAACCCAGAAGTGGCCATGTCTGTCACAGGACATTTAGAAGTGCCTCAGATATCAATACTTACATACTTCAGCTAAGATATTAAAAAGATTTATTTATTTAGCCACGAAACTTTTAAAGATCTTTAGTACCTCAACAAATCTGAAAATGTATTTCTAACTTCTTAACCTATGACTGAGTCATAATATGCCTGATTAATAATAAAACATTTACCACTCCCATTTCCCCCTCCATGTAACTTCAATAGTTCCATGGGTCACATAATTAATGCAAACCAAAAACCCTACCATTTTCCAAATATTTGTAGTAATGATGTTTATTGAACTGGGTGCACTGAAGGTTTCAACATTACAAGAGATTGAAACTCAAGCACTTATACAGTCTATCTTTCAGATGATTTGTGCAGTTTGTCAAGGACACACATTTTATGAACATTTCTTGATATTTTGGTATATGCTTATGTGGGATTGTATGCGTCTCAAAGACAGTAAGCAGTCCTCTGTTATGGGTTGAGATTTCCTATTCTGGGCATTCAGCTCTGCAGGATATTTCATCAGAACCAGTAAACAGATATTTCTTCCAGAAAATAAGCAGAAGGAAGCTCATAAGGAAACCATGAAACTTTAACATTGTTATATGATTAAAACTGACTGATAAAACCAATAAAAAATCTTTTCCATTCCAATTGACTTTTAAACAAGCTCAACGTAGTCTTGAGGTTGTGCACCTACACTTACTTCATATTATCACAGTGTATGTTAACCACATTGTCAATTAATTTATAACTTATCTATAAATGTGTAAAAGAAAATACAGATCAAAAAAGAGGAGATTGCAACAAATGATAATTTGTCACAATCATTAAGCTTCTCTGTAAAATGTCGCAATCATAACAAATTTTTTTTTTATCGTATTTGATCCTTATTAGGATTTCTCTATCTCTTGTTCTTAAGATACTTCTAAGTTTGGAGTAGTTAGCAGTAATACAGATTTACACAAAGAGAAATTGAAACATGGGGTAAAAACATTTGGGGTATCCAGGGATAGAACACAAATCTCTAAAACCCACCCGTAGCAATTTAAATTGGGACAGAAAATGGCTAAAACACTAAATAATAAGTTAAATTTAAACTGAGCTGAGATGCAGCCTGAAACCAGGAAAAATATTTTATGGATTTAATTTGTTTGATTTGTGTTTCCAAATCAGGTCCATCTCTACAGTCCTCAGCACCAAGACTTCGGTTTAATGATTTAAATCTCCTCTTACAAAAATTAATATAAAAACTAGAGCAACAATTTAAGATTATGCAGCTAATTAATTATATCTGTCACTGTTAGTTCCAAGGGAGTCTGCTTGGTTGCATATTTTATGGAGGAGGAAAAGAGGGAGTAAGCACTTGAGTGAAGAGGTGAAAAATTGTCTGCAACCACATTCATATTCAGCTCAACGTAAAAAAGTGTGTATTTATTCTCTGAAGGCAAGAATACTGATCAGGTTGAAAGACTCTCAGTTCTAAACAGGACCTATGTACTATGGAAGAAAGCCTGTAAATTCAGCAGGTCAGACAACGCCCTTTTGATGCTAACTGCTCTTTTTTTTTTTTCCCTTTCCACTTCTGACAGCTCATTTCTAAAGAAGACCTCAAGCTATTGATGTTTTATGGCAATGTGTGTGCATTTGCTAAATTAAAATATGCTTCATGTCTTGCCATTACTGCTGGTGAATTATTTTTATTTTTTCACTGGTAACAACTAGCAGAGTAACTGTATTTGGTGCTGGTGATGGCTGGTAAGTGATCTCAATGCAGGTCCTTCTGTTCTGGGCACAGGCAGGAGTTTGTTCCACCGTCTGAGGAAAAACAAGGGAAGTTATAATGTGTCTACATGGTCTGTCAAAAAGAGGAATGGGTTTGGAAGCCTCTGAAGGCAGCTCTGGATATGCAAATTCATGCAAGTTAAGATGGATAGCATCTATTTCTATGAGTCTGCAAAGCATCCCTGTGTAATGTCTGTCACTGACTAGCTAAGGAAAGGATGTGCTTTTGTAGGTCTGCTTCACTGGACAGGTTGCACACATTTAGGACCACAGTATAATGCCTCTGACACTTGATAACCCTCTGCTGGCACAGTCTGTTACTTTATTGACCCTTCCACCACAGGGATGGGCGGAGCACAGGCTACTTCAGGAACTTGAGCCTAATGACCCAAATTAGTTGAGTTTGATTCAAATAGTCAGTGTCTAATCCAAATAAAATGGAGATCTACAGTGAACTGAGAGGGCACGAAGCAATACCAGATGAGACAATGATAGTGTTTGATATGCTGGGATATATTGTCAAGTAACAAACAGGACTTCTTGCTTTTTTCCCTAAGGTTAAGCAGCTGTGTTGTCTCTGTGTTACAACTTCATCAATTATGTCTTATGAATACCAGGTCTGAATTTTCAAGTTATGGACAGAACCTGAAGGGTTTGTCTACCCAAAGAAATTTACTGCCAGAACTGCAACTGCCTTCATGGATACATTTATTCCTTCCATCCCCATAGGGAATTACAGTGGTAGAGTTAAGCTGGTAAATTTTTCTATTTAGACAGGCCCAGACAACTCAAGAAACACAGCTAAATTAAAGATTTCTCCTGGGGGAGTAGCAGATGCGTACTTTCATCAGGTTTTGGTTATACCTACATACACAACAAACAACTTTGAGAGACAACTACCTGCAGTTGTGCCACAAGGAGGTTTTTCATGCCATATTCTGTCAAGACTCATTCATTCTGCAAACCTCAGTCCAGCTTTGAGCAGCATGACTCTGTGACCCTGGCCCAGATTTTGTGAAGCAAAAATCTCATAGAGGAATACCTGCAAATATTTTTCCTCCCAGAAACCCCAAGTCTAAACTATGCAGTAAAATTGTTAGACATGCAGCTTAAAATATGAGTAGATATCTACTAAGAATTATTCTACCTTTTCTGCAGGAGTAGAATTTGATGGTAATCCCATTCTTCTGTTTTTCAGCTTAGATGTATGTTGAAGAAATAGTTGTGGGTTTTTTATACTACATACGTACTGACAGAGTAACTTTAGACCAATGACAGAAGATGCATTAAAATTACTTTTTGCATCCTATTTAGTTCTAAATATATTCTCAGGGGTAACATTGTATCTCACTGAAAGCCACAGGATTTTGTTTGTTTGTTTTGTTTTGTTTAGAATCTCTTGTAAAATATAAAGTATAAGAAGGGCACATAGGCCCACATGTCATCAGAAACTATGAATAAAGTGCTTTTCTATGTGAATTTAAGGCTTAAGTATCTTAACTAGAACAGGGCTATCCACCCAAGAAAATCTTTCTAGTTTTAGGGTTGGGTCAGCCACACACTAATGAATACCTTGATCTCTGTCATCTGCTCATACAAAGATCAGAAATTCTTGAGCCTGAGATATGGCTCTCCAGGTATTAACTACTAAAATCACCTTCTAGAGCTTCTTGATGCTGCTTGATGCCTTTTACTGGATTTTAAAGGCTTTTGACATGTATCAATTAAACTATATTTTTAAGATTTAAATACCTGTCTTAGTTCAAACAATAAACCCCAAATACTCAGAAATCCTCCCCTATGTGTTCTTAAAGAAAATGAGTTTTTAAAGTATGACTTGTATTCATGACTCATTTGAACTATTGGAATGTCACCGGAGAGTGGATGTGTCCAGATAAACTCCAGAAGAATACTGCTGTGAAAAAAGGCAGTGAAATATCTACTTGTATGAAAATGGCTGTTAACAGGCTTCAACAAGGTCAATGGTGGTTTTAAAAAATTCCTGAGCACTTAGTTTCAGCAGTTCATAATAGCATCCTGTTTCTTTTTTTATGAGGATGTCTGTAATTTCTCTCCATTCAAGGACATTGGTAAAGGGGTGAAAAGGCAGTAAAGAATTACCAATTTCGAAAACTTTGCCTGGTTGGCCAAGAAAAATTAGACACGTGGCAACCTTAAACACATAAAATTACAATAAAGTAGAAACTATACTAGTATACTAGTATTTTGAAACATAAGCATTTAAAAACCTGAAGGGAAGGAAAAACAAACTCAGAGAAATAGTTTTCAAACAGAAATAAGCATGGAACTTGCACCAAGACCCTGAAATTGCTGAGTGTATTAGCTGAGTAGATGTTTGAACAAGGAGACAAAGTAATAACCAGACACAACTGTGGGGTGTCAGTGGGGTGACATACAAAACTCGAGGACCTGTTGGTACCCATTCTGTGCTTCCACTGTGGCTAGGGCAGAAATTAGTATTTCCACCTGGTGTACCCACACTGGATCAAATTAATCTTATTCTCTTTGTCTTTTCCCTTTTCTTGTACATTGCTAAGGAACTCTGTACATTTTTATACAAGACCTCAAGATTTATGTTTTTTGAGGGCTTTCTTGGGAAAAATCACAGGGTGTTTTTTTGCTTTTCCTTGGAGAAGGCAGGGAAGCGTAGGTGTTGGAAAACAACTGTCTATGTGTCTGCCAAGCAAATCTGGAATGATAACATGAGTTTCTGTGTTAGATATCAGCAATAGGAAATGCAAGAACAGTCCTGGTGAAGTGGAACACTTGTAAGGACAGGAAGGTTCACAAGATGAGAGGATGTGAATACAAGAGGGCAAATGAAGTCTCCAAAATCCAAAGCCATGGCAGTTGCTGAAGTTGAAACATTATTAAGTCTTAATCATCCTCACTGACACAGAGCATGAAAGTAGCAGTTCATTTCCACTTATAGCAACTGAATTATTCCTCAGTAAAACTGGACCCACACTGAGAGTGGCAGTTTTTCTGTCTTATGTGATGCAAACAGGGACAGCTTTATTGGTGTCTGTGGAGTCATGGTGAAGCTGAATGAAATAACAACTTTCCTCCTCTTAACCTGTAACTTGCTGATAATAATTTTTAAGATGAATAGGAAAAAATAAAACCTGTTTTCTTACAGATTACAATATTAAACTTCACTATGTTAGCAATAAGTAACAGTAGTAATCACCCTCCCTTTAAAGCCCTTGAGATTGGACAATAGTTTTCCTTGCACAGCTGTGGCACTAGTTAGATAAATCAATAAAATCATCAGTACAGCAAATTTCAGTCTTCTACAGTGCAACACAAGAGAAGTGCTTTTCCCTTATCCACAGGTGTCAACTGATGATAGTATGTGCAATTTCAACTTGAAGGGACAAGTGTTCTAGAATGAGAATACTTGAGTGAGATAGATACACAAAAGAATGTCACAGAGCTCTAAACTTCCATCAAATGTGCCCTTTGAGATGTGATGAACAATGCTTATGTGCTACTTATGTTCTGAAAACTAATAATTTCATGCAGTCATTTGTCTCAAAATGCTCATGTTGGATTAAGAATCTATTGTAGACATATGCTTTTAGGTAACTCCATCATACTCGGATGCCCTCAAGTATTACATTCACCAAAAGATTTCTGCAATATCCCTGAAATACTGATGTGGGGGTAATGGTGACTAACTGTTCTGAATAACCCTTATTAGCTGTTCTTCAGTTTCTTTCTGCTATAACCAGTCTTTAATTTTAAGTCTGAAGCTGTGTTCTTAACACTTACAGGAAAATAATTTGTTCAGAGTTTGCATGGAAAATAATGGCAAACCTGACCATATATGTGTGATGTCCTTCCCAAACTAAACAATTTGAAAACACTCACATAGGAAGCAATAACTACACCAGCTTCTGGGCTTTGAAATTCCTGATATTTAAATACCACACAACTCATATGGGGTCTGATTGCCTGTTGTCTATTCCTTGAAAATGGTTCCAGGACACGGCAACTCTGCTATCTTTTAATATAATGTCATATTATCAGATGTTCTTGTCACCAATGAAACTGCAGCATGAATAATCATTGTGTACTGTATTGCACTGTACTACCGTAAGTGTAATTAAAACACCTACTTCAGTTAAGTCATGTTTGATCTGAGCTTAATTTTTATAGATTATAAACCATGTGTGAAAAAATTCAAATTTTCTGGTTATTGAAGACAACAGTGGCATGCAGTAATTTTTCACTAGGCCGTTTCTGCCTTATGTTGTGACATAAAGAAATTTTTACATCACAAAAAAAGTCATGAATATTACAATTTTTTCATCACCATGCTTAATAGCAAAGTTCATTATGTGTCTAGCAAACTGTTTTTTTTATCTGCCTGATAGCAGATCTTGGAGCAGACCATATTTATTGTGATTTTCCATAGCAAAGGAATTGATGGGAAAAACAGATGTTTTCAGGAATAGGAGAGAAACACAGTATTACTTTCAAAGGATTATCAGTTGTAATTCATTTACTTTGAGGAGTTAGACAGAAAAGGAAGCAGAGAAGTAAGCAGGGTATCTCACAGTAATGCAAAAATAATAAATAAAAGGAGATCTCCTGCATGGTTTATGACTGTGCATCTAGTATTTATTTCTCTCTCAGACAATCTCTCTGTAGATTCTGAAACAACAGAGATCACCTCTTCTTGCATTAGCCCCACATGAAGGAAGAAGATATCAAAGGATTGCCTCTGAGACTCTGAGCTCTAAAGCAGACCAGCAGAACAATGTTTTGGGTTAGTGACCAAAATTTCAGAACAAGCTGAATTTTTAGACTTTGTGCAGGACAAAATCAAGCCCTTCCACCAAAAATATAGCTGAGCAGCTAAGACTAAAAATAACCAAGAACTCTTGATACTTATTTTTACTCTCTAAACCCTTTAAATGAGGCAAAGAAAGGGAATGAGTCTTCCATAGTCCGAGAACTTATCTTATTTTCCAGGTAAAGTGCCACTTACTTATTTTGTATCCTGTAGTTTAATGAAAACCAACACATATAAAACAACAATTTCCACAATTTTTGTTTCCAAATAATAGTCCAGATTAAAATATTTTTGTCACTGGATTGGCTTGGTCAGTGCTGGTGAGAGGTTCTCCATGATACTGGCCCAATGTGGCAGGTGGCTGGAGTCCCTGAGGGTCAGGGTCACTGGTGCTGGCAAGGGGCTTGGAAAGGCTGCCTCACCCTTCGATGGCAAAAAAAAATGGATAAAATTATTGCTTAGCCTAATTTTCCTTGTAAAACAACATTGCCAACACCAGAGGACAAATGAGGAAAAAAGTGGATTTCATAAGCTTTCATTTTAACGATCCTAACTAAATCCTCCTAAAAACACATTCCTGCACAGCAGTGGCCTCTCTCTTGCCTTGTGCTGTGCTCTGTGCACTGATGCAATTCTCTTCCCGGACTCTGGGTGGTCATATTATGCCAATATACAGAACTGTCTGGAACAAGATATGTTTGTGTTTAGCACTTAACCATTTTTAATATGGCAAACTTCTTTTCCAGACACTCTCCCACTTGAGGAGCTATTTAAATGTTTTGATCGTCTGCCCTTCAGATGTCTCTCCTACATTGCCAGTATCTTCCCAGATATTACTACCGTATGTGATTAGGCACAACAGGAGTAAATACATTTTACTGCCAGCAGTTTGACACCAGAATCAGACAGGATCCAAAAATGTGTCATCCACTGAAAGATTTTGGATAAAAATGCAGAGAATGCCTAGACTCTTGATTTTTCAGTTTAAAATAAATATCTTTGTACATATTTTACTAATAACTACAAAATGCAAAGTGGTAAGGGGACAGAAGGGATGCCTGAAGAGGGGATAAACAAACAATGACAAGCTGAGAAAGTTTTTTTGGTGGTTTCAATTTAACTGTAAAATTCTTAGCAAAGCATGTTTCATATTTTCCCAAAAAACATTCCAATCCCTTTCTCCAGCCTCAATTTACTTGTGTGCTTGACACACCATGTGGTGTTAGAGCAATTCCAGGCATGTCTTGCCTTTTGGATATATAAATACACTGGGGTCATGGCTGTGGTGAATTTAAAAAGCTGTACCATCACATCTGAGGTCAGCAAGGTTCCCCCAAGTCTCCTCTTCTCCAGGTTAAACAACACCAGCTTTCAGCCACTCCTTTTAAGATTTGTGCTCCAGATCCTTCCCCAGCTCTGTTGTCCTTCTCTGGACACTCTCCAGCACCTCAATGTCCTTCTTGTAGTGGGGAACCCAAAATTGAACCCAGGATTTGAGGTGCCCTCATCGAGTACAGGGGGACAACCACAGTCCTGCTCCTGCTGGCCACACTGCTGCTGACACAGGCCAGGATGCCATTGGCCTTCTTGGCCACCTGGACACATTTATATCCAGCCAGCTGTCAGCCAGGACCCTGAAGCTGCTTCCTGTGGAGCAGCTCTCCAGCCACTCTTCCCCCAGCCTGTAGTGCCACCCAGGGGTTGTTGTGACCTGAGTGCAGGACCCTGAGCTTCTCCTCATTGAATGTCATGCAGCTGTCCTCAGCCCATCAATCCAGCCCATCAAAGATCTCCCTGCAGAGCTTTCCTACCCTCCAGGAGATCAACATTTCCACCCAACTTGGTGTTGTCTGCCAACCGAGTGAGGGTGAGCTCCATCCCCTCAACCAAACCATCCATACAGATATTAAACAGGGCTGACCCCAGCACTGAGCCCTGGGGAGCCCCAATGGTGGCTGGCAGACAGCTGTGTTTAGTTCCATCCACCACCACTCTCTGGGCCTTGCCAGCCCGTTTGTCATCCAGCAAAGGCTACATCCATCCAAGCCATGAGCAGCCAGTTTTTCCAGGAGAATTCTGTGGGATGTGGTCTCAAATGCTTTACCAAAGCCTAGATAGGCAACATCTGCAGCCTTTGCCTCATCTGCTGAGTGGTCACCCCATCACAGAAGGAGATCAGGCTGGTCAACATGCCCTGTCTTTTGTAAACCGGTTGGGTTTCCAAAGTTGGGCCTGATTCCCTGGCTGTCCTGCACGTGCTGTGTGATGGCACTCAGGATGAGCTGCTCCATGACCTTCCCTGGTACTGAGATCAGCCTGGCAGGTCTGTAGTTCCCCAGATCACCCTTCTGACCCCTCATTTGCTACATTTGCTAATTTCTAGTTGGCTGGCACTTCTGTTAACCAGGACTGTTGGTAAATTATTGAAAACAGCACAGCAAGCATTTTTTTGCCAGCTTCCTCGTTACTTTTGCCTCCCATCTGGACCCATACACTTGTGGGTGTCTAACTGGCATAACAGACACAATTTTTTCTTCCTGGATTATGCAGGTTTCGTTCCCCATCACTAACTTCCAGCTCTGGGAGCTGGGAAGCCTGAGAACAACTGGTTTTGGTATTAAAGACTGAGGCAAAGAAGTCATTAAGTACCTCAGCCTTTTCCTCATCCCCAGATGCTATGCTACCCTCTGCATCCAGGACTGAGCTTCTCCTTAGCCCTCCTTTTGTTGCCACTGCATTTACAGTTTTTTTTTTTTTTGTTTCTTTAACCACAGTGGCTAAATTAAATTCCAATTTTATCCAAAAGGCTGTTGCTGAAATAGGAGCTGAAGAGTTCTGAGAAAGTCTCTAGTGTTTTAAAGAATACAGATGTAAACTAAAATTTATTTCCTTCTACTCAGAAGGCAATTTATCTTTGTGACAGTGAAATATTTTCCAAGATGTGAAGGGAGGTGTAAATCTGCACATTCTTAATAAACACATTTATGTTTATTAATTTATATGGCTTGCCTAAAAACACCCTTCACAGTCAGTCTCACATGAAGAATTAGATACACCCTCAACCTGAGTCCTTCAGTACACGGGAAATACAGAAAATCAAGACTGAATCCTTAACAGGACCCACCTATCTCAGCTCTATTCTAAGTATTTCTGAAATACTCACTATTTAGAAACATAAATCACTTGAAGAAACTCAACATCATCTCCGTTTGAAGAGTCAGGGAGTTCCATAAATGAGACAGCTCCACTAGTAGATGTGGATCAGATATGCAGGAAGATCCTGTGCACAGTGAGGTGCACCACACACAGACTGAATGCACAAGTGAAACACAGATAATATTGCCTAATCTCTTCCATTGCTTTCACTAGGGAACCTGTAAAAGATGTGATGAATTCAGGTGCAAATTACTGCTTGGTGAAAACCTGAAAATACTTTGTTAAAATACAGAGCACCCATAAGTCCAGATCCTCTCTTGTGAAATCCCAGCTGGAGTACTGTATCCAACTCTGGAGTCCTCAGACAGGAAAGACATGGACACATTGGAGAAGATACAGAGGAGGGCCACAAAAACAGTCACAAAACTAGAATATATTTCCTATGAGGACAGGCTGAGACAGTTGGGGCTGTTCAGACTGGAGAAGAGAAAGCTCTGGGGAGACCTTACAGCAATTTTTCAATACTTAAAAGGGCCTTACAAGAAAGATGAGAACAAACATTTTAGTAGGGTCTGTAGCTATAGGACAAGCCACAATGATTTTAAACTAAAAGATGGTAGATTTAGACTAGATACAAGGAAGAGGTTTCTTACACTGGGGGTAGTAAAATTCTGGAAGAGATTGCTCAGAGAAGTGGTGGATGCCTCATCCCTGGAAAAATTCAAGGTCAGGTTGAAAGATGCTCTGAAGAACCAGATCTAGTTGAAGATGTCCCTGTTCATTGCAGGGTCTAGATGACCATTAAAGGTCCCTTCCAATACCAATTATTGTATGATTCTATAATTCCATAATCCCCTGATTCTGTCCAGACCTCATATCACCAAAGCCACTGTCCTGGGTTGTAGTATAGGATTAGCACAAAGTAT
>VZSR01001283.1:25825115-25974648 GCA_013398615.1 Brachypodius melanocephalos | reverse complement strand
GCCACCCATCACTTGAAGAAGGAGGAAAAAGCTTTCTTTAAATCTTTAAAAACAGCATCCTTCAAGCAAGGCATCTGGGCAATGTTTTCTAACTGCCTTTCTCTCCACCAGTATGTCTTGGAAGGCTGTCTGTCAGTGCGTTCCTGGAAGTTCCAGTGAGAGGTCAGTTACTATGAACACTTCTCCTCTTTCTAAGAAATCAACAAGAACTTGGTCTCAATCTGATTCAGGTACCGAAAAAAAAGATGCCTTTCTTTCACATACAAGAGCAGAAGTATTTGCAGAATGAAGTCACAGAACTACAAAAATAAATGTTTCAACTGTTTTAACAGGTCAGCATTTAACTTCTAATCAAGCAAATGTAACTGCTTTCCCACTAAGAAATACCTAAATATGAGAAATGATGGTCACAGGAAGTATTATAGCTAGCTACAAAAAGGCTAGCAAATGACAATGTATGATGCTGTGCGATCTGTATTTCTTCTGCATTATTTTATTTTCACTTTCAAGTTGGTATTGAAGGCTGTTTTCTCCTTAAGAAATCTCTGTGCTCATCCATACTAGACAGATTTTTGCTAGTTTTTCCCTTCTCCTTTTTGTTTCTGAGGGATTTATGAATTGTCCTTTTCTTTGAGGTTATATGACTGGGAAAGAAGGGAATGTACCTCTGCATTCCCCAAGATTTACACACATTGTCTCTATGTTTGCTGACTGATTTTGACTTGTGTCTTGTAATTCACCTGTGGACTTTTTGAGTTTTAACTTTCTCTTTATCAAAAATAAAATGGATGTCCCCCCCAACTGATTGGCAGTTGATATTGTCAAGTTTGTATAAAGTGTATGTATATGTAAAATATTATAATAATTGGGCCATTTGTGTGACTGTGCTTATACTGTGTTGTCATCACTGTGGTAGCTTGAAGAGCTTCATTTATAGGATGTCACTGTGACAAGTATTGCACGGGAAAAGAGGAAGAAAGCTGTATAGAAAACACATCCTAACAAGGCCACATCACAGGCACAGAGCCTTTAAATTCTGAAGATCAGGAGTGGTACTGACTTTCCTTCCCTAATACCTGTAAGTCCCTTTTCATCCTGGTTGTCCATGCAATTTACAGCATCTATGCACTTACAGCATTCCTGTGACAGGAAGCACAGAGGCTATGGAAAAGATCAGCAGTTATACATATATAAAGGAGACAATGACAGAAATACCAGATACAGCTGTTTTATATCACAGCTCCAAGTCTTGTGCCAGTAAGCTATGATCAGGTAATCAAAGAAAAAATAGTTTGCCACTGAGTGTTAAATATTAATTCAAAATCTCATCCCCTAGATCACAGCAAAAACTATAAGAGTTGTGAAATGAAGAGGAGAAAAATAAGAGGCCATGAACATGTCATGGAAGTCATTCTCCATGGCCTCATCTCCCCTGACAGAAATGTGTATTACAATCTGTCAACCAGGCAGTGACCATTTTTTAGAACATCGTCCCAGGCTGCATGCATCTGTAGTCTGTGTGCACGGAACTGCTGGTCACACAGGGCTGGAAGTGATGGCTTTGGCAGACAGAATCACACTGCCCTTGTTAGAACACTTTGAGATTACACAATTTCTCTTCTCCTATTCTAGCTTGCTTTTTAACCAGACTTTGAAAAGTAACCTATTCCAGGATTTTATATTAACTGGCTTCCGTTCATACTGGAATTCAGAATTGAAGACATTGAAAATAATGTCGATTTTTAGTCTGGCAGCTGAACCACAAAACAGGAAAATTACATATAGCTCAAAATCAGTCCAAATCAGAAAATCAGTGTATTTTTCAGTGACTAAAGAAGTTAACGGCTATGATAGTTGTTTGATGGTACCCAAAGTTCTTTCTTTTCCTTTATTTACATACTCAGTTCTCTTTGAGAGATATTTGAAAAGCTGAAACTCAGCTTGAACTGAAAATACTATTTTGAAACAAAAAGTTCCCACTTGAAAATACCAAAATAAAATGCTTTGCCTTCTGCAAATTCCTGTCTTCTCTTTTCTATCCCTTGCTGAATTTAAGAAGTTGTTTTGATTCTTGAGCAATGGGACTGTACGGGCAGATTTTTTTTTTTTAAATCTGTCACCTTGTTTGGGGTTGGTTCCTGTAACAGTTGAGTTGAAGCACATTAGTTCATGTATTCTTTCTATTTCCTTCTCACTGACTGCTTTCTCTTTTTGGAACTGGGCTAGTCTGAATTCTTGTGTCCAGATACCCTTAAACTTTGAAGAACCGTGACGTTTGGCATCCCTCACTGTTGTGTGACCTCTTAATCCAAGACCTGAGAAGACTCAAGCTTTTGGAGAGTTGTGGTGCAAAATTCTTAACTTCTCAGCTCGATGAGTACTATCTCTTCATCTTTTGAGCTTAATTAGAATTTGATTGAAACACATGCACTTTACATTCATTTCTTGCAAGTACACTTTGGGTTCACTTGGATTACTTTCCCTCCTGTGTAAAACCTGCCTCTTTTTCTCTCCCTAGTGTGACTCACTGCTTGCTTTGCAATTCTTCGCCATGGAAATATAGACTTCATAGTAGATTTGGTGTGATTAATATCTTTTAAGACTGACCCATATTTAATCAATGTAAAACTGACACAGAAATGTCATAAACAGACCAGGGTAAGATTTTTTCTCTTTCTCTGGTTAACTTGTCCCCAAAGGTCCAGTATTATTTTTTAATAAAGTGGGGGTTTTCATATAAGAACAGACTTCAGGAGCGAAGGCAGAGAAAGAAGAAAATAAGTTATTCAGTGTGTAAGAGGCCTCTCCTCTCCTTCCCACATTGTTACTACTAACAAAGTCTTCAGTGTCTGCAAATGCATCTGTTTGCACATGAAAAAACCATGACAAGCATTAGTTCAATAGTGCTCTTGCTAATTAGTATGAACACTTACACATGCAAATCAAAATAACTATCAGTTTGTGCATGCAATTACTTGGTGTATGCATGCAAATGTCCAGCTGAGGCCAGATCTTAACCTGTTGTAAACTGGAATAACTCCACAGGCTTCATCAAACTATGCTGGTCCATATTTGCTACAGAATTATTCCATGTTTTTATTCCAGGCAATTTTAATTCTTGTGGAATTATAGACAGAGTTATAGACTTGCTTTAAAAAGTTGACTTTTTGCACTCCTGGTAAAGGCAGTGTCTGACTTGAATGATGGCCTGGATTCTGCATTGTCTACAAGTTCTCTGAAGTTCTCTTTCTCCCCATGAGCTCAGACTATGCCCTATAACCTGCAGTCTGATTCCAAGGCTGGAGTGAAGGTAACTGCAAAATGAAGATCTGGAAAAGGCTTAATTTTTCAAATATTTGTCCAGCTTAAACTCTACTCTAACAGTGAGCAGGCTATTTTGATGTAGATGTTGATTCCAACTGAGACTATTTTCATTGTGTCACTCTAGGCCATGTTGCATTTGATTAGGGAATATTGTGGTCCAAATGACATCACTGTGGTCTGAAAAATATGATTCTGAGGTTTTCTAGGTTTTTAACCTTCTGGAGGTTTAAAGAAGGAGTTTCAAAATCATTACTAAAAGCTTTGCAGTGGTTGTATTGCAGAGCTCATAAAATATAAAATGTCATTTTTCTTGACATGAGATAAGATTAGTCTGGCCCTAAAGAATACAGAGATGCTCCACTGGCTCTGCTGGGTGGGGAAACAGGCCTTTTAAACAAAAGTCAGTTGTAAAATAATTAGAATATGATTTGAGGGTCAGCTGTAGCAGGTAATTTGGCTATGGGAAATACTGCTGGACAGTAGATACACAGGAATTCTTCTCTATCCTTAACAATTCATCGTTCTGAGTGTGTGCAGCCTGCATTGCTGGCCTGGTCACATTTGTAAGCACAGTCATTCCCACCCAGGGAAGTGCATGTCACTGGTGTACCATGGACACCTTGGAAATGCCTCTCTGTAAAGTGACCCTGAAATAACCTGCTGAACCTGGCACTGAGATAGCCAGAAATGAGCTCCCAGAATAATCATGAATACTGGAATACAAGATAAGGAGACACACAGGTAATTCTGGACAAAAAAATGATTACTTTCAACCAGATTTGCTTGTTTGATCTTAGCAAATAGATTCAGCAGAAGTAAGGAGCAGCATGGAAAGCAGGCAGTGACAACCGCCTCAGAGAGACATGAAGAGTGAAGTCCAAGACACACAGCCAGAAATGTGTGGAAATGCCTCCCATTTTCTCAAGCAAGGTCCAGGCTCAAAGAGACTTGTGGCTGTGATACTCAGAAACTCTGAAAAAATTGGGCATCTATGCATGTTGCGGTGAGAGTTTTCAGTAGCAACATGCAGACAAGATCTGAGGAATAATCAACTTGACCTTCTAAAAGATCTGATGGGGAGGCAATGTTAGCATCCAGAGGTGACTAAATATATCTTTCTGCTCCCTGGCAAATGAAACAGCTATTTTGTCCATGAGCTCTGCTTCTTAAAATTACTACTTGATTTACAGCTGTTAAGTCATTTTAAGGACCTGATTAATCATTTGCTCTTGGCAGGCAGAGTTACGGCTGCTAAAAATAAGAAACAACGTCTTGTGTCTTAATCAGCAAAATGGGGACTGTGGCCAAACAGTGGAGATTCTTGCAAACTCTCTGGGCTCATATATGTATGATGTATGTTGGGGATAAACATACAAACATTAACTGCAATAGGTTAGGTTAGTTGAGCCAGTTATTAAAAGGAAGCTGAACTCCATTCCCGCTGCATTTTAGTGCCATGATTAGTCAGGGAAATTGTGTGAGAAGAGAATGTTCAGTTGTGTGTGTACCAACAAAGGTCTCCTCTGAGACTGACAGGTACACCAAAAGGTCGGTAGGTAGCAAATGCCTCAAGTATAATTTTTTTTTACCATAGAAATTGATACAATAAAATTGAACTAGATAGGAGTATAATATAAATAGAACTATTTACTAGTAGTTTGGTTTTTGTTTTCATTAATGTGCTTGACAACAACCCACTAAAGTAAGACTTTATATTCTATACGCGTGAGCAATATTTGTAGAATCTCTCCCACTTTCCTATAATGAAATCCTTGCAAGAAAACAACTGTGTGCATGCTATATTTCCCTTTTGCACTTATAGGCACTCTGCCATTTTTACATACTCTATATAGGTTATCATAGTAGCCTTTAAGAATAGAATATTGCTGGTAAATTCGAAAGGGAGTGGATAAAGACAGTTGCATAGTCAAACATTTCTTCACCTTTTATGTCATGATCTCTCAGCTGTGAAAACTGAATCTATCCCAATTTGAACAAGAAGACTAGAAACTGTTTCTTCTCAACCTTATTCTATTCAACCTAAGAATTATCTGCAAGACTTTAGTGAATAGCAAAGAATCACTAAGGTAGTAGGAAAGGCATTTGGTTCCTTCTGAGTCCCCTAATTATCATTCTTTATGTACAAAAAAAAGAAAAAAAAAAGACAAAAAAAAGAGACAAGCAAAAAATAATACTGATTTAATAATTCACTGAAGAGTGCTGTAGTTCATGCATTTTATACATTTCTCAGTCACAATCTTGACTGTGGAATAGAAAAGGGAAGAAAATACTATATGAGGGATAATTTCCAGACTGAGAATGAACATCCAGTATAAATTTTCTCAAAGCAGTTGTGTTGCAAACTCTGTAAAAGACATTGGGTTCTAATGTGCATTTTGAAAGAACATCATCAGTGTGACAATATGGACTTCATTAGCTCCAGCTTCAACTGCAGAAATAAATTTGTGTTGAAGACACAGTCTAACCTCTCTATAACAAATCACCACTGAGCTCAGATAAATATTTATGATTTCAGAGTGTTCAGGGTAATAGGGTTTGGCTGTTCGCTGCATTGGAAAAAATGGAGAAACTTGCAATTTGAATTAAAGAGTTATATATATAGTACTTTTATGGAAATTATTTCCCACACATCAATATTTAGATGAAATCTTTAAAAGGAAGCCCAAATTAAATGAGAATGGAAATAAAAAGGACATTTCTAGATCATGTACAACACATATTGGGGAAATTTTTTTGTAGGTTTATATTAAGGTTAATTTTGCTCTTTTTTCTCACAGACTGATTATTAAAATTAGTTCACTCTTGCTGATAGGAGAGTTAAAGCAGGATGTTCTGGTGAAAGTTAGGATGCTGACTTGGGAAACAGATTATGTTTACATAGAGTATTTTCATAGGAAAAACAGCAATAGAAACATAGAAATAGATTCTATGTATCTTTGTTCAAAATATGCAGTAATTATGGTTTTGCTCAGACCTCACAGGAATATTTTGGGCTTATCTACATTGAGTATATGTATTTAAAATACATTTAGCTACACATATAGGTACATATTTCAGTCACACGTGGGAAATATTTTTATGCACATATTTTTTTTGTATTATACTTTTAAGGTTTCTTGACCGTGGTTTTGACTGTGTGAGATTGTCTTGCTGCCAGTTTTCAGCTTCTCGCTACTGGATCATCAGATTTCCCTATTTCATAAGTATCTGAGGATCCTGGTGGGCAAAAAGGTGGGCATGATGAGCAGTGTGTCCTTCCAGAAAAGAGGGTACCAGCACAGGGGACATGAATAGTGAAGGAGTGAAGTCAGCGGGTGGAGAGGGGCAATTATTCTCCTCTGTTGAGAAACTGGGAGCATGTGAGGAGCACTGTGTCAAACCCTGGCCTTCCCACTGAGAAAAAAAAAGACATTGACATACTTGAAGTGAGCTCCACAGAAGGCTGCAAAGACAAAGAGGGCTCTGGACCACACTGTGTGAGAAGTTACTGAGATGCTGAGAGAAATGTGTGTTCAGTTTGGAGAAACCAAGGACAAGGATTGCTGTCTACAGCTGGGTAATGGGAAGATCCAAAGGAGCTGGAGCCACATTCTTGTCAGGGGTGCATAGAAAAGGGATGATGGGCAAAAGATGCCAGCTACACAAAGGAAGCACTGACTGAATAAAAGGGGCACAGTATTCACAGGGGAGTGGCCAAGCAGTAGCTCAGACTGTCCAGAGGGTCTGTGGGTTTGTCAGCTCTAGAGCTATTCAGGAGTGTGTTCAAGAGCCCTGAGTAACCTGACCTTGTTTCACAGTTCTCTCTGCTTTGAGCAAGGGTTGGATCCAATAAAATCACACAACAGTTTAGGACTGGGGCTGCGAGCCTCTCTGCTGAGCGATACTTCTGTTTGCACTAGAGGATGCTAGAAAAAGGAATGATTTAGCAGTGTAAACACAACAACTGGGAATTGGAGACTCCAGTTTCCAGAATTCACTTTTAGGGGTAAATAAAATGAGCAAAAGCCTCATATGTTCCTGAGACAGACTCAAGTGTACTCCTGGGAAAACGTATTCTCAAATATACTGTAAAAACACAGTCATTAATTCTTGATTTGTAAAAGGGAAATGTACCATATATGTGCTAAGACTCAATATAACATTAAAAAACCATGTTAAGAACAACTTTTTTGAGTAGCAGAACCCATTCATTCTTTCTCTGAATGAAGCAGGACCAAATTTAGGACCATTTTGGAGGTCAGTCATATCATTTTTAAGCTGGGGGATTGAAGACCAAGGAAGTGATGGCAATAATGTTTAATAATCAATCTAAGAAACATCTCTAACTGGTATTTCCCTGGAATATGGATAATCAAAGACTGTTAAAGGTACTTACCATGTCACTATACTGAATTTATTTTTTCAATTAAATTATGATAATAAAAGTATTTTCTTTACAACTTCAGAAAGTGTGGTGCAAAACAGGGGACTAGGCCACTTTCAAACTGTGTTCAGGGCTCACAGGCCAGTAAATGACCCTTCATATTTTAATTTTAGCATCTTCAGAAATAAGAAATCAATAAACACTTTGAAATCACAGTTACTTCTACATTTTTAGAATAAACTGCTGTTAGTGTTGTCTTCAGCTGCAGGAGGAATCAAACAGAGGAATCCTGAGGTAGCAGAGAACGAGGGTGAGGATACAGGTATGAATTATTCTGAAATGCTGCCTCAGGACCACAAATAACAACAGAATCTGACCTTAATAACTGTGCTGTATCACTGACACTAATTTTAGAAAAAGGAAACTGTCCTCCTGACCACTACAGAAATAGTCAGTGACGTGTTCTTCTGAAGAAGTGATGTCAGTAGGAAAGGGGAAGTGGCGTGCATGAGCTCTCACCAGATGTCATAAATTCACAGAAGGAATCTCCAGAGGTCATCCAGTACACCCTGTACCCAGAGCTGGCTGTCTGGGGCCTCTCTGCTCTCAGTTCCAAGGATGGAGAGTCCACAGTTACACTGCTTGACAAATGTTTATCCTTTTCATGTTAATTATTTCAGAGTTCAGGGAGATCCCTGGACCTTTTAGCCTGTGTTGTTCATTAATTTTTCAGGGATTTATTCTTCATCTTCTTATTATGGAGCATGATTTCCCTTTTGCTCTATTTGCCTTCAAACTGTTGATGTTTGATCTGTGGTCACTAGTTCCTCCAGTAACATCCATTCAAACTATTTCAAGAGGGTAAGACATGAAAAAATTTCAATCAGCCAGAAATGTATTATAGCTCTGAAGAGTGCACTGGTTTCTCTTTATAGTTTCACATAAGTACTCTGGCATTCAGTTTTAGATTTATTCATCTCACCAAATTAGCCTAATTTCTAAAAGCAATTTCTTATGGGACTTGGTGATCTTAGATGTCTTTTTCAACCTTAACAATTCTATGATTTTATATAACTTTATAAAAATTTCCCTTAGTCATTAGGAATCCACATATACAATATATTTTTTTTAAAAAGCATGTTTTTGAAGCCCTAGGAAAACAGTACTTGTTTTTCCTCAATGGGATTAATTCTGTGTGATTTTGAAAGGTTCCTGCAAGTATCCATTGACAACAATGATGTCATAATTACTTAGCACCTCTTCAAATTACCAAGTTTGCAAGCAAACAATAGATTCTTATATCCATTGACAACTTTTAATTAAATTTTCTGGAATTTTGTCCAATTCTTGATTAAATGCTTTGGTGGCTGCTGCAATTTGCAAGTACATTTTTGTCAGTGTCTACAGTTTACCAAAGCTAACAGTAAGTCAAGTAGAGCCAGATTTCACCCTTAAAATTTTGCAGTGATTTTCTTTGTGATTCCTTCTGTGTTTAGGCACCTTTCCCTCCACAGTTTCAATTCTAGACATCATGCCTGAAAGACCCTGGCCACAGCACACTGACAGCAATGGCAGAACCACACCTATCAAAAGGCTTACACAGCATTCCTGGGCAGCCCCAGATAAGTACATGTTTTAAAGTAATTTTCTAGAGCATAGCTTTTAAACCATGCTTTAGTAACCTCTGGAAATCCAGTTCCACTGCTTTTACTGTCCATTTTAACTTGGTTTAACTTGGTGTTAAAAAGAAACTTCTCAAGTTATGCTCCTACAAACAGTATGTGACCTGACAATGTGCTAGGTCATGACAGTGTCTCTCTCTTCCCTGTCATGCTGTCAGAACTTTTCTCCCTGTCAGAGCTGACAATTACTCAAACTTCATTAGATGGAATGGTGGAGAGTCTGCCTATACCTGGCCTCCTTAACCCTTTCCAATACTTCCATTTGTACTTTTCATTTTGCTGGAGTTGATCAGTATTGAAAAAAAAGTCCAAATTGTTAATATTTTTGCACAAAAGAAAAGATGGAATGTTTTCTGTGTCCTCTTGATTTTGTTTTCAGTTTGGCTCCTACATACTTATAGGGCTCAGAGTTACAGTCTCAGCTACTGCTCTTGTCTTTGCAGCCCACTCTGAACTGTGGAAACCTTCACTCACACTTCTAACTGAGATTACAAGCAAAATTGTTGCCAGGAGAGTGCAGAAGAGTGATATAAAGAGGTGCAGTCTTATCTGGAGGTGAGTTGATTTTGGTATCTCAGTACCAGGCAGCACTGGCAGCAGAGCACCAAGGGTTTTTCCTGATGATGGCCATGATGTAGCTGTTAGGTCTGTGCACCCGTATCTGTGCGTGTCACTTTAAAGCACATGCTAGATTATGCTTGAATCATGGGTCATGTTGTATTTTAAAGGTCATCTGAGCCATTTAGAAATAAACAAACTCACAGCGGTGCATACAAGAAACCAGTATTTGTAAAATTGCCGAGTGACAAATGTATCTATGCACGATTGTGTTTCCAGCTCCCATAGGGACTTAATCTGTATCCAGCCTACATACTATGTTTATGCAAGTAATAACAGCAATAAAAATCACTGTACCTGTGAGGTTGCAAGTAAATAATATGGCTCCTTTTCCTCCATCAACTCTGTGTGTGTTCCCATTTCAACCACTGTGCTATCCACAATGCCCACTGCTGCATCTGCAGTCTGAGCTGTGGAGAGCCAATGAGCAATAATAAGAGTAGTTTGACCCCAAGTGGCCTGTAAACAAAACACCAAACTGTGATTCATGTCCCCTGTTGCTTGGTGGTTTGGAGTAATTCCTCTAATTTGTCATATTGATACCGCTGTTACATCCCATTGATCCCATCTGCTGAATATCTGTATAATCCATGATACTCTCTCCACTGACTTAGCTGCTCCTTTCTCTGGCAGACTGAAGTCATCACCTGCTCTGTCTTTTGGCTTATTGTCTGCTCCTGCTTTTCTTGGGGTATATCTTTTTAAAATGCTGTTGCAAAGCCCAGCCAAGATGTACAAAGTTGGGAGCATTTTCATAGAGAATGGCTCGCTGTTGAAGGACACAGCTGCTCCCAGCGTCTTGCTGATTCTAACAACACAACACCAGTTATTTGCCACTGGTAAATGTTGCTCAGCATTATCTGGCTGAAGGCAGTCTGTTTGCCTTAAATAGGCAGCTTTGGGCTTCCTTTGCCACACAAAAAATACAGAGGTTATAATTTGGCAATTTATGGAGGAAAGCTGTTCATCTCGCATGAGTGCAAATGCCAAATTTCCAGAAATAAGCAAATATACAGGTTACTACCAGCAGACTGCCTATACAACCAAACAAGAGAGACAAAGATGTTTTCCAAAATGCATCTTTCTTAGTTTTCTTCCTAATGAGCTGTTGGGAGTTAAACACTCAGTGTCTGGGGTGCTGCAGTGAGGGTTCCTCCTCTCTTAGGGCCATGGTGCCAGCCCAGCCCCCAGCCAGATGAGCCAGATGGAAATCATTGTGGTGGTGGTGAGGTGGAAGAGAGGAGAATATTGTCAGAAGAACAGTAGGCAGCTTTTTGCCCTGAGTGGGAAATAATCCTTGTCCTTGTTACGAACCTGTCAAGGAAAATGATAACTGTCATTTTGTCTTCTCTCTGAATTTAAATTCATGACTGGAGAAAAGAGAAATGAGGATATATCAATGACAAAGCACTTACTTTTCCTAGCCCAATGTTAGCTAGCAATGTCTCACCTGTGTCTAGAGCAGATGGAGTGTTATCTAGTAAGAGTGTTTTGGAATTGCACACTAAAGCTCAATCAATGGCCATTTCTGGTTTCTGACCCCTGATTTCTGCAGATTTCTTCTTTCAATCAAAATGCTAGCACATTTTGAGAAGAAGGTATAAGATATATCAGGTTTTGCACTGTGAACAAATAATATCTAATAAGACCTAATTGAACATGAAGATAAATGGCAGGGTCCTCTTTGATTCTGCAAAGTTCAGGCTGCAAAGGAATGGGATCTAAAAGTAATGTTTTCCCGCTAGGTGACTTTTTTCTCCTGGAAACTGAGTATCAGTGAAAATCCACCCTATTTCAGGGTGTCTTCCCAGTGGCAAAACTCTTCATGTGTGAGCAGGTCTCCTGGCAACAGCAGTAACATTTATGAGCGTTACATCCCTTGGGTGCAACACCTTGCTGAAGCAGGCACTGCGCTTTCAAAAACGGATTTTGACAGCTGCATTTTCCATTTTCGACACAAGGTGGCTGCAGAAAATCGGTTTGTGGTTTAAATTCACACACACACACACACACGCACTCTCATCCTACCCTCCGTGTTTTACTGGATTTGCAGGGAGGCAGATGTGACCCACTTGGGAATGGCACACAACTTTCTTTTCCCCTCCGATGTCCCTCCAACATTTCTACTGCGTTTATATTCACTCAGCCACTCTGTAGCTTCGGACTTTGTTCTTATTACCTGGCTGGTCTTAATTTCTCTATTCCCAGCATGCATGTTAATCCCTTCATTTTCATTTCATTGAGTTTAGATAAGAGTTAAATTTTAGAGATAAACTGGTTTATAGACAAGTACACAAAACTCCACTACACACATGACGAAACTCCCAGCTCTTGTTCAGCATTGAACTTTATGTCAATTCAATTCTGACGGGCAGAACTTTATGTCAGTCAATTCAAGGAAGAAAAAAGATTTTAATATCACAACAGAAGATCTATTAAGTTAACATAAACACATTCTCCTCTTGTTTTGATTATAACTTGCTCATAGATTACATTTTCTCTGCCATGTCTTACACCTGTTTTATTAGTCATCCAAAAATGACGGCTGCCTGCCTGACCATGCCTATGGGTTCTCAGAAACCTCTTATGCAAAATGATTTTTAGGTCGTGTTCCTCCAGGATGATCTACAGAAAACATCACACTCTCTATCAAAGTACAAGATTCCATTTTATGGCCATTCACCTCTGGATCAGACTGATACATATGATAGGGCAATCTGACGACAGATTAACAAGGCATTAAGTAATGTCTCCTTTAGGTGGTTGTTCAAACATGCCTGCAGGTAGCTAGACATCAAACTTCTGGATGGACAGCTGAAGCCAGGTAAAATAATGCTGACAAGAATTGTAAAAATGATTGAGTTTAAACTAAAAATGCTTTATAGGCTGAAATGTTAGAGACTGGTAAATAGATTGCTTTCAGGATTACTCATCTCCTGTGGAGAAAAAGTGATTATCACAAAAAGACAAGAAAAAGGTAGTTCTTAAATATTTATCAGTTTAAAAAAGTAGTTATTATTACAGTAAAAAGTATTTATTATTACAACAAGTTTTACATTGGCTACATTTTAAACACCATTATTTCATCTATTATCTTGCATCAACTAGCAGATCAAGCTTCACTCATGTATGTGAATATGATATCTATTTCCAAAAATTGTTTCAAGCTTGTGTAGTAGTCTATATTGTATTGGACCATCCATGTCTTTTTGTGTAATTTTCCCTCAGTTTATCTAATTCAAACATCCAGGAGAGAAGAGTTTACAAGCCTGAATGGAAGTTCCCAATTTTGGCATGCACTTCCTTTATGCTTCACTCAAAGGGGAAATACTATGAATGAGTCATCTCATACAATAGGCACTTTCTACACCCCTCCTATAAAGACACATTTCTTCTGTACCAAAGGGCTACAAACATGAGGAATCACACCATATATAGGCAGCACAGCATGAAGCTTGAGAGGGTTTTCCAAAGGCAACTGGAATTGCCCAGGGATGAGCAGAAGCTGTGTAGCAAATAGCAGCTACAGATCGTTTCAGAAGAAATATTAGTTCAGCTGCAACCAATTTCCTGCGCTTTGCCTTGGGACACTATTTTGCATGAGTCTATTTTTAACTTGGGTTATTTCTTTACTGTGTTGTGGTAGCTGCAGACCACTGCCTTCAGTTTATCGAAGCAAGTGTTAACTTGGAAAAACGGACATATCCGGACTGTATATAAAGGGAGAAACAATACTGTTGCCTTTCATTTTACAAGCAAAAATCGTAGAAAAAGACATGTTGAAAGGGCTGGTGCAAAATATTATGAAAATAAAGTCTTAGGCACGATAAGAAAAACAGAGAAAGACCAGCTTCTCTGGCAGATATAGCCTGTTGTGCCATCTATGCCAAGAAAACCCAATTTAAATCTAAGTCCTCCAGCCAAGCAGCTGTCTTTGCATGTAGTGGACAAGGGGGCACTCACAAAGATTGCTTCTTTGGCCCCCTGAGCCTTTGCTGCTGATGGTAGTTGAGGACCCCTAAGAACTCCTGAGCCTGTCCTGTGACAATTTAAATTTGAGTGCTGAAGGTTCCCTTGAAATCAACTTCTTGAGATCTTTTGCGCCTCCAGATCTGCATTTTCTTACCACTGTGTTTTACTTCTAGAAGCAAACAGAGTTGCAACACCACTCTACAGCATTGTTTTGTGGAGTATATTTATCCCAGCTGTGCTAGGGGCCAGGTGATGCCACCAGCTGACACAACTGTGAGCTGAAAAGAGCTGTCAGAGATGTAAGGGTGAAGAACTAACGGGGGTAAGTGTGTCAGTATAAAAAAAATGACAAACACTGCAGAGTAAGAAAAACTGGTACATCTCTTTGCTTTTAATTCTACTGCAGGGAAATGAGCATGGGATGAAATCTCCAAGACAGGATAAAAAGTGGTTGAGGATGCTTTTAAAAATACATGACTATACCTAATTCAATTTTATTTTTATGACTATACCTAATTCAATTTTATTTTTTCAAAAATATATGACTATAACTATTTTAAAAATATATGACTATACCTATAGTCATATAGGTATATGACTATACTTATTTAAGTACTGCAAATCCATACTAAGACTGTAGTCTTGAAAAAGTTTTCTTGAATTAATTTTAGGATGATTGGCAACAAAAAGTTATCAATAGATGGGATATGTTTTTAAAGCTGAAAGATAGATGGAATCCTTTTCCAACCATCCTATACCATTCCTCCATTGAGTTCACCTGTCATTAGGATCAGAAATATGCTAACTGAAACAGTTTATTATGAATTTGTATTCAGGTGGATTGAATATCCAGTGAAGACAATTGGGCCATAGAGCTCAGCGTCTGAATTTGAAATGTCATTCTGTTTACAAGAAGCAAAAGCTACCAAGAATTAAACAGCCTTAGGCCAAATACCCATCTCAAAAAAAAAGTCTACAAGGGAACAAAGGCTGCAAGGGAAAAATATATTTATCACGGAATGTTGGTGTATTTTGGATGTTAGGGTCATAAAAATGAAGCTAGAATAATGTCAAATTAAGCAGACTGGGATGCTGCAAAAAAATAACCCAAATATCAAGTAGTTCTCAAGACACAGAGAGAGAAAATGAAAGAAGCAGCAAGGCCACTGTGTATAATATCCTCCACCACGACTGCATAATGTTGGCATTAGGTAACTACAAAGTTATTACCTTGTCTCAGCTTCCCAGGAAGCTGATGATGTCACGTATGTGGGAAAGGCAGAATCACAAAGGGGTCAGACAGCATGGAAATGGAAATGACCACGGTCAGGGAGCTCGTGGGATCAGCTCGGATAATCTCTGTTCTGGAAAGGAAATGACATCTGTGATTCTGCCCAGAGGCAGCCAGTTTGGGACAGTCTGGGTGCATCTGAGGTACATTGCATGCTTTACTTGGCAGAAAACAGATATCACAACTTTTTTTGCATGTGAAGAAACTGACTAGAAATGACTGAGTCATATTCTAGGCCTGTGTGAATAGTTTAGGCTATTAGTTAGGCTAAATTTATTTTACTGAATAAAAAGCACGTGTAAGACAAATCAAAGGAAAGTGTAATTTGAATTCAAATTGATGACCAGTAATTTAATTTAATGAACTCTTACCACATCAGCAAAAATTGAATTTTAAATCATCAGGTTAAATAAAGAGAACCTTCCAATACATAGCAGGATTTGTTGTGCAAAGTTTCTGTGTTCAGTGATGAGTACGATCCATAAATCCAGAAAAAATCTCTTTTTATTGGTATAAAGTGAAGACTGGACACCACCACCAGCACATCCCACTCATAAGACACGACTAAATGAAATCTGTAACTCCTTTAAATTCAGATAGTGTATTACAGTATGTGAAGTTCCTGTTCAAGGCTAGTGATTCATACCACTACTCTTGGATATAAAACAGATGCTCAGATCAGAAATTATTATTTCATTGGTGCCTTTATCTGGTATTAGAGTATTTCTAGGACTTCTGATTTATAAAATTACACATACATAAACATAACATCATAAATGATGCAACTCACACGAGGTGTAGAGAGCACACCCTGATTTACAAAGAGCTATGGTTATAAATACACCTCTGAAAAATGTTTCTATTTGAAGTGGTGGAGTCACCACCCTGAGGTGTTCAAAAAACATATGGAAATGGCACTTGAGGACATAGTTTAATGGTGAACGTGGTAGTGGCACTAGAGTGACAGTTAGACCTGATGATCTTAAAAGGCTTTTCCAACCTTAATGATTCTATGATTCTATGAAAATTCTGTCAATTACTTTAATTTTCTTTTTGTATTTGTAATGATGAACCTACTTACAGACTTTTATGTATTTGCAATTAAATAAATACTATGGCATATTTATGATGTACTTTTATGACATGTAATATATTAAATGCACTAAATGCATCATTGCATATGATATATATTTACAATATATACAATATGTATGTACTATAAAATTAATAAAATTAATATTTTATTCTGTCTGGAGATATATATACATGTGTTTCTCCAGAAAGAGTACAGAGATTTGGGTATGGTATATATGGTATTTTCTTTATGAATGAAATCATAATAATTGTTGATTCCAGAGTATAACTTGTTTGAAATAAGAGCTGTGATCTATTTTTTCATGTTGTGCTTACAGGCTTGCTTTTGACTAATGAGCATTGTTGTCTTTTTGCACTTTTCCTTTAAAATACCAGCGAATTGTATTTATTTTCTGAACAGATTCCACCCAGACCTTTCCTGTCCTTTCCCCAAGACTAATCCTCTTGACTCCTAGAGATATTCTGCCAAATTTCTAATTGATGTATTGAAAGGGTTTTCTATTTATTATCTTAGCTGTGTTTCTTGGTGAGTCATTTGAACCTGAGCATATATAATCAATAATTTCAGTGGGATATCTTCTCAATTTTATACAAAAGTTTTTTGGATTAAAACTTTTTTTTTCTCTTTTTTTTCTTTTTTTTTCCCATTTTTTTCTGGATTAGTGAATTTACAAGAAAATTCTGATGGAAATAACCATTCCCATGGTGACAAAAATGAATAAAAAAGTCATGACCATACACCATAAAAAATCAGTTTGGGGGATTGCAGAAGCATGGACTCTGCAGTTTGCATTATACAAAGGCCATTCACAGTCTGGACTGATTTTTTCAGTGTCCTAGTGGCAAGTTATCCCAGAAGCTCTTTACAGGGCAGCTCTGCCAGCTTGTGGGGCTGTGCCCTGGAGTGTCAGCATGCTGTTTCAACAGCGTGGGGCTCACACTCACAGCACTGTGAATATGGCTAAAAATATTGCCTCAGAATAAACAAACAGAGATCAGTACACAGTTTGTGTGCCAATAGATGTCAGTGTTGCATGTCTTATGTCGTTTTACAGTTCTGCTGGGAAAGATCTGTGTATGTGCCCTGTTTTGTTTCATGGGCACTTGTCTATGGGGTTTTTTTTTGTATCTAAGCCTGTCCATATGACAAAGAGCAAGTAAGCTGGGGCATCTGCTGGCTAGTTCTTCATCAGTTAGATATTTATTTATACGTTTTATCCGTCAACAGTAAAAGCAGACTTTTTTCACTGATCTGATTAAATTTGCAGGCCAGATAATTAGCAATGCCATCTGCGGTCCAGTTGTTAATCAGACTTCCTAGAGAGAGCAGAGGTGAAATGGAGGAGCTGTAGAGCTGCACAGAGCAGCCTGCAGCTGCTCAGAGGGCTCTGCTGGTGCTGATACTATCTGCTCATGTGCCCAGTGGTTGTGGGCACACGTACCTGAGAGCAGGGCTTGGCATGTATTTTTGGCAACCCCTGGGTCTGACTCATGCTCTAAGAGAAATACCAGAGCACTCCTCTGCTAAAGCACTGGGAAAAGGTGCCTCTTCTGCCCTGGACACATCAGTGAGAGACTCCACTATGCAGGAAGGAGAATTTTTCAGGGGTTTTTGTTCTCTCACCAAGGGTTTGTTTTCCCTTATTTGCCACATCATTCATCCTGGCCAATTCCTTTTCCACTGCAGGCCCCACTCATGCTCCTGCATCTGTGGTTACGTAGCAGGGGAATCACAGAAAGTGTTACTATAATTAATGTGCCTCTGCAGGATCCTGTCCTGCCTGTGCTCTCATTCTTGACTAGTGACTCAGCCCTTCTTTTATGCCCCCTTATGGCAATCAACACACATCAGTGCCTTTACCCCAAATGGAAATGTTGTGGTTAAGGACAGCTAGCACACCCCTCGCTTGGTGATGCCAGGTAGACCACAAGCAGTTTCAATACCACCACCACAGCAGAAGAGATTTTTTGGCCTCCTGAATTTCCTGCATCTCATTGGACTGTCCTGTGCACATCTGTAACAGTTCACAATCAGGGCTGTCAGCACACGGTTCATTAAAAAGCCAGGGCTGGCAACTTCTTCTGGCCAAAATCCTTCCCTCCAGCAGTAATACAAACACTGCTCTGTGCACTGTGCACCTTCCTGGGAACTCGGAGGGAATGAAAGCAATCTCTTATCTGACAGCCCACTTCTCTGTGGGGGGTCAGTGTGTGCTGATGTGCAATAGCCTCTGCTCTCCTCAAGAGTGGGGAAGCTGAAAATCCCCAAAGATGAGACTCTGACCTGAGGAATTTGCCTTGTAAATTACACAAAAATGCTCAGTGGAGGAAAGGTTTTGTTCTGATTTTTTTTGTTTGTTTTCATTTGCTTTCCTCTCCCAGTCATATTATATTTCATGCAACTCACAAGATACACACTTAAAAATAAAAAAAAGGGAAAAAATGGTTGAGCATTTAAGTCAGGGCTATTATTTCCAATTCTCCTTTTCTCTGTCCAAGTTAAAAAACCTTTCTGGTAAATTATTGGAATTTAATCCTTGGATCATGTGAGCTACTAAAATAGCTACTGAGCTATTAGAAGCCAGAATTCCTTAAGCTTATCTGCCTTGAAACCTTTCTCATCCCAATAACAAAAGCTGGAGGTGGAGACTGAGTATCATCACTTTGCTCTGTTAATACTGCTTTTCTTCAGGAATCTGAGATATATCCTACATTTAGGATCCAGAGAACTTCTCATGAAAACATAGCTCGAGACCTGTTTTGGTCATAAAACATCGATTTATGACAACTTAAAATATCTGACTATCTGTTGAAGCATTAAAAGGCCCTGGGTGTTTTTGGGCCTGTGTTAAGGAAGGAGGAAAGGCGGCACTTTATCAATACAAGGAAGGTGGGTGTTGATTTTTTTTTTTCTTTTTTTTTTCATAGTAGAAGTGTTAAAATCAGAAAATCAAATGAAATCAGGATGAAAACATAGGTGATGCAGAGGCAAGGCTTGCTCAGAAGGCCCATCCAGGGCACTGCCAGCAGTCCTGGACTCCAGTGGTCTCCCATGGGATAAAGACAAGGAAGGAGTGTCCCACCTTGGACAGCACTGCAAGGGTTCCTTGGGACAGTGCAGGTGGTGGCAGTGCTGGGCAGGTTCAGACTAACACAGACATTCTTACCATGACAAAAACAGTTTTTGTGTGGTGAGCACTAGGAGAGGAACACTGAGGGTTATCATTGTGTTTCTTGTGCTTGAAAGTATTCAGAGAGGACTGCAGCTGGATGGTGCCAATCATTTCACAAACAACTTGGGGAAATTCCTCCCACTCTCTTGACACGGTTGCCATTTATTCCGAAGCAAGATGGGACAAGAGAATATGAAGAGCTGAAAGAGGGAAGGCCACGCAAAAGAAGGATGGTTACTGTCCTTGTAGAACATCATTTACGCCTCAAGCCTTATGAAATATTTCCAGAAAACACCCACATCTGACTATCATTCAACTCAACCTTGAATAGCTGCCAAATTTTTTGAAAGGTTAAAATAGTCCAGAGTCCTGAGAAAGATTTGGAGACACTCCGTATATATTGTGTTTGTGTTTATTTATCTATCCATATACTGCAAGTGTTTAAGGTTTGGGGCTTTTTCCTGGTTTATTTTTTGTTAGCTTGATCTCATTTGGAACAGGATTTTCCTTGCCTCATCAGAACAAAGCTGGCACATTTTAGAGGCAATTGTCCAAATAATAAATATGGTAGCAAATACAGAAAAGTTCCTTCTGACTCTGACTTGCCATCAAACTAGGTTTACACACAGTAACTGCATCTCAGTTTTGGAAGCTCCCAGACATTTCCAGTTCTAACAGCTGATCAGGACATTTTCATCTCCCTGCACAGTAGATAAAACACAGCAAGCCATTTTTTGTGTGCCTCTGTTTCCAGAGAAACGTTATTTCAAGAAATGTTGCACTAAATGGGGCCTTGCTAGTCTCAGTGAAGGATGGAGCTACTAGGATACCTTAGTTTTCTTTCTGTGTGGCAACTTTTGCCACTGAAGCATTGACTGAAACCTGGGGCCATCTGAGAAGAAAGAGTGGAGATGAAAGAAATTCCATCAGATTTTAGGGAAAACAAACAGAGCTACGAGTATTAAAAAAAATACATATGAATAAAATGCAGTAGGTAGTTTTTAGCAATTCTCTGGTATTTACAAATCACTTGTAATCAAAGAACACAACATTTTATATGCAACATTAAAAAAAAAATCTGTTCTTGTGCTTTTGTGTTTTCTTATTAAAAAACCTGAGATTTTGACAAAGTATGACTAGTGTCAGCACAAGTCTATTATAAACACCTGTGGATGTTTATGTGAATATGCCACCCCTGGTGGCATTAAATGTACTTACCGTGAAAGAGGATAAAATGCAGTTTTATGTGAACTATGCTCCCCATAAAGATGAAAACAAGCTAAAGAAGTTGTGGCAAAAGCTGAACTTGAATGAAATGCATTTCAAATACCACTACACAACATACTTCTTCACTGGTGCTTGGCAGTACTGTGTGATGACGACTAGGGTGGGATAAGCTGTGCTGCCATTGGCTTGACACAGTTTTTAAGGACACTCAGTGTGAGGGTGTTTGCCATGGGTGGCACTTCTAGGGTCCTTCTGTGTTGAGCATTTTCTAACATTGGGTGGGGTCCTGAGCAGCAGCAGCAGCAGCAGCAGGGGCATTTCTGTTCCCCATTCGTTCAAGAGTGATGTGCAACTGCAGGATGGATGGAGGAATGAAATATGAAGCCTTCACAGGAAAACTATGCTTTCTGGAGAAAGGAAGCCTCTGGCAAAGCAGAGAGATGAGGAAAGGTTTAATTTTGCTGTAAGTATTTTCAGAAAAGCTGTTTTGAGTTCTGCAGTTTTTCATAATACCGTCTGTCATGAACGCCGGGGGCAGCTGGGCAGACCCTCTGCTGCTTTCATAGCCTGAGCTGTCTGGGCTTTTAAAGTGCAAGGAGTTCAATTGCTTTCTCAGGAGGTATGGCTAAAAGGCCTAGACATAAAACTAACAGTGGTTTATCTACTGAAAAATCGAATAAATATGTGTGAGTCACTGGCATCATGCGGGCAAGCGCCGTATGTGAGTCAAGAGAGAACTTAAGAGTCTGACTAAGCTGAAAAGAGAAATTGCATCGTCAAAGCTTGATGAGAGAGATTTTCAGGAGAAAAAGCTAGTTTTGACTCTGCAAAATTGAACTAAAATGCTGACAGCAAGTGGAATTTTCCCTTTATTAACTTGCATTTTTTCCTGTATTACTTTCAAATGTCTTATCATAAAGCAATCTCAAATTTATTAAAGTATACAGTAGTATATATTTTATAAATATAGAACTATATAGCCATTTAAATATGTTCTTATATATATATATATATTGAAAAATATATCTTTTCCTCTTTTCTGTAAATGGAGCAGATTAGACATTTCCCTCTTAGAAAAAGCATATTCATAACTGTTTATTTGTTAAAAACAATTATGAAGTGATAGATCCAAAGATTAAATTATAGCGGTGGATGCAGACAAATTTAACAGAATCAAAATACACTATCACAGTGTGCATCTAAATTTGTGAGTGTGAAACAATTGCAGCGAGGCCCTAAGATATACCCTAAAAAAAAAAAAAAAAGATTGAGAGAGAGAAAGCAAGCATTAAAACATGACACTGGAAGACTCCCAAAAGAATTGGCATCAATTAATGGAAAAAAGTTGTTCCAGGTCTCAAAGTACGTGTGAAATAAGAAATTGAAGCAAATAGTGTAAGTCTGTATTGGGAATCCTATTTATTCCAACTAAAACTACATTACTGAATACTGAAAAGTAAACCACATTACACGTATCTCTTCATATTGTTCTAGAATAATAAAATTCATCCATTATAATTTTGTTTTCATGTTCAGTGTTGCTGATACACATTTCATTTGCAGTAAACACATATAGTGGGTTTATAACCAAACCCATTAGTGCTGTATAAAGTGATAGTTTTTTGGCTGAGTTTGCTCTGAAGAAACACACACACTGCATTGTCAGGGATATGTTCATATGAGTAACAGATGTGAAAATGGGAACTCATAATTTTTAGTGTGATTTCATAAAAGGCATTATATGTAGATGTCAGAGACTTCAACTATTTTAATTCCTGAAAATGTAAACTCCTTCTTCAAAATTTTCCACATGCCAGCCAAGAGGGAAAAAATGCAGATTCTTGTAATTCAGTCATAGTTAAGAGCTGGTTTGGGTTCTTCCACAACCTGTATGTTTCCTTTCCATTTTTGCCCATTCAGGATAAGTATTTTCTGTTTCTTGCACGTTTTCCCTTCACTTCAAAGCCTCTTGCACTGCTAATATCTAGATGAAGAAAACTGCCCCTTATTTACTGCATAGACCCTTCCTCCTCCTCAAAGCACTTGGCTGCAAGACTGGGCTCCCCTGTGCCTGTCTGGAGATGCCTGGAGATCCCAGGCAAGGATCTCCAAGAATTATTTGTGGGACTGATAAACTAACCTAGCCATGTCTTTAAGAAAGCTAAAACATTCAGAGTTGAACTCCCTTCAACTAATGTAAATGTAAATTGACTAATCTGACTAAAAGCTGATGCTCTTCATTTCAATTTATGGTAAGAAATAGGCACTTCCCTGATGTAGTTCACTGTCTGTTCAGGCAGACATTTGGAAACGGAAGACTCATGTCCTAGAGCACTTTAAAGACAATCTGATTGCTTGCTTCAGACCCAAGTATCTGCAGTTAAGTGGTAAGTGTCCCAAAGCAGTGCCTCTTCCCTCTTGTTGCCCTCTTGGTAGAATAACAAGTGCATTCTCCGTGAGAGTGCAAGTGCTACTAGCAGTGGATCAAATACTGAGGATATCCTTTTCTCGTTGGGGTGAACTTGAACAATTATTTCCACAAAAATAGCCATATTCATATGGTTGTTCTTTCAAACTTCGAGGACCATAACAAAAGGAACTATTCCAGGGGTGATTGACTGCAAGATGGTTTTGCTTTGGACAACATAGGAGAGGGAAAGTAGTAAAAAAAAATTCTATTCATAAGGATCAGAAAGAAATGAGAATGTTACTCCTATGGAAAGAGCAGTGCAATGAAAAGGTCAATTTAAACAAGTCCACAAAATCTATTTGTTGAGCTAACATGACTTTAAAACATCTTTCCGTGAAAGCATTCAGTAAAGACTGGCATATTCAGGAGAATTACAGGAAGGCTTAGCAAGTTTGCTTTGGAGCTTGTGATACTGATGTCACTGAGCAGGCTGGGGATAACTCCAGCAGATGTGTGAGCTTCCCTAAGGGCAAAATAAATTATTATTTCCAAATGGAAACATATGCTTCAGAAAATAGTTTCTGGGCTTAACTGCTGATGAATTAGGTAGGCAATAAAATGATAAACTGAGAGAGTTGCTAGGGTTTCAGGTAGATAGGAGCTGCCTGCACAATGGATAACAAAGCACAGCACAGAGGCAGATGAAAGCAATCCACTGTAAATGATTAATTTACTGAATGCAGTGACCAGTTTTCTGCTGAGAAATTTTTGTTAATTTTAGAAAGTAATCTTTTAGCTTTGCTGCTGTTTTTGTCACTTCTCTCATCGCTCTCTGTGTTTTGCACCAGAGCACATGGTACAACATCTGTTGTGTGCCAAGGCAAGATGCTTGAGGAGGAAAAGCAGTCCAGGCAAGTGGAAGAGAACAGTCAGGGAGAGCCATAACCCTGGAAAATGCCAGGCCAATGGGCAGCCTGTGGTGAAGCTTATATATAGGGCTGCTGTAAGGTGATAAATGACCACAAGGCAACTGGATTCTTCTACCTTTGCATCTAAAACTATTAGTCATTCACAAGCACCTAAGCATCAGGACTAAACAAAATAAGCCCTTCAAGTGCATTGTGTAAGAAGAAACTACACAGATGCTGTTTGTGACCTTGATGCCCAGCTGTTTCTCTTCTTTACTACATTGATGATCTTAGAAATACTTTGATGGCTCAGACAAGAAGATGTGTTTACAGAAGTCTAGTTTGTCTACATACAGCAGCAGGGATACACAGAAGGAGGTAAAGTACAGGCTTTCATCCATTGTCTTGTCCAGTTTATTTGCAGTGTGGATATAGTTCTAGTGACTGCCAGGCCACATTCCTCCAATATTATGCAAATCCATTAAGAAACAGAAGAGTTTGGAAATACCTTGGGAAAGCTGCCACTGTAGTTCCTGTTTCAGCAAGACACAACCACATCTCCAGATAAACTGTACAACTTTTTCTGCTCTCCATGGAATCACAGGTTGGTTTGGGTTGGAAGGGACATGGAAGAGCATCTAGTCCCAGGCTTCCCATCATGGGCAGGAACACCTTACACAGGTGAACACCTTTGTTCACAGCCCCATTCACCTTTGCCTTGAACACTTCCAGGGGTGGGGAATCCATTCTTCTCTGGGCAGCCCATGTCACTGCTTACCATCCCCATAATAAGGAATTTCCTCCCAATATCTGCTCTTAATCTACTCTGTTTAAAGCCATCACCCCTTGGTCTACCACTGCACGTCCTTGTAAAAAGTCCCTCTCCAGCTTTCTTGTTGGTCTCCCTTAGGTAAGCTGTTTGTTTCTCCTCGGAAAAGTTGAGTTTCCTGGGCAGAATGCCCATGATTGCAGGCAGCAGGTGAGCCCTAAACGGGAGCCAAACTGGAGGATTGCTGTAACAAAACCACACTTTCTTCCCAGAAGAAACTCCATTTGCCCCAGCCCCAGCAATGCTGAGATGGTATAGGATAACCTGGCCAGGCCACCTCCTTGCTACTGCAAAAAGCCTGTCCTGGCCAGAACCAGGACAAGTTTCTAATTACATTTTTTTTTTCTGAAATGTTTGTTCTCTGCTGCTTTATATCTCAGGTGCCAGAGTTAAAAGTCTCCCCTAACCCTACAAAAGTGCTAGTGCTCTCCAAACATGCCCACAGTATGGTGAGTCATGGTTGGTGTCCCTGGGGACCTCACCCCCAAAATGACAGCCACAAGGATAGGGGTGAAGGAAACACATTGGCCTTCCCCTGTCAAGGAACACCAAAGGCCTCATTCATGACCAGAAGATGAGCACTTACCTCAGACACTTGCTTAATGCCAGCACTGATCTAAGCCTCCTATGGAGTTATTAAGATACGACTTCGCAGAAAAGAGAGAGAAGACTTCAGAGAAGACATTCAGAAGGCATTTTGAAGGAAAATTTGAATGTTTACTTGATGGAGCCAACAACTCCTCTATCAGGATTGATTTTTTTTGCTCTCTATATTGTATAGGGCTTAGTGACACACATTTCTCTCTTAATTTAGGTCTGCTTTTAATTAGAGCATAGCCAGTTTGCAAGCTCTATGGGCAGGATGTCACCAGGAAGGTGACTTGGATGGTCTGAAATAAACTATGAGAGCAGAGAGTTTACTAGAAGTGCCTACAAGCTGAACATTTATATCTCTTTATACCTCACGGAGTCAGTACAGTTATCCAGCCCAATCTGTGTGCTGGTAGGCAGGCACAGCAGTGTCAAGGGCCTGGGTGGCTGCACTGGTCCTGCACTAAGAAAAGCAGTTTACACCTCCTTGGCATTGATGCAGCATCCTCAGAGCCCTGAGGACCAGGCTTGGCTGTTACAGACAGAGGTTGAAGCCTGGTAAGATCCTCAGAGTGGGGAGCTGTGGGAAAGCTCCAAAAAAACATGGAGACTGGTAATGGGAAAGGGAATTGGGCAAAAATTACCCACTGCTAAGAAAAGCAGTAGATACAGTGAATGCTGAAGTTACTTCCCTTTTTTATTTTCAAAGCTGAGAATCAGAATCTTGTTCTTGTAATTTTAACTCCAGTGCAGAAACAACACAGGGAAAAGGGAATTAAAGGAGGCCCACATTAGATAATTGGGAATGTAATAATGGCAGCAGTTCCACAGTATGTGCCTATCACAATAAAATGAAGAGATCACACAAGAAGGGTGCCTGAATGAGTAAAAGTTCCTCATGAAACAGTCTCTGAGAAAAACTGTGAGGGAAAGCAACAGCATTTATTTTGGCAAACCTGAGATCAGATTTTGTTTTGCGAGTTTTATTCCCTTTGTAGATTGTGATGCCTGAAAATGATTGAAATGAACACAGGAGATGGTAATTACTGCAAGGTTGTCTGCTACAATCTGGAAATTATAAAGTACTGCAGGTTGCTCCAGGCTATAAATCCTAACCCAAAGTCATGTGCAAAGCCTTGGAAAATTAAAATGCTGCAACTGGGTTTAGCCTGCCAAAAAATTCCAGCTGCTGAGTCACTGTGACTACACAGTACATATTCTTCAACAGTTAAAGGATGTATTGCAGCACCCTGAGGAATATATCAGAGGAGTAACAAATTATTAAAGCACATGTGTAAACAAGCTTTGCCAACATTTGAAAAAAAATCTTTGAAATTATTCGTAGAATAATATTATCATTTAGAATGGCAAAGACCCTTTAAATTATCAAGTCCAAATGTTAACCTAACACTATCAGGTACACTACTAAACCATGGCCCTAAGTACCATGCCTTTTAAAAAGAAAAGAACTTATATTGAAAGCAACTTTTCCTTTTCTCTTTATTTTAAAGAAGAGCTGTTTACATGGCTGACAGGAGTCCACTCCAATAGATGTCATCATAGCTCCCACAATATTTCTGAACCTATCTTGAGGGAATCAAAGAATGACCAAACTGTTAGGTCAGCATTTGAAAAATACTAAACAAAACAATGGCATCTTTATACAGTTTATATGGAAAGGCTGTAACTATTATGATTATTGTCTGAAATAGAGTATTGAATATCCAAGAAACGTGTGAAGCACAGTAATATGAGAAATATGGCATAAAGCAGGGGGAAATACCAAACCCATGCCTCAACATCCTTCTCTTTAATGCAATCTTTTTTTCGTTTGGAGTCTCAGTTTTCAGTAATACTTACTTCAGTAAGTATTGATAATCATCTTTAACTAAAGAAAACTTTATGACTTCATCTGGCTGATGAAGAAACCAAAAGAGCAACCACAAGCACCAGCTTCTTGTTTATCCATGATGCTTAACTGCTGTCACACTCTGTTAATCACTTTGGTCTATGGCAGCTGCTGTGGGACAGGGAGAGCAGTGGGTGAGGCTACACCAGACATCCTGACATCCTCCAGAGCATGTGACACACCAAACTGCTCAACAAATTCAGTCCCTAGGGCTCCTCCATGCACCTTCTGTAACTCATCAACAGGCAGGCACTGCTCATCCTCATGGATATGTTGGCCAAGGGCTACACTGGATACAGCAACCAGGCTGCAACACAGTTCCTGCTGGGTCGGCACAGACACAGCCAACAGGAATCCTCTGTAGAGCTTTTCAATTCTTCCCATAAAAAACAAAACACAACAAAAAACCTTCAAAATTCAGCAAGTAGTACTAATTAGAGACTTGTGCATTTACAAGGGCATAGTAGTGTCCCTCCTTTGCCAGCAGCTGGCTGTGGGTGCCCTGCTCCACCACCCTGCCGTTCTGGATCACCACGATGATGTCGGCTGTCTGCACGGTGGACAGGCGATGAGCAATGACGATGCAGGTCCGGCCCTGCCGCGCGTTATCCAGAGCTTTCTGCACAATCTGCACACAGACAACACCACAACACTGTCAGCACCTGGAAAGGCTTCCCTTCTCCTAGGAACTGCATTTGATTGCCCACTCTCTTATTGTTACAGTTCTGCTTGCTTTATCTCGGTTGAGGTTAGGATGAAAGACAGGGGAAACGTACAGCAGAGGTCAGTTTTGGTTTTTTATTATATTTTATTTATTTACAGTATTTACAGGCTCACAAGTCGTGAGCTTAACTAGTAAGCTAGGGAAACAAGGTAAAATGGCTGGCTTCTAACTTTTTCTAAGGCTATTTAAGAGATAATTACTCAATACTAAAGTGACACCTGTACTATTTATACTTTTAGCTCAATGATGATTGCTTGAGGTCCACAATGTGGATATCTTTCATCTAATTAGAGAAAATCACCCAGATCTGTGAAGAAGGGAGAAGGCAAAGAAGAACTCAGACAACACTCTGAATCTTCTATCTTGGCTCACACACATTACTATATACTAAAACTTCAAATCCAAGCTTTCACTCTGTGAGATTACACAACACTAAAACTATATGCTTACAACTCCTGTGCTATTACATAATCCCAAAAGCTTGTTCTAAGGCCTTAAGTCAAACCCAGTGCTTGCCCGAGGGTTAGCACTCTTCAGCTTACAAAACTTGAAATTTTCAGCCTCCAGGGTTCCAACGTCTTACCACCTGAATACACGTCCCACAGATATACAAGTCAGTGCACACAGGAGACTTTTATTCAACAGGACTTGTCACTGAGGTCAGTGAGCCTGATCAAACAAATCTGACACATGGAGAAGTGGGTTCTTGGGCATCCAGTTTGGGTCAGAACACAATTTCGGTATTTACCATCAAATACATCTGATAGGAAGACAACTGAGGAGTATCAGATCAATGTGGAGTTTTATACTTAAAGTTTCAGGTTTTTTCTGCTTTTTATTGGGTTAAAATAAACAGCTTTCTAGTATAGTTCAATTCAAATCTTTCAGGTGGAAAAGCCACTGTGATACACCTGATTTGTTTCAAAACTGAGCATTTGCAGCAAATTTGCTTTAATTTTATTCTACAGAAGGCAACTAGTCATGTACATAGCCATAAGTATGTCCCATAATAACCATTATTTACCTTTTCACTTTCTGTGTCAAGAGCAGAGGTAGCTTCATCCAGAAGCAAAACAGCAGGATTACGAACCAGAGCACGAGCAATTGCTATTCGTTGTTTTTGACCTCCAGAAAGTTGTGTTCCTTTCTCACCCACCCGGGTATTATATTTCTGGATGTTAAAAAAAATAGAAAAGATCACCAGTGAATACTCTTAGAGAAGGAAGATTAGAAAAGTAAAATTTATTCAGGGCTATAAAAGTTAAGCATTTTCATCTTGAAAGAAAGAATAGTGCAAGTGGTTTGAGAAAGCTAAGGCTTTATAAACATCTCTAGTACAAGCAGCTATATATACAACCACACATATTCATATCTAGTCTGAAAATTTACTCCTTCAAAGGCTGGTAGATGTTTTGAATGGCAGTAGCAGTGAGGCATCCACAGAGCCCCATATGATGGCTAAGATTAATGATCGTAAGATCAACTAGCAATATAATGCTTACTGACAGATACACAAAGAATTTGATATGGAATTGTTTGTGAATTAACAATCTCAAAACTTATTAGTAGTAATGAAAATGAAATATTTTTCAGCATTATTATCTCAGTTTCAGATACCCAGAAGTACAGTGAAAACAAGCTATCAAAGTATTTTTCCTTGTTAGAATCAAATTCTTGTCAGGCATAAGGGTCAAACACCATGCCATTCACTTTTTATTGACTGCCCCTTTGTATTCATTAAGAAACACTCCCTGTGCATATCCATCCAATTAGACACAGACTACTTTTGCGTTACTAAATTTTTTAGAAAAATAAAATGTCCTAATCAGAGTAACAGTAAGTTTCTGCTGTCAAAGGAAAAATATATAAAAAAAGTTATAATTACTTACTTATACATAGAACATCCTCTCATTTCCTTCTCCCCACCTCCCTCTCACCCCTCAGATATTCTGGGTTGTCTATCACTGTAGAAATGGAAACATTGGCCTTTTTTTTTAAACATACTAAAAAGGATTTTAAGCTTGAAACACACTGACATTTTAAAACATAAAGGGCTATTCTAACAGGGGAAACAAAAGTGTTTATTTTTAATTTTATCTGTGCAAGTGAGCACTACCTTGATATCCCTATATCATTCCAAAGATGTGATCTCACTGTGAAGAGAACATCACTGTCTCTTACCTCTGGCAGTTTTTCAATGAAGGCATGAATATTTGCTGCTTTAGCTGCTGCTTCAATTTCCTCCTGACTAACCACCCTACTGTTGTCTCCGTACTGGATATTTTCAGCAATGCTGCAGTCAAACAGAATGGGTTCCTGTGACACCAGGCCCAGTCTGGACCTCAGCCATTGGAGATGCAGAGATTTGGTATCAAATCCATCTGCTAGCTAGAAAAAGCAACAGAAACATGATACCAAGCTGGCTACTGAGCTCATCCACACATACCTGCTGTAAACAGGAAACATGAAGTCTAAGAGAAAGCCCACTGTGTGTTATTTTACCAGTGTAATCAAGTAAATTTTCTGCATACTAAGCAGAAAAGAACCAGAAGAACAGATGAAATATTTTCCTGCATTAGTTTTTAATTTTGTGCTGTTTTGCATCCATTTGCTAGCAAGCAGAAACAACACGCAGGTAACAGATTGTTCTTGCCATCCTTCCAGCCCTCCTGACCACAAGGAGCATCAGGAAGCTCATGGGAAAGCCTGTCCCTTAAGAAGGTGAAGATATTCTCAGCTGCAGGCCTTTTGATTTTACAACCTCCAAAGGAGGTTTCTTTCAACTTTTTATACCCATTAACAGGGCTTGCATCAAAAAGCCCATTGGGACCTCTTGATGGTGACAATAACATCTATGTGAGATTACATTTGTGTTATATGAAGCATGTATCCTGTGTCCCTGATGTGTTAATCCACATCAGCAAGAAAACTCCCACACTGACAAGCAAGATACATTAGTGTTATGTCCCTATCTGACCAGGGTGTGAGGAGCTTTGGGGAGGAAATGCAGTCAGACATGGTCATTCCTTTCCCAGGCAAGGTCTGTGACCTGGGGAAGCACACTGTGCCAGCATGGATGCCACTACTGGTACATGTGGGCAGGCAATGACAGGGATTTGGGGATTGTCTACAGATCCACTGGAGGCACAGCCTCAGTAACTCACAGCTCTAAAAAAAGACATGTCAACAGAGGGACTGCCAGGCTTGTCAAAAGCCTCTGAAACCTTGGCTGATAAAGAGTTATGTAGATTTAATTATTATTAATAGCCACACAAAGCTATTCTTACCACTTGTCCTTCCACAGGGTCATAAAATCTCTCCAAGAGCTGAATGGATGTGCTTTTGCCACAGCCGCTGCTTCCGACCAATGCCAGAGTCTGTCCCTTGTTAACCTTCACACTGAGTCCTTGCAAAACCTGAACTTCTGGCCTTGTTGGATATACAAAATGGATGTTCCTGAATTCAATGTTGCCTTCAAAATGGCTCTGAAAAGCAGCAGAGAGTGCACATACTCATATTAACATTTATTAGCCTTAATTATAACAATTGTTAAGACTTGATTATTGAAGTGAGAGATCCAAGGAAGTTTGGGAAGATGTTTTCAAAAGTGCTTTTGAAATTCTTTTAAATGACATACTGGACTGAGCATAGTATCACTAGTTATAGGATGATCTGTAAGTCACTACATCCTTCTGGAGAAGTTTTCTGCATCTCCTGTGTCTATTTTTCACTTCATCTTTGAAAAGAATATCACAGAAGCACAGAATAAGCTGAGGTTGAACAGACTCTCCAGGACAAGAGTCCAACTCCTGGCCCTGCACAGCACAATTCCAAAGAGTCACACCATGTGCATGAGAGCACTGTCCAAACACTTCTTGAACTCTTATCAGGCTTGGTGCTGTGACAGCTTCCCTGGAGAGCCTGTTCCAATGCCCAACCACCCTCTTAGGAAAAATAGGCAATATCCAGAGCTTTAATTTCTAATACATTTAATTGAGACCCTTCTACTTGTGATATAAACCCATCATTTGCTTTCCTGATCTTATCCTGAAGGTAGCATAATTTGAGAAATGTAACAAAAGCTCAAAATCAGAGATTAAGATAGCAGAGCTAAATTCTTCAACAGGTTATTCATAGGCACAAAGGACAAGCTGTGTTTTAAAAAGCAGTAATAATTGTTAATTAGCCACCCTAGCCAGGCTGATATTTAAGCACAAATGGAAAAAAGGGGGCACATGCCGAAGCTACTGCCTGTCCTGTTCTTCGGGGTATGAGCCAGCCCCCTGTATATGCCAGCAGCATCACCAATACAATGCTCTCACAGCAGGTAAAAACCTAACTTGACAGACCCAAAGCCTTGCTTTGCTATGTCACAGGCATCACTAGCAGTTACGCCCAGTCTATACTGAAAATGTTTTCACTTTTATTTTTAAATTAAAGTTTTATTTTACTGGAGACCTTCTGTCAAGCCATTCAATGTCTGTGCCAGAGAACCCTGGTTCAAGAAAACATGCAAGCGTGCTCAGAACTTTAAACGCTGAAAATCCTGTATAGAAGCCTGAAGTCACACAAAGCTGGACTATGGCTTGCTGAGTAGGAGCTACTATCTACACCTACATGGGAAGTTAAATTTAGATGAACCTGGATGTGCCACTGCAATCCTTCCAGAAGATGTACATTGAAAGCATTACATGCAGAAATTTGACAAGGGCTGAGCTCAGCCTCTTTAATGACAATTTTTGTTTAGAAGCAAGGCTCTTTGGGGAATTTTTGGGTCCTTTTTGGTTTTTACTTTTTATTGATTTTGCGCATTGTGTCTTTTCTCCCTCAACTTTAGTGCAAATTAAATTATTCATTAAGCTTGTTTTGACTTCACAAGAGCACATTTTTAATTGTAAAAGTTTCCACAAATGGAATAGGATGGCTTTTGGCAAAGTGTCTGTCCGTAAAGGAACTAATCTCTCTTATTTAAAAAATAATTACAAAAACGCATTAGTATTTTATTTCCCCTATAAACCCTTAGAAAGACAAAGCTTTTATTGGAACTGACATTATCAGTGTTTTCTTGAAGCCATTTACACTATGAGTCAGTAGAATGAAGAGTAACTTTAATCAATTAGAGGAAAAAAACACCTTAAAGGCCATACACTGTTGTCTGAAACCCAGAAATAATACTGTCCCTAGAGAAGTCAGTAGCACTATTTATATAGTGTTTGTCTTTTGACAGAACCGTACAATGGTTGGGATTGGATGGGGCCTTAACATCTAGTTCCAATCCCTCTGCCATGGGCAGGGACATCTTTCGCCAAACCAGGTTGCTCAGAGATCCATCCAACCAGGCCTTGAACACCTCCAGGGATGGCATATCCACAACTTCTCCGGGCAACCCATTCCACCCTCACAGTAAAGATTTTTTTTTTCTAGTATCTCATCTAAGTCTACTCTCTTTCAGTTTGAAGCCATTCCCCCTTGTCCCATCACTACATGCTCTTGTAACAAGTCCCTCTCCATCTTTCTTGTAGGCTCCCTTCAGGTCACAATTAGATCATCCTAATTCAGCTTCCTTTTGTGACATCCTAAGAAATAGGCACCTGTGAATACAATTGCTGATAATAATTACTAATTTAGTTTGTTACAACATTTTTTTCAAAGAACATTCCTTCCAAAAAAAATACACCCAAAACCCAAAAGCCCAAAGAAACAGATCTCCAATATCCCCCAAAGCCCTCATGCAAAATACTACCAACCCTTACCAATTTTTCACCTTGTTCACTGTAACTGTCAATTAGAGGTTTTCTGTCCAAAAGCTGAAAGATTCTTTGGGCTGATGTTCGAGCTTTGCCATAGTCAGGTGCCATGGAAGCAGACTGACCAACATTCATAGCTGCAAACATGACAGAAGAGAAGACTCTAAAAAGCAAAAGACAAGTGTGATTCATTCCAGGCAGAACAACGCATTCTTCTCCTACTCTGTAAAACACACCTTCAGAATAAAGTTTTTTAGCATCTTTAGGTGATGATATTTCTGGAGCTCCTCACACTCCAAGATGCCATCCAGCTGACCAAGAAGGTCAGTTTGTTCCCATAGTTACTTTATAGCTGAACAGTGGTATCATACCACTTCTCTTTTTAACACCCTCAGCCTGGAAGGGACATCAAAGGGCAAAGGCTTCTCCAGAGTATGTGTGCTGAGCTTGCTGCTCACTCTTGCTGTTTGACTGCCCAAATATGCACCTTTCCCCAAAACAGCCCTTATCCCCAAAGAACACTCCCATCCAGACTGAATGCCTGGATTCCCACACCCCATTACCTCTGTAATTTGACAAAACTATTTGAATGCATTGAAAACACTACACTGTACGCTGGTTTTGATCTTTTTTAAGTTTTCTGAAGTATACTCACATAAATACATTTTCAAAGTTGGTCAGACAATTAGCAATGAGCCATGCTCCAAATCTGAAGACTGCTGCATTAATAAAGTACTCTGAAGACTGAGATATTCCATACGTAAATCCATAGAAAGGGGCTTTTCTCAGAGATTTTCTGATAAAAGAAGAAACTTTCCATAAATGACTTATAAAAGAAAAAAACAGACACTGGCTGGGGGATAGCCAGACTTCTGGAATAACATTTTCAAGCAATCCAGCTCACCCCCAAAAACACAAAAAAATCATCCCACAACACACACACTCACAAATAATCCTTGCCAGACCCTAAGAGCCCTAAGGCTTCATGACACAGAACCACCCTTAGGACAGAAAGCAATGAAATCCTTGATCCTCAGTTATGTTAAACTGAATCCTCTTCCTTTGTTTTTATAGCAGGACAGCCCACTTGAGAAGTTAGTTAAAATGAAATGAGTTAGTAACTACCCCGTATGACCCATTTTATTAAGAAAACAAGCAGGTTCCAGCCTGGCCTAAGAGCTGCCCGCAGGCTTCCAGCAGCTCACCCCATCTGAGCCGAGCAGGGATGCATTGTGGGCAACCCCACAAGAATTCAGACTATGCCTCTATTTCTCAATCTATCCCTCTGGAAAGGTTTCATTTTGTATAGCTAATTAAATACACACTGAATAAGAATCTGGTGAACTCTGTCCTCATTTTTTAGGATTCTCTCTGAGGAAGAGGAAATCTCCTTTCTAGTCTGAGCTGTAAATCAGACCTGTGACAGTCCAAGGAAGCATCCTGCTCAAATCTGGGCTCTTAGCAGTTCACCAGACATTGAATTTTAACACTATTTTGGCCGAGGACAGATTGTGCAATACATCACTTCCAATTTCTTCTTTTACATTACAAGCAATTTAGATTTTGGGCTATTTTATTTAAACAAAATGGAGCTAGAAAAATCTGGCAACTGTGGTGATTCAAATGCATTTCAGCAGAAAAAAAGTCAGTGGGATACAGAGGATCAAACAAGGGAAACATATGAAGTTCTTTTCAAGGCTTCAAAATCATATGAGGGGAATAAAACTAGTTTATGTTATTAAGGATGTGGTGAAATTGTCAGTTCCTCAGTTAAGTAGCATTAGTGCAATATACATTGACATAGAGTGAACATATATCATCCTATATTGTAGGCAAACACAATATTCTATCACACATATGCAGAGAATAGTTTTTAAAATGTTTACATAATAAAAGACAAATCCTGCAAATGTTTTTCCACTCTGCACTTAAGAATGTATATTAAAATATAGTGGCTATACAAATTTCAAAGCTAAATGAACAGCTATTAATATTCTTCCCAGTCTTTTGGGCTTTGGTTAGTTTCCAAGAAAAGTATTTACAGTAAATCTGAAAGATTAAAGTGTACTGCAAAGAAAAAACCCACCTATATGTAAGATCCAAACTAGCAACATATCTTTCATAAAATGCTTCTTCCTTGGTCAATGAAGCTACAGTTCTTATGTTTTCAACTGATTCTGTTGAAATCTAAACAAAAAGATTAAACACATAAGAGGCAATCTCTTACAACTGCAATCTGCAAGATATCTTCTGAACACTTGATTTCTGCTCTAGCATTTATTATTTGTATCAGAATGTGCTTGCTTAAGAGTAGGGAATCAAGGTGAAGGAAAGTCCTGAGCAATGAAATTATTCATCAGCAGTGTCTTCCTAACCCATGGGTTGTGATTCTCATGAATTAAACCCAATTTAATGAAATGGGGACAAACACTAGTAATCTGGACACAGCTTGCTTTCTTGCATGGACTACTTCTGTCTTCTGGAACAGCATTATCAGGAGTATGAAGGCAGTGCCCTGAAACTCTTGAGCACACTAATGGCTTGCCTTTATGACAGAACAAAAAAATATCACTGTTGCAACACCTCTGGCTGCAGCAGAGCAGTGCAGAGCCATGTTGCTTACCCCAGGCACAAGGTACACCAGTGTTGGGCTGCTTCTGCTGTAGCTGCCACTGCCCAGAAATCCACTATGGAGGCTTTCAAATGCATTTTTACATTCTAATTTGAGTTGATTTGTGTTATCTGTGTTTTGCTTTTCTTGAAGATATATAAACATTCCCCTCAACACCCTTCATTTATCTTGGACAACTGAGTCAGTTATAATATAACTACAATGTTGTCCCTAAAAATGATCTCACATCAGAACTCTATAGTTAAAATTGAAGAACTTACTCTTCCAGCCTCTTCCAAAGCTTTTTGATCTTCTGCAGCGTGACCAGACATAGAGCTGGCATTCACAGCATTTGCACCAACAATAAAAGGAATGCAGGCCAGGATAAGCAAAGTTAGCTGCCAGCCATATACAAATGCAATAACGACAGCAGTCACAAGGGTAAAGACAGTCATAGTCATCAGTGCAAGTCGGCTTCCAGTTGCCTAAGAAAACCCCAGAAACCCCCCAAATACATGTCATTAGATTTTTCTTTTTATTGCTTGAATTACCACTTCAAATTGCTGTAGTCAAGGCCAAGGGTTTGGCTGGAAAATGAAACCATGTGCGATCACCTGAGTGGACATCATGCACCAACTTCTGTAACCATTCCTAGAGATTCCTCACACCTGCCAGCATTCAGGCCTTCAAGAGGTGTTAATGTAGTCTAGAGAGTTGGATGTGACAGTTGTTTAACAAAATATATCTGAGACTTCACACTCTACCCAAGGCAGAGAAAATTGTGACCACTGTGACAGTAAGGGCAGTTGGCAGCTAGACATCCAACATGGTTGGCTTGGATCTAAAAACAGCCATCCACTGAGACCCTCCACACTAACAGTGATGAAAAAATTCATCCTCAGCTTCTAACACTGCTGCATTTCAGCAGTGTGTTCTCGGAAAAAAGAAATCTGAATTTGGCCATCCTGCAGAAATGCTTTATCTCAGTGGAGTAACGAGTAGGAAAGATTAACTCCAACTGAAAAATTCTCACCTCCTCCCAGCCTGTATAACCTTTTCATCAAAAACTTTTAAAAATGAGAGTTGATTAGCATCCAGCATCTGGGTGGGCTCTGATCTGCAGTAAGAACTTCTGCAAATAGCCCCGTGGAAACAGTTTATCTTCCAGAGCTTGGCGTGATGGTAAAAACAAAAACTCTTGGGTGGGAAGCAAATATTCTTCTTTCTTTTGCCAAAGGCTTTCCTGACCTGAAAAGACTTTTCTTGTTCAATTAATTTAAAATACTAATAATTTAACCAATGCAAAGGTGAATTTTTGCCCTGTGTTTTAGTGGTTGCACTAAAGATTTGGAAACTTCAACCAGTGCAGCACGAGGCATGGTACTGACTTACTGACATCTGGTGAACACAACACCTCTGGAGCCCCATTCATACCCTTCATTGTTTTCTGTAGTTAGAGAACTACGTGCACACCTCCTTTTTACTCCCCTGATAGGGTGATAGACCTCATTGCCACTGAAGGAAACAAACTTTAAAAGGTGCAGATGACTAAATTTTGTCAAAGACTATTTTGTCTCTGCAAGCCCACAATGAAGGAGCGCTGGAGAGAAACAAAAACCTATGGAGACTGAAAAATGTAGGGATTAAAGGATTAGCAATATACAAATATGAAAGGTAAACAAAGACACTAGTAAACTTTTCCCCACAAGTCCTGCAGTGATTTTTTTTTCCCCCCGCAAAGAGACAGGAAGAAACAGATATTTGGCAGATTCTTTGTCAGGTTCTGCTGATGAGGTGAGCAGTTGAAGGAACCGTGCAGAATTTGCCATATTCTCTCACCAGTGTCCAGTGGCCACCTCTCCCCTACCAACTTCTTGAGTAGTTCCTTCCTTGGCCATTGCCCTCTGTGGTGCTTTCTAATAATGCTGGTCTATTTCTTACTGTTTGTGAAGCACATTTTGTGGCAATGGGAAGAAGAATCGTCTTCACTGAGGCCAGTAAGGATTTGTATTCTCTGCAAATACAACCTCTTTGTGGCATTCAGATGACATCCATAACAGAGTGTAAAAACCTCAGTCCCAGTGACTGTGGTTCAAGTATATATGGAGATTTTACTTTGCAGGGTGAAATGGTCTACAGTTATTATATATTTAGCTTAAAGACTTGCAGGGAGGTACATAAAAGGTACATGAACATCTGCTGGATTTTTGATAGTTGTAAATTATCAATTGGGAATCCATTTCCAATGTGTCTGTAGCACGGTATTTAAATGCATCTGCCACTCTGTTGGGTAGATTTCCTGTTTCATTTTCTGAAACAATCTTGGAGTTCCTTGCCAATTGCAATTAATATTTGTAAGAAAAAGATATTCAAAAAATACACATTAAAGAATCAACATACGCCTTTAACTTGGGAAGCATCTGTAGCAAGACGCGTTAGCAGAACACCAACAGCATTTTTGTGGTCATCATACCATCCAATCTCCTGCAAGAAAAGATATTAAATTATGTTTCAAAAAGTTACATGGAAGTACAAAACAGGATGGCTAACTGAATATTCTCTGTGCTGTCAGCATTTTCAAGTAAAGGAAAAGCTTAAAAAACATTATTCTTTTGTGGACATCTAATTGTTCATAATCAAAGTTTCTTGGCCGTGATGTTTTCCTGAACATACCTATACAGAAACTTTTATTATAATCCCCATTTACTTAGACATTTCTTGGTCCTGAAGAGGTTAACTATTCTCTTACAAATTACCTTTTTTCTTCCAATCACTGATTTTCTTTTTTTCTTCCAACCACCAATTTACTGTCTTCTGGTCCCTTTCAGATGTTTCTACACACACAGGTTCTTATCCACACCCACTGCTGTCTTGATATCCTAGCTGCCTAATTCATACCTGCTGAAGTAATGCTTTGAAGGACAAAGAGCGCAGTCTCATTGTTAGGATCTCCCCAGACTTCCCAAACATGAATCCCTGGGGGAGGAAAAAGAGCCACGTTTTCTCATCTGATGCTGTAACTCTGTTTATAAATCTGTACAACAAAAGCAGTCACACCAAGAAGCACCACAAAAGCCATCACACCTACAATCTCCTGTGAATATATATATGTCCTGGGAAAAGCATCATTCACATTCCTGAACCTGAAACTTGATTTTCTCAGAGAAAGCAAACAACATAGCAAAGAAAGCATCTATATATTACATACTTGTATCACAACCATCCAAGCAAAGGGAGATTAAACTTTTCTGGTCAATCTTGCACACAGACAGCAACACTACAGGATAAATCAACCTGTCTAGTGATTTGCCTCCCTGTCCTGACTGTGACCAGAGACATTCACTCACAGCAGTCATACTGATGGATTTTTTGTGGTATGGACATCAGCAGGCACTAAGTGTTTCCTGCAAGCTTTAAAGGAGTCATGAGAGGACAGTAAATGATGGAATTTACTCGATAGTATGAAAACCACCATCTGCAATGGAAAGAGTGAGTCTGCTTTATACTTTGGCAAGAGCCTATAGACTAGTCAGTGGCAAATATAAGGATTAAGTTTGACTTTTAAGGCCAGACCCTCAACTTTTATTTCAATCATGCTGAATCAACATTTTCTTCTGTAGATTATTTAAACCAAGCACAAATACAGACACATGTCTTTAGGTAAACATTAAAATTAAACCTACATATCTCAGGAAAACCCTGGCACTTCTACATATTTTTGCAAGTTCTGATTGGTGTTTTACTTCTCAGATTGTGTTGGTATGAGTTATACCTGCAGCCTGCTGGAAAGTCAGAGCTTTTAAGAATTCAGTGTAGTGATACTTACTTGGACTATGTATGCTGCTAAGATAATCACTCCAAGTAAAAGAAATATTAAAGAAAGCACCACAGTGTTTTTACTCCTTTTTACTGGATCTCTTTCTTGAAAAGCCTATGAAAAGAAAAAAAAAAAAAAAAAACCAAAAATGAGTACATAGACAAGCATCCATTACATAAGCCAGCCTTCACCTCAAGAAGTTTGTCTGCTTTGATTTCTTTCAACAAGTATCCTGGATCCTAAAATCAGTATACAGTCAAACTTTCAGTTGAGGATCCAGCAGATAGTCCAGCTTTCTGTTTAACCTACATGGCACTAGTTTGCTCTCCCAGACCCATCAATGTTCCTCCTTTGCTCTGCTAGTCACACGCAGTTCCACCATCTTCTGCTTCTAGAGAGTCCCTTCAACATTTTTCAATGGATGTATTTATACAAGTTAATGCCATTCAGAGATTTACATGGAAAGAACTGAGCGGTTGAGCATGAGGAAAGCCCAGGACTGGAACTTCCAGTTGCAAAGGAAAAAACCCAAACAAAACAAAAAACCCACTAACCGCCCCCCCGCAAAACACCCAAAGAAACAAAACCCACAAACAAAACAAAAGAACAACTCCTCTGCTAAAAAAAGAAAAACCCTAAAAAACATACCCCAATGATTTTTCCAAATATAACAGCAAATGCAGGATGGACTGCACCTATGACAGCAGCAGCAATCACTCCCATCAGTACATAGAACCACTCAGGTTTGTTCAGAGCCAGGATTTTCAAGTAAGACACAGCAGGGAGATTTTCTTCCTACAGGAAAAAATTGTAAATTTTCCTTGGAAAGTTGCAGAACATAAAATTCCCTAGACAGTGGGTGTTCATTAGGCCTTGAGCAGTGAACTCTCTTGGTAAAGTGGTGAAAGCCCTCTCTGTGCACTCAGACCAAGCAAACATGCTGGACATTTGCTGCTCTGCTGTTTCATGTCCTAGAACATCAACTGCACTGTAAAAATTTGGAGGCAAAAAACAAAAGGCTATGTCATGAGGGGAGAAGGGCCAGGACAGTTCACTGAAAGTCAAATAGGACAGGTCACCATGAATGGCAACTAACACTTCAATCATTATAAAGAACTGAAAGTCCCACAGTTCAGAGGACAGAAGAGATCCCTCCAGTTCAGCTAAATGCCAGTGGGCTGGCAGCAGCACAATTGGATACAGAGGTCATTTTTCTCTTTGGCAAACTATATCCAACAAATCATTACCAAAACCAGGAATGAGGCATATGTTAGAGTCAGTCAGCCTCTTTGCCCTTTGAAGGCACAAAAATGTTCTGTCTTGCTTTACCCCATTATTTAAGTGCCTATGCCTCCAAAGGGATATTTCTGAAAAACGAAAACATCAGCAATGAGACAAAATATCAGTCAGGATTATAAGCAAGTTGCTCTTGCTTTCTGGTTATTTTATCCTGTGTTTTAGATGCTGAATGAGGGTGGCTAAGCCTCAACTATAATAGTGGGTTGATTTTTTCTGGAATAATTACAACTGCTGGATGTTTGACCTCCTTTTTCTGAATGTGACTAATATTGTATTCTTTAGCATGAGCACCCACTACTTCCTCTAAGGTCTTGAGCAGTATTAATATACAGCCAAAAAGCATCTTTTGAAGTTACATGATTTTTTATATGATAATGGAATGGGTCCAGCTCGTTCTTGCTATTTGAAATATTCATTAGCTGGAAGATGTATTTTAGAGAGGAGGAAAATCTACAAACAAATTATACTAAGGATTTCATAATTATTTTAAATACTACTTATTACAGACAAGATCCTAACTTCTACAGATTTAGAAGAATTAATGGTTTTACTTTGGAATTTATATTTTAGTTCTTCACTTTGAAGGTCTTGAAACCAGGCAAAACCCCCCAAAACTAAACAAAACCTCGAGCAACCTTAATATACCAAACCACTCTTCCAGTATGATTAATGAAAAATGTACTAGAAAATAGAAAACAAAATCAAGTTTCTGTTGAGCTGCTCATCCCAAGTCTGATCCAGAACACACTAGAGATCTGCTCTTTTTGATGCTATGTGCAAGTTTTATTCAGCTTTGATGAAACAAAATTTTTCATAACACCAAGCTTCCTACATGACTTTGATTGATGTACGACATAAGTCAACTAAGTTTTTTTTCCTGTAAAAACCCTGAAAAACTGAAGCATATAGTAAAATAGAGACAGTAATGGTTCTTTTATGGCAATGGTCTTCAAAATATCATAATTTTGATTTTTTCCCCTTGGCATAAATTGATACTCCAAAGTGCCTTCAATTTGGGTACATGCACTCCAGGGATTATATTATCCAGCAGTATTTGCAACAGTAAGTACCAAGGAGTAAAGAATCTTGCAAATGAGATCTCATAACTAGTTTTAATCAGGTGGAATTACAATATCTGTACCACTGAAATAATACTCTTAAATTAACTCGGTAGTGTTAAAATGAAGATCTTTGTTAAGACAAATTGTCCTCAGATACTCAGTCTGGTGAGTACCAAATGCAGCAGCATCAGAGTAAAGGTTGCATGAATGCCAGCTACCTAAAAGTAATTAAAGTTATGTGCTTTTTTTTATACTTACATCATGTAATTGAAATTCTTAACTGAAGTTCTAATACCAACCTCCACCTCCTCTATTTTCTTCTTTTTTCCAAAGGGATTTTTAGATGAACTCCTCTTGCTCTTATATCTGCTGGACCTTCTTCGAATGCTGCCTCTCCCTGGTATCACAGATGTTTCAAAATGATCTCGAAGAATCAGCTCTTCCCTAGGATTTATGTTTTCCTCATATTCCTCAGCTCCTGGGCCTTCACTGTCTTCTGATGTGCCATCATCTTGAACATCACTGCTAGAACCCTAGTGAGAATTCAGGATATACAATTACAAGACATTTTGAGTGGAAAGAAAGAAATGTGGGGCTTTTCCTCATGAATACTGCTGTTTCAGTTGTGTAACTGCAGTTGTCTATAGGCCACATATTTCTGCAATTGCAGAGCAATTTGATTCTGATTTTTCCCCCCTTTTTTCCTTTAAAGCAGTCTATGGAATCCACCTGGAATCTAACACCTCTGTGGTTATGCCATAATTATGCAGTCTGTGCCTTAATATCACTTATGTTTTTGACATATTGGGTTGCATAAATATGAAACATTTACGGGTAAAACCCCCAAGAATTCCAAGCTTGTGTCTGTGCCCAGACTAGAATAACTGAGCAGCTGCCAGCTAGACAACATGCAGGAACCAGAGAGAGAACATGGCTCCACCCACCATTTGACAACTTTGTGAAATGGAGACAGAAAGTAAATTTTCCCTTACCTGCTGCATTACAAGGGAATAGTAGACTCCCTTCTGCAGCATCAGCTCACTGTGAGTCCCTTGTTCCACCACGACACCTTTCTCAAACCCAGCAATAGTGTCAGCAGTCCTGATGGTGGACAGCCTGTGAGCAATCACAATGGTGGTGCGACCAGCCCGAGCCTTACAGAAACACACAAAATCCACTTACAGTTAAACTGTGCGAGAAAACAGCACAGATACAAAGTTATTTCAGTCACCTGTAATATACTGTAAATCAAAACTTTAAAAAAACCCTTTTATTTCTTTTAAAAGCAAAGATTATTATATTTTTCCTTGTTTTGTGACCTTGTTTAGCAGTCCAAAGACAGTTCCATTTGACTAATTTAGGTAGAGAAAGCCACATTAATCTTTTTAGACAGGCACCAAGTATTAAAGACCATAATTAAAGATTATTTATTATTTGACTTTTTATAACATTTGAACTGTTTGAGCTAAAGCTGCTCACAAAATGTTTCCATGTACATGCAAGCACGAGGGGGAAATGCTGTGAGAATAGTTAGATCTTTCTGAAAACAAAGCTAGGATAGCAAATATAAAAAGAGCAGATATTTTCTTTATATACTGTCCCTGAACATTTTTGGAAGTACAACATCAGCATAATTTCTGACAAGACTCAGCAGGAAAGCACAGAGGAGCAAACTGGCATCAAAAATGGGTTTGAGCCACTCCCTTCTGAAACAAACTTCTTTGACAATAATCCTACTGGGATTTGGCAGGAAGAGCTGCTGAAGTCTCAGGCAGCAGGTCAGGTGTGCCACCCCCTCCAGATCCCTCACACAGAGCAGTGGCACACACAGCCCTCATACAGCAAATCAACACAGGCCACCTTGTCACTGCTGGAGAGGCTGGCTTCCCTCCACCCTGGTGCCTGGAGCAGATGGCACCCTGGCAGGAGGAGAGATCCAAGGAAACCCCATGCAATAAGTATGTTCTGTGGTGCTGGAACTGCTGGGAGTTTCTTGGTACAAAAGTTGTACATCATATGGGCACAGGAACAGAGGCATGAAGAAGATGAGGCCATCTGCAGCACAGGACTGCTTCCATGGAGATTTGGATTCTTCCCTCTACACCTGCCATTCCCATGGACCTGATGGGGGTCATTCCCAGGAATCTGCCACAGTGTGGTTTTTATGCCTTTGGCCTAACATACAAAACCTTCACCACTGCAGCTGGATCGCTAGCAAAATGCTTTATAAGATGCAAAGTTATCTGTAAAACAGCTGGCTACAAGGAGCTGCACATGACTGCCCAGAAACAGTGACCATTCATGAGGTTAACACCCCTGCTCCTCAGCTGCAAAAATAATGAACAATAGCAGCACCACTTTTTCCACTTAGAGATGTCGAAAAATTTGGAAATCTCATTAGGGGACTACACTGATGGACATCAAAAAGCTGTGAAAGGATGACTAAGTTATGATTTGGGGCTCATTTTGGTGTGTTCTGAGAACATGAAGAAGGATGAGAGAGTCCATTTAATTGGGTGACCTCCCCACATTATGCACTAAATGAAGCAATAAGCTTCTGGAAAAACCTAAGTAATTGATGACGAAGGTAAAAAAAAATAAACAAACGTGCAGAAGACAGATTATATGAATATTACTTTTGCACCTACATGTTACCTCAATACTAATATCACTGGAATGACATGAATATAACAAACAGCTGCACTTTACTTCAGATTTAAACTGACTAGGAAGTGAACATGACAAATTCTGTATTTCTCTTGGGCCATATTGGTAATTTGTATTTCTCTGCATAACTACAGAAATGAAAGGCAGTATTCTTCATCTAAATTAGAAAAACACATTAAAATAAATATTAGACAAAAGGAAATACATTCAAGCCAAACAATGAAGATTTTTTTCAATCAAAGCCTATGAGTTTTACTGTGTGCTGATGGAACTGCTGATGAAGGTGGGCTGTGAGGAAGGTATTGTGTGCTGATCAGAGACATGGGTACAAGATCTGACAGCTCTGCTCTGCAGCAGTACCTACACTAGAGCTGTGGGGCTGCTAAAAGCAGGAAAAGAATGAAAATGGCTAAATCCCAAGAGCTTTCTGAAAATTACGGAACAATTATTCAATAAAGAAAAAATACTAGGGATATCAGTAACATATACTTTTCTATTAATCAACCTGAAAAAGGCCATTCTGTCCTCATACCTTGCCTTGATAAGATGCCAGGAATATTTGATCAGCAAATCAGCAATTATGATTTCAGAAAGGGAATGCAGGAGATCGAAGTTGCCGTTCCACATGACAGTGTCTTCATAATTAGTAATAATGCAAAACCAAACCCCCTTAAAAAAACAAACCCTGAAAAAAAAGCCCTAAATATAGTGGTGTGGGGGCAAATACAAATCTTATTTTCCAATATCCTTGATTCTGGTGGGAACTTGCACTGAAAACTGCACATTAATTTTTATTAAGCACTTGTTGCACCTTTTCATGGCAGCTGCCGGCTTCAGTGAGTCCTACCTTATCAAGAGCTGCTTGCACTATGGATTCACTCTGAGTATCTAATGCAGATGTAGCTTCATCCAGAAGAAGAATCTTGGGATTTCTTGCTAGGGCACGGGCAATAGCTATTCGTTGCTTCTGTCCTCCACTCAGCTGAGCGCCTCTTTCACCCACCATGGTGTCAAATTTCTGAAAAAGGAGAGAACAGAACAGAAGTTGTGAGATACCTCAAATCCTCACTACTCAGTGCAACCCCAAGTACTCATCTTCTAGATGTAACTTCTTCCAGCTCACTCGAGCACAGGCAGAGCAAATATGGAAGGACGTGTCCAACTGGCCCTTAGCCAAACCCTCCTACCCCCACCACACATTGTGCCTGCCTAACTTTGACCTTAGGGTTCTTTCAAGATCTTTATTGGCCACTCAGTGCTCCAAACGCACCTCTGTGGCTGTAGGGTTTCTCAAGACAATCTTGTTAAAGAGATCTCTATACTTTCTGAGGATTGTCTGCCTTTCCAAAAGGGCTGGAATTATAGGGACACACCAAGACTGTGGCTCCTCTGAATCTGAGACACTCCCCCTTGGAGCCATGGTTTGGTTTCCTAATTACCATATCACTTACTACAAAGTGATAAGTCTCAAAGTCCACTGTAGTTTTTTATTATGTAGCTGTTTAAGAGTAAATATGATCAAATCACTCTTCCTGAGAAGAAGGAACCTTGGAACAGATGCTTGAAATGGCACATGCTCAAGAAATTGGGCCAAGCTCTCTAAAGTGGTAAAAAGATTTGAAATCAAATCCCAGGTGGGCACTTTTCCCACATTTTTTAACTTCAGGAGCAAAGGGAAGGATGTATTATCCATTTATGAGGATGTATTTAGAATGCTTGACCTTGCTTCCCAGCCCCATCCTGAAAGGAGTAAGGCACCTACTGCTAAGAGAGAGCTCAAAGTTGTGAATCTCAGGCAGAGGGAGAGCTTAAGCTTGTAGCTGCTAAAAGCATCTTGGTTCAGGGCATGCTTATTTACTTTCACCCGCTCCCCCCATTCCCTGTGAATGCACAGACAGCTCCTGACAAAGGCCTTTGGATTTCTGGTTCTTCTTTTTAAAAGCCAACTCTTCTATGCCTCATGAGATGGGTAGGGATGGCAATACAGCCTGTGAAGCTTCCTTTCTCCTTAGTTAAGACATTAACATTTTTTCCCAGATCCAGCACAAGTCCTTTGAGAGCAACCAAAGGCACAATACGTAGCTGAAAAATTCTCCAAACTGAAAGCTGCTGGAGGCAATAATTATATTTTGAGAAGGTGTAGTATAACTTGGATTCCCATGCTCTGCCTCTCAGAAACAGGACATCAGCCTAAAGGGACCATTCTTACTCTCAAAGTAAGTTCATCAACTTACATCAGGCAGTCTAGATATGAAGTCAAAAGCACTGGCTTCCTTGGCTGCTTGCTCAATCTCAGCATCAGAAATGTCTTCTCTGCCATAGCGAATGTTCTCAGCTATTGTGGTTGCAAACAAAACGGGCTCCTGGCTCACAATGCCGATATTTTCTCGTAACCATTTTGTATTAAGGGTCCGAATATCCCGACCATCTAAGGTAATCTGAGAGGAAAAGAGTGGGTCAAAGAAGTCAAGGAAATGTCCTCTGTTCATAAGAAAGCAATAAATTACTGTTACTTGAATGAAGTATCAGCCAGAAGGTCAAGGAAAAAAAAATTGTCTTTAATAGAAAACTATATAGGGGGAGAAGTTACAACTGCAGTGTTTTCCCTCATTGCACAAGCTGGAAAATGATGATGAGTGGCACAAACAGGGAAGATATCAGAGGCTTTTTTTCCCCCCCTATTTTCCCCCAGTAACCATCCTGTCTGGGTTGGTTTAAGAATTTTACAGCTTCCTTGCACAATTTTTACATGATTCTCAAGATCCTATGCCAGTCTGATGTCCTCACAGTTGTGGATACACAATCATCTCTGTGGCTGTGTTGTATACCAGATCAAAGAGAGCTCAAGTTGACTAAAAAGGGAAGGGAAAGTTATTTTTAACCTAGGCAATTTGCAGTGTAGTCATATGAACACTGGCCTTGACACAGCAAAATGAGGCATGGGGGCAGGAATGAACAGTCACAGGAAAACAAAGTTTAAGAAAGAACTATGTTGAAAACAGCTGCCTGGATACCTTATACACTGATAGTTCTATTTTTCACCTTTGGAATGTTTACCTACTTTCAACTAGCACTAATAACTATTAAGTAGCATCCTTCAAATATCAAGAATAAAAAGCAAATTTTCTTAAAAATACATTCTTTCATTTCATTCTTTTTTCCTTTGGAAATTTCTTGTGGGAAGTACTTACCATTTACGAACTGGATTTAGTGTTCAGTGGTAAAACACACAATGTGTAATGATGGAAATGTCTGCTGTGGGTTAGCAGATAGTGAAAAACAGGCCAAGAAAACAACCATTTAAAATAGGAAAACTGTCTCCGGGTTTTAGCTTATATTCAATGGAAAGGAAGCAAAATACAGCAGGACTCTGCTGGATTATGCTTTGCTTAAAAAAAGTTTAGAGAATTTTAAAAAGGAACAGCTGATAACAATTACTTTAAATTCAGATCTTGCAAGTCTATTTCAAGATTTGTGGCATTTGATATTTGTGACATAGTACTGTAAGAAGGAGCAGAATAATGAAGTCAAGCCAACAAGAAAAGATAGTTCATTTGAAATTTAAATTGTGGAAACATGAACTATGCAGATATATGGTCAAATTCAGTCAAAATAGAAAACAAGGGTCAGTCAACATGGGAAACGCATGCATATCCTAATAGCTCTGAGTTTTTACAGTTCTTTTGCAGATACTCACTTCTCCCTGGTCAGGATCATAGAATCTCTGCAGCAACTGAATAGTGGTGCTTTTTCCACAGCCACTGGCACCAACTAAAGCAATGGTCTTCCCAGTCTGAACTTTCAAGTTTAGACCTTTGAGGATCTGGCAATAATAAATATATATATATCTTAGTTTAACAAGTTTGATTAGAGAACTCTCTGTCAAGATAACTGTAGCTGGTGTTATCAAGGCAGTAATGAGGACCACAGTCTGAAGGTATGGCAACATTAATAAGTTAATTGCACCTGGGAGTATCCTGGAGCACTGATGGGCAAAAGTCTTCACCTTTGCTTGTGAAATGTATTAGCCTTTGAAACAGGGTGGCTGCATGCAACCTGCCTTTTGGGAATGGCCCCTACATCCTTCTGTCTATCAAAGCAAGCCTGGGAATTTTTTGAGAAGATTGACAACTGGAACAGGCCAAGTTCATGCCAAGAAACATTTTAAGAGTTCCCTTGCATAGACCATTGCATTCCATTGCCTGGGAAAATTCCCCAGCATGCTCAAATAAACTAATATAGACATAGTCACACTACTCTGAACTTCACAGCTCATTTTCTCCAACTTGTGTGATCTGGTACCAGGTTTGGGGTCTTAAATTCTTCTGCTGTTCTCCATTTTCCAGAGTATAATAATTATGAATCTCACAGAAGATTATTTTCAGGTGCTAAATAGTACCACTGAAAACCAAGTGTGCTTAATTCTATTTTTAAAATATAAATGGCTGTTTTGACAAAGTAATTGCTGGGAAGCCCTTAATAAATCCTATTCCTTTTTGTTAACAGCCTCAGCAACCTGGGGAGTAGTTACAGATTAATGATATAATTTTGCTATTTTCACATTTAGAGAATATTTTACCTCAAAAGATGTCCATGTCATTACAAGCAATGCTGTGTGTAGTTGCCAAAATATTTGGCTGCTATGGGAACTCTTCTTGTTTATACTGGGCTGATTTATAAGTTTGCCTACACATGTTTTTGCAATGAGAGATTAAAATAGCTGCAATATTCCTCTCCTCTCCCTGTATTACATCCACTCGGTTTTATATCTCCAGGAAGCTGATATCCTGGTGCCTGCATTATCAAGAATGAGCTTTATTCTAGATACTGTAATATCTCCAGATGCAAATAATCACTACCACATACTAGGCTACTTTTAACTCTTTCATCAGGCAACGTATTGCCAAGATTAGAATTAACAATAATTATTCTCCTTAGATTTCTGATTTGGTTTAACCTGGACAGGGAAGGTTACACTGTGTTGCATTAATTGCTTGAGAGATTGTGGGTAACCTCTACGCTGATTCCTTTTGGCTCTACTACATAACATTGATACTCTTAGTAGGGAGAGCTGATAACTCAGATTCGGGAAAGATGGGAAATATTTCTTATTTCCCTCCCATTTGGTGTGCTGATTCACAACATAGCTCAGCAACCTGAATAGGATTTTTAGGAAGAAAGATGAAGATTCTGCCCTGTGCCTTCAAGATTTCTGAGTCAAGAGGAATAGGAGATGCATTGTACAAAATTCAGTCAAGGAAAAAGCCCAGCTTTGAATCTGCCCTCCAGCTGTCCCATTGTCCTGGAACCAGATTTGATGCACAATGGGATAGACCTCAGATGACTGAGATAGGAAAAGGCACCTGAAGAAACAGCCATAGAGATATAAACCTTCCCATTCTCACCACTATACCAGCACACCAAGCTTTTAATTTTTGACATTTGAAATCTCTTTCTACCTTTTTCTTCATCGAGGAAGAAACACCAGCAGCAAATTCATTTTCCCTTCACCTTTATTGAGGTGTTCAAAAGATTATAAACAAATATTGCAAAGAGGTCAAACTAACCGTGCCACTGCAAAAATAATCACCATGACATGACGTACACAGGTCACTAATGGAAACTGAACTAGCAAAGAATAGGGACAACAGTTTCTTGAACAGCAATTTTAATATATGCCCCAAACAATGTTTGATTCCCAAATGTACATTTAGGATGATATGTTTCAATATTTTTGATAGCATATTGTTGTAAAGTCTATCTCCAATAATTTTTCACACTGGCTATCATAACTCCAAGCAGCCAAGAAACTGGAAAAAGTAACTTTTGGGTTTAATTGCTAAAAGTCTGGAAGCCTTAATGAAAGATTTTTCAAAATTGTATTTGATTTATCAAAGCCCTTGTCCATAGAAATTCAGACTAGGAGCAACACATACTAGATTTTTCCTGCAGAAGAGAATGGGGTACACAGTGGCAGTAGATCTAGAGCTTTGTCTTTGTGCATCACTGGGGAGAAAATTATGCCACATGGCCCACAAAAGGAATGCATTTCACATTCAAGAACAAAATTAGACAAACAATATGGACATAGGCTGAGGAAGCAGCACAGTAATCTAAACAGAACACTTACTTGAACATCAGGTCTGGAAGGGTAACTGAAATGGATGTTTCTGAATTCAATTTCTCCTATGAGTTTCTCTGGCTTGTAACCTTCCTTAGAGCTGCTATCTATGAGCCGTTTCTGGAAAGAGGTTTGTAAAATAAATCGGTGGTTATTTGGAACTGTTATTTCTGCTACATGCATTGTTCTTCACTTTCTCCAGTGCTGCTTTACACTGCAGTACATCATTGCAGGACTGCTGCATTTTACCTGCAGAATGCTGAATATGGGGGAACATCAAATTGTGAATTCTACTTTGACAAATATAGTACATTTTTAAAAGCAACAAAATCCATAGCAGAAAACCTGTAATTGCAGAACTTAACTGCATTCTCTTGCAGCTGAAACACAGGCCTCAGTAATCTGTATAGAAGGGTTTTATACTCACATCAAAAATAATGATGTAGCCACTTCTCTGTGAACTCTTTAGTCCTACTTTAAAATATTTTATATACACAGATATGCAATTCCTGCATAGCATAGCAAGACCAAGATAATGATATGGAAAATCCTTTTTATGGCAACATCAGCATTACAGATTATTATGGTTATAACTTTCACTAGCATTATTAATCCCCTCTTCACCAATTCCCCCCTCCAATAAACCCCATCTCAGCTGAATTTGTGCATACATGTGTTTTTAAAAATTAGTGTAGTGCCAATTCTACTTTCCTTCTGGAGCTGAAAGGCTAATATTAGAGAAAAACCTCAACCATCTCAGACATACATGCCAGGTTTTCCAGCTTTCACTGTAACAAAGAGGGTGGGATTTTTAGATGAACTAAAATACTATGGGTTTCTGTAATAAACATCTACAGAGTTGGTGATTTGGGGCTTTAGAATGCTTTTGTTACATTTCTCAAGGGAAAAAAAAAAGGAGAGGCAGTGGAAGCTAGGTTGAAAGGCTTCTATTCTGTGTAGTTAGGTGTTTACCTTGTTGATAATCTTATATACTTCATAGGCAGCCCCACGTGCACTGGCCACATTCTCCAGGTTAGGAGCTGCCTGTCCCAGGGAGAAAGCTCCAACAAGAACAGAGAAGAACACCTGTGGGAGATGGACAGGAGCATTGCAATTAATGATTACAGTGCTACCAGTGCCCACATGGGCACTAAAAAGACTTAAACATCAGCTCTAAGTTACTCAACCCACCTTACAAATAGAGTCCAAGACAATCAAACTTGCTATGTTAAAAGCTAAGCAGGATGAATACCTTTCAGTTGTTTTATACTAAATGAGTCTCTAGCAATTAATTTAGTAAGAACATGGCAGAAAACAGAGACCACTTGCATAACTTTCCCTAAAGATATATTTTTTCAAAGTTGCATTGCTGTACTTACAATTAACACACGGCCGATGTCGTAATGTGGATCCTCAGCAGTGAGCTTGGTCCCGTACCAAAACGCAAGGGCATAGGATCCAAAGATAAAAAATTGTGAAAGACCTAGACATGTGTTAGTGGTAATGGATTTTTTCATTCCAACATGTTTAGCCATCTCTAAGTTAGCATCATATCTGAAAGTGGGTAAGGAAACCATTAATTTGACAGTTAGCCCATGCCATTCTGGTTGATATTTCCCAGTGCCCTTTTCCTTAATTAACAGGATTTATGTAAGAGAAAACAAAATTTCAAAGAGAATACAGATTTTTTTTTTTTTTTTTTTACAGAGGACTATTAAGGAGGTGATTCATTTGAATAAATCTGCTTTGACATACGATGACAGTATTGGTGTACTGTTATGGAAGACACTCAGAAAACAATAAAGCATCAAATCTTTGTTATCATAATGGAAGACACAACAGCACTCTTGAATTCGTTGTTTCCATTTATCCTGAAAGGAAACCTTGAAATGGTCTTAGCAACATTGTTTACCACAGAGTACAAGTTAGTGGTCCACATTTAAAACAAGCAAAATAAAAATAAAATCCTCCAACAACTCCAGGCAATAGGATAGGAGATAAATGAGAGCCCCCTCTGACCACAAAATTGTTCTCTCACTGGCCATTTTGGGATGTCAAGTATCTTTCCCTTAGATCAGTTGACTGACTAACATATACAACCAGCATACACAAGATCAGTATAAAGATGAACAAGTTCAATTACAGAATTATTGCTTCTAAGGATGGTTCAAGTTCATTCACTCATCTATAGTTTTCAGCAAATAGCTTTCATTTACTCAATCTTATTAAGCAAAGTGTAGCCTAGGAATAGTGTAACTTTCTGCTTGTAATCAACATAGTCAGTAGCTTGCACTCTTTTCCCAATAAATATTTTCAGTAAAGTACAACTGCATCGTAGGAAAACATGTAATTCATTCAGCTGGAAAGCAATCTTAAACTGCATTTATTTTTCCATGTAAATTTCTAAGATGCCACAATTGCTGTACTTGTTAGTCAAACATATTGAAATGTTTTGACTTGATTGTGCTCTCAAAACCAGCCCCTACCTTTGAGTCAGCAGCACCACAGCTCTTTCAGGGGAATGGGTACTGCATTTAATTAGTGTGATAAATGCATGTGATCATTCAAATACTGAGGAAAACCAAGCCACTGCCAGAAGCTAAAGGTGACCAAAGATCCCTTTCAACAGTAAACTTTTTCACTCACTGGAGGCACTGTGCAGTGAAAGGATGCTTTTCCTAATTATGAGGTCAGCATTCAAGAGCTGTGTAGGAGTCACAATTCACTATCTGAAAAATGCACTCCCTGGTAGGATTTTGTCGTTAGCAGATGTTACTAGGGGAGCTGCTATGTTTGTTTGGGGGTTTTAGATTAAATGGAGGTAGAGCTGTGGAAGAGACTGACTGGTCAATCATAAAAAGGAAAGGCCTTACTTGGCTAAGGTATCAGTTATTTTGTCTTTAGGCAAAGTATTTTGAATGAATACTGACAGCTCCTGTCATTTAATTTTCAAACACTGGTGATTGCAGAAGATGGGAAGGAGAAGGGGCAACATATCTAGGTCATCTTAGGGCTTTTTTTGCCTTTGTTGTGCAAGCAGGAACTGTCTTAATAATGTTGCATCTTAAAAACAAATTCCAGTAAGCAGAAGACAGGGCTATATGATAGTCAGAGCTTAGTCCCTGAAAGCAAATGCAGGAACAGGCTGCAGGATCCTAGGCTAGGGTTGACACCACCTTAAAAATTTCACACAAGATGAGGGCAAACATGAGTTGAAAAAGATAGAAGAGTTTCATGGGGCATATGGATCAGGTCATCTGCTTCGCCTCTCCTAAATGCACAGAATCAGTGATGCCTCATATTTGTATAAAAAATTTATTGCTTATGCTTGTTGAGTTTTCTGATATATATGTCAATAAGCTTGTGGTCAGCCACGATCATTTCACCTTGTGTGTGTTGACTAGGGCCAACACTGGGCAACTACACATTATTTGCAAACCATTAAAGTTGCAAATCATTGTAAAAGCCAATAATGTGATTCTACCCAAGACTGTTATCCAATGTAGTTTAAAAATAAGCTCAGTAATCAAAGATCAGAGCAATTGCACAAATGCTCTAGAAGATAAGCCACTGATTGCATGCTTTGTTGCATCTGACTCATAGGTCCCACCACTTTCACATTCAGTTCAACTCCAGATCTCAAAGGAGAAATTTTCATCTATGCTGCAGTGACAACACCAAGTAGCCTGTATTCACTGACTAGGTCTATTTGCACACCTTTGTTTTCAGCTGATTTGTCCACTTACAGAAAGACAAAGCAACACTAGGGAAAATCTCATCCCTCCACCCCTCCAGAAAACAAACAAACAAAAAAAACCCCACCCCACAAACCAAATCCGCAACTAAATTTCCTTCCCATATTTTAAATATAATGTTTATTTTTAAACTTACTTCTCTAATGCCTTCTGCTGTCCATTGAAAGCCACAACAGTCCTGATTGCTGACAAAATTTCTTCTGCCACAGCTCCTGCTTTGGCATAAGCAGACAGCTCTTTAGCAGTAAGGGATGCCAGAAGCTGAAAGGTTGAAAAACTATTGTTATTGCAGCCTACTGAAAGAATACTGTCTTGGTGAATAAGAACAACCACACAAGGTGCACAAAATCAGACTTTAGCTATGTGGGGGTCAGCTCCTCCCCATACCCTGAATCTCCCTCAAGTAGAGTTCAATTTATCATTGTCTCCTCATTACAGTCAAAGGCTACACAAATATCAGGTGAGGTTTCAGACCAATCCACTTTACCCCAAGCTGAGGACAGCCTACAAACCACACCAGGAAGAGTCAAGGAAGGAGTTTCATAGCTGCTCTGAGTTTCTGATATGTCCAGACACTAGAGCATCACTAGATATTGATGTAAGCAAGTCAATCCCATTGCAGCCTCTAACATTCTTTTTCCTGGCTTAATTGTAATGCTTCAGGTAGGAAAACCCCCACAGAATCATATAAATAGCCACTCAGGAGTACAAACCATACACATTAATGTGGCTGAAAAGTGCATAAGGGGAAAAGGTTTTCCTATCTGAAAGGGAAAGCTCTCCAGCCATTCCACAGACTTATATAACTTTAGTTTTAAGCAGCTGAATAGATCTATTTTTGTACACAGCATGAAAGTTGGTAAATTATTTGCAAGAGATGTGGTACATGCATGTGCAGATGGAAAGAGGTTGAAAGGTATTTGTGCTAGGAGGGAAAAGCGAGGGCTTGCCATGAGGAAACTGCTGTGCCAGAGATGTTCTGATGCAGATTACCCCCCTGCAGCAAGGCATGAGGACAGGATATGCAGACAAGAGGAACACAACTTTCAGGTGTGTGCTTGGCAACCCAGAGAAAGGCTATAGGAGAAGCAGATATCAAAGTAAGAGTGGGGCCAACCTCCCAACTTAGAAACCACACCAGGTTCCTCCCATTCCCTCCCCTTTTTCTGTGCATAAGAGTTGTAAGGTTTTTCTGGTTTCTTTGTTTATAAATCCCCACACACTTACAGTTGACCAAACTGCTGCTGATGCAGCAAGAAGTGGGCTGACTGACAAAACCACCAGTGTCAGCTTCCACCCATAGATGAATCCTACAATAAGCCCTGACACAAATGTGGAAAAATACTGCAGAAATATACTGATCTTGTCTCCGATGCCTTCGCGGATGGTGTTGATGTCACTTTAAATAACAAAAATTAAAAAAAGATATGTTAGCTTAGAATGCCTCTCATTGTGACTCCCTCCCCCCCTTCTTTTCGTGCTGTGTGGCCTCATGTCAGGAGCTTTGCCATTTCCTAACTGGCAAAAGAAAATTTCTAACCACAGCTACTGAAGTGTACCATTAGGCTCTTCCACGGCCAAAACACAGCAGAAACCTCCTATTTTTTAGGACTCATTTTCTGTGTTCTTAACATCCTCTGCTGTCTCTATGCTATGTCACTAGGTCACCAATGACCCAGCTTCCTCATCTGGTATCCAAATGGAGCAATGTAAGTAAGCAACCAAGCAACCTCTTCACCCAGCATGACCATCTCTAAATGATTTCTTCTGCTGAGCTCTCTGATGCATTTTATGTTCTTAATTTTAGCTACTGACTCAGCTGAAGAGCTACTTCTATTCTATCATATCACTATTTGGAATAACCTCCATTTTTCATACAAATTTTCTTCCCTATTTTCTCTTTCCAAAACATACAGATATTAGAGTTGAGAGTGGTTTCATTTAAGCTTCTTGTAGACTTTTTGAGACAGATCTGTGTCCAAAGCTACTATAAAATCCAGGAAAAAAAGTTTTAAAAAAGGTTGTGTTCACACATATAATCCCGTAACACAGGGGCATTACAGTTCTCATTCCTAAATCTATTTAAGTTTGGGGAAAAACTCCAAAGACTTTGACTGGCTAGATAGAATACTGCCTGAGATCTGACTGGATGCAAGTACAAACTTATTTTCATTCAATTAATTGTCAGCTTTTTGTGTTTATAAACTAGGTGGAAACAGTAGAGCTGTTTGGTCAGCAGCAGCTGACGTGTCCATCATGGACTTCAGAAAGCCAGTGTCAGGCACTTCATGAAAAAACCTCTTCTAATGCCCAAATCACAGAAACTGCACAAATGAAGTGGAAAAGGATAACGAATTTCTCACTTTGAGCTGTAATATTTCACACTTTAGGTTCAGTGGATTTTTTTTTGAACTTTCCATAGGCTATTCTGCTGAGATAAATGTCAGTTTTCTTTTAAACGCCATACTTAGGGGTGTGTGTATATGTGTAAAAAAACCCCAAACAAACCAGAGCCTCACTCTGTCAGTCTGGTGTTGAGTGTTCCTATCTGGGTAGTATCAAACCAAGCCATCTCTTGGTGGAGCACTGCAAAAAAGAACTTCTGCCGGATCCTTGCGGTTTGCCTCATAGCAGTAACCAAGAATGTCCACACTTGGATCATGCTCAGGATAAACACAGCAAAGCCAATTCCCACGAAGTAGTAAGCAAACCTGGGATAAGGGAACAAAAGCCCACGTGATCCCTCTGTATCTCATGAGAGAAGTTAGACCCACAGAGCAGCAACTAGTCTTCATTAATCACACCAAAGCAAATACTGAAGCCTGCAATGCATTATTGGGAAGGCAAACATGGCTTCTGGTCAAACAGATGACACAGTAAAAGAAAATCCTCCAGTACATTCTTAACAGGATAACTACAGATCCTTACTTTGTCATATCACCTTCTATATCCACATCTGGATTTGATGGGCAGCTGGAACTGTTTACTGAAGTACCTGTGAAGGGGAAATAAAAAGTAGGAATATTCGTGGAAGTGTTATAGAGAGCAGCTGATTCATGGCAGTATGGAGTTGGCAGTTTGGGAATGTTTTGAACTTCACAAGTGGGGTCTGCAGTACAAACAAATACAAAATGATTTGGCAAATACACATTTATTTTTAAGCAATTAGTACCTGATAACTGAGGTTGGTCATACTCCCTACTACCTCAACAAAGTCAAAATTCATTCATTAAAAAAAGTGCACATCTAATGCTTTGGTTTTTCCCTGGTCTAGTCATTAAAGATGGATTGAAATGACTGGGTTATTTCCAGCAGGATGAGTGTTGCTCATAATATACTTCCTTAGATATGTATCAGTGTATAGTCTGGGGGCAAAGAAGGAATCTTAGCCTCAGTAGCAAAGCACAACTAATATGTAAAGAAATTTAATTTAAACTTTTTACCATTGGATTGCATGCCAGTTAGCACAAAGCTGTTTGTCATCTCTCCAAAGAAAATGATCAAAAGCGGCATTCCAGTACCATTCGCAGCCGCTGCGACCAAACCAATTATCATCAACAGGACATCCACCCCATCAGCATAGCGAAACTGTGTAAGCAGTGAAAAGAGAAAAAAAGTGACATTACATCTGGCAGCTCATGCATTTGCTACAGTGCAGCAGACTTGTATAAACATGCTTCATCCACATATTCTAAGCAGCAACACTCCAACTAAGGGTAAACTCAGTACATAAGGGTTTTGTAGTAGTCTAACACGTCTTTAAATCAGTACTCAGGTTGCTAAGAGAATACTGGCAGGACACAGATTCTCAGTCTGGAAAAAACTACATGTTTGCAAATGATTATGACCTTTGTAGAATATATCGCATTTTGTGTTCCATTGAGTTACGTTTACTAAGATAATGCCCCTACGATGTAAACAAGAGTGAGTTGTTGACCAGCACCTGGCTTACACCTACCAGTAGAAACCATTTTCAGCAGAGATAGACTGTATCTTAAGACTTGTCTATCCCCAAAGCTTTGTTTTGTTTAAACAAGGATGTGAATTTAAACTGCTTTAGATGTCATGGGATGTGGTTAATGTGAAATCAGAGCATTTCACTCCTGACTGGCCTAACCATCTCATGAAGTGTAAATAAACATGGAATAAACTAGAGAAGAATAAAACTTTTCTTGTTTCAGAGTAAGCAGGTTCACATGCAAGAGCTATTTTGGTTTGGGAATAGCTGTCCTATAGAAAACTGACACAAAACCTTGTCCCTGGCTTTGATTTGGTTATCTCAGAGAGCAGGTCTAGAATCAGTAGTCCTCAGGCTTCTTCTCTGGTTTTTGATTGCCTATGAACTGTAATTCATGAACAACTCACAATGCCAAATAAAGAAAAAGTATAAAGCAGACCATCAAACAGGACACTAACCAATTCAAGAATGCCAACCATTTGTTTCTCTGGCTTCTTCTCCTTCTTCCTAGAAGAGATGAGGGTTTTTTTAGCAAACCTGTATTAAGCTCTTCTACTCCTTTCCCTGCTGCTCTCACTTCTCCATCACCCAGCTAATTTTAAGTTAAAAAAATACCTACATTTTCTTCTTGGGCTTTAACTGGTCAATTTGTTCTACATTTTCCTCATGCTGGAAAGAAGGATCCTCATACCCCTTGCTTCCAGATTCTGTGAAGTAAAAAGACTTTTTTAGCATAATAATCCATCTATTGTACTAACTTCTTGTGTCATTCAGTGCTGGTTCTTTTGCGTTTAAAGACTAGTTTTCTCTTGTGTTCTTGGGAGGAAATGCCAAGAAAAATTCACCAGGCTCTTTCTCTTCAGTTCATCTTTATTCCCAGAAAAAGCTTCCACATCCATTTCTGAGATAGAAACAACTTCATTTTTATAATTAAAATACTTGTATACAGAAAGATTATCAAGGACTAAAAGAAAAAGCTAATTCTTCCTTCAAACTGCACAACAGAATGCAAATTAGGAGAAGTCCTAATGAAATGTGTGGAATTGCTTATAGTGAAGGTTATAATTGCTGCAGGTAACACTGAATAGATGGCAGTTAACTGAAGAGTCATGTCCCTGGCTCTAATAACCATCCTCACTATTCTATTGCAGTAGTTGTTACATGTCCCACTTCCTTGGTGCTGGAGGCTCCAGAAAGGTATATGAAAGCATAATCCTACACAGGAAGCTTATAGTTCTAAATGCATAAAATAAGATTAGTAATAAATATATGAAGAAACAGATGACTAACCACAGTGGAGAACCAGCTGCAAAACAAAAGGAGAGGAGGTGCTCCTCGTACCAGCCACTCCCAATTTATATTGACCTTAACTTTAGCTGCTGAATCATTATGAATAGAATTTTCTACCAACTGTTTTAATGTTAGTTGGCCTACAATGGCTGTCTCAAACAACCCTTGGAAAGCAATGTTTTTCCAGATTACCTCAGGAGAATTTTCATGCCCAGGCTAGGATCCTCCTGAACAGTTTTACCAATGTAAATCAATTTTGTTGAACCTGATGGAATGATTCATGCAGAAAATGTTTTATAGGTGTGGCTTTAATTCACTCATTTGTAGGAAACTCATCGTGTTATCTCCTACAAAATCGTTATGGCAATCAGGAGAGCTTTATAATGTTCTTTAGATTCAAACCTGTGGAACATATTCTTCAAACACACATGTGGTGCTCCATCTTACCAGGATCAGAGAGGTCCTGTTCTGTGGAATTTGCAGAATAGTTCTTCATTGTTCTTTTTGTTGTATGCTTATGAGAGAGTCACAGTAATTAGAACCTGCAATAAACCCTTCCCCCCAACAAAACACTTTGATTTAGTAAATATTTAAAGATTTCACATCTGTGGGTTTTTCCATGACTTATCACATTTTGGTCTCAAAATCATTTTACTGAATTAAAAAGATTAAAAAGAAAATAAAATAGGTAGCAGCATGAAAAAAGAACTACTATAATGAGATATTAAGAACAGTGCACACTATTACTAGGCAACTTAGGTCAGCAGCCTGTTTTAGTAGTCTTTTACGCTAAATCCTGAAATCGTTCATATAAAAGTTATTGTAAATGATCTATTACAAAATAGATGATTTCCCTCATTACCTCGTGTTTGACTAGAATTAAATGAACAGCCATAACATGGTCACAAGTAGTTATGTCATGTGGTACTAGGATGTATTTAGGGGCAGTAAATGACTATTGCTCTAAGTCTCCCAAGGCTTTTCTTGATCTAGCGAATTTACAGGTTAAAAAAACCCCACCAAACAACAAGAACAACACAATCCCAAGCAAAGAGCCACACATGAATCTGACACAGCCTAAAACAACGTGGCCAAGAAAACGCCAATTCAACTTCAGATAAAGAAAAAAAGGAAAAAATAAAAAAAGGTAACCACCAAAAAAAACCGAAAACCCTGATGGATTTCTGACTGTGCTTTTCCCCCCTCGTTGTTTCAGCTCACCTGCACAGCCCACACTGCCTCCCGCACCCGTGGGCCGCTGCCGTAGCCGCGATGGCGCGGTCCCGACGGGGCGGCTCCTCCTCGCCCGCCCTGGGCTTTATAGCGGCGGCACCGCCCACCCTCGGCTCGGGTTGCAGATCAAGGTCGCTGCTGCAGCCGGGCAGAGCCGCCCAGGATAAAGCCCTGCGGAGGGGTGTCGGCCCGTTCCTGCCCTCTGCCGCCCTTCGGAGCAGCCCGAGGATCTCCGAGCCTGCAAAGCGCGCACGGAGAGCTCACCAGCCGCTTGCTGGAGCATCGCTTCCATCCCGAGTCTCACGGAATTGGTTAATGGTTATTAGAAGGGGACCAGTGGATGTCATTTGGCTCAGCCTCCCTGCTCTAGCGCAGTCATCTAGAGCCCAAAACTCAGGAGATATCAGTACAGACGTATTTGGAATATTCCCAGCGAAGGAGGACTCCACAGCCTCTCTGGGAAAGCTGTTGCAGTGCTTGGTCACCTGCACAACACAGAAGCTCTTGCACATGTTCAGGTGGAACTTTCCTTATTCTGGTTTCTGCTCCTTGCCCTATTGCCTGGCATCCCTGAGAGGAGATGCTCTGTCCTCTTGGCGCCAGATATTCACAGGCATTGATGAGATCCCTCTCAGGCAAACAGGACCAGCTCCCTCAGCCTTCCCTATAAGTGAGGTGCTCCAGTGCCCTCATCATCCTCATAGCCTTACACTGGACCTGCTCCAGAAGCTCCATGCCTTTCTTATACTGAGAAGCCCAGAACTGGACACAGAGTTTCACCATTACTAAAACTAGGTGAATTTAAATCTAGAAAACTCAGCTGCTAAGCAGAGATGAAGGGGTATTTGAAGAGTTGCTTGTCCAGGGAAACATTCAGATTTGGGAAAGTTATCTGCGAGGTCCTGCCACATTTGGGAAATTGCATCACAGCACTTGGAGAATTTAAAATAAGACTGAAGATATGCTGGTGGATTTCAACTAAGAAATATTATTAAATAAAGGCTTTTGTGTTCCAGTTCTAAATGACATAACAACTGAAGCCAACTAAATTCAAAATTGTTTTTAGAGAAGCTAAGCAACAGATTTTGCTCATTTGGTTCTCACCTCTTCCCAAAAATTTGTGGGTTTTTTTTTCTTTTTTTTTTTTTTTTCCCCCAGAAATAAGGCTGTTTCTTGTTTTGTGTTAGTTGAGAGGGTGGTGGCTAGTTTTGTTGATGTGGGTTTTTTTCCTCTCCCATCTGAAAAAATCAGGTAAACAAGTCAAGTTTTCTTCACAACTAAAAAATACCAGTTCTTCAGCTCTCCCACTGGTACATATTATAATCGATATAATTTGCTTTCAGTAATGCCTCTAGAGTTTATGATATATAAACTCCTAGCTGTTCTTCCATCCACTCAAGTGCTGGTATCCCAAAGAAGACTCCCAAATATTTAAACTAGCTACTCAGCTGAAATTTTTCCGAAGTAACAAGTTCAAGGCTTGGCCTAATTTAATCTTCCCTTGTCCACATCCTACTCGGTATTCAGATTATGTTCGTGTTACATTTGTTGGTCGTGATGCTTTGAAAGAAGCTCAGAGGAAAATGAATTATTGGGCGTTATTGTCTCCTGCCCACTGGAACCCTGTATGTTCAGATAGGGTCCAACTCCTGCATGTTGCACCTATGACTTTTTTAGTACTTTCTTATCTCATTAGGAGTACCTAGGATTTATATTACTTACTTATATTTTATATTACTTATGTGTATATATGTGTAGTTTATACTAGCCAGGAGAAAAGGAAGAGCCTTGTCTTTCTCTACGACTGCCTGAAAGGACGTTGTGACAAGGTATGTGTCTGCCTCTTTTCCCAAATAACAAGTGACAGGATGAGGAAGTGCCCTTCGGTTGTGCCAGAGGAAGTTTAGTTTGGACATTTTGAGAAAACGTCTTCACCAACGTTGAGTGGTGGACTTGACAGTGCTGGATTGATGGTCTGACTCAATGATCTTAAAGGTCTTTAGGTCTTTTCAAACCTAAATGGTTCTATGACTCTATTGGCTCAGTGTTAAGCCTGCGTTATGCGCATACACATCTGTTCTCCATTTTAAAAAATTAAGAAGGGCTTTGGCTTCTGCTGCCATGAAGAATATGAATTAAGAGATTTTTGGAAGAGTCAGAAGAGCAAGGTGAAATTACTTCGCTGTCTCAGCCTCAGGCTTCACTACTTTATGGAGTATTTCCTTCACCAAAGGTAACTGGTTTTCTTCTTGCTCATCTCAGTGAGAGTGAGAACATCTCCTTATCACATCTCAGTTTTTTGTTTTAACCGGGCATGTACTATTATTTTCAGAAGAAACTATCTTTGCATATAAAATTTTAGACAGAGGGACATCCCACCTGGAAAGCAAACTCCTGGTGTGGGACTGAGAGCACATAGATAGCAAAGTAGAAGAATGGAGGTACCATGAACCCAAAAAAATCACTAGGACTCTATTTCAAAGCTACGAAATACTCACACATCATACTCAGCATCAGTGGCAGCTAGGGAGAGTTTAATACCTCCAAAACACAGACACTTTCACTTTTCAAAGCTTCATCATCAGTAATTAACACCCAATAATAACAAAGTGTCAGTCACAATTCAGATCCATTGCTCTACACTCCACAGGCCTGGCAAGAAAGAGCCTGAGTTCCCATACATAGAAAAGTTGGTCCAAAAAGGGTGTGAGGGAAGAGCAGGGCAAAGAACTGATCATGCAGAAAAAAAGAATCACAGGGTACTGAGCAAGAATTTGTTTCCTTCTCTCTTTCTCCTCTCCCCATTTCTTCCTTTGGAAGGGATGCTATGCTCTGTGCAAGTTAATGAGCATCTTCAAAGGGGGAAAAACCCACCCAAGCTATAAAAAAAGAGATTAAATAGAAAATGAACAAAAGAAGGAATAAGAAATGGTCTTCTGGAAAAATATTTCCTATCAAACCTACAGAGAAACATGGGCTTGTAGTCGAGTTACAGCTAACCACTCTATCCTTAAGTAAAAAATAAATCAGCATATTCTGATATTTTTGCAGAAGCAAATTCTGGACTAAAATACACATGTAAAACAGAGAAGACTCACATCAATAGAAGGGAGAGGAACAACACAAAAAATGTACTTTACAATTTTGCCTTTGTAATTTTGGAATGAACTCATTATGATAAAAATATCATAATGCAATTTGGAGAAGAAATACTATTCTTCTTTTGTCCAAAAATATTATCTATCTTTGGAAATTCTATATGCATCTGAAAACTATTCTATTCCAAACAGCCAATATACACCTATGTCTCCATGTGTTTGGTTCATCTGTCCAGATGTCACTGACAGGAGGAGCAACATTAAACACAATCAAATATCATTAATTAACGTGAACCATAACAGACTAGAAACAGTATCTACTTTAAATACTATTATCTATAAGCACATTATTAAAAACAAGAAAATGAACACCCTACTGGAAACAACACCCTGTTACACAAGCTGAAAATGAGAACTTGTTTCCCCAAGAAAACCATTAACCCTGAAAAGAATGCAACGTATGGTATGCATAACCAGGTAACACCCAGCTTCACTGAAACATTTCCTCAGAATGACAGTCAAATACAAAGGTGTACTGTATTATACAGGTATTATAGCTCCTTAGTACTTTTTTATTTCTCCAACAGACTAGAAGAACACCAGCAAGACACCTCTCTGCACTCAGAAACCACATGTGGGATGTCAGGGCTCACTGCCTTAATTACAGCTGATCACCTTCATATTTCATGCTGGCTTGTAATTCACAGGGAGGACCTATAAAAGACCATGTTGCACCTAGGATTTGTTGCTTTGTGACTTTTGCTTACGTGTGACCTGAGATTCAGCCAGAAAGGACATCACTGAATCACTTTAGGATATCCTGGTTTTTCATTTATTTGTTGGCAATCAGACTAAAAATTGCAAATTGCTATTGTAGGGTTTGGGGGCCATTAGTTATAATCCTCTCCCACATATCCACAGCAGTGACATATGTACTCTACTGAAGCTCAACAGTAAAACTATTTGTAGTCACTGGGAGTAGCTGTAGTCATGGCACAGTACTTGGAATCTGGAAGCTGGATTTTGGTGGGCATAAATAGAGTGGCTTAACAAAGGAAACAGCCAGCTAAATGTTGTAATTCTCCAAACTGAAACAGTCTTACAGTTATTCTGCTGTAACATTGGCAACTGCACAGCTATTGGAGATTTGATGCAATGAAGGGAGAAGGTCTGAGTAGAGGTGAATGTTGGAAGAATGAAAAATCAGATAAAGAAATATGTCCCAACACTTGAAATTTCTGAGAAAGACTGAGCTATGTTGTCCAAAAGTCCTGATGCTGTTGTAACCAAGCAAAACCATTATTTGTGGTTTCCCAGAAACTGGGGAGTAGGAACACATCTGATTCTTTTAACTAAACAGGAACATCAAAGATAGCTATTTATTTATAACAGCTTCTAAACAAAACAACTTGCAAGAATTCATTAATGCTGAAATAGTTTCACAAGTTCACTGTAGTACACATTTTCTCAACAAATAAAAACAAGGAAATGCATTTTATTCTCACCTGTGAAATTTGCAGGTCTGTTTTAGGAGACACTTAAGTGTGAAGAATTTGGCAATAAGGAGAGAACCTCCTCGCCTTAAAAAAAAAAAAAAAAGAAAACAAGAAGTCAAGCCAATGTGATTCACTGCTTTTTATAAAATAGAGATTTTTTTACTCTTCTTTCCTTCTAAGTAATAGAGTTGAGACAAGTAGTAAGATCATATCAAGCAAAGAAGGCAGACATTCTGCTGAAAACTTTGTATGCCTGGAACAGGAAAATGTCACACATTATGGAAATGGTGACTTAAGCCAGTAAAGATCTATAGAGATAGTTCAGGGGACTGGATGTTGTTATATACATATTTCAGAAAGACAGGTAGGAAAGAAAGGGAAAGGGAGGAGGAACTGCCTTATGTAAGAAAGTTATTAATTCTAGGGCCTTCTGTCCCATATTGGGAGAAAGACAGAACAATGAGTTTTCAGCTATCAGTTCAGGAGTATTAAGTGGGAAAAAGAGATAGGAGAGGTAAAAAATGCCCCTTAAATTCTTGGAAAGTGCCAAGAACAGAATTTTCTTTCAAGAGTCAAAAGAAGTGACTGGAGATGGGCTTTTCTACATTTCATCCTGAGAAATAGAATGAGATCAAGGAAGGAGATTTGCATAAAAGAGAAGGTGATATTCTGTAGTTCATGATTATTCAGAGAAAAAGAGAAGAATGATAACAGGATAAAGGAAAGTTTGAATATAGGATTATTTTTACTCAACAAGATTATTCTTACTCATGGAAAGGCAGCATAAGGGCAAAAGAGATAAAAAGAATTGGTAATTAATAGAAACTTGTCATGAACGTGAAGCACAAATAAGAGAACATTTCATGAAGAATCACAAGACTCTTTTGCAGGAATAATCTGTCAATAAGCAGAAGATAGGAAGGGCTTTACAAGCAGCTTTTCTGCAAAATAGCATCTGGGAGGAAAATGGAATAGAAGCCAACGCTGTCAAACTGGGATGAAAAAAAGCAAAATTCACAAAAGCACAGAAGAGTCATATGTGGAACATATGGAGAAGACTTTTCTCTGTGTAGCACTGTCAAGTCCTGAGCTGGAGTGCTGTGTCTAATTTGGATTGTTTCAAGACAGATGTGGGTGATAGGAATTCAGGAAGAAAGTGAAACTGAAGGCATATAAAAGATACAACCCTTGAGGAAAAACAGATGGAATTGGGTTTGGTGTTGTGCTAATACGCAACCAATTCTATAAAAATCTGAGAGACTATTGCAAATCCAGTATAATCCAGTGTCTTCCACATGTACTGTGGTACTGAATTACAATAAGAAACAAAAAACCCCAGAACGCACTGGGCCAAATAACTGAAGAAACTCCTGGTGTCTAGACTTTTGATTTATTTTCTTTTTCTTTTTTCTTTTAAAGTGAAGCAATTTTGTCTACAAGGAAAAGATTGGTATAGATGATTTTTCCTTGAAGATTGGGAAAAAAATGAAATTGTCTTCTGAGGTCTTCATGAGCTCTATTTTCTCTGTTGTGCTGATAAATATAATGAAGGGTAAAACAAAACGAAAGTGGTTTAATCACTGACAATTTGTATTGTAATTAAAGACATGAGTTTAGCAGTCAGCTGAGTCTGTGGAATAGCTGGCAACAGTTTTGGAGAAGATTTCCACTGGTGAAAGATGGGAAAGTGGACAAATGGAAGTGACTTCACAACCCAGTCTGTACCCTGGGGTGGGTCATTGACATGGCCCATTGAAGTTAATACAAATTTTCAGGCTTCTTTTTGGAGTGCATAAGTTATTTCACTTTCAGATGAAAGTGGGGTTTGGTTTTGGGAATACTTTATTTCTGAGTTTATTCCCAAGAGCTTATTTCTATAGAATGCTTTTGGTTCTTTCCATCTTTTCCCTTCCTGGAACATTGTCCTTGTGGGTTCGTTTCTGCACTGATATGATGCATTCCAGAGAATGCAATGCATATCCTTAGCTTTGGCCTACAAAAATGTTTCTCTCTGTTTTTTCTTTCCATATAACATCACTGTCAAGATGCCAGGGAAACTCAGGCTAAGTGGTATTCCATAGGAATATGGACATCCAGAGGGACTATTTCGAAGCAAAATGGATAAAACCTGTTAAAACCATGAAGCCCATGGCCCTCTTCTTCAGGTAATGAATATATTTTCAGCAGTGTAGAAATAACTCCTGATACAATTTTTTCACTGGTACAATTTCAGTGTTTCATGAATATAACCCTGGGATAAACAAAGCTGTGTGAAATAAAACCTTTCTGTGTTTGAAAGATGTTCTTCAAGCACTCTAGCCCATCTCACATCAAAAAGTTAGATGATAGTGGATTAGCAACAGTTCATAATGCAAAAAAGGTGAATAAAATATCAGATGACTTTACTACAAGGATGGCACCAGCCAAGGACCCTTCTTTGAACTGAACAACATTTTGAATGTGCTGCACAGTGCTGGACAGGATGTGAGCAGCATAGTGAAGTTTACTTTTAGTCTCGGACTCTCAAAGGGAATTACCCAGTGACAATTACTTTCTTTTAAATATTTGTATTACTCAACATAATGTCAAATCTTGAGGGCAAGGACCTCTCTTTTACTTTACCGTCTCGCCTTCCAATAATAGAGCATTTTGTACACATATATAATTTAAATAACATGACTAAATCAAATGGCTGTTACTCATACACATAGCATGTGTTTACTACTGGAAGATGTTCTGATTAAATGTTTATATGCTCCCAAGGGTCAGCAAGTGTGGTAATTTTCATCTATAGGAATCAGTGTAAACATCTCTCTGAGCATGCTCTTCATGGCTTGTGGGCACATCACTGAATCTTTCCCTTGTCAGGACAGGTCATGATAAAAACTAAGGTTTTTAAAAATATTTAAGGATGTGTGCAGAGAGTGACTTTCCACTGATACTATTTAATCTAGGAAAAAGAAAGTTAAAATGCAGAGGGAGGAAAAAAGTTACGAAGACACACATGAAACATTTAACCCTACCTAAAATAAAAATCTTAAGACAAATAACTGTGGATTTTGTATTTAAATAATGTATATGGACAAGTCTTGACAGATGGAGAGAGTGGCTGTCTCCAGATTGACCTGGTGGTGATGTTCAGTAGCACAGTTTTTCCTAAAGCATAGCCTTTCCAATCTATCCTTTTCCCCCAGCCAGCTCTGCACCCTAGCTCTCCCCTCTTCTGAGGGGCACAGATCCTGCCTGTGCAGCTGGTATTACCTTTTCCCTCATTTCAAACCCACATTTTTCCTTTGTTTAAAAGTTCCCATTTCTTTTGGCATGCCTCCGGTGTTGAAAATCTTAGCTATCCCCTAGCATTACATCTCATAGTCACTTCCAAGGTATATGGTCCCTGAGAACACGAATGGGAAAAGCATCCTAAGATTAATAAGAAATGGTCTAAGAACAGAGTAGATGAGGAAAATTTCTGAAGGCAGCTGCCTTGTACTTCTTGCATGCAAATTACAATTGATCACCAGAATAAATTACCCTAATTATAAACTTGGCTTAAATCAGATAAGAGAGGTTGTTGCTTCTGCTTATAAAGTTGTGTTATGTGATCACAATATTGTCTTGCCTTAGGGTAGTTGGTTTTTTCCATGACAGACCATTCACATGTACTTGGCCACATTCCCTTCTGAGGAAAAATATTTTGGCATTTCAGAAAAAAGCAGTAGGGTTCCTGCTAACTGGTGGTTCCTGCATCTCAGACTGTGGTGTCTGGTGGCTAATTTTGATGTTGGCTATGATGGCACTGAGTTCTGGCTCAGAGGTAACAAGACTGACAGGGCTGAAGGGAGGAACAAAGTATCACGCCTGTCTGTCGCACAGGTAGATAAACTGTGGTGAGAGGCAGAGTGGGAACCCCATGTCCAAAAGCTGCCTTAGTCAAACTCCAGTGCTTAAAAGGAAGATGCTGGCATCTTCTAAATTTCCTTTTGAGTAGCTAGGCTCCCAGGTATCACTACAAACTGCCTTTCCTGCTTTTTCCGCCTTCCTCTTTGAGAAGTAACAGTGTTCCCTGACCTTGGTTATCTGCATACTCTGCAGGCTGGGGTCTAAAACTGCTTCTGTTTCCCATAAGCTCCTGACCCAGTCCTTCAGCTGACAGGTGAACAGGGTTTGGGAGCATGTTTTGTCCAGTGTAATCTTTAACAATTTACACTTCCGAGAGTGAAGGAAGCCCTTCACATGGACTGAGGAGTCCTCAGGTGACTCAAGGGGCTAGTGAGATACAGATCCTGGGTTTTGTTGTGATATAAACTCTAGATCAAGACTCTCTACTGTATTCATGCAGGGCTGAACTTCTAGCTCTAAATGTGTTTGCAATATCAAACTAGTTATGTAAGTGTACAACTTTGTATGCATCACTGCACAGTCATGCCTGGGTTCTCACCAAACCTTCCTTCTGTTGTACCACATTCTAAACAGACTAGTAGAACTCTAAAGAACTTCTGGTTGGAGCAAAATTAACATTGCTGACAAAAAGGTCTGATGAAAGATATTTTCTCTTAAGCAGAATTTGATGCTTCCAAGGTATGCCCAAGAACATACCTGAATAGCTCTTAAAGATTTGGGAAGTGGTTAGCCTTTTCAAATTAGCAACAGCATCACAAAAAAGATTAGGTTACCAGAGACTAGGTTTTGAAATATATAGAACTTCCTTTATGTGCCTATGATTATAAGAGAAAGGATAGCTACACTGAAAAATAATGGTAACTGCTTTTAATTCCTCTTTATTCTTTTTGAAAGGATGCCAAAATATCTCTGCAATACTACCAAAAGCTATTTGGAGACCCTGAATGGTCTCATCATTGCCTAATGAATGTCTTAGTACAGGAATGAATTTGGGTAGTACATCACTTAATTAACTGGCTCAGAAAATAACTGCATTCAGAGAAGTAATACTTCATTTTAAGGAATCTTTAGTTGCATTGCATAATAATGGTAAAATAGACATTCTAGAAAGTAAATATTTGGGATCATTGTCACCAAAAGGAAACTCAAAGTACAATAAGAAATTCAGTTTTAATATGGTTGCTACTCAAATATTGGTTTTATTTATTGAGGCATAGAAATTTGTTTAGGTAAACAAAAACCACAGCAAAAACAAACAAACCAACCCAAATAAACAACAACAAAAAAAACCCCAAAACAAAACACCAAACCAAACTTTTTCCTCTTGTTCCTCCTTATGACAACCTGTGTCATTCACCATGACCCAGTTGTACTATTCTGATGAACTGATGGAAATTATGGAAATAATGAGAAGATTCCAGCAGTACCCACTACCCATTACCAGATATCCTTGAAGTCAATAAGCACTGTGTTTCCCTTTTTAATGTCATTCAGAGAAGCTTTTAATGAATTGCAAGTAAATTCTTACCATATGTCCAAGAGAGCAATCCTTGGACAAGAGGAGGAACTTTCAGCCAGTAACACTGTAAAAGCACTGAATTTTTTTGCTGTTTATATTGGATGCTATCCTATTACCAACAAGAGGACACAATCTGAACATTCATCACTTTTACACCTCCAAGGCATTTAGAGGAATTCTATGCCAGAGCCATGGAATACAGCATTCTGCAATGCTGTCCTAGCTATACACTTGACAAAAATGAATAAGCTCAGAACCCAGCTATTTCTCCTGAGAACTTGGAGATTTATGTATTTTTTAAATAAGAAAACTACAATTGTGTCTTTTCCAGCCAAAGCCCCCAGAATAACCTGTCAGATACTTAACCACAATCCAACAGGGAATAATTCCTCTCTGGCCAAAAGCACATAAAAGTTCATCCATGGAACAAGACAAAGCCAAAAATTACTGGAGGGCTAAAAACAATCAGGAGTGAGGGCAAGAAACTCTTATCCACCAGCAGCTCAGCATTCTGTGGGATGCGCAACACTTAAATTGCTGCTCTGCTGGATGTGGGTCACGAGTGTGGCTCTGGGAGTAGGACATCTCTACAAGCAGACATCTAAAATGATGTGTTTGAAGGTGGGAACGGTGTTCCACGTTAAATGTAAGCAAAAGTCACTGTGTTTTTGCAAATGTTAATGCATTTTTCCCCAAGGGAAAGCCAGGAAAGATGGTTCAGGACGGTCAAAACTTTCAGCAAGCATGTGTTTTGTTTTGTTTTGTTTTAGATAAACCAAGTCCATAATCCATCCTGCTCTACTATCCCCTTGAAATGTTACTCTGGAGGAATCATAGTAGTCTTAATTGTTGTGCTCTTGGAGAGCAAAAAATTAGATTGAGCTTAGGATAACCGTGTCTCTTGCTGTCTGAGACTCAGTACATAAAGCTCACTCTTTCAGAAAAAAAACCCAGCATCTGACTTGGTTAAACCTTTCATTATAAAAAGTTGTGTTTGTGGGTGTTTCCTTCTGATGCTTTTCATTTTATGTGGCAACTTGTGTTGTGAAAATAATGTGAGTTTAAAGTAACCAACAACACTGAAAAATTCTTGTGGCATTGGTGAGTATTATGGACTTGCATTTAGTGATTTGAGCATTTATATGCAGAAAAATCATGTGGCTTTTTGTGAGAATGGTCATAGATATAAAAAGAGATTAGCTGAACCCTCAGGTTAAAAAAAAAATTAAATTGCCTCTTTGATGACCTCTTTTGTAAAAAGCCAGAAATGTTACCGTTTTGGATAAAATTTGCTGTCTTCAATAAAATATCTTCATTGAAAAAGAAAGAGTGCCCTATTACAGTCAAGACTTATCTACCCATTAAGGTAGATTTAATACAAGAAATAAAATAATTAAATTTATCGTCACCAATATAGCATGATATTTCCATTGTAACTGCCAAGGAAGAGTTACAAGTTGAGTAGAGGGTTAGAGAGAGTGGTATATCTTGCTTTGTTTTGCTCTAAGTATAACAGCGACAGTATGTAACTGTCATGATGTAACTTTAAAATTCCATAGAGGTCAATTGTAGGAGTGAGAATGAAGAGTTTCTAAAATGATTCTGTGATGACAAACTCAATATTTCTACCGTGTTGAAGTGTGTTCAGGTTATTTCCTGATGGTTGTCACTTTTTGAAGAAGGAATCTTTTCCTGTAGATTTCGGTCAGAAGAATACCTTGCACTAAATGCAGAATTCAGGGAAATTTTCAAAATGTATTTAAAATTATTTTGTGGGCAAATTAATTTTTTATATAGCTACAAATGGCAATATTAAAAAAAAATTCTCCAAATGGCTAGATTATTTGTATGGTCTTCAAATTACCCCATCCCTAAAGCTTTCCTAAAAATATTGCAAAACAAAGGTTCAAAGTATCTTCTCTAAGATAGTATTGTAAACTTTGGGTACTGAAGATACATGAACATGTAAATTAAAAAGTGTTACTTTATTATCAGCCATGTGCTTTTATGTGAATATCCTGAATTAAAGTTCTTTCACCATGAAGCCAGAAGGTTCACAGGATTGGCAAATCAGACATTGAAGTGGTGGATTGAGCCTTGATTCAAGAATACTCATGTGGGAAATTAAACTGGAGCCCCCCACAAAATTTTCTTATGTTAAATCCCTTATTCCTCTAATGATATAACTCCTCTGGGCTTCTAACAATAAGAAATTTTCTCAAAATATTTAGGAAAATAATTGTTAGACATGAGATAGTCCAGAAAGTGGTGATTTGTTTGCTTTTTTAGCTCTTCGACTTCCAGCTTGTGTGACTCTTGGGCAGATAATTTTCTCCTATTTACTTAAAAAATGGGGAGAGATTTTTAAACTGAAGTTTTGAATTATTTCTATATTTATGAAATGGAATTTATGAAATGATCCACAGAAGTGCTCTGAGAATACAAAGAAAGGGTGAAATCCCCAAATTCCACAGACAGAAAAGTCAGATATGTACATAGTACTAAACATCGGTCAGCAGATGAAAAACAAAATCCAATTAAATTTTATTTTCTTCTGAGAGATGAACTCTTTGGGCTAGAGCTCAGAAATACAAGTTTTCAATTGGGAATGGCATTTGCCCACAAGAGAGGAGCTAGAATTTCTGTGGTGTTAGCAGACGTGTTGAAGCCAAGATTTCAATTCTGCAGAAGAACTTACGGATATGAGTCACACCTGTTCAGATTTTCCTTAATGTTATGGTGTATGAAAGAAATTGTTGACCTTTCTCAAGGAAGAACAGAACTGTACCAGGCTGGTCAGGAAATCTTGGCAAATCTGGAAGGCCACAGAAGGACATAACTCCTGTTTAAAACTCGGATGTTCTGTAAAGCATTGTGTGGGCTGTAAACCGCAGAAGAGCTACTACTGCATTTTATGAAAATATCACCTTCTATCTTTCATTTACCCTCCCACATGATTTATTTTAAACAGAGGAAAAATATCTCATAGCTGAAGCTGTTTCTTAGCTTGGTAACAGCCCAAACAGTAAGGACACATCAGTGGGAAGATCGTGAGAAAAAGCTGAAGAAGTTGGTGAATTATCAATATGCAGGGTCATGCACACGTACGAGCCGGCTCAGCCGGCATTCACAGGCTGGGCTCTTGCTCAAGCACGTGATAGAAAAGTGAAGGACAATCTAATTAGAAACTTGAAATGCTGTGCTGAGGCCATTCCTGTTTACCTGCCACGTGTGCCCTCTGTTGCGTGCTACACAGAAATAAACAACGCTATAGAAAGGCACTGTGGCAAACAGGATACCTCCTGCTCTAATTCCCGGGGCTGTTCTTTCTCCCCTCTGTCCTCGACCTTAAATAACTCCTGCTTTCCTCCACTCCTGACCTCACCAGCCCTCCTGGGCACTCCTGGCCAGGCTCAGGTGTGCTCGTCCCTGCCATGTGCCTCCCAAAGGTCCCCAAGGACAGGTGCCCTGCTGCTGCTCTGCCTGCTGCCAGCAAGTACCCAGTCCTGGCTCTGTAAGAACCTGCAGAACAAAATGAAGAATCCCTGGGCATCAAAGAAAAATCCAGATGTTTCTCTCCCATCTCTGGTCATGCTCAGGATTCACCCATTACTACCTCAGAGCAGGAACAGTTTTATTCTTGGAGCAGTTATTACTTAACACCCCTAAATTAGTAATATCCTGACTTTGATAGTGACTGTCATCTGAGACTAAGGTCACTTAGCAACAATATTACAGTATTGATTGGATTTCAACTTCTTGGTGAAACAACAAAACCTTTTAGCTCCCTTATTTTTTATTAAAAAAAAAATGGAAACACATTTGAGTAAATGATCGGTTAAGTTAATCATAGTAAAGTAAACCTAGCCAAGACAAGCTGCTTGCACTGACCTTCAGCTACAAGACCAGGTATTAAAATTTGAAACGTTGTGGTAAAAAAACATCATTTCTAAGAGACAAGTGAAGTGTTGGGACATGATGTAGTGATAACCACAAGACTCTTGTGAGTGTTATAGAAGAGATAACAATCAGTGATCCGTTCAACCAATTTTTAGTTTGAACTTTGCTACTAAATCTGGTCTCCATTTAATGTATGAGTTACCAAAATTAAATTATGCTTAAGAGTTTTGGTAACAAATGACTAGCAAATAGACCAGAGATTTATGCAGTGGGGAGGAGATAACTGAATATGACCACAATCAGAGAGAGATAAAATGCCTTCAGTCACCAAAGGGTCTATAAATATACAGAAAGCACTACTGATTTGCTGGATGGGTCAGAAAATGTTGAAATGAAAACACCAGTTTCTGTTACTTCTTATCACTTACAATTTGTAATTATTTAAGAGCTGTAGTACTCTTTCCACCTGCAGCTGGTTACTGCTCTTCTCTCCCCCACGGACCGATTTTGTATGCAGGGAGCAGGAAATTCTCTTTAAGTCAAGTTTCTTGACTGCCTTATCTGTTTTACAACTCCTTTACAAAATGCACTATCACTGCTTATCAGAGGGTGGTTTATGTTTAGTATTTTCAAAGAGATAAAAGGTTATGAACCAGGAACCTGGCCCTGATGTTCATGCAAGGTGACAGAAGGGGAGTGAGGTTCATTTCAGCTTACCTTTCAGGGTAGAAAAGCAGAGTCTCGCCATGCACATCACCGTAATGAGCAGGACACACCTCTTTCTCCTGTTTGCTAGTCAATTCAAGCAAACATCACCGGGAGAAGCCAATCTGCTCAGCTGCTTTGCTGTGCAGAAGGTGAGAGTTGCCCTGGTGCAAAAGATCAATATTTGGAAACCAATCATTGCTGGGTACAGCTCGGTAGAACTTTTATTGTCCAGGGTTAATGTATGCCAGCAGGCAGAGAGCTCCAAGAACAATCTCCACATTGTGTTGGATTTTTTAGTACGGTGAATCAGCCCGGGGAAAGTCCAGTTACCACCCTGTGAGCAGGAGGGAGTCTGTAACATCACAACAGGGTCGTGTAAGGATGCAAAAGCAGACAGAGGGATATGAGAAATTTACAGGCGTATGTTTTTATATTCTCTCAGTTGATTTCGTTCCAAGAATTTTTAGACACTTTTGTAAATTTGTGCCGGTCAGAGCTCAAAGTTTTAGCTGTCACAGGCACAGTCTTATCAAGCAACAGGCAAAGAGGGACACGCTTCAGGAGCTGGGAAGATCAGCATTTCAGTTTTAACATTTTGAATTTGGTATAACTTGTCAAAAAACCCCCCAAAAATCTATAACTATCAGTGAATAATGACGGGTTTTCTTCTTAGCAAAATCATGTTTTTTTTCAGGAAGGTCATATTGGAAAGTTGCCACCTATTTCATACAAAAAAAAAATCTGTACAATATAGAATATTTTCAGCTTTGGTGAAAAATTCACTTCTCTGTGAGTGTTTTTTTTGGCGAATATATAATGAAGATTGTAAATTAATTTCTGATAAAAAGATCAGCCACAAAGTTTAAGTTTTTGTGGTATGATTTACTATCTGTGAGGAAAAGAATTATTGTTTACTTTATAATTAAGTCTTACTGATTTTCTGATATGTCTGTGTTTAAGAAATCAGAGTCTCAAACACATAATAAAAATGAATTTTCTATCCCTTCCTCTGGCACCTGGGAACACCATGCCCAGGAAAACAGGAATTGTTTCATGTTTTCCCTAGAAGAGCTCCACATATCTGTGTCTTCCATGATTTAAAAAAAAAAGAAAAAAAAAAAAAAATCAGTTCCCACTTGTCCTTCTGACCTATCTTCCCTGAAAAAGATTTCAGTTGAATTTGACATCTGCTTTATAACACTTGAAACATTTTTCCTATCAGAGTGGCACTTCACCAGAAATTTTCCAAAAGACACTTATATTTTTTAAATTCCTGTCTAAAATTATCCTCATAGCTAATTTCCTTGATATTTCCAGTGTCTAGGCTGGCAAGATCTTACCTCTAAGGCAGTAAGGTCTACTTTAGTTTAAAACTGACTATAAAATGACAGAGCTTCTAGACACAGGATTTTTGAAATGCATGCAACTTCCTGAAAAAAAAATAATTTCAACAACGGTAGGTTTTTTATTTTCAGATGATAGAATTTAGATGTTTTCAAAATACATCTATGAGCCACTGATATATGCTTTATTCCATTTCATATTTTATATACATGTGCATAATATATGTATATAAATATGTTATTTCAATTATTCTATTATATGTATTTCAGATCTTTCTTCAGAGGAATGCAAGAACCAGTCCTTTAATATTAGCTTTTAATAGAACATGTAGAGAGGAAAGGCATAAAGAAGAGAAAGACAGCAGAAGGCTGCGAAGGAGTTTTCACAGGTCTTCTCACAGAAAAATGTTTGTTAGATCCAGATTTTACTGTGGGGTTAAATGGACTTTGAATACAACCAATACCTTGGCAAAAGGAAAGCAGAAAAAATGCAATGAGATTTTTCTAAAATTAATGACTTTTATTGATTAGGCTGTAACTTGTAGCAGTAGTTATTGGATGCACTGTCACAGACCTGAAATTCATTCACCTCCTGATCCAGTTTACTACATTAATGGAGGTGGCTTTAATATGCAAATAAAAAAGAATGGCCCAGCTTTTTAGGTAAGCTTGAAACTCATGTAGTTGGCTTTGAGAAGAGCAGGATTGTATGCCTTTTTCTTTCCCACATATGTAGTTTACTTAATTTTTGTCCATAAGCTGTTATCAGTAATCAGCATCAGTGTATTTATCTGTTTTGAGATATCAACTAAAAAAAAAAAATTCATTTACCCTCAGGGAAACAAAGCAGAATCAAACATTCATATAAAGCATTAAGCCATGATTTGCTTCATTTACTGTGTGCAGTTCCTGTCCTGTGGAACATTTGTTTCTTAGCATTTCATGCTCTACTCGGCAGGTTAATCACATGAGAGAGACCTCAATGGCACTGCAAAAATCATAAAATTCTCTAGCTTTGTTTTTATTATATGTTTAATACCTGAAAGAAGATAAAAAATGTGGAAAACAGGCTCCATGGTGTAAGTCACGTGATGGGAAGATGGCCAATTCAGAGAACTTGCAGATACACTGCACATTTTCAGGAAAGAGATTAAAAATGTTCGTATCCAAGGAACGGGAAAAAAGACCCAACCACAAACAAATCAAAACCCATGGCCAAGAAATGTTAAAGCAGCAAGTGTTTTTCCTGAAAGTAAGCTATGTACTGCTGTTACCTTTACTGAAATAGTATTTTCCTTCTGATGCACCAATCAAATATTAGTTAATGGAACTGGATGACAAAAAAGAATGTGTTTGGGTTTACCCCAAACTTAGTATCCAGTTTTTTTGGAGGTTTCCTCAAGTTGGCTCTGTTTTTAGCAAAGCTTATTTTTTGTATCTGCTTATCCCAAATCTGAAGGACCCAGCTGGGGCTGCAAGTAGAAAAGCCAAAATACTGCTGGAAAAATTTTGCTTTTAATATCTCTAAATCACTGAGCAGAATTAACTCTCTGCAGGAAGATTGTTTTGAAGAAGTGTAGTCTCTGTTTTCAATGTGATGATGTCCATTTACAAATGCTTCCAGCTTTTACCACCGTTCGGGGTTAATTTCAATAATGATATTATTTCAGAGAGGTTTTTCCTTATGGCAACATTAATTGAGGTGGAACAGAAAAATATAGAATATTCTTAAGAAAAAGAAGAAGGTCTTCCTTTGTAATTTAAATGATCCAAGATTCTAAAATCCATTGAATAGTACATTTCAGCCAAATCCCAATGTCTCCTGCAAAAACCCCGTTGAACCTACTTGCACCTGCAGAGTGGTCCAGCTGACAGAAATTGAGGTATTAGGTGATGCTGTGCTCTGTGTGATTAATTAATGAGGCTGAGGTTATTAACACAATGGAAAACATTCTATTAGGTAACGAGCTTACAAGAAAATTTCATAAATTACTTTGTCATATTTGGACTGACACTTCTGTAAAGGATTTTTTTTTTTTTGGCTGTTTTTAAAAAGGCAAGCCACATAATCCAGAAACCCTCTAGAAAGCTAGTACCAGGAAGAGGTGGGAATTACAGCTAAAGGAAAGAGTAGTGGAGCACTTCTGGCATGCAGAGAGATGAGCTGCAGAGCTTCAAGGAGGATGGTTGGTGGTCAGTGGTACTACTTTTCAAATGAGTAGTTTTGTCAGGTTTTAAATTTCCCATTGCAGAATGCTTGGGAATGCTTCATCTTCATGTAACTTGAGCAGTTCCAAATACACACTTCATAGATTTTTTGTAACACTTTCGAAAGTCCATTAAAATGACAAAAAACTCCCACCAAAACCTATATCTGATGGCTCTCATACCTTGCTCTAGCTTGAGATAATATTTACTCCATGCTATCTGATCCTATCAGCACTAAATGAGGGCCAAAAAAGTACAGCCTGCTTTTAATTAGACATTAAAGCATGAAAATATGTAAATAAAGAAGCAAGCTATCATTTGGTCAAAATGGTTTGTCTAATACCAACCCAAAGGGCTGCAGGGGATCTCGGGAAGTACAAAGGGAGAAAGAAGGTTTGTCATAACAGAAGCCTTGTCTTTCCATATTGAGTTAAGAACTCCAGAAGGGCAGATGAAGTATTAAGAAAAGCCCAGAAGTAACTAGTTTTTCACATTGATTGAATTCTGACCTGTAATAATTGATAAAATAAGTAACTGAAAAAGAGTACAGAGTATATGCAGAAATAGCCTGGCTTTTGTTGGATAAGTAAAATGGAAAAAAATGTGGAATCTCTAAGAGAGGAAAATTGTCCAAATATTAGGGAAAGTATAGAAAACAAACACATTTTCAATCAGAATTTTCAGTGCTGTATGGATAAGCCCATTACAATAAATAGAAAGCATGAACTGAAAATATGAATGGGATTACAAAATCAAATTAAATTTATCACTCATCCTGATGACTTATACTTCTGTCTTGAATAAATATCTGCGGCCTGTATTTGAAGCCTGGAATTTTCCCAAAGCCTTCCAGCTCTTCCAAACCATGACAGGACTTGTTGTCTTTGATGAAGCTGGTTAGAAAGCAAACTGTGCAGCTGAACAGCCAGAGGAACGAGCCTTGTGCTGTCTCTGAGGTTTGGACTCTTGCTGTGGATCACTGAGATCTTGGAGCCTGATTGTTGCTCTAGACTCTTCTATGCTGGTTGAACTTAAAATAGAAGTGCAGATGTTGGAAGCAAAGGATAGCCTGTAGGACTGTGCCTCCCTGTACTGGCAGGGCACAGCTGGAGAGACAGATACTGGACAGGAGCAGTGAGGTGCAGTTCACATGCTCCCCTTACTTGCAGGGATGGCTAGGGCAGCCCCCACAACTGAGAGTGAGTTTCCAGATTGAAAACAATCCTTCTGTTGCATGGAAAAATGCAGCTGCCTGCTGACCAAACCAGTCTATAGGCTTTCAGCAACTCTTACACCTATTTCTGATCAAAGATGTTCAAATGGAAAGGAAAAGTTCCATCACTGGCATTCGGTCTATAATAGGTTATAAAAACCTGTTTACTCATTCTGGAGAGCAAGGCTGAGAGTCAATTCATGGTTGAATAAGGCATCTGGTGAGTAAGAAGACCTCTTAAGGAAAACAGATTGCTGTATTTTGGGTTTTTTTCCCAAGTGCCCATTGACTAATGGTTCTGGGTGGTGAACATTTTAAAATGTCACCTTGTACTTGGGAGCAGACACATTTTAAACATTGTCTTTAGCACTTTCAAGTGCATTTTGTACAGACACCGGTATGAATGCCTGGATTTACTTTTAATGCTCATAAATTCAGTGACAGCAGTGAAGGGGATCTTCTTGCAGAGCAGGCCTTCCAGTCCTGCTACAAAGAAAACTACCTTCAGCTATGGAAATTTCTGCAATGAGAAGCAGAAATGATGTGAGAATATGCTGCATATCTGCTTGCTCTCAGCATTTGATCCATCCTGAGGCAGGCTCATATCTACTCACTGCCAACAAAACCACATCCCCACAGCTGCCCTTAGACAAGTGCTTGTTCTTGGGCGTTGCCTCTCACGACTCCACTGCTGTCTTGCCCTAATTCCATTATTTTCTCTCCCTAAAATTAATCACTTTCTTTTCCTACCCTGTGTTAACAAATTTATTCTATACAGCTTCACATATTGCATCTTACATGAAAAGTCTGCATGTTGGTGAGAGCATCTTTGCACCTCTTTAACAGAAGTAAAGAAAATTTAGTAACACAATTTCATTGTTCCCAGCAAAAGAAAACTGGGAGGAGCAGCATTCACTCTGATGCTGCTGGTTCCCAGATCCTGCCAACAAACACTCAGCAAAAACCTTTGCTCTATTTTTTGGAAAGAAATTAACCCCACACCTTAAAAGATAATAAAAGAGTAAATGAATAACCAATTAAGTCACCACGAGCTCCCAAGTCTTTGGTTTTATCTCAGAAAAATCTGTCAAGGGTTCTATGCCTGTTTTATTTTACAAAAGGAATTTTGAATTAAAAACTCCCTCAGAATTTGCATTGTCAAAATTTACAGGGAGTAAAGTTTTGTTCAGCCTGTTTCTGCAAATGTATTATTTGCTGGTTACACGAGAGCAGGTCTAAGAGACCATAGACAAACTGAGCCCATAATGCTACTCTGCCCTCAAGCTCTGCCCTGCACTGCTGTTATGATGGTCAGGTCTAGCAAATTTACTGAGACCACTAAGAATTTACAGCATCAGGGGGGAATATCTATCTGGGCAGAGGAGCTCCCAATGATTTGTAAGGGAATTGCAAGAGAGAGGACTGCATAGCTGTGTGATGGCAATGTCTGTCTTTCATTCAGTACCTTACCTTTTCCAAAACATTTATTCAAAATTGTATGCATACCTTTATTTAATACACTTTTTAAATTCACTTGATTCTTGGTAAAAATTAATTCACTTAGGAATTCCTACAGTGAGATGTGCTAAAACAGATGTGATAAAACATGTGTTAACTTTGCTCCTTTGTGCCCTGTTTCCCTTTCTGTTCTGTAGATCTCATCACAAAAACTTCATCTTTTTGCCCTTCACCTTCACATTGTATAATTTTATGACACTCAGTGTTTTGTGCTAATCCAAAATAAAGCACTCTAGTGTCTTTAAGCATACCTACACAAAAAGGACTAGTTTTCAAATTGCTCTGCCACAACCTCAGCATTCTGTATGTGATCTGACACAGTTTGTAGGGTGCAGGTCTCTCATCCCGACTGGCTCACGCAGCTGCATGTGCTGGCACACATCTGCCCCACAGCTGGGCTCTTCCTGGATGACCATAGCAGTCCTGCCCTCACATCACCCATTTGAGTGTGGGGACCTTGTGCTGAGTCATGCCCAAGCAGAACAGAGGTATTTCCATAAACCCTTCCCATAAAAGATGTATGGAATGGCGTTCTGGTTTAGGAATGGTATTCCCCAATCAAGTGCTCCTGCCAAGCCACTCCAAACCACGTTCTGCTCACTCACATTACCATCCCCTATTCTATACCATTACATTACCCAGATCCTACACCTTCCTTGTATATATATACATATATATATATATATAAGTAAGCATGGGCATAATTTCCATAGTCAGTGGCTGTCTCTCCAAGATGACTGTTGAGTTAATTTAGTCCTTACTGTGGGCTCTATCCATCCTAGCTGTCTGCCACTGCAGGAATGCTGGTGTGCTGCCAGGTGGTTGCAAGCCCCATGAGGACTTCATGGATGGTATATCTGGAGCAGCCCATACCTTCTGTCCTTGGTAGCTATGGCATACAGTGGCAGTGTCATTCAGCAACCAGTGTGATACAATTCATCATTACAAACCTTTTATACCCAAAAAATCAAATCCATTTGAGGTAAATATAGTATTTCCCTGTCCTTCTACATTACCCAGCAAATGCACCCAGGTCCCTGAACAAAACAATCTCACAGATGTGTTTGCCTTTGAAGCAGGAATAATCCCCTAACATGTTCCTCATATGCCCTACAGCGACTTCATTCCCTTTTGTGGTGTGTGGAGGCTTTCACTGGGCAGGGCCAGTTCAGCTGGGGGAGAATGGGTGTCCCTCACTAAATGAAGGGACACCCCCCATTTGAAGGTGCATCCCTCATTGCTTCCAGTGTCATTTTTAACAGTCCATCACACCATTCAATTTCCCCAGGGCTGGTTCATGGTAGGCAATATGACACACCCACTCTAAACCTGGCCTGGGTGCTCTCTGGCCCAGGTTTCCATGAGGCTGTTTCTGCAGTGAGTCCTGTGGTTGACTCATCTCTTTCAGTGGTGCCATGTTGCCACGGGAATTGCTTTTCAAAGGCCAGGGTGGTGTTCCAGGCAGTGGTGTGAAGCTTGGGGTGTGTCTCCAGCTATCCAGTGGTTGCTTCTACCATTGTAAGCTCCTGGCACTTGCCTTGGCAGATTTGTGGGAGTGTGACGTCATCAATCTGCCAAGCCTCACAATATTTGCATTGCAGCCATTGCCCACCATATCACAGTGGCCTTACCCATTCCAAATAAGGCTGTCGTGATTTAGGAATGGTATTCCTCAATTTAGTGTTCCCACCAAAACATTCCAAACCATGTACCACTCACTCAATCCCGTCTCCCCTCTCCCTCCCCTGCAGTAGGATAGAGAAGAGAATTGGAGACATAAAAGGTAAAGATTACTGGTTGAGATAGGAACAATTCATTGGAAGCAGCAATGAAAGAAAAAAAAATAGAAGTGACAATATTGTTACCAGAGAGCACAAGAAGTAAATGACTCACATGAAAATGCTCACCACATACAAGCCCCCACAATGAGTGCACAACGATACCTGGCCTGAAAGGGACTCCTTCCTCACTCCCCACAGTGACATGAGGTGTCAGAGAATGACCCCTCGGTCCTGGTCATGCCACTCCTGGCTTTGACAAAATAATTTAGTCTGTCTTGGCAAGAGCCAGGAAAAATGGTATCAAGCTCCCTAAAACCAAAAGAAAAGTCAAACCCAACAAAGTCAACAGCTTTTCATCAAATCAGCCAAAACTGGACAGAAATAAAGACTGGGAGATTTCAACAGGAGAAGTTTTCTTAGAAGCCATGAAAGTTACAGCAATGCTGGGGTTACTTTGGTCTGTAATTTACACCATATCTTGTTGCTATCAACATTGACTGAGGATTATTTCTTTCAATAAGATTTTATGTTATTTTAAACCATTTATAGTAACTTACCCCATTAGTAGCTCTACCTGTAACCACACAATGTTCATTTATGACTCATCATGAATAAGTATGTATAAAAACCAGACCTTGAACCAACATTTACACACCTGAGGTTGCCAGGATCAGAAGAATGGTTTTGAGGAAACCGCTTCAAAATCTCCTTCCCTTGCCATAAGACAGCTAGCACCAAGTGTGGTGGGCAAAAGCTTGTACATTTCAACAGAATCAATGTTTTAACAGTTCTCAGATTGTCTACTTAATCATTCTGCTTCCTTTCCAAAAATTTAAACAATGCTGCAGATGTGCAAGAAAGGCACCAAGTGAATGTGAATCTTTAGAACCAGCTTCATGAAAGATTAAGGGTGAAGAACCTCTTACAAGCTAGAACTATCCTGAAGATGGTCTGCTTCTCCTCACAATATGTAATTTATATTATATTATATTATATTATATTATATTATATTATATTATATTAATCAGCAATCACAGCAACAGAAATATTTCTGGAAGAACAGGAGTACTGGAAAGAATTTGGAGAAAAGTTGCATCTCCGAGACACTGACTGTATCAGTACTGAAAGCAGCTAGTAACTGCTGATCTTTAAGCCAACATATTACTGAAAAGTTTTAAAGCAAAACTTTAATTTCTTTAAAAGCCAAAATGAATCTTAGAAAAGTCAACTGGAACACACAGCAGGAGAATGATACATGGGATGACAATACTACAAATAGTGAAAAAGTCTGTTTACCTTAACTGTAGATAGTGAGAAAAGATGAGTGAGCACAGATTACCAAGTAGCTGTAGATCTGGATATGGGCACGAAACAGTGCTGCCAAAAGTAAACTTGTTGTTGAGTTCTGGTAGTTCATTTCTGATGCTGCCTCCCTGCCTGGAGTCTTAGGAATCAGAGTAGGAATTTGCACACATGCTCATTACTTATGACTAATGAGACAGAACAAAAAGAGATTTGGCATCTTCCCCTGGGTGGTGACTGCTATGAGGGAAATTAATTATTGAGAATTATTTGTGTCAGAGTAGCTCAGAAATACTACTGCTATAGAAGAATTCATCGCTGAAAGGAGACAGAGAATCATCTCTGATGATTGCCTTTGAAGTTGCCTGACGAACTTGATAATGTGGCAATTGGTCTTTATGATTAATGGAAATGACCATTGCACACTGCCAAAAAAGTGTCCTCAGAAGAGGTCAGGCATGGCTGTTATATCCTGTAACAGATAAGCCACAGATGAGACAAATATAACATCCTCAAAAAGATGAGCCTGCCTGCTCATCATTGTTTTTGTGCATTAACAAAGCAGAATCTGGAAGGTGGCCTGGGCGTATCAAAATTATCAGAAATTAGCTTTAACTGTGACAGGAGTTCATGCCTGTTGGGCCAAGAGCTCCCCAAGAACAAGTGACATAGACAGCCAAGCTTAGGGAATCAAAAATGAATGGGAAAGGAGCAGAGTGGCTTAACAACAGAACCATGAAAAGTAAGCACACAGGAATCTGAACGCAGTGAGATTCCTCAAACTACACATACTCCAGCAGAATAAAAACACAGCCCAGTGAATGCCTCCTTGTTTGCAGGTCCAGCCTTGCTCTAACTTTGCTTTAAAAGGGCAGGGTTAGGAGTCAGAGGGCTAATAATCACAGCCTTATCTCCACCCTGCTGAGATTTGACTCAGAAAAATGTGCCAACACTTCTATCCAGAGGATGAAAAAGGAAAATATCCCTACCACAGCTTTCTTTCATTTGGCTTATTGTTAACTATATGGCCAGGCTATTTTCCATGCTAAAACACTAATATTGTTTTTCTCTTGGTACTAAATATGAGGATTGTTGTTTACACATTACCTTAGCTCCTCTGTCCAGTAAAAATTATTCACTAGTAATTGATTAATGTTTCTTCAAGACAGCTCAAACATTTTTTTTCTCCTTTTATCTGAACCATGGTTATCACAGCAATGCTGATCTCATCCACAATTCTGTATCTGTACCTGATCCCAACTCCAGCTGGATTTGATAAGTGGGATTCATACCAGAAGGGTGGCAGAGATCCACCCGGTAGAGACACCCAGTGGGAGTGAAATAGTGACAACTGTCAACACTTTCCTTTTTCAAAGGGCTACAGAGCAGTGAATTTTTATCTGACTTGGGAGGCTTCCCCTGTGCTTGAGGAAGATTTATTTTTTCTCCAACACAAACATCCAAAATTGTCATTCAGTCTCTTTAGAGTTTTGCAGCTGAGAAGCTGAGAAAAACTTTGCTTGAGAAGATCTTGTTTCTTCATCCCTCCTGACATTTTGATGCTGGGCTTTTTGGTTTTTTGTTTGTTTGTTTTATTTTTTTAAACATTACCTTTTTGTAACAATTTAGAAAAAACAAAACCAGACAAACAACCAGCAGAGAACATCTGCATTTAGCTGTTATTCATCTGTTTTCTGAAAATAGATCTGTATATATTAGAAATTATATGATATAATACAATGGAATGTTTACTGTATAACATAGCATAAGTCATCTATGTATTATATTTATTATAGTTTTTATTATATGTATTATAGTCTCTATAGAGTTAATATGCATTACATTATGTTTAATGTAGGTTATATAACAACAACAACAACAACAACAACAACAACAACAATAATAATAATAATAATAATAATAATAATAATATCTCTCTCATTATGAAGAGCTAGTGATATCTAAAATAAAAACAATAGTATGAATCTCATTTCAAGGTGTGGAGAGACAGTGTGAATAAACATTGTTTTGAAAATATGAACTTGTATGCATAAGGAACATGGCATCTCCAGCAACATTTTTAAAAGTGACCACTGACTTTGCTGCCTCCTTTATAAGAAGCATCAAAAGTGCTGGATTCTTGCCAGTTGTCTTGGACTAGCCCTCTCAAAAGACATCCTAAATCCGTAAACACCTTCTAAACTCCAGTTCAAGATACAATTTTGCTTAGATCTAAGGTTTTCCTTGTGGGAGAACCTTCCTGTGTCTCTGTAGCAAAAGGATTGTCACGGTGTTTATTATTCTCTCATATCTCATCATGGTGAAGCGCATATGGCACTGATGCGTGGTAATTCATGTCCCTGAGAGGCACGGCAACATTGCAGAGAGATTTCCTTGGAAGTCCTGGCATAGGGGAATTGCTTCTTGCATTCCAAAAAATATGTTGGGAATGGCTTATTACTTGACAGAGAAGTTTGAGATACAGTGAGTCACACCTATGCTAGCAATGTGGAGGAGAGTGGGGAGGATGTGCTGGAATGGGAGATGGCTTGGCAGCTGTACCTGACAGAGAGCTTTGCATGGGATCACAACATGTGTTTGTGCTGCTCCTGGAAGGACTACACAGCTGGACTACATAAAGACCTCAAGAGCTAAAAGCCTGCAATTACACCCAAGTGAAAACAAATGCCCAGTCTCTCTGCTGGAAGATTTTGTTGCCATGGTCGGGGGAACACAGGGCTCTCGTACAAGAAGCAAGCTGTTTCCGTGTGCTGGGACTGGGAGACGTCCCTTCCTGAGTCATACCCACAGCATGAGGTTCCCACCCTATTTTAATGATGCACTTTTTCTCCTGGTGGCACTTTCAGGGATGTGCAGCTCCTGTGCACAAGGTTGATGTTTTAAGGCAATGGGAAACCACTTGAGTAAGAAAAGGAAGCAGAATAGTCCATGAGACCCTGTTTCTCTTCCACAATGTAGCACTATGTGTAGCACCATACGTGTTTAAGATTCTTTGCTTGCATTTTGCCTCTAATGAGTTGCTGCTTTTTTTTTTCTTTCCCACTGTCACAACCAACTTGGTAGGGAGAAAAATGTTTGTTATGAACAAAGATACCAGTCCACTTGTCAGGGCACTCTCTTCAGCTTCACTGAATAATGGTCTTAGCTCTTGCAACTAACCCACTCTTTAGTCTCAAAAGTGTTTTCTATCAAGCCCTTAACTTTTACAACTTTTACAATTTTTACAATTTCAACATGCTCCCAACTTCTGCAACAAACTTGGGTGCAAAGTACAGGGTAGACTATGATAGCTGCACTTTGACAAGACAAAGCAAGAGAGGAGAGAAATAAAGGTGGAAAAGAGAAAGAGAAGCAAGAAGATCATCAGTCCTTAGATCCTGCGATGGTCCTGCTATGTGGATAGTCTGGATCTGGAGTAGCAGCAATAAGAAATAAAGAGAAAAAAGAAAAAGTGGACAGGACCAATGTACTTCTTTTTATAGTTTTTCTGGTGCAAGCCTCTTATGTAAAACTGATTTTTCATCCCATTTCAATGCACAGACTCAGCCATTTCGTTTGCATCTGTGCAGTCAGCCCTTCTGAGCCCTCCAGGAAGGGAGTCAGGGGAGGGTAGGAGCGAGTCTCAAGGTGGAAAAGAAGTTGGCTCAGCAAAATGCTGCCCCACCTCTGTGGGACCCTCTCTTCTGATCACAACTTTCCTGTGCCAAGAGTCAGAATATTTGAGACCAAGTACACCTACATGCTTATGCCTGGTCCTCCACACCCATGCATGCAGTGTTGTGTTTTCCAACCTGCAGGCTTCTCATGGATGCCATAAATTAATTTGCACAATGAAACTTCCCCCAAAACAGGCCTGTGGGTCACCAACAAAATGTTGTAATCATGGAGTTTCTTCTTCCTTAGAAGTGATCACACTGGATTTTGGTTTGGAAATGATGACATGTTTTCAAGTTGTGACTTGTGGCTACATTTCCCCAGTACAGACTCAAGCAACAAGGCCCAGATCTCCCATTAGGCTCCAGAGAACTGCCTTAGATATAATCCTCAAGAGATGGGTGTGACATTTAAGAACATAATCATACTGTAGGATTATTTTGTCATATTGCCTGCCTCCTCTGACTTTTTCTTTCGAACAGTCAGAGGTGTTTCAGGAACCAATTCATAAACTCAGTCACCATTGTTATTACAAAAAGTTATGTTGGGAACACTTCATTAGAGGTTCTGCTGTGCTCCATGGTCACAGTAGATAAATGCTATGTTTTTATTTGCTCACTGCTGCCGATGGTTCGTGATATTTGATATTAGGGTGTCTAATAACCTGTAACTTATCTCTAACTGATCCAGAAGAATATATGGCACACCTTGTTCTTCTTTTGGGCCTTCCATTTAAATAGTGTAGAAAAAAAGAAGTTCGAATAGAATTAAAATTTTATTACATATATAAATGGGATGCAGCCATGGAACATTGTGTGTTGCAAGAATTACATATTATTTTGAGTAAGAAAACAGAAACACCAAATGATCATGTGGAAGGAGCAGACATGAGTTAACTTAGCTAGCCACTGGATGGCACAATTGCTTTATTTAACTGTTGCAAAATTGGATTGTTTTTCCTTCAGATTTAATCGAATAAACAAATCAACCCTGATGCAAGGGAGTTATTTACAGTGTCATACACCAAACCGGAAAACCATCATACTCCAAGATTATTACTGTGCAGTTTAGGATGTTTTGTTAACGCCACTACTTTAAACAGATCAACCAAGCAAAACAACTATATGAGCAATTTTCCCAGTACTCAGCTTTGCTTTGTGTACTGTTTGTGCAGCTCCAGTGTCATCAAATTTGTGATTAAAAATAAAAGAAAAGTGAAATCGCTGAAAATGTAGAGTATAAAGGTCTATCAAATGAAATTAGGCTTCCTGATCAAAAACCTACTGTTTGAAAAAGAAACTATAATTATTAGGCCTAAACACTGAAATTTTGGAAGTGATCCTAGTTTTCTTGTTGATCTTTTTGCAACTTCAAAAAGAGGTTATTCCATTTCAAGGCCTGTTTTGTGGTGTCGAGTGTACTGAAATTGCTTGGTGCTTTTTGTTGCTGACATCCTTTGGATCCACAACTTTCTTCCTCCCTGGAGGAAAAGTGAGAAGATGACAATAATTCATAGCATGGAAGGCTATGACATAAGAATTTTGACTTCTGTGGCATAAATTTCTATTTACCCAAATAGTATTTTAAGAAAAAACAATCACGTAAAACTGATATTCAACCTTGGAAGTACAGTAATAATATACAGCAACAGCAGCAGCATCCTTTTGATAGACTACTGGCAGCCTAATGCTCTTATGGGACATCTCCTTCCCAACTCCATCTTCAGCAGTGATTTTCACTGGTTTCTCATGAGGAAACATAAACACAGCGAGAACTGCAAAGTGGGTGGGCACCATTGTTTGCCCAAATCAACCACAGGAAAGAAGCTTAAGAACTGCTGATTTAACTCTTGTGGTTTCCTAAAAAACAACAATAAAAAATAAAAACAGGAGAGAGATTTGCACAATCATTTAATTTTCAGTTGGCCACTTGCCATTCATAACTTCTGAAAGATGGAAGCAACCTATAGTTCTTCAATGTAGAAATTTCTCCCAGTTTGGTGTTTGGATAAAATGGTATCTGGGGACACATGATATGGGAACAATGGTTCTCCTCTACACTTTCCAAAGGTTGGCTGTTGCTGGCCTGTTGGCACACCAACCTGCCAATGGGCACATGAATTTTTTTCTGCCCTTTGTCTGCCAACCAAATAAACAGGGACATTAAGGACTCTGCTGGGGTTATCAGGGAAAGATGCAGAGATTTGTGGTAGAGGGAGAAAAAACAGATTTCATCATATCCACGACTCACGCTTTTTGAACTTGTTTTAGGGTCTGAAAGGCACAATCAGATGCTTAGTTTCAGACACACATCAAGAAAAGAGAGAATAAATAAGTAATGTTACCCTTGAAGGCTGTCAAAGCACAAAGCCACAATGGAAAGGCTGAGAGTAGCTCCAAGGGTTTGCATGTGGAAACCATGGCACGTGGCCAGTCCCAAATCCCAGGGACGCCTCTCTCACAGCAAAGCAAATTCTTTAATAGGCATAATTCAAAACCAGAAGAATAAACAGTATTTGTATGAATAGCTGACCAGTTCATCTGTGGAGGAGGGATCCCCTTGAAGGGGGAGAGGAGTAGTACTCCTGAGACCTAAAACCACTGGATGAAACTGAAAAAAGCATGCACTTAATATTACCAACACTCCTACACAAACCCGAAGCATGATCATAGAGGAAGAACTCATTTTTCTGTAAGGAGAAGTCCTGGCACACTACCAGTTTGTAGCACACAAGTCAGCTCTCCTATAGAAGGCAAATGAGCTAGGGATCCTAATTCTTTTTCCTCAGACTGTTTAAAATGAGGAAAAGAAGGGGCAAAAAGGGGTGTGCTACATACATTAACACAGACTGCAGCTGCTGACTCGTGTGGACACTGCTGCACTGGGCAGAGGGAGAATAAGGCTCTGTTTGCAGGGTCCAAATCATGAACTGGGATGGGATTTCCCCCTGGGGCTCCTCCTGAGCTAGCCCCTGCTGGCTCCAGCCCCACTGATGCTCTCATCCTTCTCCTGGCTTATAAATAAACTTCTAGGAAAATGTGTTGAGGAAAGAATGACAGGTCAGTGAGGTCCAGTTGTGGGGCCTTGGGCTGGGTGGGCCTGAATGGCTTCTTTCAGGTGGTCATGTTTCATTTGGGTGATCTGGAGGACATGGCTTCAGAGAAAAATATGACATTTAGAGACACAAGCATGCCGGTACTCATGAACCTTCTATGGAGGCCATATTTGCATCCCACAAAACTATCGAAGCTTTCACATGACAGATTTACACACCACGAAAAAATATTAACTATCCCGAATATATAGCCCAAAACTTCTGTTTTATAACATATTCAATCCTCAGTCCATAGTCATACTCCTCTCCTTAGGTTGCAGTAGGAGACCTGTGGGCACTTCTTTTAGGGGACTCATGGCTGTGAAAATTACATTCAGCTGTTGCTTTTTCAACACATGACTGACAGTTAAAGAACAACAAACTATTGAAATATTAAGAAGACAGATTCACCTCAGCCTAATGTTACTGTAAATGTAATTTATAAAACTGGAGTTATGCCATAATGAATCAGATCTCAAAGCTATGTGCTGTAAAATGATGGTTGTAACCAAATATAAGTTTTATTTCACACCAAGGGCTCTCCTGCTGTTTGTGGGTTGCAACATCAATAAAGTTCTATGTACTCTGTTCCCTTGATGATTGCTTTGATTTCTTTTATAAGAAATAAGAAATGAATGTACAGAATGGAAGATTTTTATCCACAAACTTTTATTTCAGTGATACCAAAAAAATGCTGATTTTTCCTAAGGATTCAGTCGGTCCAAATAACTCTATGTATTAAGTCTGTTCAAAGTGGGGTTAAGGCAACATCATCCCACCTCCATGTGGGATCTTATCTTCTGGGACCTTAAACTTCCCCATATTCATTAAAACAGGGAAGCATCATGGGCTGCAACCACGTGGTTTGTCATCACCATGACCTGCTGACAAAGATGTGTGCCAGTGGTCACCTCTGAGTCTTACCCTTGCAGACTCTGCCCAAGGAATCCTATATTGACCCATTACCAGGAGTACTTGCAAAGAGGCCAAACGAGCAGCAGTTTTAGGTTGAGCTTGGTGACTGTGTTGTTTTGGGTCAGGCCTTGGAGACAGTCATGTCTGGAAAAGCTGGCACCAGCTTCATTGTCACTGTTCCACTGGAGACAGAAACGGTTGGACAGCAAGTTACTAAGAGTAAATTTTAACTTAGAGTTTGTAAATGCACTTCAGGATCTTTGGTGCTGAAAATATTACAGCTGTGAACAGGATGCTATTTTACTGTAGCCCAACTTCTGTGCTGCCAAGCAGCTGCACTTACCCGTGGGGCATGAAGGAAGTGCTGAGATGCCAGATGGTGGGATACAGCATCTCTCCCCACTCCTCTGTATCTGACAGTGAGCCTTGTGAGGGACCACCTGAGTAAAGCACAGAGGCTGTGTGTGTAATCTCATGCCCTCCTCTCCTGGGTCGCTGCCTCCACCCCCAAAGGCTAATCAGAGCTGATTTCACACCCACTGCAAACACTGTAGCAGGTGGACAATGCCAGGACTAGTTCAGAACAGCTATAAGATTCAATTTTCAAGTTTTTATAGTCATATGTGGATAAGTCTGCATAATCACTTATGCACTTCTAGAAAAAGGGCACAGATGGCAGCTGTGTCTATAATATTTCATCTTGCTAGCTCTATGGATGCAGTGTGTTCCTGACCTTGGATGCTGCTGTTGGAATAGAGGTTGTGGACATGTGAGGCTTTCCTTGAAATTTTGTAGACATGGATGATGTTACCCTGGTGTAATGGACAAATTTCAGCTTAATGTGGGAAAGAGAAGATTGTGAGAAGGAACATTTTCCATAGGAAATATGAGAATGGACTATATAAGGAATATTTGGCACTTCTCTGGTATGTCATATATATTCCACAAGCTTTTCAAACCCATCTCATGAGTGGGAAGAGAGCATGAATTACAGAACAATTGCATAATATTTGGTCTAATATAGTTGCATGACACTTTTGGCCTGAAGCAATCTTGTGAATTTGTATTTCAGATTACCCATGGTCTTTCTCAAGAAATCTAATTAAACTTCAAAGATGTTCCCACTAAATTGAGATCCCACTAAATTCCCAATAACTCCAGCAACAGGAATGACATCAAAACCTTTGGAAAGGAAAAAGATGAATATTGAAAGAAAAAATGTAAGAAAAAATGCTTTTAGAAGGCTATTGTCCATGGGCCAAGCCATGCCCTCAGCTATGTGCATTCTATTCCCACTGAAGCTAAAGGGATTTGTATATGCCTTGGGGCAGAGTATGGTTCTTTGCTTCAGATGGCAAAATTTTCCATGGCCAGATAAGGAATACACATTCAAAGTCAATGTATAAATGTCACAGAATTGAGTTTCTTTATATAGCTATTTCTTCAATGAAGAGTATCTGGCTGCTTTGTAAAGGAGTGTGATGATTGCAGCTTTTCTTTCCAAGCAGATCCTTAGCAAAGTGTCACGAGCTGTACCACTGACCACCTGCCTACAGCAAGCCTCTTGAAGCAAATGCAGGCGACACAGAGGGGAAGAATGATGTGTGCTTAGGAGTTAACCGGGCTCCACATATCTCACACACCTATTCAGGTTGCAACGGACCTTGAGAAGTCTCTAGTCCAACATCCTGTTTAAAGGAGAGCAATGCTGAATTGGAAAAATTTGCTCAAGACATTGTTCAGCTGGATTTAAAAAACACTGAAGAAGAGAGATCCCACAGCTTCTCTGACCAATCTCTTAGAATGTTTAATTACCCTCAGAATGAACATTTTTCTGAATATCCAGTCTCAAACTCCTGTTTCAGCCTATGTCCATTATCTTACCATGAATCTTGGTGAAGAGGCTGATTCCGTCAAGACATAGGCACTGGCAGACTGCTCTTCGGTGCCCTGGAGCCACCTCTTATTGAGGCTGAACACGCCCATATCTCTTGGCCTCTTTTGCTGGGCAAGTGCTGCAACCCTGACCATCTCAGTACCCCTTTGCTGAACTTGCTCAAGGTTCTCAATGCCTGCCTTGTGCTGAGACTGAAAGTTGATGCAGTATTTAGGTGTGGTACTAACAAGTGCTGAGTAAAATGGGGACAATTTCTTCCATCATTTCACTTGCTATGCTTTCATAAACACAACCCAAGATGGTGCTGTTGACGTGCTTTGGTGCCAGGACTCTCTGCTATCACACATTCAGCTTGCAACCACCAGGCTTCACGGATCCTTCCCAGCACAGTTGCCCCCATAACAGGAAAACCCTGCCCTAGACTGATGCAGTGGGTTAGCCTGTCCCAAGTGCAGGACTTGGCATTTGCTCCTGCTGACTGTCACAAGGCTCCTGTCAGTTCCTTCTTTCAAGATAGATACCTTTATCCAAGTACACAACCCATGTGGAAAAGCAGTAGACATTCATACTATGGAAAATACCTTAACAGATTTCACTCGTGATGACTCTTACTTTCAGATTGATCCCAGTAGTCTTTTCTTGTTTTTAATTTTCCACTTCTTGTGATTTAACAAACGTAGGAGTACATTTGGGACTGTGTCGTGCCAAAAATTGGAGGAATCTCTGCCAAAATTTTGAAGTTCAAAACTTTAGTCTTTGAAAAAAACCTAGGAGTGAAATAGTGATTTACCACCCCCCAAGATACTATTTTTTAAGATGACAGTCACCATAATAGAGGACATGATAATCCTTGTTTTAACTTTTTTCAGATGCACTCTTGTTTCTATCTCATTTTAACTGTTGTCTAAGAAACAATCCTTTCCATTGACATAGTTGTATCTAATGAAAAATTCAGCTTATAATTCCCAGTTTTATCTAATTAATAATTCAGGGAGACTTGCTTACCAATGATCTAGTTATCAGATGCTATCATTTATAGCAGGACTGTTTAGGACCCATATATAACATTTTCATCTATGTGTCTTGCTCAGGACACTAAGCATCACACCATGTGCCTGAGAGCATTTTTCAAACTCTTCTTGAACTCAGACAGTCTTGATGTTGTGACCATTTCCGTGGGAAGCCCATTCCAGTGCCCAACAACCCTCTGGGTGAAGAGCCTTTTCTTGATATCCAACCTAAGCCTCCCTGACACAACTTCAGGCCATTTCCTCAAGTCCTGTCACTGCCACCACAAAGCAGAGATCAGTGCCTGCTTCTCCTCTTCCCCTCATGAATGATTCCACAATATAATAAGAGCATGAAGCTTAAACTACAAAGAGGTTTCCCCAAGCTGAAAACACCAAATGACCTCAAACTGCTCCTCATACGGTTTCTTCTCCAGAACCTTAATCAACCTTGTGGCCCTCCTTTGGACACTCTAACAGCTTCATGCCCTTATCATATTGTGGAATCCAAAACTGCACACAGGACTCGAGGTGAGGCCTCCCCAGTGCGGAGCAGAGCAGGACAATCCCCTCCCTTGTCAAGCTGGTGATGCTGTGCCTGATGCACCCCAGGATGTGTGTGACCCTCGTGGCTGCCAGGGCATTATGTGAGGTTAATGAAAAAGGAGCAGCTGGCAACAGAGACTTCTTCAGGAACTGATGTTGTAGCTGTCCAAAAAGGCAAAAAGAAGAAAAAACAGTAGAAGCATCCATCCTGCAGGGAGAGAGGGAGACTCATGTAAGTATTGCCTCTGTGGAAAAGCCAGCATATGTGTGTATGGATGTCAGAGTCAGGTATCTGGCCCAGAGGGAGTGGGCTAATGGAGACATTCATTGAGGACATGTTGCAGTTGCCAAATATTTTGTCTTTGAAAACCTGTTTGCTTCTGCTGAGACCTAGACTGGCAGAAGAGATAACCAGGAATGTCATATTGGCAAGTGAAAGGAAACATGACTCCAGTAATAGGTCTTAACTGGATTGTATGTGCCCTCTTTTAATGCAAATGCCCTTCTGGAATTAGGATGTCCAGCAGGAAGGGAAGAGGAGTAACATGCTCCGATACAGCACAAGGTTCAGACATAGAGGCAAACATACAATTTGCCTACTAAGTGCCAAGCTGGTTAACCTCAGAGGCAGTGGATTGCAGTGGGTATTATTTAGGTAACCATCAATCACAGATAAGAGAGAAGGTAGGGAATTCTAGAGGAAAATATTTTCATGCTGGAAAATAAAAGCTGGAGACCAGGACTTTGGTGGGAACTTTCTGTGAAGCCTTTACTATAACCTGTGCAGAACTGGAGACAGAAGTAGAAAGGCAGAGCTGTAATACTGGAGGGGGGTATCTGGCAGAGACTTCTTCTTCACTAGGAATGATGCTATGTGCAGAAAAAGCAGAAGATATGAAGGAGAGAGAGAGAGGGGGACAGAGACAATATTCTTTTTGAGCCAAAAGGGAACTGAACTTCTAGCACTTGTATGCAATAAAGCTGTGAGGAATCCTTTCCTTCACTCAATGGTTTCAGAGCTAAACAGGAAAGTATGCTGTAATTCAGTACAAGACCTCTGTTAAGGAGAAAGACATGAAAATTCTGTATCAAATGAAGTCATAAAAATGTTAGGAAGCATTATAAAATAAAAAGGAAGAAAAAACATCAGTATGCCCCTAGTAAACATGTGGGTTGTGTACATTCTAAATTTTGAAAACAGCTCTACTCCTTCATGCTTAATGAGGGAAAGGAGAATGTCAGTGATAGGAGAGGATCTGAAAAGTGCTGCAAAGATGATCAAGGATAAGGACAGGCTTTGGTATAAATGACTCTGTATGCTTGGACTTCACAGTCTGGGAAAGGGGACCTGGGGACACATGACAAGTTTTCCAGAAAAAAAGTGGCTGAGATTCAATGTCCACTCTGTTTGCTTGGTTGCCCATAGCTCCTGCATTCCAAGTGCTGCATTCCAAACCAGAGGAAGCTCTTCTTCATGCAGCAGTTCCAGACTTGGTCACTGACCATTTTTCTTTTTAATTTTTTTTAAAGTAAGCTAAATGGCACGTACCTGTGTAAGTGAGGGTTACTGATTTACCAGAGTAATTAGATGTAGGAAATTCCCCATGGTGAAAAATGACTTGAGGCTGGAGGAGCTCATGGAAGTAATGCACTGTAGTTGGAGTGTGCTTATACTTCCCATGGCAGCTTGTGTCCACTGCTGGAGACAGATACACCACGCTAGATGGGCTCCAGGTTTGAAAAAAACCCTGACTATTCTCATGGGGTGCTGATAGGAAAAGTAAGGGGTCTTGTTGGAACATGGTTCTGGTGCTGTGGGAGTGCTTGTGGCTTCCATATCACTAAGGTAAGGAGAGCACAACACCATTCTTCTTCCTTGTGAATACTGTAAGTTAAATCCTATTTTGATGCCCTCTAGGGAGGCACCCGGGGGAAACAAAATATCTAAAAATATCATTCCAAGCGAGATCTCAAAAATACTTGAAAAAAAAAATGTTCTTCAAGAAAGTCCTTCACATCACAACCCTTAAAATCAGCAAAATTTCAGGTATGTTATACTGCTGACTTCAGGGCAGCTGTGCATAAATTGACTATACATTTTATATCCAATAAAACTTCAATAGCCCAGGTGTTGTAATCACATAAAAATTACATTTTTTTTTTCTTTGCCCAAGCTTGCTGAAGAATAGCAATTCCCTTATTTCACTAGTTCAAAGGACAATTGCAGACACTGCTGGCAAGCACTTGCATTGACCTAAGGAAGAAGCAGGAACCAAGCACTGACCAAGTAAGGGAGTAAAATCTGGCAAGGTACAACCCCTTGAATTCCATAGGAATTAGGGCACCAAATGTATCAAATCACTCAAATAATAGCAATTAGACTGGGTAATACACTTTCCTTTGAGACATTTCAAGTGATGCTGAGAGACATTTGTTAAATTTTCCTTTCCAACATTAAAAAAAAAAGGAAAAGAAGGGAAAAAATGTAACTGAGTACAATAAAACATACTTGACAAAAAGCCAGGTAATTAGACAAGCACAAGCAAAGTTCTTGGTTGGTACCAGAAATTACTGTAAATTATGTATTGCATTATTTAAATCCAAAGTACTCTTTTTTTTTTTTTTTTTTTTTTTTTTTTTTTTTGGATAAAAAGGGGACAAATAGAAAATATAAGAATAATCCACAATATTTGTTAGCAGAAATTCTTTGTGATCCAAGAGGGAATATCAGATAAGACAATAAATAAAGCTTTTTATATTTTGGATTACCAAACAAGCTCTGCAAAAAGTTGTGGGTTTTTACAAGAAGGAATATAACTTATTACATTAACATTCCTAAATTGCCATATATCTGATATCGAAGGGGATCTTATGGATTTGATATTTAAAGATGCTCAGCATGTTCACTTCTAACAGTCTTCAGCTGAAACACAAGGGCCCAGCAATTTCACAGAAGTGAACCTTGGACAAAATTGTTGAAACCAGAGTTTGTTTGGTTTTGGGTCTGGAAATTAATCTACTCGGTTTTCATTTTAGACAGCATGAAACACTTTCAGTCTGTCACACAATAATAAATCTTCCTTCCAAGAATGATACTTTTTGGATTTGCAAAATGATTTGACACATTATCTTTTCTTTATTTGGGCCAAATGATTCTTTTTTAAAAAATTAAAGACATGAAGAAAAAATTCTACTTTCAAAGACATGAGATAAAAACTGGCTAAGGAAACATTCATTTATTAATTTTTGACATTGTGATTAGGACCTATTTGTGAACCAAAAATCCCTGAGTTAGGTGCTGTGTCTGTCTTCTATGTTTTAGGTTTAATGTACTAGGAAGCAGCCAAAAAGGATAAAAGCACAAAGAATAAATAAGGACACCAGGGAAGAGTTCAAGTCACAGTTTCAAACATGATAGCAGCCTAGCCATTAACAGAAACAGGAATTTTAAAAAGAAGATCCTGCTATGCATAAAAAATTAGGGGAGGAATCCCATTTGAAGCATATACAAAAAAGGTGTGTGAGATTATGTCTGCATGCAGACTGACAGGCTGCTTAGCAATCAGAGATGGACTTCTTGAAGCTGAGGAAAAGTTAATTTGGATGCAATATGCAGACAGAAACACACATACACACATAAACGCACACAGAGAAAGTTATGCAGAAAGAAATATTTACAAATGAAAAATTTGTCGTCAGAATGGGGATATTAGAGGAGAAATATATCTCTCATGTGTGCATGTTGCATACACCTTGCAGAAGCTGTGATTTAAAGCTTACAGCAGGAGAATTCCTGTGGGTATCTGAGGGCTGGCTAGTAGACCAAGAAAAAGCCCTGACTTCTTAACTCTGGAAAGGAGCAGGGGAATGGGACTGCACCTGACCAAGTTCAGAGATATTCTGTTTAGCTTTGCACTATAGACTTTAACTTGCTCTTTTCTGGCCAAAAGTAAAAAAGCTTTCCTTATCAGCTGTTGTGAGGTTTGTTTTTTCTTTTTTTTTTCTTTTTTTTTTTTTTCTTTTTTTTTTTTTTTTTCCACCAGAGCTTGTGTACAGCTGCAAAATGATTCAAGGAAAGAAGCCAACCATAAACACTCCTGAAGACAAGGACAATCTAGAGAACACCATGATTAAGTTGTATAAGCCTTTGAAATCCCTGCTTTGTCTAGAGCAGAGCAAAGCAAAAGTGTGTCTAAAAATTTTGTGAAAAACCCATCCACTGCCATGTCTCCAGTGTCCTCAGCAGGCCACACATCTTACAGCCTCAGTGATGCCTTCAAAATGCCTGTGGTAAGGCTATGGTCAAAGCCCAAAAAGTCAGAAGAGGGTTTGTGAGAAAGGCTTCTCTGTGAGCAGTTTTGAGAGCAGAGGAACACCACTCAGAAACAGGTCTAGGACTCTCCAGATTGCCCAGGCATAAACAAGAGGTTTGGGATGAGGCTTAGAGCCCCAAAAGGGGGACTTGGCAAGCTGCAGAGCTGAAAGAAACACAGCACACGTACTGATTTCAATAAGCATATGTAACATAACTTGGCATTCTTATGCTTTTCTGGTTAATAATTTAGTTTTATCTGCTCGCATACACATCATCTTTATTAAACAGTAACTGTCCTTCATGAATCATGCAGTTCAAGGCCAAGAAAATAATCAGAGACCATGCTATGCTCTGTGCTGAGGAGATAGAGTGGTTTGCAAAAAATAAGGAAAACTCTGCTTTCTACCACCCACCACAGTTTCCCTGGAATGAAGAACCAGATGATAATGTTGGGACCTCTTGAGTACTAATAAATCAGATTGGCAACTTATGTCTACTTAGTATGAATTCCATACAGTCCAACCCAACTTGGACCCCTCAAAGGCTCCCAAGCAGATGAGCAGCCAGAAGAACTGACAACACCTGTGTTCTAATCACAGCTCCAGACCACTTGAATTTCTGTAAAACTAGATTTTTATTTACTTTATACAATACATTAAATTGTTTTGTTTTAAACCCAGGGTAGCAGGAATGCATTTCCAAGGTTCTTGTCTTTGTTGCAGACCTGAAAGCAAAAGAAACCACCCACTTGTCAGATTAACTCCTTACTAGTCAAAATTAACTAGTCTGTTAGCAGCTTGTTAACTGTCTGTTACATTTTTATTCTTAAGTCTAATCATCATCTTTTGGTTGTCATCAGGCATATTCAGACACTCACTCAAACCAACTCTCCCTAATGCCATTCTCTCTGAGCATTGGATCAAATTCTTCAGCTACCACAAAAGGAATCATGCAGGCAGAGAAATTCTAGTATGTATGTAATAGCATACACCTACATGACTGGTGTCAAAAAAGTGTTTGAAATCAGGATCTCTATCCTGCTCCGGCTTTAGAGGCTGTAATTTAGGTTTCTTTTCTCTTTGGAGAGTCTGGGCAGCAAGCCTTTTCCTTGGCAATGGCATCTGCAACAAAATAGCAGTTGTGTTAAATTAGACACACATTTTGGTCCTGTTCTACCCTGGCTCCAACTGTGTATATATGGGTAAAAATAGGCTACATACAACGCCAGTGTCAAAAACCCTGTCATTACCTGGATATTTAAAGGCATTAATTAGTTACTGGATTACAGAACATAGGAAAGGAGAGAGAAAGAAAGATTTTATACAGAGCACTTACCATCATTTCACAACATACAGGACATGCAACACTGCTTGGTGCCAGGATCACTGGCTATGGGAGACTTAAGGGTTAACAAAACCTCAGCTGCACAAGTACTGCCAAATGGCAAAACGGAGGCCTGTAGCTCTGGCTCAAGTTACACACTTGAATTCTACGTCTGAAATTCAGATCTAAGTTTATGTTTACTCTGAGTAATGGTAACATTAATGCTTTCTCAATAAAGAGCTTTCAAGGAAAATGTGTAGTTCTGTTTACAGGACTAGCTGCTTCTGCTTGCTCTGGGTGTCAGTGAAGGTTGATTATGGCCTCTGTGAAAGGAAATTTTTCAGGTATAGTCTCATCATGCATATATTAAGATGATGTTCCTTGCTTTGATAAAAGAAGCAAAAAAGATTTACAGATTTTCCCTGTGATATTTACTTATTTTTTCCTTCTGGTTTTGACCTCTTCTTAGTGTTTCTCTTTTATTAAGTCCTGGACACTAAGTTACATGACGATTGAGAACATATCAGTTGTCACTTGATTCTAGCCTTTTCACTCCTAAAAGCAAAAACTGAATCATGTTAGCAGCATGAACACGTAGTTTCACCAGTAATGTCTGGCAGGTGTCTTAGTGCCACAGATGTCTCCTACTGAGGCATCACGGAAAATTTTATATGTCCTTATATAGGGCATATCTGAAGTCCTTTTCGAGAGCAATTTTGTGCCACTGTGCAAAGCAAGTGCTGTGACTGATTCTGCACAAGGATAGGATGTGTCACCTTCCCCACCAGTGACGTGTTTTCACCAGTACCAGTGAAGTGACCCAAGTGTGCAGTGAGTGGCACAGATGAGGCATCTGCAGAGATTTACCCATGCCCAGAAATCCAGCTCCTCTACCACCCAGCAGAGCAAGGGAGGAGAGAGGCTTTTCACAACCACTTATCAATCTAGAGATGGTATTTACACAGGAAGTATCTTCTTGTCTTCTACAAAGTACTAGCACCTCCTGGTGCATTCAGGTTTCAGATGGCTTGGGCAAGGTAAACCAGATGCGACTCCAAACTGATAAACAGTGTTTTGTCCCTTCCCATCTTCTCAAAGTTCATCCTGAATGTGCATCTACCCGTTTGCCTACATCTGATAAACAAGATATTCCATGTATTTTATCTCTCTGGACAGAGTATTCTTCAATCTTAAAATAACCACAACCCTTTGCAGATATCAGCGCACCTCAGTAAATGTGTTTTATACTTTTAAAAGAAGGTGAACATCTCTTCTTTGTCACAGACATAATATTAAAAATATGAAAAATCCACATGGATTAAATATTGATTTTATTTTTTAGAGAGCAAGTACAATGATGTTGCATTAAAATAATGCTATGTCATAGCTGTTACAGCTCTGATAGAAAAATAAACATCTCAATATGCTACAGTGTAACTCATTAATAAATATCACAATAGAAGTTAGTAGTCAACTGAAATTAATAAAACAGCTATAAAAGTATACTATTTTAAATAATAAAACATTCAGTATATTTCCAGATGAACAAAAGTAGTGATTTAAAAGTATCATTTAAAAAGTCAAATGAGCAGTAAGAAGTTATCAAATTTAAAACCTCTTCCCTTACTAACATTCTCTATGCATAAAATCTAGAGACACATTATTTATCTCTCTATATTTCTTTTTTTACAAAAGGTAGTATATGTTAAATAGAAAGTTTAAAACTACAGTATTATTAATAGCTGTCACACAATTTCTAAGTAAGACACTTTAAAGTAGAATTATTTTTGAAGCAGTAGTAGGTAAGACTGAAGATGTCAGCACAGTGAATTCATCCAACACTAATGCCTCTGCAAAAGAGTCATTTTCAAACATCTCCCTTCAATATTATAACTGAAACAGCCCAAACACAATATAGGCATCAGGATGAAATGATAGAATTTGGACAGAAGTCATTATTTTAACAAATGCTAGATATTTTAATTTTTTTTACTAGGTACCTTTTTTAAAAAGCATGTTCAGAAAGGGAAACAAAGAGAACATGCAATTCAGAACAGCATTTCTAAAGCTTAAGAATCTAGAAATTTTAGGCTTTTTCTTTCCCTCCCCTGCCCCCTCCCCAGACAGGCCAACCATTCTGAGCTGGCTTGCTCTCAGTGAAACCTCACTAATTTGGCTTGCTATAAAGATGCATTTCCACTAGTTAACTTTAACCTTTCCCCCCACGCCCTCCATGAATTTCAATGCTCTGTAAGAGCCAACAGATACCTGTGTATCAGAGCAGTATCAAGATTGGAATTAAAAATTAGTGTTTTTGTTAAGTATTGCTTCATTTCTGCTTTCCCCTCTGTTTCAAAATGGTAGCCAGGACATTGTCACCAGGCGTCACTGGCACTCAGCGGGGGCAGAGTAGGAGTCACCCAGCGCTGAGTCAGCACAAATGCCTCTGTGAGAAGTGCCCTTTACAGCTGCTGCTACCATTCCTTAAGGCTGGCTGGAGCAGATCCCAGGGCTGGTGGGAAGTCAATGGGCAGGTGCCCAAATGCTCCCCAGGAGGTTTAACGGAGGTCTGCAGCACCCACGTTTACAGGCTGTCCCTTGCTGGGTTGTGTGCAGGCATTTCTGATGAGTAGAGATGAGAAAAGCCCGCAGCATTAGGGTTCAGCCTGCACATCTTGCAGTCCCAGTGTGGGGTCAAGTGCCTACGCTGCAAACCTGGGACACCAGTGCTGCCAAGCCAGCCTAGTTTGAAGAGGCTTCCTGCCCTGACAAAAGGCAAAGCGAGATCTCAAAGCACCATTTCTGCAGGGATGCTGTGGGGAGCCCCAGCACTGTCCCTCTTGAAGTTTCCACACAGGCAGCTGTGCCCTTGCATGTGCATGTGCCCTGGACATCACAGACCCTATGTCTATTTTAGGATGGAGGGTTGCTTGAAGCTGTTTCACACATTTACTCCCATGGTTTGCAAAACATGCACACTAAGCAGGAAATAAATATTATATATGATCAGACTGGGAAAATAATATTTTTCCATTGCAGTCTGAAGAATGCTTTACATAGCAGGTTTTCATGACATCATAGAGAGGAAAAAATAAATCCAATTGTAAATAATAGCTAAAATGTAAACTATGCCCATATGAACATCCTTCCTTTTTAAGGTTCATTTTTAACATCCTTGCAAATGTAAGGGAATTTCAGCTGGGCACAATGAAAATTCCTTGCATACCATGTGCACGTTTTCTGGATGAAACAGCTATTTTCCCACACACTTCTGCAGCAATCTTGTTAGTGTAGTCATGATGTTTGGAAACAACTATTTCATAGCATTTCTTCATTTTATAGTACTCACAAAAAATCTGAAGTAAAAGACATACTTTTAATTACATAAACATGCAATTTCTGAAGTGTCAGGCAAATGAGTCAAAGGCTAAAAAGGGGGACTAGAAGTTGAAAACTATACATATGGATTTTAACAGTAAAAAATGTGATGTGAAAAGTCATGCACATACTCCATTTGTGGGATCAAATCTAAAAAGAATGCCCCAAACCAATGATGAGACACAGCAGTATCTGCGGGTATATTTTTGGATATAAGCGGATTATTTGACTTCTTTCTAATTTTTTTTTTTTTTTGCAGAAGCTCAGTATAAAAAGTGTTATTTGAGAACTTTGGAACGTTCTATTCTGAGGTTAGTTATTTTTTCCCATATTTTTATGAGCATCTTTGACGCACAATACATTGAAAACTAATATGAACTAATTTGTGTTTAATATCTCCCATATTAAGCACTATAGGAAGCACAGTCCTTCTGCAATCACTGAAGAAATTCCTTGTGAATTAAAGGCTGCTTTCTCATTTAAGGTCATGTGCTGAGGGAACACAGCTCCCTAAATAGTGAGGCTTTTGTTGAGCTATTCATCTCCTGCAGCAGCTCTTCTGAAAAACATGGTCAAAGGCAGAGGGAAACAAGTACCAAGCAAAGCCAGAGTTTCTCATGGATAGATTCCATCCCTAGAAACAAAGCCTCCTCCCAAGAATCCTGCTCTGTATAAGCTCCCCACGGGCCTTCTAAAAGCCTTGACCTGTCACATTAGCAGCAGCTTATTCTCTTTCACCAGCCTCTTCCACAATACAGCAAAACCATGAGGGAGATAAAAAAAAAAAATTCCTTTTTTTTTTTTTTCCTCATTTATTTATATATATTTTTTTTTAATCTCAGGACAGTGAGCAGCTTACAGTGCAATTTGTCCTGTGAGCCTGCTCTATTTGACCAGAGCATTTTAAACATTCAGGCAGGTATCAGATAAGGAAATACTGGCCGTGCCCCTTCACAGGCAGCACTCCAATGCCAAGTGCTACAGAAGAAAAGCAGTAGCAGTGTGATGTGTCTGGAAGATGGGTATTACAGCTCAAATCCTTCCACCAAGAACCCAGTTCCACTATCCCCTACCCACAAAACTGGACTCCCTCTAACAGGGAAAAGTAATTTCTACTGAAAAAAGAGAGTTATCAGTTCACTAAACGCTTTTGTACATGCTTTAAAGGCCATTATGGAGTGAAAATGCATTCTGAGGAATCTTTTTTTTTAAAGGGTTTATCACATTGTTTAAAGAATATAATTAGCCTCTTTTTGATACAGATATATTCCACTAAACACTTTTTTGTGTAAGTGAAACAGACAACAAGAAAGATTCTTTCCCACTCACAAATAGCCATGAATTGTGACAAGGGTAACAGCAGGTCAACCTGTATCAATCTTTTATCTTTATCCCACCAAAACCAACTGTTCAAAATCTTTTGATTTACACAGGAGGAAAATGGTCCTATACACTTTAAAAGAAAATAAGAGTTTAAGGTATTCTTGATAGATTACAGAATTAATCTATAATTAAAGTTCTACAGTAAACTATCACTGAAGTCAGGGTTAGTGTAAAGAAACACACTTTTTGTTAAATGAAACACTTTTACCTGTGTGGTAGAAGGCTCAGGACCTACTTTGGAGACTGCTTTAAAAACATATAATAGCCCAATTTACAGGTTTTTTTAAAAAACAATCCCCAAGGTCTAGAGATTTTATGACTAATGAAAGGCTCATTGTCTATATTATTTTTCTCAATCCCCCTGGATCCATTACCCAAGAAACTTAACACTCATAAAACACTCATAATTTTTCTACATCCTGCCTTCCTTTCAATCCTCACAGTCCTCAGCTTTCAGTGGGAATTTATGGAATAAACACAGAATAGAAAATACAAGTAATTTCTAAAGACTGCACATAAGGAAGTCCTGCTTTGTTTCTATAACTCTTACATGTGACAAAAAGTGGCAATATTTAGTATTAGTAATAAATGTTGTTAAAATGATACACTGTCTTCTGAGATGATTTTTCTTTTTGCCAGAAAGCTTTTAGTGCATTAGAGGTTGATCAGATTTTCATAGAGTTTCAGCAGCATAGAGTTAGTAAATCAGACTGAAGCTTCCAATGAGCATATAACAATAACACATCTTCTACCACTCTAGCTGGTTTCAGGGACAAAAAAAAGATGCTTCTGCTTGACTTTGTAGCTCACATTCTGCTCTCAGATAAGCTTATATTGGTCCCACCATGTTTGGAAGAATTTTGTCTGATTTCTGAAGGCAGAATCTGATCCATATTTATAAAGTCAATTAATGTGTTCTCTTGAGAAAAAGACTCCTATATTCCTCACTTTCTTCCAAATTGCAGGTTCTTTTCTCCATCACGCACTGTACACATTTCTCAATGCACAGTCACAAAAAACTGAAGTGGTTACAAAAAAATTTAGAAAACCTAGTCTCATCAACTAATTTACACAGAGAAAAATAGGACATGTAAAATCAGACTTATGCCTGACATACAAAAAGATCCAAGTCCTTATTTGGCAAAACACTGACATGTAGCTAGCAAACCAAACACAGCTCTGGTGTAATTTATCGATTTGCAATGGAATTGATGCTGCTGACTCTAAAGGCATAGTCTGCTGGCAGTGATCATCATGTAGACTATGCTGTTGGATAGAGCAACTATCACTTTCTGTAGCCACTCAGTTTCCAAACACCTTAAATTTTGTATAAAATGGGGGTGGGTTATATTTAAACAAGTAAAAAAGCTAAAAAATTACTCTTTATCAGATATAAATTAGCGTTAAGTGACATCATCCATACAAAAAAAATATATATATATATAATTTACCTGTGTGTGCATGCATATGTATGTGTATACACACACAACATACACTCATACCAGGAACTAAACACTCATTTAATCCCATTTTTTATGAGGAAAAGATAAGAAGCATAAGCAGACAAATCGGTGGAATCTGTCAACTGAGAGAATTATAAAGGTACCATTTACTCTATTTAAGAGCATTTTAATAGTTTTGTCTATTGCTATAATATACAGCAATGTTAATACTTCAGTCACAGCTTTTGTCCATTCCTACAGAGCACATCAGTACTAGCTACATGTAGAGTGAGATCAGTGCTTTGTCAGACCGGTTTGTATCTACATTCTAGGCCATAACTAAATAAATTAGAATACGCTAAAGTGCTACATCAACACTAATGTTTCTGAACAGTAGTAACGCACATTTCTCTTTCCAAAAAAAATTTTAAAAATACAGCAGCTATAGTTCCAAACATAATCACATAATGTGAATATGTTTACATGTCACTTTGTTACAGTATTCAACAAAATGCAAAACAAAAAACCATATGGCAACAGTCAAGACTCCCAGAGAGTACAAAAGATATTTTTTTAAAAGTCGAGCATGATGGAAATAGACATTTGCAGTCTTCAGAATTCACACTTGAACGTTTCGTTTAATCGCAACTTGCTGATGTCGATATTTATTTCCTCTGGTTTGTCACGTCTGTATGTTACTGTTCTTGTACAAACTGTAGGCAAAAACATCTTATCCTTGAAGGAGAAGATACAATTTTTATCAGCAATTAGCTAACTTTTATATGCAAGAAAAAGATTACTGAAGATGATGGCTCTGAAATAAATTACCTTCTTTGTTGTAGATACTCTGTAATCAGATGAAGATTTAACTTTATTGCTACTCCCCTGCAGAATTATCTGCCTGATGATAAGGACAACAAGCAACCCAATCAGAAAGGTAACTATAACGATTATGGAAAAGACTCTAAAGTAGTTTCGTCCAGAGAAACAATCTGCAATGAAAGGAAAACACAAGGGTAAAGCCTAATGTAGGGAACAGGCACATCCTTCTAACACAGGCATATCCACCACTTCTTAGGAATGTTGCATAAATGCACAGATGAAAATAAAGGAAAAATAAATTAAGGGAAACTAAGAGGAAAAGTTGCCATATGCAAGCTTTTAAAGTTGGGCATGTCAAGAAAGGCAATTCAGATCAAGATCCATTGTAGAAAAATAGTGAAACTGTTATTCCATTAATCTACAGAACTACAACTCAGGCTTCATTGTATTGCCCACCATAAATTCTCTGTAGACAAGTGAGTATATAGCTGAAGTAGAGAGGATGAAATACTAGAGGTGTTTGGGACAGAGATAATTTAATCTTCACAAGACGATAGTGAAGATCACTGGTAAAATATGAAAGAAAATATGTTTTATTGAATCCTTATCCAGCGCTCTCCTCACTGGCAGACTAACACCATAAGCTCTCCTTAATACTAAAGTTACAGAAAAAGTATTCACAATTAGTTTCCTCATTTATGAACTGCAGTATAAAAAGATTTATATAAATGTTAAGTGACAAAATGTACCCATTTATCTGCATTTTTATTGCTGCATGGAGTGATTAAACTTTATGAGATTGTATTAAAAAAGATTTTATTTTTCCACAGCCCTCATAACTGCAGTTTTTATACCTGAAAGGAACTTTTAAACATTACTGAACTTAAGATAAGCATTCTACTTCTTTCTTTCTTGTTTCTGGTAATGTCAAATAATATAAGCATGTTCAAAGTAATAAAACATACAGATGTCATAACAAATTTTTATAAATATTTCTTTAAGCATTGCTCAGGCAGGATTCATCATTATTAGACATGACTTCTTGAGGAGCTGGGAAAACTGAACTTAGCAATGCTTGACAATCTTATTTCCTGTTATTATTTATCTTTTACTTTCCCTAAAGCTACGAACTCTTTCTCTCTTTTTCCTGCTTTCTTTCTTTGTATTATAATAATGTGACATACTTCTGAAAGACATTCCAACACTGGCAAATTCAATTACAAATCACAATAGATTTTAATCTCTTATTAAAATGACCTAGAAAACACCACTTACCTGAAGTATTGTCAATATAATGCAGTAGGTAAGGGCATGAGGTTGTGCACTGGTCAAGTATTACATGAGATGCATTGTTAGAATGATAGCACTGAACACAGTTCCTGTAAAATAAAATGTATAATTAAAAACCTATGTCTTTCTCTGCACTCCCCTTTAAGAGATTGTATCAACAGGCTGACGTATTGCTTGCACATAACGCTTTCCTCTTAGTAGAAACATTGCGACATTTGTTTATTTTTTTCTGAAATGTGATGCCTCTCTCAGCATTTTATCCCTCTGATGCTTCTCAGAACCAACTAGTCAGAAGTTGCAAACTAAAACATGTCCTTGGCTTCGAGCCACCTTCATCCAGTCCCTGCTCTGCCTTCTGTGATGTGAGTTCATCACAGGCTGTAGCTGAAGTCCAGCTTTCTCCAGCTTTCAGCCTCCAGTTCCTTTCTAGCCTTTCCTTACCTATGGATCTCATTTGAATGCATGCTGGAACTGAAGGGTAGAGGTAGAAGAGGAAACACAGCTTTGTCAATAATTTTTGGATGCTATGTTAAGACAAAGCCGAGAAAGTCTGCACTGCTGGGCCGTTTAGAAAGAGAGCACTACAAGTGGGAGGCAACGCTCTCAAGTCTTACTGTCTTCACTGTATAGCTCTGAAGGGGACAGACATCACGAGGATCCCCAAAAAAGCCCTAAATGGATTTTTAGTGAAGATATGCCATCTTCTGAATTTATTAAAGGCACACATTTCACAGTGACTTTTGAACGAGTGTAATCCAGAAATATTAACTGCATTTTATCTAGCGAAATCAGCAGCAACCTTTCCAGATGTGGCCAAGCTCTCCAGCATTTTCACCAGATGAGCTATGATTGAAATAAATACAAATAAACAACGGTTCTGGTTTGAGCACAATGACCTTTCCAATGAAAGGCTGATCTTTCACCCTCTGCATCACAGTGAGATGCAGAACATTACATGTGTGACGAGAGAGCGCAGAAGAGCCATGCCCAAGGAAAGCGCTGCATTTGCTCTCTATGTCAGGACCACACAGAGCACCACTGAGAGCCTGGACTAGCTTCTCTCCTCCTGGGCTTGGGCATTTCCACCTCCACACTGTCCCTTTCTTCACATGAATAAGGAAAAATGTTCTGCTTTAACACTAGCTAAGTGTTTTAAAACTGAGCAATGAAGGCTGTTTTCTGGGTAAGACCAGCTCTGCTCTGCTGACCAATGGCAGTGACAATGAACAGGTACATGCTCTAGTTCCACACCTCTTTCTTTCAGCTGAGAAGCACAAGGAGTATGCAAAACCAAACGTGGAGAATATTACCAGACTTGATGGCACTCAAAAGTAAGATCTATTTTCCATTTTTAAAAATAGAAATTCATGGATTTATTTCCAATCGAGGAGATCTCATATGAAGAATGGTTAAAATAGATGCTGATATGCAATTCTCTTAATTGCCAGTGTGAATCCAACTACACAGAGAAGTATCAAGTATGAATTGTACCAATTTTCTACAATCTAAATAGCTAAGAAATATAGCATCTAGCCAAGCAAAAATATTTCTTCATGTTTCAACACTAGGGAGTGAAAAAGTCAAGTCTATCACAAGAAACATACCAGTTTTCTTCACAGGCTTTGTTACAAGTAGGGCAATATTCACAGAAACGGCCAAAGCTTCTTGGATCTGTGCACTCACACTTTCCACATACACATTTTCCTCTTCCACTGCAAATTTGGCCCTTTGAATTCAGGCAGTGCTTTGCTGATTGTGATGAGCACTCGCAACGATCACCTTCCCAGCCAGCAAAGCATTTGCATTTGCCACCTTCACATTCACCATTACCTACAACACAGAGAGTCTGGAGTCATATGCTTCCATGAAAACATAGAAAATAAATTTTAGATGGATACATTTGTATAGCTTGTGCTTTACCTTAAACAGAGCAAATTTAGACCTGGACTTTGTAATTAGTTTTTAAGTTAACAACTTGGACTGAACTTACTGGCATGATCAATATTGAAGGCTGCTGTTCATTGTTAAGTTGAGCAAAAGTTGCTATGATGATGTCACCCTAAAACCTTTTACTAAAATTTTTCTGTTTTGCTTTGGATCAAAACGATGGAGATTAGGAATTACACAATGACCAGGAAAATAACCTTCAGGCAAACTAAGCAAACTTCTCTTTAGCAAGAAAACATTCCATTCAAATAAAAAGCAATATTCAGTGGAAGAAGGAGTACAAAGTTCATGTGCACAGGCCAGGTTCTTTCCTTCGTTTTCATTTTCCATTTCCATTTCCATTTCCATTTCCATTTCCGTTTCCATTTCCATTTCCATTTCCCTTTTCCTTTTTTTCTTTTTTTTCCTCTTCCCTACCATAAAGTGGACTACAAAAAGAATAAGAATTTCTAACTCTGTTTCACCTAGAATCTCCTTTCTGAAGCAGATATTCCATACAGTGTTCATGTTTGTATCAGTATTTGAAATCAAGTGCCATTGTATCTCTCACAGGACTGATTTAGGGTGGTAGCAAATCAGAACCTCACCTGGAAGCTATGATCCCTTCCTAATCTCTCAGTATCTCATACTCCCATTAGTCTGAAATGTATCAACTAGCTTTCTGGAATAATGTTATTTTTTGTTGGAGAAATCAGTATCATTACTTATTAAGAATTTTGAGATTTGAATATTAAAGTAGCTAAATTTAGGGAAAAAAATCAATGTATTCCCTAGAAAATGGTGGTGATATTTAGAAGACAGTGGGTGTGCCTCTGGTGAAGACAGTCCAGGAGTGTGAATTCCTTACAGGATGTTCAGAACCTTTCCCACACTAATTCTGCACAAACAATTCTTGCTCTTGATAGCCTCATGTCATTATTTTCAGCTGCATCATGTACAGTAGCCTCAGAAAACAAAACAAACCAAGAAAATACAAACATAAACGCTGCAGCTTACCAGAACATAAATTTCCCTGGTGATATGGGCAGGAAAAATCATCCATTTCACAGTACTTGCCATACACCTTGCCTAGCTTGTTCTTGTAGCAGAAACATTTCCCATCTATGCAATTTCCTTGACCACTGCAGATGGGTTGGTCCTGGTGTTGCCTGCACTTCTCTGAGGGAAGTGTGTCTCTGTCAGAGCTACAGTCATTGTCACTGCACTGGGACTGCTTGCTGTCAGAAGTTTCATCAGCCCACACTCTTCTGTGCCCTGTGCTGTCTCCATTCTGGCAGGCACAGCTTTGCTGTACATTGACAATGGCAGTTTCATTGAAACCAATAGGCTTAAGTATGGCATATTTTCTTCCTCCAGTTGTATGACATTCGTTCATTGTAACTGATACATTGAAAAGTACCTAAGAAGAAATAAAGACGGCTTTAACATTATTATTATTATTATTATTATTATTTTCTTGCTTATATTTGCTTAAAATTTTCAACACATAAATAAAGCAGAATGTTATATTGTTTATGAATGTGCACTAGCGGATAAGAGCAAAATACAAAGCGGTCACTTGTCAAACATGATATATTTGTAGTGATAGGCAACACAAACACAGGTAAAATCCTAACAACAGAGGATTTGAAGTCAACCTTTCAAGTTCAGAAAGCATAGTTGCAAAAGACAAGTTTAATACAAAGTAAATGGAAATAGAAATATCATCACCATCCTCTTGGTATTATTTAATGTGTACATTCTGTTATATCACAGGAATACTCAAGTAAGAATTGGGACTAGATTGAGCAAGACAATACACAAACAGAGGCAGAGATACTCTTCACAAAAAGAATCTATAATGAATGTCCTGCTGCACAATCGGTCACGCACATAGAAACCACACAGGTTTTTGGATGGCCCTGGCTACTCCTACTAAAACACAGAAATGGCTCATATGTTAGCAGTTACTTTTCCCAATTCTGTGGACTCAGTGCCTAGCTCCAGGCCATGTCATGGCCATCACTACCATCCTCCAGGTCCTCATCCCAGCAGGGCCCACTACAGCAGCAGCTCCTATGCCTTTTTGTACTCCTGTCACAGGACATTTTGGTGGTTAGGTGATTGCCATAGAGTTTCCATCAGTCACCCCTAAAAGTTTTTGACAGCTCTGACATGTGTGATACACTAGATATCAACCTTGTATTTCACAATTTTTTTGGCTTTATTTTTTTTACTAGTGCCCTTCTGACAGGGTATTCTCTCTAAGGTTTTGAACTTTTTCAGCTTCCTTATGTAAAACAACTCTATCTCATCTCCTCACAAAGAAAATGTAAGCAGGAGGAAAAAGTGAGAAAGGAACGCAAGAGAAGCAAGTACCTTTAATCTTTACAACCAAGAAATAAAAATTTCCAAATAAAAAAGGAGAAACCCCGAGAAACTGATTACACATGAGGTTGAAACTACCCGCAAATACTAAGGGCATTCATCTCTCATCACTGTCTCTCCCTCCCGCTGCGCCCCCACACGAGAACAACTCAGCCCCTGGGGACAATGGTGGCTTTGTGGCGAGTGGGGCTGCGGCTGCCTACACGGACAACAGGAGAAGAATGCTGTGCAGAAACATGCACTTCATGTCATATTGAGGGGGCACTCAGGCTTTGTCTCACCCTTTGCTTTTCTCCTTCTCATTTCTCAAATGTGCCACTACACACGTAACCCCTCGGCAGCCCACACTCTCCATGCATCGAGATTTCTTCCCTTGGGTTGCAGGGCAGAAGTGTGGCTATAGAGAAATTGATTCATACAGCAGGTGCGTATGACAGGGGGAGGACAGGCTGCAGCTAGGGAATGTGCTTTTTTTTCAGAGTCCTGCCAGAAAACATCACCTTCATGTACAAAACAGCACTGGAAGAATGGCAGGGAAATGGGAGGGAAGGAAAAATCATGTTGTGCGTATGAGTCGTGAAATTTGATTCTGAACACAGCAGCAGATAGATTAAACCTGTGGTGGCTAAATAATTACATCTAGACACTTGCTAATAGCCAAAGTTAGTTTTGCACCCTGAAGAGGCCACAGGATTCTTCCAGAATTTAATCCACTCTGTGTTTTGGTAAGAAAAGGAAGGAAGAAGGATTAGACAATGAAAGGAATGTGAGAATTAAGGAAAAGCATTTTGTCTGTAAACAAATACTGAAAGAAGGATTTACGGTTAAAATAAATTAATCTCTTAAGGATGGCTCATTTTCAACAGCCGTAGAGGTTTAGAACCACATGCAATCTGTTATAATCAACTGGCTTGGCTTTTTATTAAAAAGAAACAGATATAAATATTTTTCTTTTCATTAAACAGAACAAATTCCAGTCCTGTTTCTTATGACATGCCCAGGGAGCAACAGTGGAGAAAAGATGAGTTAAGAATAAAAACAGCAAATCTCCCGCAAACCATAGAAGCTACAATCAGCAGCATGCAGACAAAATTTAGAACAGCATAAAATAAATTCAAATTTACATTACAATTCACACATTTAATTTGTTTTGCTATTCCTACACGCAGACACAAGCTATTTCTCACACTAGCTGAGACACATGTACATGTCAAGCAGGAAAGAACTCCTTGACCCTGCTCTCTAGAAACACAGACCTCTTCCTGGCAAGCGAAAAGAATTACTCCAGCAGTCCAGGCAATTAAATAAATATATCAAGGCACTTCTTTTCTGGGAAGAAAACCATGTTCTTTACATCAGCCAGACATCTTCCCCTGCATTGTCATGGTGCATGATGCTCTGTTTCATTCAGTAGGTGGCACCAATTCAAATGGGAATAAATTATTTTATTAATTTGATTTATAAAATATTTTGTTTAATAACAGTAACAACCCTGATTGTGCAGGAAGACTACTAAAGCAAGAAGAGAGAAAGGTGACATCTAGTACAGACCCAAAGAACACAAATTCCAGTGATTTTTTTCCACTGGGTGATTATCTTTCAACCTCTTTACATACAGATTTCATCACAATGGATGTGGTGGTTGTGCCCAGTGGAGGACAAAGAAGGAAAGTTTTAATGGACGTTAGCTTTCAGGAAAAGCTTTGAGCCTTAGTTCCACAGGATTAGTGAGAATTAAAATAAGATTCAGGAAAAATAAACCCAGAGAATAATAGAGAGCCTGTGATCATTAATCACACAAATCCATTTTCAGTTTAAGTAAATCCCTAGAAGATTTCACACCATTGAAACCCAATCAAACAGAAAAATAAGTATTCCAGTTCCTTGAAGAATGAGAACTATCAACATACTTCTTTATTATATCCCACATTTTTACATCCTTCCATGCCAGTTTTTTTACTTCCATCAGGACAGATTGCAGTGATATTGAAATGAAGACCTTGGATCTGGTTATCCACTTGAATTTTCACTTCAGAGATTAGTTTCTGTAACCAGAAAACAAGTTTTAACTGCATTGCATCTCAAAATGTAATGTACATTAGTGACTAACACCAAGTATGGCTCCTACATCTGACTAAAAATGAAGAAAGCTTGTCTGTGTGAATAAAGGAATGAATTAAAGCATTGTTTCCCATGTAGAGACCCAATTACATTCCAAATATACACAACCAGTGAACTGGTAATTCTGATAAAGAGGATTAAGTTTTCCAGATAAAAATGTTTTCAGCTTTGCTAACACGGTTTTGAGACTGCATTTTTCACAATTTGAAAATCTATTCCAACAACCATGCGCAACAAAACCCGCTCATTGTTTGAGTGTACTCTGCCTTTTAGCCACACACCTAAAATACAACAGGAAACATACATACAACCACTGTTATCCAGCAGAAAAGTTTCCTAATTGACTTGACACTTTAAGAACTCCTGATATTTTGCATCTGTCTTAAAAATGTCTTCTCTGAACAAACCCTAAGGTGATCTAAAGGGTATTGGGATTATTCTTACTGACTTTTCTGGGTCAGCTAAGACTATATAAGCCAACAATTGGTTGGTTCAATTAGGGCATTTTGCAATAAAAAAATATTGAAAAAGCAACTACTTTGTAACTCGTATTTACTACATGACCTAAAATCCTGCTTCCTTCAAGGAAATACTGCTCCTGGACCATTTAAAAATGTATTAAATCTCCATACAAACTTATGAGCTGAAAATTGCATAGAGGGATTTTTAAAATTCCTGTCATGTTACTATTAAAAAATGAGTTTAGAGGGATATTTTTTACTGCTACAAATGGAAATGCAATTATATGAATCTTAACACATGTTTATTCTAGTAACTTTTTGAAAATTAGTGACTCATCTTTGGCTTTTTAGCCAGGGATTTTCAGCCAGGGTTTTCCATAGCTAAGCCTAAGGTTTCCCTGCCTGGAACAAGAGTGTAAGAGGCCCACTGTCACTGAATATCAACACAAAGTTTATTGTCTTATCTAAGTCCTTTTTTTTTTCTTTTCCTTAGAATGCAACACATTCAAGACCTGTTTACCATGTGTTTATATATTAAAACGCCCCTAAAACTATGATAAAAATCTCAAATTGTGAAATCCAATTAAGGTTAGGATGGAAAGAAAGACAGTGTCTAAAAAATGAAAATAAAGCAAAGCAAACTGGGGGTGGCTGGACCAGGAAAGTCCCACTGAATCTTGTATTGAACTAAGTAATTGTTTCATAAAATTTCATTTCCTCTCCTTGAATGTTTGCCTTACACTGGGTAAGAATTGTGTTTCAATTTAGGATGGACAGTGTAAAGCTGTCATACAAAAGGACTACAATTTTCAAAATTTTATGCCAGAAACTCCCCGCAAACCTCCATATTCAAAATGAGATCTCTTGATTTTATAAGAGGGAGTAAAATACCAGTGAGAACTTCTCTGCAATTTGACTACCCCTAAACTCCTCTGCTTTTGAAAGTGTTTGCCTTTTTCCCAGTGTCTCCAATGTGACAGTGAGACAAATGTGTGTAAAAGCACTCCATGGACTAGGAACGGACATGGGGGCTGGCTCTTCATTACAGCAAATTTGCTGTAAGCAAATTCCTTGATTCTGTGGTAAAGCAAGTAAAATGGATAATTTCAGCCTCCCAAATCCAACTAACTAAAAAAAAAAAAAGTGATACCTGTGGATACCTTGCATATACTTTTGTAACTGAGTTTTCAACTTTCTGAAACTGAATGTTTGTGTGTAATTGCACAACTAAAGAGCTTTCAACTATGCAACCCATCACATTCATTTAGATGCTGCTCTCTGAGCTCCTCATGCTGTAGTACCTCAAATATCTATTTCTTGGCTTCATTTTCAAAGCTGTTTATATCATCTTTCCTTCACTAACGACATGCCTGTTTCACTTCCAAACTGCTATTCTGTGTCAATCACGTGTGGAAAATGACTTTATGCTATTTCCCATACTATTATTTTCTCTTTCCCAAACTATTATGTTCAATTGATGACTCCAAGCAAGAGCTCACAAAGCCATTTCAATTGTTCTCTCCCAAATCCCTATCCCTCTTCTTCACTTCCATGCCTCAAACCCCCAAGTCATTACACTGCTTTATACAGTACAGATTTTCAATATATCCACTGTTCTCAATCTACCTCCTTGTAAATTCCCATCTCTTGTTTGTTTTATAAAAAATATGCTGCAAGACTCTCCAGATACTGCCTTGGGCTTTTGCTCTGAATTTATATGGTGCCTAGACAGTGGCGTCTGGTCTGTAACTAAAGATCTGAGGTGCCAAAATTCAAATAAATAAACCATCTTTTGAAGTGACATAGCAACAGGTGCAGAGAATCAAACAGAGTATTTAGAAGCATCCTTAGAAATTAAAAACCAGTAGCTTTTGGCTTTGAGACCCTGACAGCCTGGGACTTTGAGAGCAATCATAAGATAGTATCACCTATCCACCTGGACATTAGGAAAAGTAGGGAATGTATCCTTGTGGATTTCAGATTGAAGACAAGATCCTGGACATTTCAACTTCAGGCTATGAAAGACGAAAAATGTACAAATATTACATACAACATCATCACTCTCATCATACCTGATAGGCTTCTACCACCAAATCATTGAGATTTGCTGCTTGTGATTCTATTTGTCTTGCAACAGTACCGGGCAAGAGAGGTAACAGATCCTATGAAGAAAATGACAATTTATGCATAGTTTTAATTTTAAGTATAAATATTGTGCCTTCAAAATTGAAAAAAGAAATCAAGTTTCTAACCTACTTTATACCAATGAAACTGGCTTCCTTGAACAGCAAAAATAACATTGATGTTATTGTCAATCAATTTTTCAGAGAGCTGCCCAAGAGATGGATGCTCCTGCAAAATACAACAGGAAAGAGAAGATTGCAGATTAGTAGAAAAAAATCTTGTATTTCATATATGGCTCATTATAGATTTCCAAAACCAATCCAATCTTAATTTCTAAATGTACAGAGAATGGTAGACCAGCATCAAAACCAGGATGGGGCCATCTGAATAAACAATTAAAACAAAATCATGAGGGCATCAGCCAGGCTTATCTGTTGCCAATTACGTAGATCTGCTGCACAGTGGGAGGACTAAATTCCATTACTACCAGTACTGTTTTGTTGGTTTGAGTCTGATGCTTAAGAAATATGGATATGGTGCCCATGGTCCATCTAGAAGAACAGGGAATGATAGCGGGGTTCTTGTGCAAAAGTCAGGGAGAAAATACCACATGAAGAACTGAGATGAGATGCACTTTCAGGAACAGCAAGGAGAGTAATTAAAAATGTTTGATTCTCAGACGTGTATTTTGCCATTGAATGCAGCGGCCACTGGTTCAGGTTCTGGCAATGTCAGTATTCTATGCTTATCTGACCTACAAATGACAGCTTTCTCCTCTGTGTGTTCAAGAGGACTTAAGGACTGATGACTCCAGTCCTCACCATGATGATCTGCTACGTTTTCTTAACCACACCTATGTTGAAGAAGATGGCAAGAGTTTCACAGCTCTTCTCAGTAATGCATAGTTCTATTTGCTGGAGTACTTATGGCAGCATGTCCTGTGCCAATGACCTGCTCCTTCTATACTTCTCATTGAGAGATCTGACACAGATTTGAGAACAAGAGCTGTGTTGCTATCTCTTCATCCAAGATCTGGGGAAGTTCAAGCGTGTCTGTGTGGTCCCAATGGACTTTGTACACCTGGGTTAGGTGAGATCCCTTCAGCTCCAGTACTCTAAACCAAAAATCTGAAAATCACCACTTATTAACCAGCCTTAAGTGAAGAGTTCTCAAGAAGTAAACTCAACACTTAAAATTCATGACTAAATAGAAAGAAGTGACTGGGGCCTTGGCCTGTGATTCCGCTAAAAGAGATTTCATCTGGACACCTCCACTTATGTCAGGTACTTAAACCTTTATCTCCCAATATACTTTTGTTGTCTTTCTTTTCCTGGTATTTTTCACCATTTGCCCCATATTGTCTCTCTTGCACAAGCATAGTCTCTTACCCTGAACAATTCCTTTCTCCTCATGATTGTCCCTTGTTACTTGACCCTGCAAGTCAGCAGCTCTCCTAGCGATAATCTGAATAGCAAGACAACCGAGACAAAGTTATGTAAGGGAGCAAAATCCATTTTCCATTATATTGCACCATTATAAAGAGCCTTGTACGGAGAGAACAAAAGAGTTTCTTGGTGCAGTTTGATATTAGGCAGGGTACATGCCTCTCTCAATGTTTCAACAGTTTGGTAGAAGATTATATTCCTTAAGATAACTGACAAAAGGTAGATAACACAGTATCGACAGGCCTTCTTACAGCTCCAGCTGGAGAGAGCAGCCTCCAACACAGTGCTATGCCCTCCTTCCTTCTCCATGGCACAGAGCACAGTGGTGGGGTCTCCATTGTGCCACACAACCCTACAGGCCACGTGCAATTGCCTGGCAGATCACAGACACACCAAATGGTCCCAGGACATGAGACAAGACAGATGTTCTGCAAACACCTCCTGCACCGTAAATGTGGGAGTGACAGGGGCAGTATCAAGGGATCATGAGATGGTGGCAACATAAGTCAGTCTTCCTGCTTAGCACAGGATTGTCTGAATTGCAGCAGAGCGGCCCCTTAATGACTCTGCAACTGGCAGCTGAACTCTGGAATCAGGAGTATCAGAAATAGCTTTCCAAGCCTTCATAAAACAAAAACTTATTCAGAGGAAGCTTACTGAAGTTAAGAGATGACACCTATAGACATGAAAATGCTGCAGGGACAAGATCCCCAGACTACCTCTGCTCACAAAGAAGGCTGAACTTCCATGTACTTGTCATCAATAACTCTCTAAAATGTCCAGGCTCTTGCTTCTTTTTCTTAGAACTGAGTCAAAAAAACCCCTAAGCCCAAAGCATCAACAGACCCACACTAGCTTTTTAATTTTAAGCGTGTAAAGAGATGACATAAGGTACCAGTGGTCACTCATGGAGCCTCAGTTTGCTTGCTGTGGAAACCTTGCTGTACTTTATGTATTTTTATCTTATCTCTTCCCACTACAGCTCAGATAAATGTACCTTAATTTTAGATCATCTTTCTTGTTTCAATTACATCACTTATTTTATTATTTTAACCTACTATGTTGAGCTGAGAAAATAACTAACACAAATGTTAAGTATTTCAGAAAGGGAGTTAACCAAGCACAGATCTAATTAAAATAGACCAGATTTCGTTCCTGTCATACATTTTTTTTGCTGACCTTTCTGTGACTGCTTAGCAAAAGTTAGAAAGAAACATGCAGAAAAATGTCTAAGTGGAAACATTTTTGATGTAAAGGCTAAGCCTATTCAAATAAATAAAGCAAAGTCCTCTTAACTGTCACAAGTAAGAAATAAATATATGCCAAAATACAATCTTCTCATGACTACCCAAAGCTAAGAATCAAAGTAGGAAAACAGTGTGATTACAGAAGTTTCTTTAATTCAGCACAGCCAGGCAAAACTGTATTGATATGAAAAAAAGCCAAAAATATGTTTCATATTTTGTTTTCTAAGAGACTGACAGAATTTCATGATATTTCATTTAAATATCAAATAGTCTTCCCAGCCCTTTGATTTCACTCATTCATTTGAAGTTTCATTATGGATATCTGTGAATAAAATCATCACATGTACCATGGATGAGAACAAAACAAAAAGAAAGCAGCACACTTTCCCTTACAGACACTATTGTGTTGTCATCAATCTGCTCCAGAAAATGCAATTCCTGTTACTAAGTGCATGCCTACTGTTAACATGTGGGCATGCAAAAATTAGCCCATATGAAAAAAAAAGGGTTAGCAGCCCAAAAACACATGGATCTAAATGTGCCACCACAGATCTAAGCCTCTTTCAAGGTAATTTCATTTGGGTGGCTAAAAAAACTAATTTCATAAAATACATCAATGATAGTCATCATGGAAATTTCTTTTTCCATATGGCACAATAAAATTATGATCTTTCAAACTAGAATGCAGAATATTAGTTAAAACATATTTTTTTCAGTCAGCCATCAATCCATCATAGCTGCTTAGAAAGATATTAATTAATTTTGTCTATATTTTCCATTGGTGAATTTCTCCAGTTGCAATAGAAATTAATTCCTTAAGTTGGACAAAAAATAAATATAGTTTGGGTTTTTTTTCTGAAACAGACAATATCCTTATTATTAAAGGAATCCTGAACACCAGAAGAAGATTTGTATCTTTAGCAATTATTTAATAAGCAGCGCAAACATCTTCTGAGTTATAGCACTTCACCTAGAAAAACTAAAAAGAAAGAAAGACAGAGAATATTCTGCTTTGGGAAAGAAAAGTTTAAGGACTATTTGCTCTAAGTAGAATAAACTGAATCAACTGATTAGAATAGAAAAAAAAATTCTAACATCTGTGAGGAAATATCCAGGAGGTGACAGAGGGAGTGTATGAATGCAAGAACATCAGATTATTGGAAATCTAAATAACCTTCCTGTGAGCACACACTGATCTCCCTCCTCCGCTCAGCAAGGTCCCAAACACTCACTGCTTCCCAGAAACCTCCCGTATTTCAGGAGAACACAAGAGTCAGCAGCCTCTTCCTGCTGCCCCACCATCCTTGTAAATAACAGTTGCTGGGATTTCATTTAGGTCTAACCTCACACAAGCCCTCACTGGACTTGCACATTGCTGGCTCTGGCTGAACACAGGCAGTACACTCTAACCGAGTGCAGCTAGCACTGAGAACAAAACTTAACATGCTCTAATTGTACTACAATTCAAACTTCTGCTTGCTGGGGCTTACATCACAATGAAGCACTGATTCATGTTTCCTAAATAAACAATTCATATTTATTTAAGAAAGTACCGAAAGCAGTTCAAACTTAGAATTCTTAGGCAAAATTTTGCTTCTTCAGTCACTTACAACTACTTTATCTGTTCCTGAAGAAAATATTTTGAAAGCTAAAAATATCTGTTGAAGACATCTTATTTTGCTACAGTAAATTTGATTCATTTTTGCAGAGGTGTGTATTAGCACACATTGACTTTCTGCTGTGAAATCTGAATGCATTTAATGCTAGTCCATCCGTTTGAGGTAGCTCATTGCTGTAGTATGCCCTCTGGTTTACTCTTACCAAGCCTTTTCAAACAATGCTCCTGTGCATCCTCTGACCACAAACCATAGCCACTACCTTTGTCTTGTGAGCAGGATTGTACAACTCTTACATACTATCAGCTTCTACTTGTGCAAAATATCACACCACACACTTCTTACTTACATTTTATACAAAATGTATGTGATTTTTATGAGATGCTAATAAAAACCCATACCAAAACCATAACATATCCTCCTTTGCTGTGTACTGTTTTTTTCAGGCTCCAAAATGCTTTAGTCCACACAAAAAGAAAGCCAATATGCCGGCTCTTCATTTCACAACTTGCCTACCTGGAAAAATACTATTCTAATAACAGAAATAAAAGCAATGCTTTGAGAGCAGTTTAAAAACAGTTTGGCACTGCCTCTCTGAAGGTAAAATCTATGACATATACCTTACCATACTCGTAGCTTTGATGTACACGTTATCTTTCAAGTGACAGTTTCCATCATGGGGAATTACAATTCCTGCTAATTTACTGTCAAGGGCCAGATGGGAAGTTTGATCTGTCATCACAAGAAGCAGTCGCTTTGCTTCTTTACGCCATCCAATATGGCTCTACAAAGGAAACAAAATTAGGCATAAGAAAGCAGTAGTTACCTATTTTCTAAAATAATCAACAACAAAATGAAAAATTAACATGAAAGACCACTTTCAGATATCACACTGCCTGGCAGCACTGTGATTAAACCAGGCTATTTAAAGCATATGGCATGGAAATAATGTACTACATCTGAAAACTACCAATTTCTTTGCTTTTTTTCCATTTACCATTTTCTTTGCTTTTTAAAGAAAGATGTCCCACTATACATGCCAGTTATGCTTTATACAGTGGGCTTGAGAACAGCTGCCACATTGTGTGTGTCACTATTACATACAAATACAAAGCACATATATTGTAAAATTTTCTGAGGTCCAAGGAAGCATTACAACCAGTAAATATGCATTCATCCATATTGATACTTGGCACTCTGTTCTATTTTAACTTTGATTTAATTACTTTATATTCTCATGACTCTATAATTTTTCTTTTTCCTACACAATTTTCTGGAAAGTACATTAGTATGCAATCACAAATCAATAAACTAAAGTTTGAAGGTCTTAATGAAATTATAAATTGAGAAATTCCTTATTATCCACCATCTTAAGGGATTGATAGCAAAGTGGCAGCCTCAAGGGTGAATTGAATGTCTTTTAGGAATTTGGTGATGTGAAGGATACAGCAAGGTAAGCCTATATCTAAATTGATTTTGATGCCAATTTGTATTTTCAAAACATTTATCTCCCTGATTATAATCAAATTTCTGAGGCACACAGGAAACACACATGCTTTTTCGTTATTTCCTCTCTTGCTTATTCCATCTTCTTTTTCACTGCTTCCATTTTATCTCCTTCCTATGACACAGAATCTCTACCATTCTCATGTGAAACATATATCTGCAATACAGTCCATGTACTCAGCCATGCTTTGGGACTTCTTCTCTGCCTTCCTTTCTTCACAGAGAGGGATATAGCTCCCTTCTCAGGCTCACTCTCTACTAGCTCTGAATGGGGATTAAATATCTCAAACCAGCAAGAATAACAAATATATAGGGGTGTCATGTCTTTACAAACTTATACTTTAGGCATCAGTCTCCCTCTGACACTCCTAGACAGCATTCCTCTAAAGAAAGAGTATTTTAAGTTTTATTTGTAAACAGGTTTTGTCTTAAATAATTCCAAACTCTCCTCCAGCACTGTAAAAACTTAATCTTCTAAGATTCCACCCTTTGACTTTGCCACCTTGGGACTTGTTTAGTTTTAGGTAATCCTGTGAGGAGCAGAGAGTTGGAGTCGATGATCCTTATGGGTGCTTTCTGACTTGACATGTTCTGTGATTCTATGATTCCTACCTACATATGTCACAGCAATTAAAATTTTAAAGCAGCTCCATGTTCAAACCTGCTGCGTCTTGCAACTATGATGCATTGCTTAAAGCAAGACAGAGCAATTTATGAAGGTATATTGTAGGCAAAATGAGTGCACATTAATGTAATTTATAGTTCATGATGGTCATTATGAATTGCACATTTTCCCCATCCATTTTAGTTCACAATTCACTTAACAGGAAAGCCTCCACATTCTCATGAATGTTTCCATTCTATTGTTCTTGGAAGCATATATTATTCTAGAACTCACATGTCATAAGTGTGGAATGTGTCCAGTGAGAAACACTGAAATTTTAGGAATTTTTCCAGTTCCAGAATGATTTTTTGTAATAGCTTCAATCACAATGGTTATGAAGAGTGGTTTTTACATACCTGTTCATCAAAATTTGAAAACAGAATTGGACCAAACAATTCATTTTTAGCATAGTTTGGATTACTTTTTGTCCTTGAGATATTGTACTGCTCAGAAAACTAATGTGAAGATGGACAAGATAAAACAATTGTCCTGACATCATTCTAACAGATGAGAAACACGCCAAGCCTGTGATTTGAATGACAGTTGAATACTTTATAGAGCATTACCAAATCCATGAATCAACCAAATTTTAAAATTTGTACTGTATAAATATGGATAAGAAGAAACAACAGCCAAAATAGCTCTCTAGAGCAAAACGAACTCTCTTTTATCTAATATGCTTATAGCTTGAGACTAATTGATGCAGATCTTTTCCATCTTTTTCTGCATGGGAGAGACTATGATGAAATTTTATCAATATACAAAAGTTAATTTCTGGTTGTTTTGTACTGTTTTAAAATTTGAAATCTTTAAAAGCTGAGAACATAGAAATTCTTCTGTTTTCCTTATCTACACAAGCAGATATGTAAAACTTTTCATTCAATTTTCAAGTTCTTAAGGAGAAATGTCAAATCGTATGTCTTAACTGAGGAACACAAGCAGTGCTTTAATGATTTTTGAAACTAATTATGTAATTGACTGAAATTAATACATGTGTCTGTTCAAAAAAGAAGCAGCTGCTTTCATCATCCATCCTATGTTGCTTAGGCTGGTTAAAGCCAGAAATTGAAGATCCATAACCAATACTGAAAGATGTTCCTTCATGCCCTCCATTTTCAGTTACAATTGAAAATGTGCAGTTAAGGGGAAATAATGGAAAAGGAGGAAAAATCTTATTATTATCAGGCATAGCACTGGGATTTTGAATTCAGGAACACTGACCACCAGTGTACCTATACATACCCACATGTATATATATACACACACACACATACACACACATATATATACATATAGTGACTGAATTACTATTCCTTTACTCTTTTGTAAATAAGCTCCTTCCTTACCTGGCACACAGCTGCTTGGAGCATCGCATCAAAACCCCCTTCAGGTGTATCAATATTTCCAGAAATTTTTTGTTTATTCACTGCATTTCTGAATTCTGCTATATTGTCAGTCAGGGATAGCACATGAATATAACCATGAGGAGGCATACAATCTAAATTGTAATCACTGTACAAAAACAAAACAAATCAAAAGCCTTATTTTTCCTTTGAAGTTGAAGATATTGCATCCTCATTAACCCATAAAATCCTGATAACTAATGAACATCTAGGTAGCACATAATAAGAAACAGAGAAAAAAAGAACAGTTCCATGTGAAATTAAGTTCACTGGAAATATAATATATATATATAATTTATATTTAATATATACTATATATTAAATATGTATTATATAATTAACCACAAAAAAGTATATTATCTTGTATCTTATGGAATTGTGTATCTAATAACTTAGTTAATATATCAACAATACATGTAGTGTTTCATAAAGAATAAAAATACAACAAGATGGATGGTATGATCTCAGGGAGTATATAAGCCCTTTTGAAATATCTACAGCATGGCACAGCTTTGCTTTTCATTATCCTGAGAAAGGACTGTCACACTGAAACAGTAAGATCTTTTAATAGGTTGCTACATAGGCTACTGGATCAAACTATAACAAAGTCCTATATCCACTAGTGTTACATAAATGTACATAAAATTAATATTGAGATTAACAATAATTACCTCATCAAAGAGGTGAGAAATCCATTTTCAGTAACATCATAGAAAAAGATACTTTCTCAAATTATGTATAAGGGAGAAAGTCTGATTTTTGTGGTAGGTGAGCTAGTGAAACAGCACTTATACAGGTCATTGATGTGGGACCCATTGACTGCCATGATTTATGGCACAAGTTGAAGTGCTCATCCATTTCAGAGATGCTGAGCAGGTTTCAACTCTCTTAATTTCTGCTGCATCCAGACTGTAACATGCCCTCCTCCAAATCAAGGTACAGTCAAAGAAGAGAAACTGGCATTGCAAGGATTAATACCTCTGCAGATGTCTCCTCTTAGGCAAAATGCATTGTGACCTGGAAATGCCAATCAATACCCACTCACTATATATAGAATGTCTAGATGACTGCTTTATCCATAGATAGTCACATCTCTAGAATGAATTCCACTACTAGGACCCAATTCAAAACGCACTGAAATCACAAAAGGTACTTAGAGATTCCTCAGAACTTTGGATCATGTCTTCCCAAGAAAGGCAAGCAAGAAGGTATGAAGAATTAATATTCACTTTTCCAACTACTATCATTTATATAGCTCTGAATTTGTTGTGAATAATCTTGTTCTGCAGGGGGTTTTGGAAGTGATCCCTCCTTTATATGAGCTCAACCCAAGGTATATAAGGGATAGCATGAAAAAAGAAATGCAGGCTAGAATATCTTTTCTATTTAAAAGAGGAGTTCCTTCACATTAGAACTGTAGATCAGATGATGGCTTATGTTCATTAAATGAGCTGAAAGAAACCACATCATGTTGACAAAAGTAGAATCTTCAGGAGAGTTAATGAATACATGACCATACACTAGAAAGTATATAAGTCAGAAAGGAAAAATTTTGTGATGAATCTAGGTAACATATCCAAAATAACCAAAACCACAACAGTTGATTTAAACATACACAAATATTCCAAAGCAGCATGGTTTTTGTCTTGTTTTGCTAGAGAAAATACAGCACATTTTTTTCTGATACAGAAACAGATTTTCTGAAATCACTCGCCAGAAGTAATCATTGTAAAACAATTTTCAGCATTTCCTTAGGAACTTTGTCAAAGAACCATGGTAAAAGGAAACAAAGATAAATTCGGAAGAATTTAAAAAATATATATGTATAATGTATATTTCTGTATTAAACATACATTTCAGTGCTACAGTAAATGTAAAAAAGACTACATACCTGCACTGGTTATGGATTCTACCTGGATGAATGCTAATATAGGGTGACACAGTTTTATCCACATAGGATCCAAATCCAAGTCGAAAATCAAGAGAAATATTCTCCATCTTTTTAGATAAAGCAAATCCAACAGAATTTAACTTTTCTATATTGTTGTGCATAGAGGCTGAGACATCAACTAAATAGTAAAGATCCACAGGGTATTTCTCTAAAGGACGAACTTTTAGCATAAAGTTTGCTTCACTTCCTGATTAAAAAAAGAAACAAACATGTTTATTTACTATTTTTGAATGGATGTGCTTAAAAACACATTTATTTCTGTAGCAACCTCAGCACAAAGTTGTTTGTGTCAGCAAAGAGAAAAATAAACAAACAAGAAAATCTCCCAAGAGTAAATGAAACCTTGAAGAAGCATGCAAAAATAAGCCATAAAGGGTTGTTTTGTAGAACATCTTGGGGTTTTTTCCTCGCAGGACCACTGTGCAATTTATTGTAAAAATCTGACTTCTCCCTATTTTGTTTTAAATTCACGGTTATGCAATCCCTTTGGCATTATAACAAAAAGCAGTTGTGGCTCACAAAGGACACAGATCTGCATACAAATTGGGGTCAGTCACTTCAAGGTTGTCACTTCAAAGTATGTAAATGTGTCCTGCAAATAGTTTGTCATATGACAGAATCTAAAACTACATACACACCACAAGGTCAGCACAGCCTGAAAAGCTCACGTAATTAATGATACAAGTTTATTCCAAACTGCTTCCAAAGATTTGAGGAGAAAACTCTGTAGGATCATAATATATATATTTTAAAAAAAGGTTTTAATATTAAAAAAAATCCGTCTTCTGGCATACACAAAATAGAACTTGTATTTCAGGATGATGATGTCTGGGTCTCTTGCAGAACCACAACATACTCTCATATATAATAAAAACATGAATGCTTTGTTGCTAAAACTAGTCCTCACAGTTTTGCTTGTCTAATATTCTGTAATGTCAGCAAAACGAGTGAAGTGATTTGCATGGGCAGAGCAGGTATAGTAATGCATGGTTTCAAATAAACCATCATTTTATGTCACCCAAACTATGAGCTCACAGAAGAAATCAGTTTAGGATCTTGATGTGATGAGTGGAGAGTCAGTGCACAGTATTGTGCAATGAAGATACAACACAGGACAGGAGGAAGGAAGATGTTACAGAAGAACTATACAGGTTTTCAATAAAAACCATCAAAAGGTACATCCAATACAGAGATCTGACTCAGAAAAGTTAAATATGCAAAGTACTTTCTTCCAATGTTCTTTGAACGTAATACATCTGAAAATGCCAGGATTTGTCTGTATTAGGTCTTGCATGAGGAAAGCAATTTCAGTGTGCTGTAATTTATGTTTCCTCTTTGCCAATGTAAATTGAATTACTTTTTGTAAATGACCCTTGCAGGTCTCCAGTTTGCATATAGTGAGATACTGAGTGCAGCTTTTATTTTTTCCCCCATAAATCCTAAATGATGAGTGTATGTAAACAGTGACAAGACCCCCTATATCAAAACAAAAGCATCTTTGTCTGCATGATTATACCGTATCAAATGTCTGTTTTGAGGAAAAGCTATAGTGGTATATCTGTGTGTTTCCCTGAGGCAGAATATATGGGCAAGATATCTATATATAAAAAGTTTGTCTTCTGGAGTCCTTGAAATTTCATTCCTCTGTCTCCCTGACATAAAAACTTCTGCAAAGCATAAGCAACTCCAAACTTAATTTCATTATTTACTGGTAAAAAGGTTAAGGAAAACAAATTTTAGAAAGCTAACTTTTTTCCCTATGAATCCAGTATGTCTTTGGAAATAAATGTGATTACAGACAGAGCTTAGAGGTAGCTCAGTTCCTGAAAACATCTCTCAGTACAAAGCAGAGTATCAGTCACTTCTTTGGAAGGAGAGTGAGGAAAGGAGAAGTACTGATGTTACCTTGACTATTTTATTATTATAAAGAGTGGAAAACAGAGCTCCTTTGTGCTTTACTCATGCAGATCCTTCCTCTTTCCCTTGTAATTGACAGAAGATTATAATTTCAACAGTGAAAATCAGCAAAAAACTTCTCCTAAACACTTAAAGTTTTCCTGACAAAGATTGATCCCTCTCACATATTTCTTTCTCCAATTATTCTTTGCAAAATAAATAAATAAATTAAATTTTATTGAGTGAAAGATCACCCAGCATCCCTTTATATCACTTTCACTTCTCCTGTTGGCTACAGCTTTTTTAGAGACAGGGAATGAACACTGATTTAACTAGACTTGAGCTGAGGGCAAATGGAGACATACTAGTTATAAAAATTCAGGCAGTGAACAACTAGGAATTGTTCTTTAGGAATTTAGTCTTTTCTTATATAATGGTTTTGGTATTTTTCTAGTTGTCTGGTCAATGCACTTAAAAGTAAAAAATAATCAAGAAGTTTATCAAATTACGAATTTAGGAATTATAACCCTATTTACTTTCAGAAGGAATAGTTTATACACATGTAAGACAAAACTGTTAGTGTAAGTGGCTAAAGAATCAAGAAACCACACAAGAAAACAGGGGAAGACTACCTAAAATTCCCTTTCCACTTATCACTTGCATTTTTCTGACTTCAGCCATGTTTGACAGAAACAAATCTTGATGAAGACGATACTTGAATATGGGAGCAACACCATCACAGTTCTGTAATACAATGCTGTAGTGTCATTCTTCCAAATAATTATTCCAGATGCCTCTTCACAAAACATCTGTACTTAGAAATATTGCTTTTATTTTAAATTTATTATAACATCAATGTGTTAGAGTCAACCCAACCTGGACGCAGCTGGACTGAAACTTTTCCTGGTGTCACTTGTGTATTTGTTTCATGGTCACTAGGTATTGTGACATGAACCGTGGGGTTTTCAACCAAATCTGATTGGCAGCCTCTTTTCATTAAGTTGAAAACAGTGTCACAGCGTCCCTTCTGTGTTGTGCCAGCCATGAAATCCTGTTTAATAAGAAACAAAAAGTACAAAACAATGTGAGCTGGAAAAAACCCTGTACTACCTTCAAAGGATGAAGAAAACCAAAATAATAGTCTTTGAAACAATAATATATGTTACTTTCATTGCATAAATGATAGAACAAGTTGATGAAGCCATATGTTTTTAATAATGGCAATGATGCAATCTTTAATTAGAAGTTAAACTTAATTGCCACACTGACTCTTTTCTACACAGAAAATTTTTTAACAAGAAATAGGATCTTGCACAATCAGAATAAGCCAACTTTGGAGAAAAAAAAAATTACATACTATTATTATGTCACAAAAAAAAGTTCCGTGCCATGCTATGAGCTCGTTTTAGCAAGAAAGCATCATTCCCTCAACATCAAAACAGTTTAGTTTTCTGAAGAATCCACTGGTAATATTACTCAGGCTGATATTTAGTAGGAACACCAGAGGTCAGCTCTAGATTTAGCCAACCTGAATTTGTCTATGCCACTACACAAAATCCAAAGACCTGCTGAACTACAGCATTTCAATTCCCGGAAAGAGGAAACCATGTATTATTACAAGAGTGGACAGTTTGAGATGCCACCAACATAAAAAAACCATTGTAGCACAGAAAAGTGATTAATAGAAGGATGATGTCAGAAGCAGCTCATCCTTTGCTGCATTGAAACAGAAAGGTTGTCAAAAATTCTGCCAAAATGATCCAACAGAAAATTCCTTCCTGACCACTAATCTGGTGATTAACATGATTCTGAACATGCAGGGGAAACAAAAAAAAAACCCCAAGAAACAAAAAACCCCCAAAACAACAAGATCTTTTGTAGTCTTTCAAAGTATTGGTCCGTCTGAGTCAAAGCTGGAGACCAACCAAACAAAGGACAATCTCTGATCTTTCAGATGCAAACAGGGAAAATAAGCGACCTAAAATACAGTAACTGTGTATTAGATAATAAATAGTCATCCAGACCCTGTAAAGACTAGAGGAAGTCCCTGAAGAATGAAATATGACAGTCCTGTATCTTGTTTTTCAAATTCCAACTTATTTTTGTAGTCTACTTCTGATATATTTTTTCTATAACCTTCTTTATTAAAACAACGGAGATTACTTTTTAAGTCACTGCTATTTATATACCCTTTTTAGTGTATGCTTTTCAAAAAGCTAGATTTTTAAATGTGTAAAGAATTCAGCTGCTTTTGTTACCAATAATGACTAATAGTGCCATCTGCACATGCTAGGCTTCCCCTGGAAAAACAAGCCCTGCATGCCCCTACCCATCCTTGCATTACTTAGCTTTGTACCTTTGGCAGACTAAGTTAATGATTCCAAGATGTAATATCTCAGATATTGCCAGTGCCTTACACTCCTGATCTCTGCCAGGCACACCCCAGGAACTTATCTACCTTCTCTGCTAACCTGAAAGCTACTACTGGCAATTTCCACGTGAGCTTCAAGAGCATACAAGCTTGTGATTGTCAGTGATATTCTTTAAAAGCTTGCTCCTCTGAAGTGATCACTCAAAATCATGCTATCAACAGGGTTATTCTGTCACACAAAACCAGAAATTCCCATATTCTTACAGTTTGCAAAGTAACAATAATTTCAGAATAATTCTTGCTGCCTGAGATCTATCTTCTGTGCTAAGTCTCTGAACTGAGAGTTTCAAGTGTCAAAATGAGAAAAGCATAATTTTTTCCATTTGTGATAGGATCATAATACAAGGTGAACTTGAAGTCAGCTTCACTGTCAGTACAACCCTTTGCTAAATGCAGTATACATATATGTATAGACTTGTTTTCATATATGATGATGAAGACTTTATAATATAAAATACTGATAAATAATTTTGCTTTAGAAGCCAAAAACTGTTAAACTCTCAAAGCTACTGTAAGTCTGCCAAAGCTGTCTACAAAGCAGATGGAATGCATTAAAAAGGTCTCACTTTATTTAAAATTACTGCAATTTTCCAAATAAAAGATTGCATTTTCTCCTTTGGAAACAAAATATATTTCACATGATTTCTCAGGTTCTGCCTCTAGGGATCATTTAAAGATTTTCTTACTATTTCTCACAATAATTTTCTCAGTTTAAAAGTCTTTATCTTTATAAAGATCGGAAGCAGCTAAAATATAAAGTCAAATATAATTAAGCAAAATGCCATACCTCTTGAGCACACCATCCACACTCTGGACCCAAAGCAAGACACTTTGTGCATGTTCCTGCATTTGAAGTGGCACATCTGTTTTCCGCTGCAATGAAATACAAACCCAAACATTCATGATTTATGATGATATGTGAAATTGTAAAATACCTAATTTTAAACCAAGATTTCAAAAATTACTTCTCCAGATTAAGAGTGATGACAATGTATTAAAACAGAAGTAAATCAGAACAAAGGCGCTGTGGCGAGGGAATACAATTTTCTTTTATTTACAGTCTAGAACTTTATGCACAGATTGAATAAACTCCATTCACAATTCCCAAGGCCAAACTTTTAAGATTCTGATTTAGAATAATTTTGAAGTGCAAGTTTATCTTTGGCATGTATCTTGCTGATTTACTGCCTAACAGGAAAAAAAATTACTAGGTAGCTTATCTTTTCACAGACATTTTCCCTTTAAGTCATTTACACTTGACTGAATTATTCATTATTCACTCCTCATAAAACCCAAAGTATTTTCTCACCTTCTATAAATATTCCCCCTCTGCATATTCATTTTTGCAATGAATAGTTTCCCAGAAGAGGAAGATTTCCTTTTCCAGAAGCAAATAGAAATGTATCCAACACTACATGTGTCACAGATTGGAGACACATCATTTTGTACCAACAATTGCAAAAATTGTGCCTACTTACATGTCTACCAGCAAAGTCCTTTATATCCTTTTCACATTTTTGTTTTATAGATCATTGCTTAAGTTACTACTCTTTCCTATGAAACTTTGGCAGCTGGTATTGAGAAGAGTCTTTTCAGGGGACTTGGTCAGCTCAGCTTGAATGTCAGCATCAGCGTACCCTTTCAGCACGTTGAGCACAAGGCTCTTGCACACCAGTGCATCTCTAAACAAGACAGAAGTCACCTGCTAAGAGGCATATGGAGGGCACAAAATGCAGAGCTCGGTAGTAGTGCTGTTTAACGACACTGCATTGTGGCATGTTCAGCATGCCATATTGGAAAATATACAGGGAACTAAATAAATTAAATTTCTGAATACAACAGAAGGCTACATCTGTTAATTGGTCCATTGTGATAGTGTGCATCATCATATCAAAACAGTTTGATGACAGGTTTGGTTTTCATCCAAAGTTTTGTCTACATGCATGTTTCTCTGATTATTTCTTTCCAACCCGCAATAATAATGCAAACCATCTCTCTTTTTAGGTAATGAGACGAACTTCTCACAGTGAACAGCTGTATTAGGAAAACACGTACCAAAACCCCTTTTTTAGTATTTATTTTGCTGATATCAGCTATGGATTCTAAGATGAGATCCTGTATCATATAAACAGCTACTTTTCAACAGGTCACTTAGAATGATAGCTGATGCAAGGCACTAATCACAGTTTGCATGTTATTAGTATCAACAACACCTATGCCATTATCAGTATTAACCAGCCTAGTGCAGCACATTTGCAGCATTATACTGATAATGTGTAGGTTAGTGGCAATTTAAATAACTTCAAAGGTCAGACCTATACTTCTATTTCATATCAACTGCTGCTGACAAATTTTGCCATGAAAGCAACGTGGAAAAAAAAAAAAAGCATAAATGAAAAGGAGAGTTACAGGTATGATATAAACAGTAAATTGAAAAGCAGCCCAGGAAGGTTCTGGAATGCAGGGAAAACTGATTAAAGGGTGGGAGGGGTTGGTAGGAATAAATAAAGGAGGAGTTGCAAAGGAGAGAGAAAAGAACAAGACAAAATCTGAAAGGTTTTTGTTTGGTCTTTTTTTTGTTATAAAAACAAACACAGAAAGTTTTACTTGGATGTGAAATGAGAGCAAGCTCATTCAGCACTAACACAATAAAACTTTTTCTTCATTTATAAGAAGATTGCAACTGCACTTTATGTTCTGCAGTCTGAAAGAGCAGACCTAGAGGCCATAGAAAATGTTAAGACATACTGCAGGATAGGCAAAAAGTATGAAGATTTTGGGTAAGTACTGACATGTACAGGGTTGTAGACCTTGCCACAGATCCCTTTCTAGACAGTATTCATAAAGTGCAAAGACTCAGAATGAAAAGTTGTTGAAGGAGTAAAAATAAAAGGAATGTAATTATTCTTGGCACATGAACACCCCTCCCATCTTCAACTGGATATCAAAGAGAGCAGAGATGAAAGGTGTTACAAGAAAAAGAGTGATAGATTCAGTATAAGTGTCAAAGAATGAGGAAAAGTATAAGTTGCTGATCTGCAGCATAATAGTGGGTTTAAGACCACCATGGAGCAAAATAGGGAGAAAATTACATGAACTTTGAAGTTACCCGTTCAAGTTAATATCCATTGTAAGAGACAGAGCTGTTCTGATAAGAATAAATAGCTGACATGAAAAAAAAGAGAAACCTGTGTTTCTAGCTATTCAGATAAGGAATAAAGAAGATTAATTCCTTGTCATTGCAATCAGTAAACCAAATAAGCCAAATAAGTATGGCCTAATTAATTTCCTGACATAGTATCTGAGACTCCTTTCTTAAGACATATAATTCTATCTTGAAAACACTTTAATTTAAATGCAATTGAACACATAAAAATATTAACACCTTTTTTAATATGCAAAAATTGCTAAAAAACCAACAATATGTCTCTATGTGCCATTTTCCAGAGGAATTTGAAAACTGACTGAAAAATAACTGTCCCATCTTTTTTTTTTTTTTCTGTATGGTTAGTTTATTTATAATCTATTGATACTTGATTTATTAATACAGCCTGTCTAGTAAAATATAGGGGGGTCTATGTACCTTTGCAGACTGCTAAGACAGAAAAAAAAAATCTTAAAATCCCATTTCAGTGTGATCATGAGAGATAAAACATTTCAACAAACGAGATATACAGTACTGCTGGACGCAAATCTCTTTGCTGATAACTCTCCAGTCTCAAGAGCTCCATTTTCACAATATGAAGTCACAGGTTGGCAATACACAAGCTTGGTTCCATTGGAGCAAAAGGTTGAATTTTTTTTGTTTTTTATAAAGAGAAACTGGAAAAAATTTAATTAATTTCTTTATTTATTATTCTGTCTACATCACTACTCTGGTTCCCAAGCACATAGTTACAACAGTAACATTTATGGACATACTTTCCTTCATCAAATATTTATTATTTAGCTGTAAGCCTACTCTAAAACCATAACTGTTTAAGTATAAACTTTTCAGTTGCTTTTAAAAAAATCATGGTAAAGCAAGAAATATTTTTTTATGAGTTGACTTAAAAAGAACTGAGATTTTTCCTGCCACTTCACCAAAAACAGAGCCCAGACAAGACTGAGTTACTGTTCAGTCAAAGCTAAGGGCTAGTTTCTACTGGCTTTGTTTGAACTGATGTATGCCAAAAGGTATTTTCAACAAGGGCCAAATTCTGTGCTGGGAACTGCACAGGCATATGCATATAATAAAAAGTGCATCAGGTTAAACTACACTTTTCCAGGTTGCTCCACAAAATTACAACCATGCTCCAACAACTGCAGCTATTTACAGCGATCACAGGTATGGCAAGCCTAAACTCTCTACAAGAAGAGGGATCAAGGCAAGACAAACATCATATATAATTATATCCTGCCTCCTTATTATGAAAGTAACCTTATCACAATCAGGGTATTTATCTAAGAGATGAAATAGCAATAAAGCACTCTGGCATCTCAGAGGGGATGTTAAACAGGTTTTCAAACAGACAGCACTTTGTTCAAGTACAGCCAAGAATTTGGATTTGTATCAACTTCACAGCTGGTACATGCTTGTGCTGGTTTTAGAGGGTGTACCACTTGCTTTCCTAAAAGAGAAAGCCAAAACATAGCTTGCAGCTTATACTCTCTGATCATGGCCCTCAGACTGGTGAACACTCATTAAGGCAAGAAGATAGGAAATTATCCAGCTTCTACTGTGCATCTTCAATTGTGCATCCAATCTTGTTCTAGGGCAGCAATCAGCCAGGCTATCCCTCAGCACAGATAACGAATGAGGCCTTCAGTAACTCATATAAAGTCTAATTTATGAGGAAAGCTGCAGGTTTATGCAGTATACTGCAGTTACCTTCACCTTTCTGTCCTCAAAGCAGAGCAACATGACCCTGCAGAGGGGACAGATAGTGACTGTCCCACCTAACACATGGCTTCCTGATTGACTTTGGCTGAGCATGCAGGTACAACAAAAAGCATTACAAAAACACTACAGAGGAGGGATTATTTTTTCCATGATTATTGTGTTGAACAGTTACTTGCTCAGATTACTGGAAAAAAAATGAGTGTCTGTGCTTTAAATACCAATTCTAAAACCCAGTCCTGGAACTAGGGATTTCCCCCCTCTTTTTATTTTTTTTTTTCCAAACCAGAAATAATTCTCTCTGCCTTTTGTGCCATTCTTTAAAAACTCACTATATCGTCATCAAATTTTCCAAGAAGATTACAAGGTATGTCTCAAAATTAGATTTAAGAAGTACTCAACCTTGCCAGGAAAGGCGATTTCAACTTGAATACCGTACACTTTTTATGCTTTATAATGAAATCCTAAGATTACCAGAGAAGAATACCAAACAACTTTTCTTTCCTCTCCCTTTTTTTTCTATTACATCTGGGACTTGTTAATTTGTTTCACTTCTCCATTGATGGTTGGCACTTTAGTTTCACCATTCAGACAGAAATAAGCTAAGTAGTACACTGATTTTAAAATGCTTTTTGCCAGCAACAGAAGAAGCAGTAAACTAAAGCTCTGCATGGCAGGGACATGTTATTGCTAAGGAACTAAAAATGTGTAAAAGAAAGGTGCAAAACACTGGTAAATTCTGAGCTCTCAAAAATACTTCTGTAAACCTGGCAAGTAGTAAAAACACCTTTGGGAACAAACAAGCTAAAACCACACCCCCAAATCAAACTAATCAACAGTTATAGTGTTCCTAAAAAGAGGAATAGAACTGGGAGATAAACCATAATGTGTTTACAGAGATGGTAAGAGGTAGAGGTGAGAATTGAATAAGAAGTCTTTGCATATCTAAATAAATGCAGTGAAAAGAATCATTAGTGAACAAGTTCTGATAACTGATAGGGCCTTTCCATTCCTAACTCTGCCAATATACGCCTGCTGAGAGTTTTGGGGTTCCCGAATTAAACTGCATTACTGTATGAACACAGTACCTTTTAAACATGAGGGTCATTAGTGAGAGCTACTCAGGTGATTTAAAAAGCCATTAAAATGCAAAGCAATGCAGCAGTCTGCCCTACCTTTGTGCCTTTGCAAAGCACGCAGGACAAAATGCCAATATCTTCCTTTTTAGCACATTATACAAGGTCTGATTGATGTCACTGGAGAGAGCTAACACTGGATTTCAGCTGAACAGTGCAGACAAAAGAGGAGAACACCCCTGTCAACACAGCATTAGGGAAACCCTGGCAGAAAACAACAGTCACAGCTGATGCTGGAGGATAGAAAATGCATCGTAAGTCTGCTCTGTAATGGCACGTAGACATGGAGATCCCAAGAAGTGCAATCATTGAATATCATTCTCTAATAACTTCTGTAATAAGAAAATGATATTCATACTGGGCTTTGAGCCAATCATATAAAGCTCAATAAGAGTTCAGCATTTCTGTCAGAGCAACCCCATGTGGCACTACAGACTGGGGGAAAAGGGGCTAAAAAGCTGCTAGAGGAAAAGACATTGGGGTTTTGGAGTGTGTCCAGAGAAAGGAAATGGAGCTGGGGAAGGGTCTGGCACAAGCCTTAAGAGGAGCAGCTGAGGGAGCTGGGGTTCTTCAGTCTAGAGAAAAGGAGGCTTAGTGGGGGCCTTATCACGCTCTACAATTAACTGAAAAGGACCTGACAGCAAGGCAGGGATTGGCCTTTTCTCCCAGCCAACGAGCAGTAAGACAAAAGAAAATGGCCTCAAGTTGCGCCAGGGAAGGTTTAGATTGGATATCAGGAAAAATATTATCACTGAAAGGGCTGTTAAACCTTGGAATAGGCTGCCCAGGGAAGTGGTAGAATCACCATCTGCTGGGGGTATTTAAAAGACATGTAGATGTGATGCTTAGGAACATGTTTTAGTGGTGGGCTTGTGCTGGGTTAACAGTTGGACTAGGGAATCTTAAGGGTCTTTTCCAGCCTAAATGATGCTATGAATCAAGGAGATACTCCTGACATTCTCTGAGTCTACATGTGTCTTACCTTCATCTCTCTGAAAAGTTCCAGCACTTACATGAAGGTTGTAGATCATTCAAGATGAAGATTTGGGGAACATAAGCTTCAGACAGATGTGTAGCAACCCAAGTTTTTCATGTATATGTATCAAGTTTGAAGATTTTTTTTTCCAGAAAGATGTGCAGAACAGCATTTTAGAAAAGGTACTACCCATAGTAGCTACTGGTATTGCAGTTAGGACTCAAAAACACAATGTTCAAACCATAGCCTCAGACATGGCCTTGACTATGAGAGACAGAGCTGTTGACTAACCCGGTCTGACTTTGTTCCCAAGCCACAATACAGAATGAAAACAAGCAATGCAACCTTGAAATTTTTCACAACACCATTTTTGTTTCTTGGCCAACTTGTAGCCTCTCTTTTCTATGAAACTTCCTGCTTTTCTGGGAGATGGTTACATTTTGTTGATGTAATTCATGTCTGCAAACAATGAGTCAAAGACTACTTGGCTTCAGAAACTAACCTATCCTGTCTGTTACAAATAAAAACATATAGGAAAATTTACTAGGATTATATCATTAGAAGAGAGTCATTTTGCACAGTCATAAAAGCTAATGCCTCTATGGCACAGGTTTGCTTGTCCTGTTTGCACAGCTTTACACCAATAAAAATGCAAAGTATATGGAACCAGAGAACTTAAAATGTTTCTTTTTATTAAGTCTCTTCATTTCAAGGAAACGTCAAGATGTGTGGAGTTGTGTTAATTCTTGTCCTAGGATGGAACATGGGCATGGGAATCATTGTACTCCAGTCACCTACAGCTGGCTAGAGGCTCCCTTGGAGTTGACCAGATTGAATAGTCATGCTGATCAAGCAAAGCCTGGGATGGCTACTGCCATATATCACTGCTGATTTAATTACTTGTGTATTAGTAAGCACTGCTAGCAAGTAACCCATCAAGAGCCCTGAATGGTTGGTATGTTCCTGTGTATTCTATAAAGTCTTACCTAATTAGGAGGTCATGATGGTTGTAAAGGTAGATAAAAATTACTATTTGCTGCCTGCTTAAGAAGCTCAACCTTGAATAGAAGACAAGCCCAAGACTTATCTCCCACCTATCTTCTACAGTTCTCTTCAAACCAGGCCTTCAAACCCCAATTGTTTCTCTAATGTACCTTTTAATTGCATATCTAATAATCACCAAATTGTTGCTTTCTGCCTTATAGGAGCATGACCTCATCCTCGCACTGTGTCTTCATTCACATACTCAGCAGCAGTGAAGAGGATTGGCAACAGCTAAGTACAGCTCAAAGCTATTTCTTCGCACATAGTGTCACAAAAGACCACCTGATAGGTTCTTAGTCCACAGCAATGCAAACAGCTTACTTCACTCTCTTTTATCTGCATACAGGGTGGTTTGGAACAAACCTACTCTGCATTTTAGACCAAAATTCCCAAAGCTGACAACCTAGGGGAACAAGCCCCTCAATTCTGAACACAAAATGATAAACTGAATTGTGCTTTTACAGAAGATTTTCCTGAAACAAACCAAAAAGTCCCAAACCAAAAGCTGTGCATGTGTGGATTAGGGAGACAAATCAAAGTTGAAACAAAACATTGAACGCATAATACATAGTTCACACTCACAATGAGAAAACCTCAAGGATATTAAATAAAGACTAGTATCAGAGAGGTTAACCACCACTCCCTAAGGACTTGCATGTAGTTCACAAAATTGGGAGGAGCACTTCTTCAAGAGCGCTATTTAAAAATGTTACCGTCTTATAGAATACCAAGTCTTTGATATTTGTTATTTCAGTAATTTGCTTTTCCATAGGATTTTCAATCTCCAAAGATGGTCATTGTCCCTGAGACAAATTAGTAAAAAACTTTCTGGGATTTTTTCATAATTAAAAACCTCAAAACCCAACCCACCTGTCTAGGAACAGACACTGGCCAATTTCTATTTTAGGTTTAGCCTGTTAAATTTGTATAATTTGGGGGCAAAGATTACACAAAACATGACTGTGGGCTATGAAATATGGGGACTCATATACTAACTATAACTAAACTATAGGTGCACACAGACTGTTTGAATGCAAGCTGCTGCTTCTGCTTCTTCAAGGAAGTATCCATATATGTGTATGGTCTGCAGATGCAGCTTAATGCTCTCTAAAGGACAGACTTCAAATGTGCAAATTCTAGGTTTTAAACAGGTAGTGGTTTATTTAATGTTCTGAAGTATCGCCATAACATTTTTAACAGCAAAATGCACTCCAACAACTTTGCTTAGATTGGAAGTGCCTGCTTGCTGATGTCATTGGTTTTATTTAGCTATTCTGTGCCATTTGTGCCAGTGTGTAAGTTGTTACAAGTTTTCCTGTTTCCTGGTAGTCTTGTTTGAAAAAAAATATGGGAACTTGGTTGTTTCCAGGAAGAAGCTCCCATCTGAGAGATGCAAGTTGTCCTCAGTACAGTACTAACCCTTTCCACCCTGTAGAGATAAGATAGAAATCAATTGTACCCTCAAGTATAGAACAAACAGGATTCACTTAGCCTAATTCTCTTGAACATCAAGAAGAAACAGAATTTATTTTGAAAAGGGCAGCTACTGGTTTAATCAGACTTGGACTACTTTTGTGACACCACGATACATCATGCAGCTGTATTCATAACACTGCTACAACAGCAAAACACCAAAAATATCAGTCTTCAATATATGAACCCAACAAACTACTGCTGCTAACAACTTAATTCCCAAATCAGTGGGCACAGAAGAGGCCTGAAGTGAAATAAAAATCAAACATCCAGGAACACCATTCTGCCCACCTGAAGCTACAGAAAATTCCTCCTCCAATAAACATAGTTAAAATATTTGTCTCAGCATCTTTCGATGACCATAAATACTTCAGACTCATTATTATTGTCACCATGGGTAAATACCAAGAAGTTACCACAGGCATATGACAATGAAGTCACGGGAAGCAGAGAAACATATAAAGAAAAAAGTCAATTATGAGCTTTGCAAAGTTTTCAATTTAGGCCAATTTAGCCTCAGCTAGAAGTTGCTTTTTTGGCAGCTTTCTAATGCTGTAAATTCCAATCATCCTGAAACACTTACATTTTGCTCAAGGGGTTATTCTTGTTCTGCCACTAGAACATGGGGAATCCTGAATGGCTGGCAAGAAGCTTACTTTTCTTCTTGGAGAAAGGTTCCATTACAGTGTACAGTGAACTAATTCATTAGAGCCCCACTTCCTTCCCAAAAGTTAAACTAAATAGCCCAAGTCTATTTATGTAAACCACCAAAAGGAAAAAAAAATAATAAAGTGCAAGTACTTAGCAAGGAATAACAGACCATATCCTACTTTGTCCATCAAAAAATATGTTTGCTTAAGCAGATGAGAAAGAATTATTACATCTTTCCACTGGTTAGACAGAAATCAGCCATTACCAGTGGAGCTACAGGAACTTTGAAAATAAGACTTCGTTGAAAAAGAGGATGCAAGTAGAATGAGAAGCAACAAGGCCTTAAGAATTTTATTAAAACACAAAAAAAACCCCACAAAAAGTTTATTAACAAAATGGAACGGATTTTTTGTCCAGTTTTCTGTTTTCAGTAAATTCATGAAGAAAAGTCAAATTTACACCAAGATGTCTGGATTACCAGTTACAGTAAAAGCACTAAATAGTTCACATATATGCTTCGAAAATATAACATATGACTTTAGTGCCATTAATATATTTTAAGAACACTGAGCAAACTTTAAAGGTCAGAACACCAAGCTTTTCCACTTATCCTTCTTACTCTGACAGAACTCATTAAATCCCAATCGCTGCCTAAGATACACCAATCCTGATCTAAACAAGCACAGTTTTTCTATATGCAGTTTTTAAAACATACATTAAAAAAAAATGTAGGTAATGTAGATTTAATCTGTACCTTAAGGTTAATGTTTCTTACATCACATCTATTCATAGAATCATAGGATAGAAGAGTAATTTAGGTTGGAAAAGACTGCCAAAATCATGTAGACCAGCGCTCAACCCAATACTGCCAAGTCCACCACTAATCCTCTACATTGATATATATTTACATGAAAAAAAATGAGTTTATATGCACCTGTCTAAGGCCTCTGTTCTTCATGCTTTTGTTGTGAATGATTCCACCTTCACGTAAGTGGTGGAACTTCTCAGAGATGAGGATAAGAAAGGCTCAGGAGTACCTCCTTGAATCACAGAATCATTTAGGCTGGAAAAGATCCTTTAAATTCGCTAGTCCAACCGTTGACCCAGCACAAGCCCACCACTAAAACATTTCCTAAGCATCTCATCTATGTGTCTTTTAAATCTCTCCAGGGATGGTGACTCCTCCACTTCCCCAGGCAGCCTCTCCCAAGGCTTGACAGACCTTTCAGTGAAGATATTTTTCCTGATATCCAATCTAAACCTTCCCTGGCACAACCTGAGGCTATTTCCTCTTATCTTACAACTTGTTCCTTGGGAGAAGGCACCCAGAAATGTGAAGTCCCTAGTTTCTAAGTAAGAACTTACAAAAATAATGGTGACTCTGACTTTCTGAAAAAGTCTTGATAAATCTCAGCAGCCCATGTCAATTTAGACAATTTGTGAATTAAGTATCTTCAATTGTTCTTCTCCTATGGTAATCACTAATTAGTTTTAATTATCCCAAACTCAAGACACAACATGGACAAGTCATCATAAATTCTTCATAGGGATTTGAAGAATATTACCAGCATTTATGTGCTCTGTAAAATATATGGGAGGTTATAATCCAACATTTTAATGCTCGCTTGTGGAATGGGGGTGATTTAATAACGATTTTCTTTAGCTGTCATGATGCTCACATTCTGACATCTTTCTGATGGTCTGGGGAAGTAAATTGAACTTAGATTGTATTTCAATGGAAAATGAAATTTATTCATTCAGGCCTCTTGACTAATGGGGTGTAAATTTTGCTTTCTCAGTTGTTGCAGTTCCAGTCCTTGAAAGTCTAAAGGCCTGAAAAGAGGAAACTGCCTCTTCAAACTTTAGGGAGTATTTCTGCTGCATGCAATCTTCAGACTGCCTTGACAACTTTCCTCAGCAAAAGCATATCTAAAATGACAGAGATTCCCAGAGCATCAAGAATGTGGTTATTGCTCCTCTAGTTCATCAGCTGTCCCTCTCCTCTCTTTTCCCAGTCTCATCTCAAACATCTGTAGCATGAAAACATTGTAAATACTAGAAATGCAACTATGAGTTTCATTCAAACAGTGAAAACCATAAAATAAAAAACCCCTTACTGCATAAGCCCCCTGAAGAGATGTGAAATTGCAACAGATTATGAGAAGTCTACAATTTGCAAAGCAAATGTATGCATGTTATTGCCAAAATATGCTCCTTGAGCAATGTGCACATAACCTAACCTCTCCCTCGCTGTTCCTCAGAACTGCAACTTACAGTCAGCCCTCTCAAACACCCAGGCTGTTTTTCCCAAAGGCTGGTTCCTAAAGGTTCCCTAAAAGTTGGCTTTCCCAAAGATGGTCCATTACCACGCAGACTCAGGAAATGAAAAATGGATTTTCTCTTCTTCTTGGATTGTTTTAAGCCTCTGGAAAAGCTAAACTGGCTCAGTGCTGGGTGTTCCATACCACTTAGCTTCTCCCATTGAGTCTCAAAAGAAAATGGGCTGTGTGGATACACAAGAAAATTAACAGACAAACACCAATTAAAGCTATCATGATGTATCTTTTATTTCAGACTTTTTTGTGTGCTTGTGTGTATGTGTCATGGGACATTTCCTGATCACCTCCCTTCAAAAACTTTCATGGGTGGTTTGAATGGCTTTTTTTATTCCATTGAGAAGTAACACAGTAATGGTTTATAAAACTTTCTTACTAGAGGGAACACATGGAAATCTGATATGACAAGACTGGCAAAGCACCAAAGACTTGATGGGAGAAAATTAATGAATCAAAAGTCATGCTGTTGGCATAAATCAATTAACAACTGACCCCTTCATGATCACAGATGCCCCAATTTCCCCAGTGGTCTTTCCAAATGACATTCTCAAGAAGACTGAAAACACAAATTTTGAAGTTGGTATTTAAAGAGACCTGTCATTCACAACTATCTAAGAGAGCTGAGTGACTGTTCTCCGACTTTTAAATCTGAGATAAAGAGTTTCATTCCATCTCATCCCTGTTTGCACATCACAAGTACACTCTGTTTACTTGAGCTTCAAAGAGGAATAAAGCCCTAGGTATTTCGGAAAGCACCAAATACCTTAATTTTCAGATTTTAATATTAATTATAACTGGATTTGGGACACTGCTAAGATTTGAATCAACGTCTTCTGTTAACCCTGACCAATCAGTCATTCTTCAGTACTTAAGCCCCACATAACCCATGGGCTTATACAGCAGGTAAAAAATAAGAGTTTCAGCAGTTGGTTTCTGAACAAGGCAAGAGAATTGTCTTCACTGAAGTGAACACTTACTCAGCTGGTTAGCACAATGCATACACATGCTCTTGCTATAGAATCCAGCTTTTATTCAGTTCACTGGTTTACATCTTTAGGAGTTTGTCAGGTTTTAATGTTCAAACATAAATGTAGGGATCTGTAGAAATCCCTACAGAACTAGCTTGATTCTTATGTCAGGTATTTGTTATGGTTGGCTTACTGAACTGCAAATTTCCTTTTGGTGAGACTTATTGAACAAGGGACTCTTTGTAGAAGGCAGCAACACTACTCTTTTTATCTGAGCCTACAGAACCTGTAATTTGGGAATTACAAATTTACAGCATTGTGAGATTTCCTTTTGCACTCCTTGCAACTTCAAACCCTGTGCCAAATTCTACCTTTAGTTATCCCCAAGCAATGACTCACATCTCAAACTGCAGTTTGCAGAACAAATACCTCAGGTAGTATCAAGCTCTCCATTTTTCAATTAGAAGAGCCACAAATACTCCAACAAGAATGAAATAAATTTGAGTTCTGTGTACATTTCATATTACTTCCAGTCTCTTTTAGAACTGGAGATTCAGTGCAACAGATATGCAGGTTCTGCCAACTGCACATAAACAAACTGGACTTGCTGATGGCATGGGAACAGCATGATGCCTTTCTCCATGCCCAGTGCTGCTGATGTAGAAGCAAAGAGGAGTGACTGCTTGAACAAAGCCATGCTGCCAAATATCTGTACACGGAGCTGCTGCCCAGTCTCTCTCAAAGCAGTCTGCAGACATTCAAAGAATTCAGGTGGTGTTGCACTGGCTGTCACAACCAAATGTAAAAATCACAAACAACACTAATAATAACAAAAAAGTTCACATGTTCATTCACAGAAAAACAAAGCAGAACACTCTTCTTGCTTCAACTGTGGCTGTAGCCTGCAAAGTGATTATGTATGAAGGAAAGAATTCAGTGTGCCTTTCAGCTTTCATGAATTAGCAGAGATTTCAAATGAAAAGGAAAAAACAAGGTCTGAGTTACAGTCAATCTAAGAGCTGTTGTCACAATAAACACATAACCCATGACGCATCGCCCATATATATTTTCACTATGAAGCACAACAAAGACAGCAAGCATCCTTTGGCACAAAAGCCCCATGCACAACCTCCCCCCTGTGGCATTCTGTTCCGATGCATTATTTGCACTAGTGTCTACCCAGGAACTACACTCATGAGCAAGCACAACACTGCATTCAGGCACAGAACCATCCTCTTCATAAAGTTTCAATTAGCCTTTCAACTCAATTGCACTGCATAAAAAAAGAATCTGGGATACTACATACAAGATGTCATGTTTCACAAGAAATTTAATAATATATTTTATTTTTCCTATTGACATTTAGTTTGGTTCTGAATCCAAAATATGAAGCCAAAAAAGCAAAATAAATTATCCTATGAAAGTTAACAAATTATTCCATTGTTTTTAACAGCACTGGGCAAATCCTACTGAATTAGGCATGAATTTGTCACATATGCAATAAAGAACTTAAGACTAATACATTGTTCCCATTGTAAATCTTTGGTTTAGAGGTTACATGTTAACATTTTAAATCAGCTCCAGGCTTAAACTGGGAAATGCCAATTATTCCACAAGCAGAAAAAAAATACAGGAATAAGACTGACAACCAGATCTGCTTTTATGACCACTGCTAGCTAAATAAGATCCTTTATGAAATACCTGACTAACCTGCTTGATCTGTCATCTGCTGCACTATCTAAGGTACATTTGCACAAACTCCTCTCATGCTGCACACATTAAAACTGATGCCCGGTGCTTTGGGAAGCAATTCCACAGCGCGAGGGGTAACCCACATTTACCAGAGCCTTTTTCATCCGATGACCGTAGATCCCAGGGAACTGTCAACATGCACGTTATCCCAAGGTAAACAGAAGACAATCTTCTCGTAGCTCTATCCCTATTTAACCCTGCATGCCATATAAACGACGTAAAACAGAGTGTAACCATCCCCAAGAACTGTCCATCTCTAGCTTGGGTCCCCCGGGCGGGTCCGCATGCCGCTTCACGGAGAGTTGCGGAGGGTACACTTCAGGACCCACAGCACCCTGGAGTGCGATACTCCCGCCGGCTCCCCGCGAGC
>VZSR01001283.1:25783271-25825015 GCA_013398615.1 Brachypodius melanocephalos | reverse complement strand
TCCACTGGGGCCTCCCGCTGGCAGCAGCGCGCCGGCCCCTGGTGCGGGCCGGCAAAACGCCCCCGGTCACTTCATGTCACCTAAAAACACCTCCCCTACTTTACCGCCCTCCCCGAATGATTTCTACGCGGAGTTTCCACCCCTCCGGGCGCAGTGGGAGTAACGCAAAGGTTAACCGTGCCCGGAAAGTACCGAGCCGTGCGGGCCAGGAAAGCCCCGCCGGCACAAGGTGCGACCTCTGGCCGCCGCCCCGCCCCGCCCGGCTCCGCTCCCCGGAGGAGCTCCCTGCAGCTCGTGTCGCTGTGCTCCTCTGGAGGGCTCCGCCCCCGGCGAGCCTGTGGGTGGAGGCATTTTCCCGGCAGGTAAAACTCACCTGGGCACCTCGCCCTGTCACACGCCCGGCTGCGTTACGGGGTAGGTGTGCCGATCTCGGGTGTGCCTGATGGCCAGCCCTATAGCATCCTTCGTTTCTGATACCAGCAACAGGTGACGGTGCACCCAGGATCCTAAAAGGATCTCTATGCCGCATCCAAGTCTGCCTGTGCACGGTACTACGTTAATGAATCCTGCAAATGCTACCAGTGTAAATAATGTGCTGTTTCACTTTCTTTACAGATGAAGGGCTGCGGAAGCCTTTTCAGATCCTGTGCTAAGCCTTGAGGAGCTATGGATGGTTTAGCATCTGAATGTCAGAGGTCAGAAACTAAACACCGTGGGTTTGTTCAAGAGTGCTGAGGAAGAGTTGGCAATGAAGCAATCCTATGGTCCCACTGTTGGGAGTTTTTAAATGATGTATCATCTCTTTTTGCTTCATTTTGGAAAAATCCCCCATTTCAGACATGTGACTATCATTCCTTGAGTGGTCACAGCCCAAATAGGGATATGGGATTGAGAAAGCCATGTGAAATGACCTTCAGAAAGAAGTGTAGCATCTACAGGACTTCAAATATTGTGGCATTCTTAACCCTAAAAGCTCTGTGATGTCAGGGGTCACAGTCTCAAACACTGTAGGTGGAGAGCCCCATGTCCCTTGAGAACTCAGTTGGGTGCTATATGAAGTAAGATACACTGGTGACAGGTGAACAAAACTCAGTTTATTCCTGTAGGGTACTGTAATGTCTAATTTGTAGATCATGATGTTGCAAATTTATGGTGATTCAAATGTGTCTGGAAAAAAGGGATTCAGATGATATTTGAAGAAATTCAAGGAAATATCTTGAAACAAAATGCCAGCAGAAGCAAAAGTGACTGAAACTGGGATCTCCCTATTTTCGATTTCTTACCTACATAGTCTAAGTGGTGCTGATGGGAGGAAGGATATAGTTAATATCCCATAGATACATATTGTGTATGAATCCATTTATTAGAAAGAGGGTAAATTATCATAAGCAGCATAAAGAAAATGGCTATGCCCTCAACAGAATGAATTATCTTTTGATAAGAAAAGATTGTTCATCACATAAATATGAATCAGTCATTACATGCACTACTCCTGATGAGAATATCATGCAAGGATTTGGTATTCTGGGCAGAAAGACAATACCTACAGTTTAATGTGGAAGAAAAAATGGATAATTTTCATATAAAATCTGATAATAAGGTAACGAAAATGAAACCACTCTGGGAATTAACTTAAACCCTGAAAAAATAATGAAAAGGATGCCAATATTGGGTGAGAACTATGCACCCTGAATTAAGTCACCAGTAAAAAAGCCAAGAGCTGAAGATACTGATAGTTTAGGCCTCAATGTGTAGAGGCTGCTGTGAGAGTTTAAAGTATAGTCTGCTGGTTTATGTAAAATGCCCTGTCTCTTTAGCTTCATACTTCCCATGGTGCAATCCAAGGACTTAAAAACATTTACTTTGCAGCAATAGCATCTTTGAATATATTGTGATTTAGACAGTGTTTATAATGCAATAATATAATTAGGCAGGAGTTTTGAATAATAATTCTAGGCTTGCAAGTGGAGACACTGACTCATCCAACGTCTCATAAGAGAGTATGCAACTCTCAAACTCCTGTAACAAGGAATTTAACACCACTGGAAATGGATTTAAAGTCTCAATCTATTGTCCTGTCCACAGGACCATGAATCCTTGAAATTATGTGTTTGTGGAATCTCTATGCTAGACAATCTCTCTGTCTAGGGAGAGTTGAAACTCAGCTGAACGTGTTCCCAAGCAGACTGAGCTAATTGGACTTGTTATGAGGAGAAGGATGGCTGGGCCTCAGGGGCCTTTTTCCAACCTAAGTTTTCCTATGAATTTTTGTGGTGGAAATTGTGTTATTATATTACATGTATCCCAAATTTCTTGAAGTATTATAACTGTGGCTTCTTTCCAGTATTTACATTTGCTTTATTGAAACAAAATGCAGTTGTCTGTCACCTTGTTGGTGAATAATCTCTCTTTTCAGGAAACAGCTTTGAAAATGTTGCATCTGCAATGAGTGTTAACTAGAGCTGGTCAAAAACCCCAAAACTTTTCTTACAAAAACCATGTTCCTTTTTTGGTTGAATGTTTCCAACCATCTTTAATGTGCCATTTCGTGGGGGAGAGTCCAAACCAGGACTTGCAAAGGGAAGATTGATGGTGTTTTACAACTTCTAATATCAAAACTTTTTTAAAATAAAAAGAGTTCATTTTCCAATCTTGTGATTTCTTACATTATCATGGAATCTTAGATACAATCAAAATCCCCATAAAAAGCATTTTAGTATTGTTAAATAAATTTTACTTTCACCAACTTCCCTATTTTAATAGTATAGAACCCTGATAGAGTGCAGTAATTGTTTTGAATTTTCTGGCTTCACTTGATATCACTGACATGCAAATTTGAATTTTTTTGCAGTATAACTATCTAGAAGAATCATATGCTTTTCTGTCAGATACAATTGCACTTGCTGTCACTTGGATTCATTTCTTTATACAACATTTGAATCTAAAACTGCATCTGTTTCATATAAAAAGGTCAGTGTATTGTGCAAGTCCTTTATAACTGATCAATTAAAAATGATGGAACAATTCAAAATCAGTGACTATTCCCAAAAAACAATTGTCAAGAAGTCATAGGCCTCTTCCTCAGAAGTGCAAAGTATGAACAATCCACCTATGCTGTTTATTATATGCAGAAAAATTCTACATATAATTCCAGCTGCCTAATGCAGTACAATTTTTTTTAACAAAATATGCTTTTATTTTGTAATTCTGAAAGATTTATGATGCATTTCCTTATAAGATATTTGAACTGTGCACATTGATTTTCAGTTCTAGGCTCAGTTCTTGTTATGAGAACTGGTAATACCAGTTTCCAAACTAGAAAAATCTTTACTCCCCAAAACAGTATTTTTCACTATTTTTTTCATTAATACCTACCTTAGTTACCAGCCCAAGCTACTGAACTTCCTGATGTACATGGCACAAAGAGAAAATGTAACATTTTAAGGTAAAACAGTAATTCAAATTGTCCAATACTCTCTTTATTTTTTTTGTGAAGGCTTACATTGATTTCAGCTGGACATTTTGTGTGAGTTTACAAATCTTTCTTAGATTTGCAACTTCAGTAGGCCTGCATGAAATTATCTGACAATATCTGAACCACTACCTTTTTGCATTTACCCTCTCAGTGTTAACAGTTTGGTCAATGTCATGCAGAGACAGGTGGAATACCACTATTTATTTTCCATATACTCAGCCTTGTGACTTACATATGCTGCATCTAAATGTTTTTTTAATTCATAATTTATTTGGAAAGCTTTAACTATAAAACGATTTTCTTTTCTGGTCTGTGTGGCAGAAATTCTCCATTCTGCTTTTCTGAGGAAATTACTTGCAATGCCTTGCTGGTACAGTTTTCTTCCTTGTTTATACAATGAATTGAATTGTAAAATTTTTGTATTAGAAAAGTAGTATGTAGTTCTTCTGAAATCCCACACCATGACGTGTACTTCAGTACTTCTGACAAGTCCGCTGAAGAAGACTGTGTTATAAGACAATAAACCTCAGATATTTCAAATTATTGCAAGAAAAGAAAAACGCCTGTGTCGGTGGGTTCTCAACAGAAATGGTCAGCAAGCAGTTGAGACAGGGACAGCAGTCTCTTCACATGGGAGAAGGTATCTCTCTGTTTAGGGTTTACTAGGTTAAATTCAATGCTTTAAGTTCTATACAGGCACTCATTTCCTAAGAGATCTGTAGTGCAGACAGCTGATCTGTAAATTAGCATTGAGGGGCCCTCAATGAAGGTGTCCCTGTCCTCTGTTTAAGAAAGAGTAGGATGAGTTTTCTAGAGACAAGGAAGCATAAGAAATTATCTATATAATCCCCCTAGGATGCTCAAAACCATTAAAAATATGCATTGTAACAAGTGGTCAAAGCTGAAGTTGTTTATTGAAATGGTCTAAAAATCTCTTTCTGGAAGTAATTACTGAAAAACCCCAGTAGTATATTTAGTTGAACAGATGTATTCCGAAAGAAGAGCATTTCAGTTGTTGTCACATGAAGAGTTTTAAAGAACAGTGTTACACTAAGATTTTTTGGTATTTCCACTATGCTTTTTTATGTGATGTAACTGATATTTTAGACAGAAGTGTTTTCTTTTGACAAATACATGGTGGTGTGTTTTGAGTCTTTCTGACTTCAGACATGAGCTGCCCTGTGGCCTGTTTTGAAGTATAAAATTTACCTGGGGTTCTTCTATATGCTGTCATTAATACTTTCCAAATATTAATTCTCAGTAATTACAGTCACCATGGCTTGATTTCTGAAAGGAATAGATGGATGAACAGTAGGCCAAATGAGTTATTTCATTAACCTTATTTCAGTGAGACTTTGGCCAGAAGGGCCTAAGACCTGACCCTGTGTTATTAATCGGTGTGCCATTTTCCTGTTTTCCTTCAGTGACTAACAGAGAAAGAAGAACATATCCTTTTAGTTTTATATTCACAAAGGATTGCAGCCCACCTGATGCTCTGATTATAACATCTTTGAAGCTACGTGGTTTTCCAGCTCCATGGAGGACGGTTTAATTTTGATAGATGTAAGTATAGATCCACAGACAGAGTCAACTGATCTCTGAAAACACACATTTCATAAAATAGTTTGTGATATGCACAAATAGCATTTTTATTTCTGCAGAGAAACAATGGCCACTGTCACAGATTTTTTTTTTAAAATTTTTTTTTTGGTTTTGCAGGCTCAAACTGTCCACAGAACACTGGCACACCATGTGTTTTTCTTTATTTTACCCCCAATGCTTTCCTTCTATTCTTATTTCCTGTCTCCTACCTTTCTCCCTGGTACTTGAAAAAAGTATATAATCTCCACTTAGTGCTGAGAGCCAACACAGGTGCCCTCAAGTGACTATATTGTACCTGAGGTGTTTTCATTTTCTTCTTCCTCAAATTTTTTTTTCTCTTTTTAATTTTTTTTCTGTTGCGTACTACTATTCCCATTCTGCCTTCTTCCTCATCTGCATTAAAAAAAAATTATTTTTTCTTCTCACCCTCTCTCCACCCAGCCACTTTGAATAGATCATCAGACACTTACAGCAGGCTTCTTGCTTTCCCCACCTACTCCTTCTCTGTGTCTTTCACTTCCCTAAAGGAGTCCCAAGGTCATGATTGCTATTGCTGCAGCTATCTCAAGCAGCATTGCATCTTCTTCCTCATCCTCCTTCCACAGCAATTTCACCTTTTCTGTCCCCTGGATTTAAGACCTTGGGTTACCAAATGTCCAGTTGAAATATTCTGTAATAGTACAGTAGGTCTGACATTTTTGGAAGTTTTCAGAGAAAATTCCCACATTTGCCCCTGACAACCATTACCTCACTTGTTATTTCCCAGAGGTTTCCTATGTTATGTTTTACAAGGAACTAGTAGGAAGTAGGTAGAATATAGTATATAGTAAGTAGGAAATATTTCTCGGGACTTCTGAAAGATTGCAGTTCCTCCTGAGAAACTTTTGAGGAAATTGGGTGTTAGAGGTTGAAAGGGAAAGTTAAGATGTGGTTCATAAATAGCACTGGTGCTGTTTAACAGAAATTAAAGTTCATTTCTAGCTCAGGTATAACCTGTATGGATCAAGCTCAAAACAGTCCTATAGTTCAAAAGTAGAAGTTTGCAACTGGGTAACTGATGAGTGCAAGCCATTTCTCCTGCCCGTAGCTGAGCTGCTGCATTGAGCAGTGGCTGATGAGTGGAAAAATCCCACAGGCAAACTCTGTGTATGTGTGGCAGAAGGGGGAAGTGGGAGGGGTGGGGAACATGGATGGGAAGTGGGTAGTTTTCCAGAATTATCAAAGGTTCTCAACATCTGGGGTGGAATTTCATCTGATCATTAGCTCAGCCTTGAAACATGATATGCACATTACAGCCTGCTTGCTCTCTGTGTGGTATTTACCTGCATATGCTCTCTTTTCTCTCACCAGATTGCTGTTCAAGGCTCACTGCTAGAATGACAACTAAAATAAATCAAGAAATATTTAAGTGCAAAATCAGGAAATAATGGTGGCAGATGGGGACATTTAGAAATAGTAAAAAATACTGCTTATTGATTTTTGTAATTGTTTCAAATATGTTTTCGCATATATATCTTCTCATCTCTTACATCCTGCTTATCCTCAGACTGTTTTCATTTTGGCAAAAGAACATGTATGTTTGGGCAGCACCTCACACAAATTCATCCCTTCTTCTGAAAGACAGCTCTTCTGAATTTTTTTTTTGTACCAGTAACTCTTCTCTTGTCTAATTCCAGGATCCAGTGGAACTGTGATTTTATTGATTTTACTGTTCATCTGTTAAGCTATAATAAAGCAAAGATTCTTTATAAAATAACGTATAATTAACTCTTGTAATTCATTGGCTGTAGATAAGAAATTTGTAGGATTTAAAAATAGATGAGATACTTATATGAATTGAATGTGCCTTTACATTAGCCAGGATAAAAGTAAATCATAACAAAGGTAAGCTTTTTGTACCTCAAAACAAGAACTGGCCACTTAAGGCTACACAGAAATTTCTCCTACAACCACGCTATGACGTGTTCCTTTAAAGATGATTTCCACCTTTGCTGAAGCATCTGGTACCAACTGTGACTAAATTCAGGGTAAGGCATGAGGGGGATTATGGGATTAATACATTGCTAAGGAACAGACACTTTTTTGAAGACAGACAGTTGTAGGCTGAGTTGAGGCAGTCAGGAGTAATTACATTTTCCAGCAGTATATAAAGTCAGTATGAACTGAGGACCAAAATTAAGGCCATACTGTTAGTGTGTGCTTGAATAGAGTACACAGATGCCTTAGGATTTGCTAGACGGTACCTTTTTATCACAAGTGGAAAATATTTTACAAAATTAAGTTACAGCCAGGCTAAAAATTTGTTCTATTAAAATTTAGTTAATGTGATACTGTAGCAGCAAATAATCCTCATGTGACATGACACACTAATGAACACTGGAAGATGAGGGGAAATAGAGATTGCAGAGTAATTTAGCGATCTAACTGTATTTGAAGAAAAATATTTCTGACCAAATTTCTTCTTTGGCATCATTTTCCATCACAGGTGGTCTTCATGGAATTCAAGACTCAATGGTTGTATGAGAGAGAGACCATAGATGAAACAGAAGTGTTCATGTTAAATTTCTGGGTGAAGTTGTATAGCCTGTACAACACAGGAGCTCAGAAAAGAGTACCATTACAATTCTTTCTTGATTTAAATTCTGTCAGTCTTCTAAGTGTCCACATTTCTGCAGATGATTAACAAAATTATATGACTTGACTTTGGAAGAGAAAACAGAACACATGAAGTTAATCTGCAGTTGTGTCCTGACTGACTCTGAAACCAGTAAAGGTCACATTACATGAAATTAAACTAAAACTTCATCTTGCTAGAATATACAAATAGACAAATACAGATCTCAAACCAAAATTAAGGACAGAAGAGCCAGCACCATAGGCAGTATGAGAGGATAACAGTGACGTGCTCCTTATCTACACGCAAACTATCCTAATAACTACCATGGGAGGTTATGATACAAGAGATGTGATCCAGGTAATAACCTCAAATATAACTCTGCATGCCACAGATGACATAGACACATGGACTACTCAGAACGGCTGAAGAGAATGACTAGATCTTTAGCCCTTAGCCATTAGCTGTCCCCCAGGGAATACTGCAAATGCACAATGATCACAACTTGAAAATGCACAGTTATGAGTTTACTGGTTACTTGCAGATTTTCATTTTTGCAATGGAGGCAAAGATGATGCTGTCACTAAGCTTCTTCCCATGTGTGGGTGGAAACCACTAGTTCTCTGTAGATTCTTGGTTTATTTTTCATTGTCAATCAATAGCATCATTGTCAATTTGCCAGTCCATATCTCTGTAAGAACATGAGAGATGTCATTCCTGTAAGAGGAGTGGATGAAGCAAGAATTAAACAGACCAGACTCTATGGAATGTCAAAATGGAGTTGGATGTGTAAATAAGGATTAAACTTCAAAACTCAAACCATAGGAAATAACAGGTTTTTTTTGTCCAGACTTTCTTTGAGCCTATGATACTATAGGGTATTTTTCTATCTTGAAATAGCTTCTACTTAATATATTCTTTTGTTTGTTGTTTGTACTCCAGGTTGTAAGACATATACAATGAACATATAACAGAAATCATAAAAGGTTCATTAGTAATACAAAAGGTTCATTTCAAACTGTAGGCTGGTTCTCTGCTGGTTTTCCATTTTTGCTAGGTGGCCATATCACTTCAGGGCACTCACTTTCATTCAGATCCACACCCAATATTCTAAAGTCTAACAATGACAACAACAACTAGAGAAGGTCCCCTCATACAAGGAGCAGAATAACATTTACCATGCAATGTTTCAAATTCTAGATGCATTAAAAAGAGGTTTCCCAACAAATGATTTCCTTGTGTAAAACTGATAGGTCACTGAAAATGAAAACCATATAATAGATTTAAAAATCCTCTGAAAGAAGTCAGTACTGCCCTGCTAGTACAGACACTGAATAAGAAACAGTGATTTTGAGTTAATTGATGAAAATCAGATAGTTGTACCTAGCTGGAGAATTGAGACAGAATTCTGCCTGTTGATGCTAAAAGGAGCCCTGGCCAGGATTTTCTTTTCCATCTCAGCTCCTCCTATTTTTAAGGAGCTTAAATTTCCAGAGTGTCTGGAGAGATCAGTCTCTTCTTGGTGGAGACCATAAGACCTACACAAACTGCCTGCTGCCCTCATTGTGCTGCCCAAATGGTGGCTGGGCACATCACCCCTTTTTTTGTTCTTGAGCCATTCATTGCTCAGCAGTTTGTAGTGTTTCTTTGTTCTGGCTGTCTTCTTTTATCAAAACCCAGTAGTATGCTTTGTTTTTATTTTTTTTAAGATTTTAGGTTGTCTTTCCAATTGAAGGTGCATGCACAGACAAGAAATCATTCTTTCTGTAGTACTGTTGAACTACTGTGGTTTTTTTGCTTCCTTTGTTTTGTTTTGATGGGGCTTTTTCGTTGTTTTTTTTTGTTTTTTGGTTTTTTTTGTTTTTTTTTAGAACAAATATTTTTTCCACTAAATCTCTTTTAGTAATAGTGACCATGGAGGTTACCTGTAACAGTAGTAGAACAGGCATTTTTCTACTCCAGACATAGGGATGGAGTCCGCTGGTATCCCTCTAAAGGAGTATAGCAAACCTTTAGGTGGCAGCCAAGGGCTGCAGTTTGAATCCCTAGAATTATTAGTAGTGTGTTTTATTGTCTCTGCCTCAGTTAGCGAGCAGAATATGATGAAGAATGAATTTCTAATCCATCCAAAAGTAAAACAAATAAAAATGGAGGTGAAATATTTGTTAAAAACCTGTATTCTATATATATAGAATATATCTGGATATACAGGAGTACGCCTGGGACTCTGCAGTCTGTTGCCTTTCCACCAAACTCTTTTCTCTTCAAGAGCTCTTGAAAGCACACCCTAAACCCCAATGTCTTACTTGTATTGATAAATTTATAATAAAAATGGCATTTAATCTGGTGCCTTCATGTTGTGCTCAGAACATGAATGATAATTTGTGTGCAGATCTGGTTGGAACTTGGAAACCCTTGGTGGTCCCTTATCACATGCATCCTCTGCCCCATGGCCATCACAGCAGGGCGGTGGGGGCTGCTGATCCCCTTCCTCTCCCACAAAGTAATGCCTCCTGAGCATCTCCAAGGGTGGTCGTTCAACTGGTGTCTTCAGGAATTATTGTTCCAACTTATTGTTCCCATTCCGCTCTAAATTGGAATTTTGTGAAAATGGCGGGTTGTTGGTTTTTTCCATAAAAGGAGCTATCCTGAGCTTACATTGCTGCAGTTATGGAGTAGGTATGCTGAAATGTATTCTAACAATGTGCTCTTAAGTTACCTAGAGATATCAAATATTTTTTAGTGAAAATAAAACTCTTTGAAAGAAACTGTAGGCTTAAGGGTCTCCCTTAGGGAAAGAAATATATCTTTGTTTTTCTAAATAATTGCACAATGATATTTTTTGATGCAGAACTTGCTTTTTGTTTTGGGTTTTTTTTTTTCTTTTTTTTCTTTTTTTCTTTTTTTTTAAATTTTTTGCCATTTTCATACAGAAAATATGACTGTATTTGTATTATGTAGATTGAGAGTTAAAACTAAAGAATGAGAGATTTGCAGATAACCTCATTTGTTTACTGTACTGTTCGCAAAGTTTTTCTGTGCATAATTAACAATCACATGCAGCTACAAATCATGTTGTTTACCTCTGCAGGATACATTGCCTCACCACCCCACAGAGAGGCTCAAATGTTCAAAACTGAAGTGCCAAAAAAACTACATATACCCAAATACATCATTGAGACAAGGAACTGTACCCTGACTGTGAACCAGATGTTAAAAATCAAGTAGTTTAACTTAAATAACTAGTGGTTCACTGACTAACAAGATTTACATTAGAATATATTATTTTCTTTTAAGGAGTTTGTGAAGGTGTAAGGTCTGTCTGAGTGTGAGTATTTATTAGCTAAAAAGATTATTTTTTTCTTCCTGTTCCCTACCCTCCTTTTTCTTTTATTTTTTTTTTCGTTTTCATATTCTGTATTTTGTTTGAGCCCATGTGAGTGATTGGAGACATACATAAGCCCAATTTCCAGTATTTCCGAATGTTCAGGTGGCAGCAAGGGTCTCTTCAGATGATATACAGCTGCAATAAAGCATAGCTGGACTGGGGCTAATAGAGCAGCATCCCTGCAGAGCCTCTTCTCTGGTTTGTGTCTTTAGCTCTGTGTGTGAACAGAGAGGAAGGAAAGAAGAGAGCAAGGATGTCCCTTCCCACCTGTGGAGCGGTGCCATGCTTTTCCTAAGGCTGTTACCCCTTACTCTCATGCATTGCTGCATACCTCAGGCTGCAGAAAAAGGGCAAGCATCAAGCTTTACAAATTCTTTGCATTTGAATTGTTCACTCTCATTATCTGGCCCAGACTTCCACTCATTCACATCTCTGCTTGACTGGTTCCAAGAGGTTTGCATTCACCTCCAGAAAGCAAAGAAGGCGGCATCTAATTCACATGGTTGAAATTACTTAGTAAACAGAATGGGCTGAACTGATGTGGAATACAGCCAAAATACTATAAAAGATGCCATTTTTATTCAAGAGGCACTAATAGATGTTTACAACATAAAAAAGGTAAGGACGAAAGTTTTCCACCCATAAGACACCCACTCCTCTAGCATGTATATTCCTTATCACTGGCATTTTTTTGTTCATATATCATAACATTGAAGGATGACATAATAGAAACAGAGTTACTAAATGATCCATTTACTTTTTAGTTAAATATTTTATTACTTCATTAACATTTTCTTGAAGTAAAAAATGCCCATCCACTCCTATTCAAACATGCAGACTCTCTTAGGGGAAAATTTATTAGGAGGCTCTGCCCCATAGTTATGGGTTTCTAAGTGACAGTGACCAGCTGAGCATTTATGTGCTCTCATTCTGAGCTACACTAGAATGTTTTGTGGCTCATTTCCCTGCTTGGGGAATATTTGGGATGTGAGGGTGGTTTGAAATATTTGTTTGGATGAGATGAGGAATGATCTCAGAAGTTACCAGAAAGAAGGGGCTTATTGAAATGGGAGGTAAGAGGGGACGTGTCCAGTATGGTGAAGAAGGAATTACACATTAGCTCATATAAATAATAATAGCAGGTGTGGGTAATTGCACTTTAGCAGTACTGTGTTTGAAAGCAGTTAAGTTGTAGTTTCTTAGCAACTGCTGCTGACAGCCACGTTTGAAGTGGCCAAGGCTTTCAAATTAGACAACACCCTCAGCCCACTATACAGCAGTATTAATTGGAGGGAAAAACTAAAGCACCAGTGTTCCTACTCTGTAAACTAAACACAACACAGTGTCAGAGCCTCAGAGGAGGTGATGAAATAGAAAAAGCAGAAATTATATCCACATTTCTAGGCAAGCCTTTTCAGGAACAACTGCTGAGGAAGAATATTTATTGAGAAAGGCATGATTCATGATGTACTAAATCAAGTGGGTAGGCCTTAGGGAATGTTGACAGGGACATAATTTGTAAGTAGGTAACTTCATTATTATGTTGGCACGTTTTGGTCTGTCTTCTCATATATTTGTCACATAAAATCTACCTGTCTGTATATAAGGGTGCACATAAAGAATTTTATTTTATGTTAATGAGTGTATCTGTGTTTAGTGTGAAATGTCAATGTTATAACTACTGTTCATCACTTTGAACCATGCTATCAACTTAATGTTGAATAAGAATATTTCCTGGAAGAAGTCTGTGATAAAGCCAACCAAGAAAAGTTGAAGGGGTGTTAAGGAGTCTAAAGCATTCATCCTTATGGCTAATTGATGCAAATTTACATTTGGCTGATTCATATTCTAGCATCTCAGTTGTTTTCAATTCCTTATGTATGCTCCACAGGAAGATTATTTTGATTGTTAATATTATCCCCAGTTAGTTAGGTCCTATCCTAGCAGTCAGTAACATGCTCTTAGTTCCGTAGAGCCATCAAGAAGTTAACTGTAATTTTTTTCCTCTTTTGAAACCAGAATATTTTCTGGTAATACCTAGGCTTGGAAAGTTCATTCTGGGTAAAAGTTCTCCAACCCAAGGTGGAAAAGCTAATGTAGTAATTAAGACATATCCTGGATTAACAAGTTTCAAATTCTGGAACATTGCCCTAACTTCTAGTTTATGATTTTGGTAAGCAGGAATGTCAACCTGTCTCATATATAGATGATATAGTATGCTGTGCCCTTATTCTGGCTCCATAAAATTCTTTATACTCTTTTAAGGTAAAACTCATGTATGTGAAAGAGAAGTAGAATTGGCTTCTATAGGTTTTAAAACACTAGTTATTTCCCCATTATCTTCCAAGTGCAAAGCACATTTCTCTAGCCTGTCTTTCTTTAACAGATATATAGGAAGATGGTTCTGGAAAGAACCTGTTCTAATATGATGTTCTACTGTGTCCTTTATGAGGACAGTGTAGTGTTTATTTAGAGTGAGATGAGACTATAGAAAATATATGCAGTCTCAAAGACTGATAAATAGTAGTCTGGTTTATTTTGCTCAATTCACCAGCTGTTTAAATCTTATCCTATGTAGCCTCATCCAACCTCAAGAATGACACAGATGCCAGAAAAACCACGCTTAAAAGTCACGTTGTTATGTGATCAAAAGCACATAGAGTATTCCCAGGGGCTTCCTATGATAGCTCATAGGATATGACATTTAGAGACAGTTCATGGATTTGGAGAGAAGAACTTATTTATCCATGACTGTTTGCTATGAGATGGGCAGTCTCCAAATATTGCTTTGTTGGGAAAAGGCCTTTAGCCTTTTGATAACATCTCATTGAAGTATCTATCCTCCAGCTTTTACTGTAATTTATTGAAATGAATCTGATTTTTTTTCATATTTCTTCATTTAATTTGTTAATTCTCCTTGCTTGTTAATTCTCCTATCTTCATGTGACATAAAAACATCTTTCAGTACTTCACTGTCTTGTTTTTTAAATTTATATTCCAGCAAGTTGATGAATGCCTGTGGTTTTCACTGTGGCATGGTACACAGATGTTACACCACAGGATATATTTATCAGCTTGAATTTAGGGCAGAAAACACTAACACTGCCCAAAACTGATTAATAATTTGTTTTCAGTACCTTTGATTCTGGTGAATATGCTCCTCTTTCTTTCTGCAGGTGTTCACATAGTTTTCCAACAGAAGTACTGAATTACAAATATGAGTGGACTGTGATAAACTGAACCCAGATTTTCAAAACTGGCCTGGATTCAAAGTACCTTGGAACTGACCAACATAATTTTGGATATCCAGCTTGCACAGGATCTGGTTTTCCTTCTAGTTCCCACTGAAACCAAATGGATTGCAATCTGAAATCTGAAGATGGTTGCACACAGTATTTTTCTTACAGAAAGCCAGATTTAATTCCCAACAAAGCTGTCACCCTTTTCTCTGTTCCCTTTTTTACCTAGCTGAACTGGGAAAAGTAGGCTTGTATTAATAACAATCAATTGTTACAGATACTGCTACATTTTTTCCCCACTGTGGAATAGGAATTTATTTCTTTCAACATTTTTATTAAAAAATTATTGGTACCATTTTTCTTTGTAACTATTTCTCAGGTTTTTTTTTTTTTTTTTTTTTTTTTTTTTTTTTTTTTTTTTTTTTTTTTTTTTTTTTTTGTATGTTTCAAGCATATTGTTCTGAGTGTTATTAAGGAACCACTTCATGGCTGTATGTCCTGTTCACTTAGGCCATGTAAGTTTTTAAAGCCATCTTCATTGGCTGATGGCATTTCATCCTGTAAATGAACATATTTCTTTTCAGTTGAAAAGAGGTGATGCTGTCTCTACAGAACTTCTGTCTATTACTCTCAATTCAATTATTGACACTTGGTTTCTCTTTTATTGTCTGTAGCCTGTGACTAAAATGCAGCAGTGACTCACTATTATATAAAACAGGTCCATATTTTTCTTCTTAACTTTATGCTTCTTTTCAAAGTATGGGCGTGCCAGCTCTAATGTGCGTGTGGCATCATTGGGAAAGAATTTGGAGGCAGAATAAAAGTATTCATTCCTTTCACCAGAAATTCCACCTATTTAAAGATTTTAAAGCAGGCAGATGGGAAATGCCTAAAAAAGTACAAACCCAGAGAAAGCAGAAAAGGAGCAGGTTGGAATGGACCATCTGTGAAAACTTTCTGAGTATCAGATGTAAGGCTTGAATTGCTGGCATAGAAAATGAAAGCATCATTATCTCCAGATGATGCAGATGTTGGGTCTGCCTCAAAATATTGCAAAATTATTCAATCTTTGCAGCAGGAATTTTCTAAGTTGTATGAATGGCATAATCTGAGCTGGATTCAATAGTCTGATACCACCTGACCAATCCAGTAAAACAGAGGTCCTTTCTTTTATGCCTGTTTACACACAGGATTTTCAGTCCTGTTTTTTTTTTTTTTTTTTTTTTTGCATTGTGGGAAAGGTAACTTTGGTCAGGCAAATTTGTCAATTCCAAGAGAATTCCTGAAATTATTTGACTGAAAAACTAGCTGGATCATTTTACTACTAGACTTAAGTGACCTACTACTCTATGAAAAGTCATGATAAAAACCCATAATATGGAATTAGGGATATTTTTTTATTGTTTTCTTTCCTTTATTCTCTAAAAAATTAATTTCATTTTCTAGCAGGTTCTGATGTAAATATCCTCTTAGAAAACCCACCAACTTTACAATTCTGTTTATTTCTCTGAGTGCGTGCATTTGAAGAAATGAAGAAACAATTGTTTCATTAGTAGTAATTATAAAGAGCAGTTACCTTTTTTTAAAAAAACCCTTATTTTAGCACTATTATCTTGTAGCAATAAATGGTTTTCAGCTATAAAATCTTTCCCTGAGATGAAAGAGTGGACAGTGACAAATAAGAACAGGAAGTGGTACTGGCTAGAGTTTAAAGAGATCCTCTAAAATGAACTTTATTATTTTGAAAGTAATGTTAAAGTCATCTTGCCCTGTTCTTCCCCCCTTCTCCTCATGGGACTTTTATTTATTAGGGGTTCCTTTAAGTGCAGATCCCAGCTTTTGAGTAAAAATTTGGAATGTTTGTGTATATAACAACATAATTAGTGAATACAGTGAGCCATTGAGATCGAAAGAAAAATTCCCCACCAGATTTTATAACAGCTGCTGAAGTCATGTGGATAAGACTGCTCCCAGTCTGAACATCACGGGAAAGAGATCAAAGGATTGTTCAGTGCTAATCATGCCTAGAGTAGGGTAGAAGAAACAATGGCAAAATTATGTCTATTTTTTATTTTTTTTAAATTACTTTTGTTCATAATTACTTTATAGAGAACTGAAACCTTGTTTCAAAACTTCCAGGCTCAATTTGAAATTATTCACCCAGGTTCTCCGTAGGAACAAATATGTTGCTATGGAAATGGACCAGAGCAAAGACAAAGTATAGATGCACAAAGATTCCCCAGAGGAATGTAATTTGAGGCATAAGTACACTGCTTACACAGTATAACCAGTGTCTTGGTATGCCTTGTTTTCTTCATCAGAAGTATAATAAAATATTCCTAATCCTAAATGATCTGTTGTTGTTTTAGGAGAGCTTTTAAACATTTTAACTTTTAAAAGGTTAGCCATTCTTCTAGCGTTTTGTTCCCTTATTTCTTTTAATAAAAGACAATGAAGAAACATTTTTGGTATTGCCTAAGTGCTCTTAAAAGAAAAGGGTAAGTCAACAATAAATTGGATAAAACTTCACAGAGAAGCAGTGCTGAAGACTTTGCTGATGCAGAGAGATCTTGCTTGCTGTGAGTTTTGTATTCCCAACAAATGTGTAAAAATGTATTCCTTTTTCTTCATTGCTGTAAAATATGCTGAGCCCATGTGGGACTTCTGATAGAGAGAAGATGAGTGCTTCTGCTCTGAAACACATGCATCTGCTGCTTGGCATAAGCAAAAATCTTTGTCAAGTTTTTGGATCAAAGGACATATTCACAGTAATTCACCAAACAGAAATTTCCTGCAAAGTTTGGTACTGCATAATAAAAGTGCAGAAGCTCCTGTAAATTTTTCTTATAAGCATTGTTTTCATAGGTCTCTCATTTTTAGCAAGTAGCTTGTGGAATTCAGTATGCATGGCCTTTTACAGCATTGTATTGCTGTGTAGTACCACAACAAGAGATTACTGAGAGAGAATCTCTGCAAGTATCCAAAGGGAGGGTGTCAGGATGATGGAGCCAGGCTGTTCTCAAGGGTGCCAAGCAATAGGACAGGAGGCCCCAGGCAGTAACTGCTGCACAGGAAATTCCACCTTAACACGAGGAAGAAGTTCTTTACTGTGCAGGTGACCAAGCACTGGAACAGATTAACCAGAGAAATTGTGGAGTCTCCCTCACTGGAGATATTCAAGAACCATCTGGACACAATCCTGTGCCCTGTGTTCCAGGAAGACCCTGCTTGAGCAGGGAGGTTGGACCAGATGATCCACTGAGGTCCCTTCCAACCTCATCCATTCTATGATTCTGTGAACAGAAAGAGGAAAATATTCGAACTATAAATCAGATATATCAGCTTCATGGATACCCCGTTCTTAATATTACATTCTTAACTTTACATCTGGAAGGCATTAGAAAAAATGGATTTCTCTTCAGGGATGTTTTATTGACAATAATTTGCACAAGTTGTAAAATATTTCTCTACAGCTGTGACCACCAGCCAAGTTTTTGTGTGAAAATGACTAGCTTTTTTATAAGTCCTCTATATCACATGTATTACTGAATATAGATGTGTATCTGTGCTTAGAATTAGTCTTGCTAGAGAACTAAAATACTTGGAAACCCTTCCAAACAAGTGCTCAATCAAACGGGAAGTAGGTACCAGATTGCCTCCTTCAGAGTGCTTCTATATATGCACAAATATCTCTTCTTTAATGAGTTTAAGTTCCTTGAAAACTTGATGCTTGCATGTGAGTTCTGTTCCTCTTGTGTTTTCATTTCTAAAAAATCCATTTTTGTAGCATGTTGATTTTCTTTTTTTCCAAAGCTGATCACTAATGTTTGGTTAAGAAGTACTGCCACCTCCTCATTCAGTTCAGGAAGCAGATTGTTAAAATGCCCTTAGGAATTCAGAAATATTGTTTGTACCTATTCTTTACCTAAACCTAGCTAGATTCTTAGGGGCCGAACCTGGTTAATTCTCTCACTAGTAATGTCAAGTTTAAAAGGAATTTATGTATGCCTATGGAGGTTCTTTAGAGGGAAAGCTTAATTTCCAGGATATATAAACATTCTCAGGGCTGTCTGAAGCAGGCTGATTTATGTGTGGGACAGACATGGTTTGGGTCTTGAAAATAGAGGAGAAATTAACTGAAGTTTTGGTGAAGTTTCAAGGGTAACCAAGTATCTGTAACTAAGGTGAAACACTAAAAGCTTAAACAGGAAGGCAAAATGCTAATGCTCTATGAAAAATAATTCGTTTGAAAGTTGGGCTTTTATTGAAAAAGGTGTATATATGCCACCAACAGATAGCAAAAACACGGATCAAAAAGATACATGGCACAATGTAACCTCTGGGAACTAGTAAGAGTCACAGCTGTATTAAAATCCCATCAAGTGAAGAAAGCATGCTCCACACCACACAGACAACAAATCAGAGGCTGGTGGCAAGGCAGAAGCAATGCATTCTTCAGGCAGAGGCAGTGCATTAAAATGATTACACTTGGACAAGCTGAGCCACTGCATTCAGAACAAATGCACTTCCAGTGTCAGTGAGCAAGACATAAACCCAGATGATTATTTCTAATGAAGCTGTGGCACCACTGTGTATTCTAGCACGTGCCATTTTTTTGGTATTGGTCAAGCATGGTATGAAAGTGCCCATTACTTGGGCATTGGCAACATAGGACAAGATAACTGGAAGTCCAGGAATCAGCAATGGGCAGGTAAGAGACAATGTTGTTCTGCTTGTCGAAAAGTAGAACATGAGAACCATAAGGTTGGCTGCCCTTCTGCTCTTACGAATTCATTTTCTGCTGTCTCTAAAAAGTTTCAGAAGAATACGTAGTTTGGTACATATGAAACATAAGTTTCCTGGAAATACAGATCCGAATAGTCTCTTTACATATTCTCAATAGGGAGAAAACTTTTAGTAGTTTAGTTTAAAAAAGTACATTAAGGTACCACAAATAAAAGTTCTGGTGCTACTTGGACTGTGTGAAAAACCCAAGCACTTTATAAAAACAAAGCCACAAGAAGGTTTTGCCTGCCCCCACACACAGTTATGAGCAAATGACCAGAAAAACTCCCCAAAACTGAAACATAGAGCACAATGGTTTGCACACAATGTAGATGATAAGCAAAGCAGTCATAGGAGACCAAGTCATATCTGGAGATGAAAACTAAACTACTGAAATATGAATGTCTTACCAAATGGAAAACAATTATGTAGAATCTTTGAAAAGGAAATGACGGTTTAGTGACATCTAGTGATATTAATGCTTGTCCAGATATTTCCATCAAAATATGACATCAAATATTGGTTTGGGGTAATCCATATCATACTCTAAAGGAAAATATGATTTGTGCAGGTGTTCAGATTTTTGCTGGGAAAATCCAAATGATGTGTATAATTTTGGGGTTTAACATTTTAAAACTCATTTGGAATTAAAAGTTAACTACAAGCCAAATTGGTTCAGCTTGGAATAATGGAATTGAATACAAATAAGCAAAGCAAAAGTAGGCAACTAAAGAAATAAAAAATTTTACCATGAAAATAAATCCCATGAGGGACCTTCTACCCTTCAAGTTGAAATTTGACTAGTTTAGATGTTCAAATATCCTATAAAGGCAAATGCACAAATACACACTCTCTATTTTCTAGATGTGAGCACTGAAGCTCTGAACTGACTATGGCACATTTTTATGTTAGAAAAGAATAATGAAATTAATGTATTTCTATTCTCTGTCTTCAGAGCCCCAAGGAGTAGAACTTATAATGAAAACAGTGAAAAAGTTAAGTGATATAACTTTTCTTTAAGACTGAGCTTTTGTTGGAGTGATAAAAACAACACAGGATCTTTTAATCAAATAAAAAAAAAGACATAATTTTCTGCACTTTCACTTGCATGGGGACTTTTTTTTTTTTTTTAAAGCCCCACTGTAAAATATCTGCAGCCTTACAATGTAGTATTATTTTAAGGCAGGAGCCCAGTGTTAGAACAGATTTTACTCAAGTCAAGCAGTATAATCTCCTATGTCATAAAAGTGGCATGAGCCTGAAGCCACTGAAAATACTGTTCCAGACACACCACTGCTAATTAAACATAAGTCAATAAATATATCAACAGGTATTTCATAGTCAGATGTCCTAGATGCAAATGTTGGATGGGAATGTAAGAATGTGAAAATCAGAAGAAATGAAGTAGAATTTTTTCACTTAATGCATATTTCTAACAGCAGATGTCCACTGATAATGGGTCAGTCAGTCTCCCCAGAACTCTTATATTTCCCCAGAAGTCTCTCCAAGTTTTTCACTCAGCTTTTCTCTTCTATATCTACCTCATTTATAACATTTTCATCTTGTGTCCTTTAGGTTTTAAAAGTTTGTTATTGTTATGGTTTCTCTGTAAACTAGGTTCAGTACCATCCTAAAACTTTGACATGATTTTTTTTTCTTTTTTTTTTTTTTTTTGCTAAACCAAGGGGAAAACCACATTTCTTTAATATGAGACCATAACTTCTCTGTTCCAAGAGCAAAATCATTACTTTACTGTTAAGGAACAAACATACCGTAACTCCAGAAGAAATTGAACAACTCTTTTCTAGTTCTTAAGTTGCTAGGGTTCTTTTGCAAGGGGGAGGAGTATATTGTTTTATTTGTCTTTCATTTCATACCATGCAAAGCTGCCCCCAAGCACCACTGGGCATGACACCCTTTGCTGTGATATACAACATGAACTGTTGATGTCCTGCCCAAAGAGTGTCTTGGGAAGAGCAAGATATCAGTGTGGTTACTGAATGCCTGCTTCCCAATGTTATGACAAGGAAAAACCCCTGTCAGCACAAAGCATCTGTTGCAGAGTTCAGAAGGGTTCATGTCTGCTGCCATAAAATGGGCTTCCAAATGCCTAGAAAGGTAAATGCAGATCTGGCATTGAGCAGAGGCTGATGAATGATCTATGAAGCTGGAAGCAGGAGACATGATAACATGTTGTATTTTGTGTGGACAGGCCCATTGTGCAGAGATGATAATCAGGTGAGAATGACAGCTGGATATTTTCTGGTGTGCAGTTTTTCTGTCAAAGAAAACGAACCTGATGGAAATGGAAATATCCTAGGGAATGTTGATCTCTGTAGACACTTGTTTGGCTTTTTCACAGAGTGGGTTTTAGACTTTGGCTGCTGATCTAGACATCAGGATCCCAGAGTTTTCATCAACTGGCCCTTCAGATACTTGCTGCTTCCTGACTACCAAGAGCTCCATCCTTCCAGGACAATGAATTTCAGCATGTGAAAGTTCAGAGTCCCTGGGAACTCATTGCCCAAACACCCACCCATTAAAGAGCCCAGGCAACGCAGCTGCCTTCACTAACATGAGCTCAGCCCTTGAAATGTTTTGCATTTTTAAAGAAATTATAGATTCTAGACTCCCATTTCAAACAGAAATCAACTTTCAAAATTTCATTTTGATTTGTGATGCTTAAAAAAATAATAAATGTTACCTTAAAAATGACCAGAGAAGAATGGTGGGAAAACAAAATGAAAGAAAAAGGGAAAGTTCAGTGGAGATGAACAAGCTGGAAATTATTATTATTATTAAAATTGACGGGCTGGATGTTAAATGCAAGAAAATGTGTCAGTATAGCACATCAGTGGGACCCTTTTAAAATATTCATAATCTCAGGTAAAAAGAGCATCTACATATCTGTGTTTTCTTTGGTCTTTTACCTTAGCATCATCATCTGTTGTATTCAGCCTAGAGCTACATATCCCCATAGCATTTATTGATACAACACCAAGGGCAGGAATACTCACAAAAATATAGACCTCCTAGAGTTCATCTCAAGGTTATCAGCATTTTTCAACAAAACTCGGGGGTGAACTTCTGGCTTGATTTTTATCCCTGACTCTTATTTTTAATGAGACTATTATTGCATACTATTTTCTTTTTTCAGGTGCTATACAGGTACATTAACTTAAGTAGTCTTATTATTCTGGTATTGGAGCCAGCAGATCTCATTCATTACTTTCAAGTTGACTACAGTTTCTTTCAGCTCTTTCTGTTCTTTCCTGTGATTTCTTTAACCCTTTTGAATTTGGGGGGGTTTTTTTGGCCATTATGCAATCTTTCATTTCACACAGCTATTCTGTGAAGTGGTTCCCTAGACAGTGATTAGAATTTCTCTGCATATCTGCCCTTTTATGCAGAAATCTCCCAAGAAATCTCATTTTGATTCTATACAATTGTCATGCTTTTGTCCTCCTTGCTGGCCACCAATCTAACATGTACTCTGTGACTTGCTTAATCATCATCTAGTTCAATGATCAACATTGCAGATTATTTAGCATATTCCTGTTGTGATAATTTTTCAACTTATTCTTCTATTCATCCTGACCACTAACACTGAAACTAATGTTGCTATTCACAATCATTGCCTGTCAGCTGAAGTATTTCAATTTTTGTGTGATCTTTATACATGAGCAGAGGTATTTGAATGCTTGTATAATCCTTATATAATGAAATTCTACTGTGTTCTTTTTGTTTTTCACACCATAACATCTAATTCTTCTTCTGCCAATCAATTTCTAAAGTATTTTCTTCTCATGTAGATTACTTGTTTACTTACTAGATATATTTTCAGCTATTTGCTTTCACAGTATAATATAATCTTACACTCATGAAATTCTGATTGAAAGAAACCTCTGGAAGCATCTAGTTCAACTTCCTGCTCACATCAGCTATAAGGGCAGACCAGGCTTCTCTGGGCTTTATTGTGAAAACAAAGGATAGACACAGCAAACAAGTTGACTCCTCATAAGCAGCCAACCTGATTCAGCTGATGAAAGCTTTTCCTTCTATCTACTCTGGACTTTTCCTTTTTAATTTTACACCCACTGTCTCTCATCCCAACACCACCACACTGTTATGATCAGCCTGGCTCCCCCTTCTCAATTACACTCCACCATTTTGTGGGTAGTTCCTTTGAAATCCTCTCAGCAGGATAGTCTCCTTCTTTTTATTTGGCCACAGAACCAAACTCTTTTTGATGTTTGATCATTGACCATCATCTTAAAAACCTAAACTAATGCCAGTATTTGTGATTTTTCTATTGCTTTACCCTTTGCTGCCGTCACATTTGCTGTTGTGTCCCGTGCTTCAGACAGAAGTCGATTAATTAACTCCATTCAGCTCTCCCAGGAGTACTTTGCCACGTTTCAGACCATTTTCTCTTGTCAGGAGGTGTTCAGATTGTGAAATGGTGGCACTGTTGTTAATTTAATGAAGTGATAACCTCCCCATTTTCGATGTGGAGTTTGGCAACAGTCAGGTTCTGGGCCCTGACTGACTTTTCCTGGGCAGCCTCCTCTCTGATTCTGAAGCCAAGGCATTCACTGCAGACCTTGCTGAGCTTCACTAGCCTATGGAGATCTATCATCAGGCATGAACCTGCTGGGATTTTACCACACTTTTATTTCAGCTCCATCTTCAGTTTTCCATTTTTCTTTTCTGTATTAGTATTTTTTGGCATTTTGGTTTCACTTTTACCCACAAATATCAGCAGATAACAACTGAGATTTCATGTGTAATGCGAATTTCATCAACTAATCAAGCATAATATTTTTGTTTGGAAATGGTAGTCTTAGGTAGAGGTTGTGCTGTACCCAATGTCTGACACTTGCCCAAATCTGGTTATAGAGTGCCACATTTTTATGCCTTCATCTTTGTTTAGAGCACCTCCCATAAGAGGAAAAATAACAGACATGCATCTTCTATACACCACTTGCAACATTTTCTAGGCATCAAATTATTTCTTAAACTTCCTTAGGCCAGCTTTCTGAGGCATATAAGACTAAATAGATAGGAAAACTTGAAGCAATTTATAAAATTAGTTATTTCTGATGTCCCCAGCCAAGACAGAATTCTGCCTTTCTTGGTCTGTGCTGTAAGTCTCCCCACTTTAAGAATCCCGGAGTCAGGATGAGCGAGTGGTATGTGTACACAAAACACACTGCTCAGAAAATTTTGATCCATCTCATCCACTGATTGTTCACTGTTATACCGAGTGAGATGTGGAAAATTCCTTCAAGATCTCTGGGAGGACTCAGAATATTTTGTTATTGACTTTGATATGTGTAGGTGTAAGACCTTATCAAGAGCTGGTGGACAGTTCTTTTTCCTTCATTTAAAAAGACAATGGTATTACACCTTGGAGCCAAACCCTAAGATCTATGAGAGATTTAGCAGGCAGGTAGGGTCTGTATGATGCCTTTTGAAAAGCTTTATTACACTTAAAAGAAGGCAAGCCTTACAGATTTTTGACCAGCATGCAAGAAAAGGATTGCTAAAAGTGACAGCAAGCTGGCTGTGAAACTGTAGGGGAGCTACTTAAGACCAATTTGTCCTTCTCACTGAGTCTGATTAGTCAATTCTTTAATTTTAGCGCCTTGCTGCGTTTTTGCTCATACAAATTCCTGTTACAATTATCTTAAGCTTAAACCCATGACTCAGTTTCAGAAGGTCACCCAGCAGGTGGCACTCCCCATCTGACTTTAAAACTGATCCAGGAGCCAAGAAAAGAGAGCTCTTGGCAGTCACAGGGCAGGGCAGATCTGCCAAGCCTCACATCCTGGGTGGTAGACGGGTGCCTTCATCTCCATCGCTGCTTTCCCACACAGCACAACTGGGGGATGCCTTCTCTGGTGACCCACTTGCAGAGGAACATTTCCAGGCTTCCCATCGTCTCCAGCATCTTTGTGCTGTGGTTCCTTCCCTGTTGCACAGCCTTCTGCAATGCCTAGAGAAAGGCTGAAAAGTCCAGCTGGTGCAAAGGAAGCTGCAAGTAGCAATGAGCAGAAAAGAGCTGTAGAACTGAGGTGAGGGTGACGTGGAAGTCTGTAAAGTGCATGTCTGAACAAGGCTAAGATAAGCTTGGCATTGGAGTGAATCCAAATAGACTGACGTGCATACGCATTTGCCCCGAGATGTATAATTTACATCTCACTCTGCTGTAGGTTTTTGTGACCTTTTCAGTATTTCAAGTTTCACATAATTAACATAGTTCTTCTTGTTAGAGAGGCTGAAAGGTTAGAAAGGTTGAAATCAGAGATAAACGGATATCTCCTTTGAGTCAACAGATGAAAAAGGCACAGTCTGACACAAACTAAAATTATAATTAATGGAAAATATGAGACAGTAAAAGAGCATCGAATACGAAACAAGATGTCAAGTATGCAGAAAAGTTGAGTCTGAGATGGCTTCTCCCTAGCCCCTGAGTTTCTCTGTATTTTGGTGGCTTTCATCCTTCCTCCTCTCATTTTCCTCATTGAGTAGCACCTGAAATATTTTTTACATTCTTCCTCTCACTACAGGTTCTGTTTTCTCTGCATCTTCTGTAGCTTTAGCATTCCCAGTTTCCCAAAGAAATTGTCATGGTGTCTTTTCTTGATTAATTTTGCTGCCTTACATCCTTTCACTTTGTACCCTTCCACAGTTGTTTACATCCCTGGAAAAATCATACATGAGTTATAAAATTAAGTAAGATTTTTTTAATATTTATTTTCTGCATCCAAACACATTAGAGGAAGTTCTCTTTGCTACACTGGAAGAAGTATTCCTTACAGTCTAAATAGAAATACTGTTTTTGTTTTCCTAATTGGAGATATACTTCAGAGTAAAGAGATATTATTCTTCATTCATGAGTATGTATTTTAAACTCTAATGACTAATCATGAAGCTGATATGATCTGAATTTTCATATCATAATAGGTCATTATACAACTGGTCTTATGCTGTCAATTGTTCTAGATGTTCTTATTTTTCACATGTATCTGTTCAATAAATTTGTGCCTGCCATTGCAGGTTGCAATTTATGAAACCAGACTTATGGAATGCATAAATCCTGTTTGTTAAAAAGGTACATCAGAATTTGCTCTATCAGAGACTTAAAACCACTGCCCACAGTTAAAGGGTTGACAAGCTGAGAGGTACAGCAGGATTTTATTTTCTTGTATGATTCTGGTGAGATGCTGAAGTGCTTTGTTTATATGTGAGAGAATGCATGCTGTCTTTTTAGAATCAGAAATCCTTATTTTTACCCTTCAGGGATTCCGTATTTTATCATTCACCATGGGGTTTTAGGGCAATAAACAATCTGCATTATGATCACATCTATGAAATTTGAGATCAATTACAGCACATCTTCCACTTGCTAAATGTTATGTACACACATATGTCGAATGTTTGTGCATGTGTATGGCCCATAGGTCTTTCACTATGTAGGTTTTAAGTGCATTCTAAATTTATGCTATATAAAAATGAGAAAAAAAAACCCCAAATCCAACAAACTGTGGATTCCATAATTATTTTGTCCTAGGCAATATTCCAAGACACAGAGAACTACTGAGGTTATTTCTATTACGGAGTCATTCATGTCAAACTCAAACCCTCAAAATAATAAGCCATAGCTCATTTTCCCAGAACTGTGAAATTACATCTTTTTAATTCTCCTGTCATTTTAAAGTCTTGTTTTTTGGGATTTTTTCTTAGCTATCCTCAATCTGTATAAACTGGGTACACGTACCTATGTGTACTTTTCACTATTCACGTTTGAGTATGTGAAAGTCTGTGCATAGTTCTTACTTTTCCATATATGTATTAATTCCAGAGGAAAATCAATTCCAGTTGCACACATGTGAAATGTCTGTTTTTCATAGCCTGTCTGGCAGAAAATACTTTGTTCTGTTGGGACTATGATAACAGGCAGCTATATGAACTCTTTTATGTCTGCATGCATATTCTCAATCTTCCATTTACAATGACCTATATTATATTTTAGATCTCTCAAAATTTTCTGATTGAAGAGGCTTTTCATGACAATTTAAAGTAGCCTAGTTATTTAGTGGTTATCATATATTAAATTCTAAGTATCTAATTTACTGGCAGTGTCTTGCTTTCTAAGGCAGAGACTGACAAGTCTGTAATTATAGTTTGTATAATTTCACCATTTTTTTCCCAGCAAGAACAAATATGCAGACTAACATCTTCATTAACAGCCTTATTAAAAAACTTCTTCAGTATCTAACTTTATTAATAGTTAAAATTTATTTTTGTTATGATCTGTAAGATGGAAAAGCCTTTTTGTCTCTATTTTGTGTGCCGAAAAACAGTACTGAGAAGTGAGAATAAGGTACAGCATTCAAAAAGTTTTAATTTCTTTAAAAAAGGGAAGAAAGGAAAAAAAAAAAAAAAAAGGAATCTGACTTCTTCAAGGTCATATTGGAAATCTGGAGCACAGTAAGGTCTCAGATTCCAGACTAGTGACCTCCACACAATGAATAATATGCTAGGCAATATACTGCTAGAAGAAAATTACTGAAATCCCTCTAGGGAAGAGGAAAAGAAAGAAAAAGAAAAAAGATTCATATCCTTTTGAAAAAAAAAGATGTTAGATGTATAAGGATTTAAACCTTCATTCATTTTCCACTACTTGAGTTGAGAATTAAAAGCATATAGTGCATTGGAGGACTATTCACCTACATACTGGCCCTTAGAAATGCATGTGTGCTTTTTCTTCTGCCAAATAAATGTGTACTGTAGGGCACAATCACCTGTTCAAGTATTCTTTATTGCTGGTTGTCACTCATGTATTTGAATGTCATTTTTCTCCAAATGAACTGAGAGATCTCTACCCAGTTTTTTACTAACCCTTTATGAGAATTGGACATGTCACTTGATAAATGATCAATTTTTCAAAATACCCCCATCCCAAAACTTCCTTGGGTCTTAGACACACTGTTGTTCATATTGTATGAGTTTGACTCTGTCACCAACAAAGAAAAACTGACTTTGCATTTCTTCTTTCTTAAATTCAAATTTAAGCTTAGGAAACAGTAAACACAAATGCTGAATTCAAGGTTTTGCAAATGCAAAAGCTTAGATATAAACATAGAAGAATTTTTACAGTAATCTTATGAACTATTCAGAAGATCAGTCCATTTTTTTTTGTATGAGATGCTGATATACTGATCATATGCCAAAGCACAAACCTTAATATGCAGAGAATTTGTAGTGTCTTGGTTTTTACTGTTTTTAGGGATAAAAATTACACAAGAAACAATATGCACTGCATTGTAAAAATGATTGGGACCTCTTTCACTTTCATTTTGGGTCTGGTCTGTGTTTTGGAGGGACAGACTGTGAACATTGTACATTGCATTGACAGATATCGTGATGGTAAACTATTACTAATATGTATACTCGTGACTGTAGTGGACTTTTCTTGCCCCATGTTGCAGGCTGAGTAGCCAGACAGGGGACTGGGAAGAGCTGCTCTTCCTTTGCATGTTGGGAAGCAGAAGCTTCTCTCTAAGGTAAAGCCATTCTGCATTGTTTTGCACTCCAATGACAAAAGTAACCTGGAATTTAATTCCTTTTTGAAAACCCCTTTTGTACATTACTTCCTTTGATGAGGTCTTCAAAAAGAAAGTAAGAGTCTTAGTCAAAGTGGGTTTATAGTAAGTTTACTTTTATCCATGGTCTGATTCTAAACAATGAAGAGCAACACAGAATCATCCTCATGCAAAGCAGTGATATCATACTTCAATGAGAGACCTGCCTTCAAAACCTTTAGCAGCTCCAGCTGGCAACTGTAACTATTTTGGCACTGAGACCTCTGGAAAAAAAAAGGAGATAGTAGGATGAAAAACTGCAAAAGAAGACTAGAAGTGGAATAATTTTCCTGTAAGTGGGAAAGTTTCCAAGGGTTAATCATACTGAAAACACAACATTTTAATTGTATATCTAACTTGCTACCATCAGCTCTCAAGATCAATACTTCCTATTTCTGAGTGACAAACTGTCCCCACAAAGCACAATAGAACACTTATTTTTCAATAAAACAAACGTGTTTTTTAAACTGCAATTGATGATGACAGACACTGCAAAGCTTTGCAGTTCGGTTTACTTTCACGAGTATTTCAAAACACAGATTCCAGAACTGTGGCTGTAGACTACTGATGGCCAATAACCATCCCTACTGACTGCTGAAGTACATACAGAAGTCATATATTTGTGCTAAGAGTGCTGATTTTCCATTAGAAACTTGAAGATTGATAACAGTCACTTGTCCTGCACTGCACTAGAAAGCTCTATTCAACCCAAAATGGTGGAGATAAGACAAAATATCCAAGAACCAAACATGCATTAAGGCCACCTTAACTATTTTCCTGAGCATTTATTTGTAGCCTGAAAATGATAATTTCCTCCTAAGGGTCATTAGCACAAGGAAAAGGTACTACAATTCACGTCCCACGGAGGCTTGGCAAATACCTAATTAAAACTGTGTTGTCTCCACCTAATTAAGACCAGAGAGGTGATTTGTGTGTTCAGTGCTCTGTCATTCTCTGCTCCATTGAAAATTTGTGTTCAAAATCAAGGGTTTAGAAGCTAGGAAACACTGCAGCTAAATTGGTTTTGGTTCACAGTTACATGATTCCAAAGAATTTTTACCTCTGTTCCAGAAGGGACTTTCTTTCCAGATCTTAATGACCCATGGGATCAATAGGTCTCCAAATTCCCTTAAGGTCCTGTTACAAGTTCTCCAGTGAGGAACATTTTGGGAAATCCCAAGTGTCCTCATACTTTTGCTCTTCTCTGTAGGTTTCTTCTGGAGTATAATTATTATTACACAAGACAGCAGATGCAGAACTGAAGCAGGTAACCAACCCCCAAGTATTTGTAGGCCTTTTGAAACTGCACTTGCAGCTTTTTGTAGTGAATCTGGCAGTGATCAAGTGTGAACCCGTGAGTTTTATCCTCAGTCAGTATTATGAAAAGAAAACACAGAAAATCTGTCTTGGAACAAGAACAAAGGAGTTTTTTTCTCCCTTAAGACAACACGTGCAGTCTGAACATCAAAGACAATGGGGGGAAAAAGAAGCAAAAGGATGCACAAACTCTGCTAACTTAGAGATGTCTAGCAGCATCTCACTTGGATAATTGGGTGACATCATTAACAAAACCAACAGGACATCTCCATTTCATGGGAAGAGGAGGCTCAATGGAGCCTCAGCCCTTGTCATCCTTGGCTCCTGAAGCTGGTGAGGTTACTTCAGCCACAAGCCTCTGGACCACACCTCTTTGCCCATGGCAATGTCATGACTTCCATGAAAAACCTTCCTATGTGCCTACTGTGTTCACCCTGCTTGGTAAGGAGTGATATGTGTGGGACCTGGTGATAAATTATGTTCAGCACAATACTGGTGCAAAAAAATCAGCCTTCAAGTATTTGTTAGGGCTGTGTACTATTCTCTGCACCCCAATGGGATTTAAAGTGGGTTCTCAGGTCTTGTATAAATAGGAGAGAAAACAGATGAAAGGCTGCCTTATTATTAATTATTCCATGAAAATTGGATGAAAAATGAAAATTCCATGAAAAATGAAAGTTGTGTTATAGAGGTCTCTGCAACATTTCTTTCCTTGATGCATCTCACTCCGTTGCTTATCACATGGCCCTAGGAGCCTTTTTACATCTTCCATTCCATGAAAAATTCTTTCATCCCTTTCTCTCAAACACTTCAGCTGTGTTAGCACAATGGTACAAACCATCCCTGGCCTGCTCTCTGTTGCTTTAGTATATTAAACCAGTCTTGGCTCTATAAATTTTCTTCATAGGCTTGGCCATATCTTTGTCTCAAATACTTTTCTGAAGTTTATGGGATCCTTCATTTTTCATGGATTGTAAAGTTAGAATGAACTGTTGAGGTATCTGTTTTTGCCCTCCCAGATAAAACATTCCAGATAAATTCTCTGAAGCAGATTACACTTGGACGGACCTGCCCCAGGCTTATCTTACAGCTCTGTGTAGGCTCCTGCAGAAAAGCCAGGCAAATATTTTGATAGAATACTTTGCTCACTTTCTGGACCCTTTCTTGCCTGTTGGCACTGTTTCTGATAGAATCTCAGTAGTGCAGGCCTGTGTATCAAATGGCAGGTTTTATCAGAGGTGGCAGGGTGCCAGGACTGCCGGGTGCTCTGAAGGTCATCACCTGCAAGCAATTGTAGCATGCAGCATCTCTCTGCTGCGCTCTTAAAAAGCTCCAATCCTGGAGCAAACTCTGGAAGGCACAAACGTGCCAGATTTGCATTTGCTTGCTTAATCTTGTGTCTAAAAATACCTTGGAATACATGAACCAGAGCTAGATTGATTATGTTTTTATTTTACGTAAACAAAATCAAAACTTCATCAGGTTTTGGAAATTCTAAGTTTGTTAGAATATGCTTAATAACTTCTCTTTTACTTCTGTTTCCCTCTTCAAGAGTACGTATTTTACATATAATGACAAGCATAAAATTTCCATTTAAAATATAAATTCACTGACTGAAATATCAATAAAAGGAAAATATACTTTTATTTCTAATTGCATTATCCCATTACAAGGAGGCTCTGTGAAAATGTACATGCTTTTCTGGTGATTGAGTACACTGTGTTTCCAACCTTGTATTTCATGGGGAAAGCTCTGCTCTTTCCATAGGCGGAAAAAAAAAAAGGAAAAAAAAAAAAAAAAGGAAGTTGGCAGGAGAACGTGTTCTGGAATAGAATTATTCCACCATCAAACTAATGTGAGTTTCCAACCATTTCTGTGTATGCGTGTGGAATAGAGCCCTGTTATAGCAGCTTTTTTTATTGCAAAACTTTAAAAATATGACTCATGTGTGTTTTGTCAGTGGAAATGTTTGTAAAATATGTTAGAGTATTATTTGTTTTCAAATTGTCTGTTCACTCTGGTTTTGAGTGTTTATATACAGATCACATTCAAGAATCTCTTGATTCAAATCATCTGAACACAGTACGGTGTGGATAAAAACCACTTCATCACATTTTTTGTTCACCTTTCCATGTCATATCTTCTCTGTTATAGAACAGAGCCCATTTTTCAAAATAATTTCTGTTACTGTAGAAGTTGAATTTAAACACTTTTTGGTTTTTTTGCTTAAATATGACATTAGAAAAACATGTAAATGCACACATCAAGGTAAATGCAAACTTGTCAAGGTAAATATATAAGTTAAAACCTATATGCTCAAAGGGTAAATCAATAATAAGACTATCAGTACCACTGACTAATGAGTAATTGGAATAAAGTCTTCATGAAAAAAGTAACAACGAAAAAATTCATATTATAATTGTTATGATGTATACATATAGTCATTATGCGTGTTGAAGTGAGAATTTTATTCATTACTAAACATGACAGTAACATCCAAATACACAAAATCAAAATGCAAACCTCTATTAAACTTACCTCATAGAACAATGTAATGCTTTTATTTTTTATAGTTGGACTATTGCTTCATGACATGGACTGAAGAAAGGACACTTTAAAAAAAATCAGAAGGGGAAGGAAAGGGACATGAAGAAAAATACACCTTCCATACCCTGGATGTATTTCTGGTTTTTTTACTTTATAGAACCACTGGGTTCCTGGTGGTGGAATGAAGAAAAGATAGTTAATTTCTGTTTATTTAATGGAAATCTTTTTCTTAGTCCTCTAATATATTAAATAGTGTTTTATATCTAACAAACCATTAAACAAACAAAAAATCATTTGAAATTATGATTTGGCAGCATATTTTTATGTCACTTCTATCACTCTGGTTCAATAATGTTTCACTGATGTTTAGAGCTACAAAGACATATTTAATTTATGCTAATATTGCTGCTTGTCAGGAAAATGAACCTGAAGCATTTGGCAGGATATCCCTAAAAGTAAATAAACATTAAGGGGCTCTGTTTTTTGTTTTTTGTTTTTTGGGGTTTTTTTGTGTGGTTTTTTTTTTTGTTTTTGTTTTTGTTTTGTTTTGGTTTGTTTGTTTGTTTTTTGTTTTCTTTTTTTTTTTTTTTACTAGACATAGCTCTTTTCGTGGTTTTCTACTTTTCAAAAATCCAACACAAATTAAAGTAGCATTTACAGCCAGGCTGGTACTTACTGAAAGTTTGGCTGATGTACTTTGGGAACTTTGTATGAGGCACTTCCTAAGAATGGATCTTGTGGTGAGGTTAGACTATGACTGAAAAATCTGCATCACTTTCCCAAAATCTGTTGTTATTTTAGGATGATTCATAAATAGAAGCGATTAAAATTTTTAGTCAAAATATCTACTTAATTAGTTTATTTGTCTTGGAAATATTTTTAAATAGAAGAATTTTTTATGAAGTTCAAAGAATTTTTTTTAAGAAAAAAAGGTTTGCTGTAAATGTATTTAATTGTTTTTTTCTTTTTTTTTTCCTCTTAAGTACAAACCCATCTTTCTCTTCAACATTCTGCTGAATTTCAGATTACTCTATAAACAAGAGTTAACAGATAAATCCAAGTTCATCTGGACAGTTTCATTTATCAGGAGATCTATATATTTTTAGAAATGTTATAAGTAGACCCTGAACAAAATAATGAGAAAATACAATGTTTTCCTGAAGATAAAATATATTTTAAATTGAATGTATTTAAAATGCTTTAATTAAAAAATGGACTTACATTTCTAACCAAATATAAACCTTTTTTTTTCTTGGTGCAGTAATGGTCTGTGCTTATCAGCACCTGAAACAAATAAAAATAATACTTGATCCTAGGAAAAAAGTTGAAATATTTCATCAAGAGATCACTAAAGCCTTTCCTTCCATGCAGCTCAGGGAAAGGAAACCCTTTCTCTGCTCACTGTAATATCAATATTTTCAGTGTTTTTATTTCAAAGTCTGTGACCATGTGCTCCATCCCTGTGGTCATGCAGCTTTTAATTGAGAATAATTTCTGATTAAATGCATTTACTTGACAAGGGTTCCCTAATCAGAAGAAAAAGTTTGAGGCACCAAAGCTCTTACTTTTCAAACAACTCCAAGGAATACCAGTGACTTGCTAAGCTTTCAGTATTCAGTGGAGAAAGAATGAAAAAGGCAAATTGTAGCAAAATTCTAAGTTGTATTAGCCATGTAAACCAAAGATTTTCATTGCAAGGTCACTGTATTAAATAACCTGAAGACATGCCTGTCTCTCAGAAGCTGAGTACAACTTGTTTCAACTGCCTTTTGCAAGCAGATGTGATCCTGGTACTTTACAACAATTGGAAAAGGGTAAAAACAAATGTACAGTTCCAGTTACTCAAAATTTGACAACAAAAATAATGGTTCTTAAGATCTTGCAAAATTTTCTTGTAAATGAATATTCAGTTATAGTAGATGACAGAGCAAACTTTCCCAAGAAAAAGCAATTGACTTCATTGGAGCACAAATGGATAATGACAACAAGCTCATATGGAGTCTTAAACACTGCTCCGTGTAGAAAAGTTGTAGTGATAAAGTTCCAATATTTTATTCAGCCCTGAGACTCAACACTCGTCATGGAAACTTCTGTAAGGATTCCTATACTTGTTGAAAGCTTGTTGACATAGGTAGCAAAATAGAGATGGCAAAGGTTCATTTTAATGCCCATGCTTGGAATTTGGCATAGCTTCAGACTGTAATAATACTTATTGTGTGTGACACCCCTGTGGAGGTTTAGCAAACTGTAAAATTTAATTCAAATTACACAACCAAGATGGTATTTTGCAGGCCAAATGAAAAAAAAGAAGAGTCAGGACGATGGTATAAGGAATTTGACCAAGAGGATAGCATATGTGTGGAGGAGAAATGGTTTCCAATTTCTGAGCTGCCTAGAACAAGTCACAATAGAAAAACTTGGACACATACAAAGAAAGAATTTAAAATGATTGATTGAACTGATTGCAAAGTGTTGTGAGTTTTAAAAATCACCTTCTTTCATACTTAGTTATATGGAAAAATTCCAAAGACAGTAGATCTTTCCAATGCAAGTTACAGCAAAAGAAGACAGATCTTATTTGTCTCCACTCCCGAAATCTAGAACTAAGATATCAAGCAAAGCTTAGCACCTTGTAATTCAAATGGCAGAATGGGCCTGCAGTAGGAGGTTTTCAAAGTACAATTTCAGATTATGTATGCAGTGAGGAGCACTCACTTGATATGTTATGCTAGAAGAGCTCCAGCTACAGAATCTTTGGCAAAGGAGCAAGGCTAAAAATCTGTGAAGGGTGTAATTTCTGAACTGCCACAGACATTGGCAGGAATGATTTGTCAAGGGCAAATCCACCAAAGAGTTGTCAGGTTAGGAATTTTTGAAAGTGCCTGAGATTCCAAGGAAGAGGAAAGTTCCAGGGAAAGTGTGTCTGACAAAACTAGACACTGGAATTCATCAAAGTAATTTATGACATTTTTCCTTGGCTCATAAATACATTTCCCAATGTCCAGCAGTCAGTCAAACATTGAACAGAAGAGGCACCAATTATAGAAGGTCTGGTCATTCTGGTCATAATCTTAATAGAAGCATGCATGCAGACATCCTTTGGATGAATGGCTTTAAATGCAGCTTTGATTGGCAGATTTTATAACTTTATCAGTGTTTTTCCTGTCATGATTTGTCTGATTCAGTGCATGAGGAAGGTTCTGGATAATGGAAAGGAGGAATTGAGATTGAGACCTGAATTGAAGGGGCTGGTATCATGCAGCGCTCTTTTGACCAGAGAAATGAGTCCTGGAACTCACAAGAGGCAGTCCAGCATGCTCTGCTATTCTGCAATTAAATGCTCTACGTGCAGCTGCTCAGCAAATAAACATTGGTAAAGGGACCAGAGTGAAGGCAATGCATGGCCAGTGCAGGAGATATGCCCAGGCTACCGAAGAACAGGAGCCCAAATTCACACACAAGCCTCGACCTCTCAGTGTGTGAGGCTTGACAGGTTGTATCTGCTGCAGGACAGTGTGAGCTCACAAGAAGATTGTTAATACCAGATTAGAAATATGTATATTTGTTCAACCAAAGAGCTACAGTGCCTGTATTCAAAAGCAGCAAAGGCAGTAACAAGGGGCCTGGTGGCACTGGTAATGAATGCTCTTTGTGGGTGTATTTAAATACTCTCTTCATCATAACGATCTGTGTCTTTGATCCACAATTTAACAATCATGACTGAACTTGTATATGATTTTACAAGTTTATGAGAGGAAAAAAATTATCATTTACGGCTTGCAGCTGTTGTTGAAGAATCCATTTCAAGACAGTCATCAGGAAGACTAGTCTCTGAACTTTTTTTCTGTTTTATTAGTTGTTCTTTTCCCTCATATTTAAAAGATTAATATTTGAAAAGTATTTTGCTATGATTAAACTTGTCCACTGTTAATAAAGTGAGATAATGATCCCCTATTCCAAAAAAGTATTTTTATATTTAGAAATTAAGTCCAAAATGCCAGTAAACTAACCAAGTGAAATGAGTGGCTAGTAATATAAAAGCAAAAATGTAGGGTTTTACGTGTGCAAGTATTTATGAGCATTTCTTACATGTTTTTACATCTGCATTACTGTAGTCTGTATGTTTTGCTGAAGTATGGCAGCATCATTGTCCAATTTATGTATCTCTGAAGTTTGTCTTCTGCAAGAAATGCATGCAAAGAGAATCCTCATAGATCCTCTGTGATCCAGTTACTCCAAACTATCTTAGACTGATTAAATTTTATGCATGCATTTACTGAAATGCAAGTGTTATTTTTTCTTACCATTTTGAGATACTTTTACAGCCCTTTTTTTCCCTGTTCCTACCTGAACTTCCAGCCACAAGACAGCACCTCTGCTGATTGAAACTCAAAAGTTGTCTGAAGTCCTCAAAGTTGCAGCTGTTAACACCACAATCAGAATCAGCAGAACTGCAATTTCATTGCCTCTGAATAATCACTGCTTCCTCACTGCACTGGATTTAAAAACCAAAAAGAATCGTGTGTGACACTAGAAGATGCCAGGTTAAGCATTGGTTGTATTATTTTGATGGAAAATGTTTACTGAAACCACCCATGTAATTTTAAAAAGTTTAAAGCAGTTCATTATTTGATCTTATCTGCTCCAGTAGGTGTCAACAAGGATAAATCATTGCATTCAAAATGAAGGCAAGAGGAACAAACCTTGCAAGATTTTTGAGTGAGCACTCCCTCGAGCTAGTCAGTGCTCAAAATATTCAGTGATTTGCAGAGACCTGCCTTCCAGAACAGGTCCCATAAAGACCTCCAAACCAAATATGCTTCTATTTCCACATCTTTCAGTTAACAGGCACCTAGTGTACTGAAGCAATGTTCCATGTTTAACAGCTTTGGTAGGGATCAGATCCTCAGAAAATGCAAACTGGGATTATTCTCTTCACTTCAGCAGTTGTCCTGATTACTAGCAGATCTGGCATTATTACTTTTTTTTATATAACTGCATTCTCAGCATATGCTGTACTTAAATCCTACTGTTTATTGCACTTTGTAGGTTTGCTCTAAGCTGGAAAATCACTTTTAGTCAAAACCTTTGAAAGCCTGAGAAGAGAAGCAAAGAGAAACACGAAGTTACTGGAAGATGAAGTCACAATTCTGTCTTCTTGCATTGCCATTGCCTCCACATTAGCAGCCTCAGTGCAAAAAGTGTCAGCACAGGCAGGGAGTGCTCAGCTTCGTGTGCTGCAAGGAATGTCTGGGGGTGCCAGCCATGGGTGGAGGGCTGCCGGGCCAGCACACACTGCTGTGCTGGTGTAGGCATTAATTACAGTCATTATGGTAATCAGAAGCACCTGAAGGTATTACTGAATAAGAGGTTCTCTTTTAAGTCCCATGGGCGCAGAGGGAACAGCAGCTCTGCCCAGAGCTGGCCAGGTCTCAGAGTTACTTTTCAGCTAAAACGCTCTTGGCTTCCTGCCCTAATACTCCTAAGGGAGCCAGAAATGATCTTCCCTTTTGGCAGGCAACATTAAAGACCGTCTCTGGGCCTTTATGTTGGGCTTCAGATTAGTCTTGTGAGGTCACTTGGGAATTAAAGCCAGGTCCTGCTTTTAAGTTGCAAGGATGACAATGCCAGGCTGGTTCTGAAAGCAGTGGGGTCACTGAGTTAGGAGTAATTGTGATGTACTCATAGTGCATGAGAAATTCCTTGTTATAGGAGAAAAGTTCCAGTTTCAAAAGTAGTCTTTTCAGGTCAGGTAGGTGTTGGTAGAGCTTTCTGAAAATTGCGTTTCAGTTTTTAAAAGGTGGGACAGAATTATCAGGATGGTGTAGCACTGATTGCTCATGAAGCTGAGAGATACATACTCCAGAGCTCAGATTCTGGCTTAGAAAAAACATACATGTGCAATTTAAGTATGATAATCCTGTTCCTAAGGAATAAAGCACCAAAATACCTGGTTAAATACAAATAAACAACAACAAGATTAACTGATGTTTTGCTGACTCAAAAATCTGATCGAACACCTGAGTGAATACATAGCTGGACAGTTTTATTATTAACAGTTTATCATTTGTTGCATTGTTATAAAAAGTTTTGTTTTCTTGACATGCCTGATAGTGAGAAATGGAGTGCTTTTTCCCAGGAAATGAGTACACAAAAAGTAAGAACTCAGGTACACAACCCCGTATCACAAATATGTGACAAAGGCATAGTAGAACTTAACTGGTTAGAGTCACTATGGAAATAAATATGATCAAATTATCTAAGGAAAAGGCAACCAAACCCAGTACCTTTTTAATCTTCAAAAATGACATGTAAGCAATTGATGAATAAAACGTGATCAATCATATCTTATACAACATGATCAATTGTACCTTATACAATTCTATGATAGTTGTAAAGATAATTTTTTTTATGCTACAGACATTATTGAAAGCCTAGTTCTAGTTGTACACAACATTGGAAAGGTAACCTTTACACTTGTCTATCTACCATTCCACAAAGTACATATGACTAATGAATACTTAGGGTATTAGACATAAAATACCGGATATGATAGGTCAAAAATATTGTAACATTATTGTTTCAGTTATTGCAGATATATGCAGTCATTTGGCTCATTCTAACAGACCACATCTCAAGGATATGTCAGAGTGAGCAGCACCATGCTGTTGAATTAAGGAGGCCAGGTAATTATGAGAAGGGACAAAAAAAGTCAGCTTTTAGCTCCACTCACAACTTCTTGACTTCTTATTTATCTGCTCTTTAGACCACAGTTCATAAAAACAATTGAAATTGGGATTCTTATTAATACAGGGTAAAGCATCCTTAAACTTAGGAGAAATGTTTTCTACTAAACTGAGGAAAGGTTCTCAAACAGAGGAATAAAACCCCAAAACTAACTCTCACTTTACAAGGAAGAGAACAGTGAATTTGTGGGTTTTAGGTTTTCAGGGCTTATTAGCTCCTATATTAGTGGAGATAAAATCTATTTTAAAGGGATGAATAGCTGATTTACAGCTATTCAGGTAAAAATTATAGTTATGATGCAATTGATAGATATTTAGCAAATAATTGTTCAACTGGGTAAGAAGGTATAACCCAAAAAATTTAATGCCTTTGAGCCTTTCCAAAACTGCATTTTTATCAAACTGGAGCAAAAAGGAGAAACTCAAGCTAGTAAGTACTTAATTTCCACTTTAAATAGCATAAAGAATATGAAACTCTTAGCATTTACATCAGTTTTCAACCCCTATCTAACATGAAGAAAATCAATTTTGAGCTTTTAATGGTGCTACAATGCAGATCTTACCCTGATGTCTTAAATCTGATTTTCAGAAGCAGCTGCTTTCCATACAGGCACCTAAACAAAGGTTTGTCTTTCAAGGGCATCTGGTATCTCCTGACTCCCAGAGTGAGGCACCCATGGCAAGATTTTCAAGTTCTTTTCATTGCTGAAAAACAGGTCCATGTTGACAACGTGTACGGTCACAGTGAGGGTGAGCCACCTACTACTTAATTCAGCAGAGCTGCTTGAGATCTACAATGAGATCAGATTCTGGCTCTCGATGTCTGCATGCTCCTATGAGCAAGAGCAGTTTTAGGATTCAAATTTCTTTTGAATTTCTGTTTTGGACTGGATTTTTTCCTGTTAAAAAAGGAAAGCTTCTCTGGATTTTGTGCCTTGATTTCAGTCCCTCTTTCCTTTGTAATCCTCTGTGAGTCTCCAAGGTCTGATAATAGAGGAACCTTTCCTCCATAGATATTATCAGCTTTCTTTTTCACCTGGATGAGCCTTTTCATGGAACCTAGTGTTCTAGCCAATCTGAGATTTCTGTGCCTGCACTGGGCTGAACTGGCCCATGAATTCACAAACTAGTGGTGAGGATCAATTATAGTCTTATATAGAAAAACCATGGTCATGTAGGCCCTATTTCCTGAGGAAATCAGGCTAAAAGTAATAAGAAAAATCTTATTTCCTCCTTCTCTAGTAACCAACTATATTCTACCCAAGCGTGGCTGAGCACAGTGTGCTAATAATTTCTAGAAATATAATACAAGAAAATATGAGATAGAACAGTATTTTTCTTGTCTCACTTCTCAGTGCTGTTTAAGACATGGACTTTTTGACCCTGACCCTGATCTTTTGCCTGCAGATTTTTATTTACTGTCCCATGGAATTTTTTTTTTGGTGACATGCAGCATAAGTAAAGCAGGATTTAATGACGAACTAGGACTGAAGTAGGGTTTTCCCAACCTGAAAGATGTTATTGTTTTGCCCAGTCAAATACTACAGGAGGAAGTCCCTGCTCTCTGCTGCTGCTCCTGCTTTGGATCTGGAGGTACCAGTTCAAGGACTCCAGGACTGGTCTCTGTAAAACACTGCTTGGGCCATGGGGGTCTTTGTCTCACTGACTGAACTGGTAGGATTGAAAGCTCAAGCCAAACTTGTTTGCCTCCTTTTGAGGTCTCTGTGCCTTTTCTCTGTAAGAATGGGTAAGTGAACTTCCCTTGCAGAATGCCGCATGTTTGGCTCTGGGAGAGAGAAGTTTGCTAGTGACGGAATGAAAATGGTATAAACAAAAGAATATTTTGTTTAACGAACAAACTTTGCATAAAGTAATCTAGCAGCTAACCAAACTAAACAGCTATAGTTACAGAGAGGAAACAAATGTGTTCATGGTACAAAAGATATCTTGTGAATCTTTCCCTTGGTCACGAGGTCCAACCCACTTGTTTTTACAAAAGAGAAAGAGATCTTTCTCCATCACTTTCAGGACTCTTCCTCCAAGTCCCTTTTGGCAACCATTTGCTCACCATTCAGGAATGTTCCTGCTGTGATATTCTTCAGTCCAGTTTTCCTGCTAATTTATCATTGATTGAATGATCCTCTTTAAGGTTTTTATTATTAAAAAAAAATTCTCCATTTAATATAATTTCATGTTCCATCAGCATTAAGACATGGTATACTCATTCCTTCATTAAGATAAATACTGGAGGAAAACTGTTCTTTTCCTTGAGTTGTTGATATATTAAAACCAGAACAATTCTGTTTTCTGTAGAGCTGGAAGTTCTTTTTAAAAAAACACAAAACCCAACCAAATCTAACAAACAAAATCCTACCTAAAAA
>VZSR01001283.1:25772980-25783049 GCA_013398615.1 Brachypodius melanocephalos | reverse complement strand
AAACCAAGCCCAAAAAAACCCAAATCCACATTTCAGTTTTTGGTCCAAATTTCCATGGAGAAATGGCTATTTTTTTTTTTTTTTCTGGAGTGCAAGCAGATCCAGTAAGTACAGATGTAGCTTTTGGTGCTCAAAATAGCATCTTCCTTACAAGTTTCATCTCTGCACAGTGTTGTTTCAGTTTGGTCTGCTGCTGCCTTCAGCAGTTTCAGTACACAGTTGTGCTTTGGCTGTAGCTTCCCATACTGTGGTACCCTTGCCACAAGTTCTGTGCATTCATTAAAGTGTGATGTCACAGATTTTTTCAAAACAAATCTTCACCTGGACTGAAGTCTAAGAGACAGCCTGCTGGGCATACAACACAGTTTGAGAGCTGTTTTCCTCATGTTTAACATTGCCCAGAATTGTATCCTGCCCTTCAGAAACCAGGTAAAAACTTTCTGACTCCTTTGGTTCACCATTTATCAGGAAAAATGGGTTTGCCTGCCTGGGTGGAGTATTCATTAGAGTTTGTAAAGCCTGCTTTGTTTTAGATACGTGTTTTAGTGTATTATATCTCTTCATATCTCTTAAGAATGTGATTTTTGGCAGTGTTTGATACTGGCAAGAGCCCTAAGGTGATACAGAACTGGCAAGAGTTCTTTTGCTGGTATGGAATATACTCAGAGGCCTGGAATCAGTAAAAACAGCTACAAGTGCTTTTGCCAGCATTACTGTTATTAAGTGTTTTCTAGCATAGACCTGTCAGGAGACCGGTTTCACCCCCACACTTCTCTTGGTTATTAATTGTTATTTTATTGGGAGGAATGTCCAAGTTGCTACCTCATGTGTAAATATCTTTGGCCTGAATATTTTCTGCCAGGGAAGTTTTTCTACCATTTGCGGGAAGGGGCAGGGGAAGAATGATATATTTGACCATGTCTAAGTGGATTCTTTATGTCCGGAATGTCCTGACATTGAACCTTTTTCTCCTCTCCCAGATGCAACCATAAATCACAGTGTACTGACCACAGCTAATTTGTGTTGGAAATAATTATAGAGGTAACTGTCACGCAGCCTACAGTCAATGGTGCCTCTCTTCCAATATCTTGATGGGCAAGAAGTTTGTATTTGTTTTCTCGTGAACTTTAGGAACAACCGAGACAAATGGGATGAGAACAACACACAATGTACAGCGAAGCCTTGATGTTTCCCATTCTTCTGATAAGAACTACAGCAAACAGATGTAGGTTCAAGAGTATATGCTACTTTCTGCCCCAACTATTCCATCTGCTGCAAGCAAATAAAGTATGTTTACACACAGAACCTAAGTGTGCCCTTTGACCCTACAGTCATTGCTAGGTTTAGCCATCAAAATCTGCAGTTATTTAAATACAAAATCAGTGAAGGGGAAAGCACATACTGTAATCAGACAAGAAGTGAAGACATGGCTGCCACTTCCCGTGGATGTTATGTTGCTTCAAGCCAGGATGTGATTGTTTCTGCTCCCAAACTTTCCAGGATCCTGCCACCACTACCAGTAAGGTTGCAAAAGCTAAAGGATGTGGCTTGGTGACATTCACCCACCTCCAAAGTGAGGTTAAGTATCCTGTGGTGTTCCTTTTGCCCTGGAGTTTGCAGCTGCTGGAGACCAGCTCTACTGCTATTGCTGCACTTTTTCTGGGCTCAGATGGACTGACCCACCATGTCTGGATTTCATCCAGAGCTTACCATCTACGTGTCCTCCTGCTTCCAGACTTCCCATCTTGGAATTATCCTCATTTGTCCCTCTTCTGTTCCAGGAGATTTCTCCCTAAATTCCACTGATTTCAATGACAGAAATACATCTGAGAAGTAGGTAAAACTTAGCAAAAAAACCAAAGGAAAACAAACCAAAAAATTGCCAGGTGAGCCTTTCAGCATCTGCTATAGGTTTTGTCTGGGTGTACAACACATGTGTACAACCAGTGCAGTTAATTAAACCCATGAAAGTGCTTATTAACTGTCCACATATTATTTAGCATTCCTATGGCCTAAGAATCTAGATCTCTTTCTGGAAGACTTTGCTCTGAAAACGAGTCAAACTGCAGAAAGCTGCAGTGTCTTGTGAAATGATGTTCAAGAAAATGCTGTTGAAGGGTCTGGGTTTCTGAGGAGTCTAGAAATGAAAGCTGACAGGTCAGAACTGTTTCTGGAGTGGTAGCAGACTAGGCAGTGCTGTCTTTTAAATATCTGGTTTAGATGCCTTCAAGGTAAACTTTATTATGCAACAAGAAGTGGCAGACTTTAATAAATATGTGGGAGCTAATAGATGGTCACCCTCGTAGGGAAAACCCAGAGAGACGCTGCTAATACTTGGGCCCTTTTGTAGTTAGGAGTTTTCCAGTGCCTAAAGGGATGCTACAAGAAAGCTGAAGAGGGACTTTTTAAAGGAGCATGTAGGGACAGGATAAGAGAAAATGGATTTACATTGAAAGAGAATAAGTTTAGACTAGATATTAAGAAGAAATTCCATGCCGAGAGGGTGGTGAGGCACTGGAACAAGTTGTCCAGAGAAGTTGTGGATGCCACATCCCTGGAAGTATTCAAGGACAAGTTGGATGGGACTTTGAGCAACTTGATCTAGTGCAAGATGTCCGGCACAAACAATTTTATGATTCTATAGTTTTATGAGACCCAGAGGTCAACTCAAATCTCGTCGATAGATGCTTCATGTGAGTCACCAGGGTCCCAACTGCATCTTTATGGATTCTAAACTCATTTTCTACCTGAGAAACAGCTGGGAGGGATACTATTTTAATCGAGTTTTGATTCATCCCTATAAATAGGGATGTTAAAAATCGTCAGCCTAAACTTAAAACCTTCCTGTTTAAAGTAAAATACCACTAGTATTTTTCAAATTATTCCTTACAAAGAAGAATGGATTGCTAAAAACATCGGGCTCTGAAAATACTTCTACTTTTAAGCAACATTTCTTTTATGAGATAATGGTCCATTCAGAGAAATGAAGCCTATGAAAAGTATCTAAACAGATATAGCCTAAACAAAAATTTTAAAGAGTAGTCTGAGATAACAGAAAAGAGATTGAAATTTAGAATTTAGATCACCAAGATCTTAATTTATTATTAGATTATATTAGTATGACAGTAAGTTTCAACTGCTTTGGGTTGTCATTGTCATTAGAATTAGACACACATGATAAACAATACCTACCTCAAGAAAACTCAAAAAATCCAGAAAATGAAACACATAACAAAAAATAAATACTTGATTTCTTAATAGCTCTGGGTAAGCCACTAAATGCCACTGGAAATTTTTCCCTTCTTCTCCTGATATCTGACAGAACTTATCTGTCCTATATTTTCAATTTCCAGATCTTGATTTTCCAACCTACACCTTTAGAGAAGCATTGGTAGTAGAAATCACCTAATTTTTCCTGTAACTGGCAGTTTTAGCACAGAGTGAAGAACCATGTTATATTACTCTAACATCCTGCTTCTGACAGCAGGGTAAAGCTCTCTCAAAAATCTGTCTCGTTGCTTAAATCATCTGGAGATGGGACATCTCTTTTTTCATCTTTGTCACATATGGTGATGTGGAAAAGGCTCTTTTGTGGGTTGGGTGGGAGAGAAAGTGTTCAGTTCTCTGAATGGTGCTGTAATGGATCAAACATTTAGTGGAAACCGTTGGCCATTTCAGCTTCATTTTTTTTTCAGGATTAAATTATTTGCTGAGTTTCACCCCACTTTGCTGTCAGATCAAACATAACCACTTGCTTTGCTGTATTTGGAAATTGCCTACCAATTAACACTATTCATAAACAGCTGGGATTCTGCCTTTCTCCATTTCTCCATTTTTTTAATCCTGTCTGAGTTATACTTCAACTTTTTGAATGCAGGTTTAGCAAGCCTGTGAAACCTCTTTTGATGAAAGGGGGGTTTCCACTGTCAGTCTTAAGTGTCATAAACCCACATGTAGCAAATAGAAACAGGATAGGCAAATCATCCCTTCTCCAAGTCCCTGTGACATTCCTGGCACGTGTTTTCTTATCCCTCTGTTCCTGTAACCTTTGTCCTTCTAAACTTCATTCTGTGAAATTCTTAAATCACTGAAAAAAACTCCTGCAATATAACATATGGGGAAATTTGCTATTTCCTAAAGGACATGGGGCTAAAAAGGAACATTTTCCTTCCCACCCTGTCAAATGTCTCTGTATTTCCTCCTCTGTAGATATGCTAGGCCACTGCCACCCCTCCTTCACTTGCTTCCTTATATCCAGTTGTCTGATCCTCTGACATACACAGAGGTGCCTAAACCGGTCATACAGGTCCAAGCAATTTCAGTCACTGTATTTGCTGCCAGTAAATCTAATTATTTCTAACTTGACCTTAATCAGAAGGCCACTCTTTGAACCCTGCCAGCAATTCAGTATATCTGCAACACGGTGTGCGAAAGCAGAAAATGCTCAGTCTGTCCCAGTGGCACACAAGGAGCACATGCTTCCTCCTTCTCCTCTGCTTATCTCTCTCCCCCCTTAAGGTGAAACTTCCACACACCTCTCCTGGTTTCAGGTGTAATCATAAACCAGCTCAGGGCAATTATGGGTAATGTAGTCCCGTGGTTCCCGCCTGTCTGTTTGAAGAAGCGGTGCTGGGTTCCTGCCAGACTGCACATTCCAGCAGGCATTGCTCAGCACTCCCAAGAGGGAGGCTCTCCAGGTGTGCTCCAGCACCACCTGAACCCCGAGCACGCCACAGTGTTTCAAAGCCAGAGCAGGAATAAGTGCTCCTTCAACAGTACTGATGTCTTGAACAAAAACATAATTTGGATCTAGCTCTTCATTTCCAGAATGGTGAGTTTGCTTTTTTTTTCTTTCAACTATCTTTTGTTGCTTACATTTGAAACACATAGGAGGATATGAAATATCAGTGTAGTTTTTTGCCTAGTAGAATTGCATCAGTCCAACACTATCTTTTGGCCATTGCTAGCTCCAGGTGCTACTGGAGAAGGTGCAGAACTTATGTACATTTTGAATTGCATGATATCCTACCCTAGAGTGATTGGGGATGTAGTGTGGAGAAAGGCACTTGATAAGTGCTGGTGATTGCCTTTGCTGAGAGCATAAAAATGGTGAACCTCCTAAAATTTTTAATCAGTTTTAAGCTCTCCTCCTCTGTCTTTTCATTCCTGTGAAATGAGCTGCTGTAGTGTGTGTGTGCACGCATGCACCTCTGTGGGGTTTGGGTTTTTTGCTGGTTGATTGGTTGGTTTGGTTTTATTGAAGCACTAAATGAACTAAAACAGTCCACACATGCAGCTGTTGGGTTGGCCTCCGGCCTTGTGAGTTGGAGATCAGAATGGTGAACACTCCCTAACAATCCTCCCTGCGAACAAGGCAGCCATTAGGAGTCAGAGAAAGAGAGTTTAAAGAGCACATATACTTCTGGACACTAAAATGTTCATTCTCTATTAAAAAAATCTTTGAAAGGTAATACCTCCAGCCTAAATGGAGGCAAGACCTGTCATGCTGACATACCTTGAACCAACTGCCTTCATGGCTGAAAAATAACAAGCAAAGCTGGCTGGTCTCTATAAAAATAGAAAGATTTAAGTGAATGACAAAAAAGAAACAGTTTTTTCCTCCCTGTTATTACCACTCAGCTAATACCTCTTTTTTTCATATGGATGTATTTTTTTAAGATGAAAGATCAAAATTTTAATAGCTTGGGAATAGTTTTTGAGTGGCATTATTATGAAAGGGAAATAGATGTCCTCATGAGTAACTGATACAGGGAGAGAAGAAGTGAAGGAATTATTCTTACTGGGTTGGTCTTGGGACGTGCAAATTGCCACATTGGCAGCACTTTCCCCAGCCCAGAATCACGTATTTGGCAGTAGTTAATGAATTCCAACACTGAATTTGTACAATGAAAACAGTTGCACAGTGTCTGTGTTGGGTGGGACATACACAACGGGATGAACAGCACAAGTTCAAGCTGTTATTGATGTGTTAGAATCCAGAGAATGGTGTTTGCCTTGGGTACATTAAAATCAAGGAATACCCACGAATTTTATTCACTAATCTACATAGTACAACAATAATCCTGTGGAAGTGTGTTCAACAGGCTAATAACATAGAGTCATGGAATCAAAGAGTTGCTTAGGTTGGAAAAGACCCTTAAAAATATTCAACCCTTACACCAGCGCTGCCACGTCTGCCACTAAACCATGTCCCTGAGAGCCACACCTACACATCTTTTAAATACCTCCAGGGGTGGTGACTCCACCACTTCTCTGGACAGCCTGTTCTAAGGCTTGACAACCCTTTTGGTGAAGAATTTTTACGTAATATCCAATCTAAATCTTACCTGGCACAACTTGAGGCCATTTCCTTTTGCCTTACTGCTTGTTAGCTGGGAAAAGAGACTGACCTTCACCTCACTACAGCCTCCTTTTCAGGTAGTTGTAGAGAGCAATAAGGTTCCCCTTGAGCATCCTTTTCTCCAGCCTAAACAACAGCTCCCTCAGCTGTTCCCCAAAATACTTGTGTTGTACACACTTCATCAACTTTTTTACTGTTCTTCAAACTTGCCACAGTAATATATTGTAATAGAAGGTTTATTTAGCATTTGAATACTTGATTTAAGTTCTTGTGCTGTCTCACTTCCTTGTCTTTCTCCTGTTATTATGAAAAAGGCTAATTGTGTTTGATTGCACACTTTTTTTTTTGTTATTTAATATTTTTGTAACTCTTTATCATAGTGATTTCCCCCTTTGGCCCAGGAATATTTGTGTTTTGTGGACTATCTGCACTAGAGTTCTATGAATAGAATCCAAAGGGAAAAAATCCCTTTGATGTTCAATATCTCTGAATTTGGATAGCATTCCTCCCTATTTTTCAAAATAGGTAAACTCAAGATTCTTGAGAAACTACACATGTTCATGCTACTGTAAATTTTGGCACAAATCCCTGCAGGGAAGTCCATCCTTGAAATATAGATACAAAACATGTGGAACAAACGCCAAAAACCGATATAGTGCAGAAATATGAATCACACTGCTGTAAAAGTCAAAAGACTGGCTTTTTTTGGACAGAACAGCCAATTAGTCAGCCTAAGCTGATGATCTCTAGAGGATGTCCTCCTGTCTGAAGAGCTGAGCTCTGGAGTAGTGGCAGCTGTAGTTTGTCATATTTCTACCACAAACATGGTGCATACTTTTAACAAAATTTTTAAAGCAATAAGCATAGTTCTGCCTGGAACTATAGGCTCTTCTATCAGTTATCCCACTGCACAGAATTGTAATTTACCTCACAGATCCCACAATGGGAAATAAAACATGATTTGGAAAGATTAAAAAAAGCTACTTGAATATCATCCCTTTCCTAATGTCCCGTATACTTCTGCTATCCCCAAATGTTTAGTCTAATTTTACCTTAGATCTTTTTAACTTCTGTGGAAGCCTTCTCTTCTCTTTCCCTCTTTCTGGAATTATTTTCAGTTCATCTTCTTCAAGTCTGGAAATTCAGGAGGAAATAGTTGTGTTTTTTTCAGAAACTGTATTCCAGAGTAAAGGTGATATCATATACCAGTGGAAAACATGTACTTCAATTAGCCCTGCAATATTTTATCATCTTTTCATCTGCTTCTCTGTACAGATGAGTATCCATTTGCATTTCTGCTCATCCTTTTTAAACTGCTGAAGGTCATGCTTAAGCTTTTCCTAAGAAACTTCAACTAGATTAGAAATCAATGTTTATGAGTAATTTCAAATTGTTCCTTTGAGACCACCTCTTCTTATCCACAACAAACCTAATCTCATGCTGTCTGATTTATTAGGCTTTCCCATAGTTCTCCATAGCCTGCTCCAGTGTTAATAATCTCAGTAGTTTTGGTTAGTGAGCAAACACAGTCAAATCACTCTCCACTGCGTTTCTCTTTCCACCCTCCAGAATTTTCTCAAAGCTCATGTTGTGTACTTTGATACGTGGAGCCACCGCAGTACATCCCTACCAAGGAGCAGTGGTGAAGCTGAATCAGGGTTTTGAAACACTGAAGGCATCAGAAAACTGAAACAATTGTACAGCTTGTGGCAAGGGACGTTTTAGGCTCTGGTTTGGTGTCCTTTTGGTGATGAGAAAAAGTTTTCAAGTTTGGAGGTACATGAAATTTAATAGGAGGCATATACTGATTAATTAGTGTAAGAGTGGGAGTCCTTTTCTTGTGCAGCTGAACTTCACCTTGTAAGCTAGCCTGACCAAGGAGAAGATGGCTATTTAGCTGAAAACTATATTATATGCTGCCTCTCCCTTGCTGTGTGAGTGACTCTGCAGGCTGAAATACCATAGAATCCAGAAGAGAATAATTGAGGCCTTATGGGTGGGAGATGTATTTTTGTACAAAAGACTTTTGTACAAAAGATTTTAGATGACAATTATTTGAGTCCAAAATGTAAAGAGTAGACTGTGTTGCCATTTTCTTCAGCTCTCTCAATGGGGAAAGGATATTTTTAAATTATTAGAGGAAGTCTGCCTTCACTGGAGGCTCAATGTACTTACAAATCTTTGTACTCTTCTTTGTTGCACGCCTGTGAGATGGAAAGCTGCCACTTTATTTTGGGTAACTCCTTGAATTTCTTTGTCACTGTTGGACACGAGAGACTCCGAATATATCAGAAGGCAAAGGTTATAGGAAACAGAAAGCTGAGGGCTTTATTGCCTTTTTCTTGACACCTTTTATAAGGTGTTCTGATACAGACTTAACAGAATAGGAACGACACCTCCCCAGTCCCATTGGTTAGACTGGAGAAATGCCAAAACACCAACTGCAGAGGGTTGTTTTGAGAAAAGGTAATTGGTTTGCCGAATTTGTTTTGGGAAGAACTTTTATTGACATCTTTTCCCTTGGGAAAATTTAGCAGCAGCTAGCAAGCAAAAATCTCTTAGACTTAAAAGATCATGCCCACACTCCTTTTAAGCTGGGTAGTGGCTGTGTGCTGCAGAATGGGGTAGTCCCCTTTCTCATTCCCAGCCATTGCTTCCTGCAGGCCAGCACAGGACAGCACTGAGTCATTGTGCCTGGACCAGCTCCTGGGGAGACCAGATAAGCACCAGTGTTGATGCAAAGGAGATGTAGGAGTGCTGTTTTCTGGAGCAGCCAGACAGCCAGCCACCAGTCAGATGGCATCCCCAAGACCAGGCTTAGCCTCAAGCACAATGCCACATGATCTCATTTCTTTTCTAATACTTTGAAGACTTAGGAGACTTGACCCTTCTTCAATTCCAGGCTTGCTCTGAACTAATTCTTTAATGTCTCCCTCTCTCTCCATGGAGGCATATATTTCCCTGCATTAAATGGGAGTTCACAAGTATTTAAATTGATTAATATGGTTCTAAAGCATATTGGTTTACACTTTAATCTGTGCTGACCTCTAGTTAGATATAATGATATTATTTCAGGTTTCATCTTTGCCTACTAATAACTGCCAACAGCCTTGCTTGCCCATTGTGCCAGTCATCCTGTGATCATGCCAGAAGAAGCAGCTCCTTTTCCCTGGCTGACTAAGCTGTATCCCAAAACATTCATGTAACAACTTGACAAGGAGTTGTTCAAGCTCTCACCTGAGCCTATGTCTGTAAAACATCCCAAAAGTTTTACAAGTCAATGCAAAGCTTGTGACCTATCAGTAGCAAATCCTAAAGCCTAATTTCTGTCCCAGGATCCTAAATGGGACTAAAGTTTGGATATATATTTACACTGAGAATAAACTGTTTTTCTACATGCACTAAGTTGTGCAATTAAAAGGAAATGACATTGTCGGAAATAACGTGGGGGAGGGACAACTGAGGACACTTTGAAATGTTTTCTTTATATTCATACATGATCTCACACAAGACCTCTGAGCCCTGGAGAAAAGGTTGTGATGTGATGATAACCTTCTTGGGTTCATTCTGATCAACTAGTTTTAGCAGGATCTCTGTAAAGGTGGAAGGGGTGAGACACTGCAGAGAGACAGGAAATATCAATTTATTCATAGGACTGCCCTAATTCCTGTAGCACTAATTGTTACCTGTTTCTCTGTGTGAAATTAT
>VZSR01001283.1:25733984-25772880 GCA_013398615.1 Brachypodius melanocephalos | reverse complement strand
TCCTCTCCTCTCCTCTCCTCTCCTCTCCTCTCCTCTCCCCTGCACTGAGCAGTGGATATTAATATGGCAGAGCAGAGAAATGCTACTAATCAGGAAAATGCAAAGGAGAGCCCTTTGCACCTTGGAATTCTCTGGTGTATTTTAACCAGTAATAATTGTACTGTAGTCACAAAACACACAGCAAAAGATATTGTGCACACTACTCACGTGCTCCCAAGATAAGTAAGAACTTCTCTAGACTTTTCCTCATCTCATGTAATAAATGGTAGCAGAAACAGGACAATATTTTGGAAGTCTCAACTTAATGGAAGCTGCATCTTCCACCACTGTAATTTTTTTTTTCAATAATAAATAGTCTTCTAAGTTTGCCTACTATTAAACCATTTTACCAGATACATGAAGACATGGGAGAAACACTGTAAGGTGTGTGTGTGTATCAGTAATTTTCTGCTACGTGTTACACATAGGTACAGTTTACTTGTATCTGATTTCTGTTCATAGCTGGAAAGGGAAGACAAGCACAGCAGTGTCAAGGGCTGCCAGGAGGTGTTATGAATACCTGCCTTGCTCCAGTAAATTGCCTTTTCAGGGTGTGAGCACTTGAGGGAAGGGCCCTTGTGATTTTTATGCAATTATTTTCATCCCTTTGGTCTTACTGATGGTTCCCTTCCCATGGCACTTTCAAGTCTTGTTCCCATTCACTGATTTTTCTGAGTGGTCTGGGACAAGCTGTTTGGAGATGGATTTTTAAGGAGTTAGCACATGTTTGCACAATCCTTATGGTAGGTGTGGGAGACATTGGAATATGGTTATCAGTTTCTTTGTGGTTTAGTCTTCCCATCTTGGTTTGGAGTTTGGAGTTGTTAACCTTCAAAGGTTACCTTCAAAGCTAACCTTCTGACCCAAACTGTTCTATGATTTTATGATATGTAAACTTGTCTATGGCCATTTTCCCCCATCCCTACCCTTCCTTATCTTGTGCATTAAACAATCAGTTTCTTGGTACAAGGCTCTGCTTTTTAAGTATTTGTACAAAGCTTAGCAGATGGATACTATTCCAGTTAGTTTTACCAAAATATCAATGAAAAAGTAAAAGAAAACTCTGATTTGGGGCCCAACACATTATAAACACAAGCTCTGAGGCTCAGAATTGGAATTTTTTTCCATTTTATTTTCAGTTCAATAAAAGGTGTTGTGATCACACAGTTTGTCCACAATGAAAGCTAGGTAAAATTCTATGGCTTTGATTCTTCATAGGAAAAGGAAAGATGATTGTTTTGTTGTTGTTGTTGTTGTTGTTGTTGTTGTTGTTTTCACTTTGAAGTCTATGAGTAAATCAAATTTAGTGATTCTGAAACTATCAACAATAGAATTTGCCAGATTTTGCCTGTGGTGCCAAAACTGCATCTTGGCATGGATAGGTCTGTGAGGCTGAAAAAAATCTAAATGTTTTCTAGGTGGCAAATCATGTCTCTCTTAATATGGAGAAAGTGCAGCAGAAGCTCACCCTGTTTCCCTGTAGGCAAAAAGTTCACTTATGGATTACGGGTTAAGCCTCAGGGTTTTTTTAAATGCTAATCTCAAAAGAATTCTAAAATTAAGTTATTGTGTGGATGCTAGTGATTCAACACACTGAGTGATGATAATAGACAGTGACTTATCATTTTAAAATATTGCTAAAATCAGCAATTTGATATGAATCTGTGCTGTAAAATAAAACTACCTGAACCAGTTTTCACAACAGAGCAAACTGTTTAGTTATATTTATCAAGACTTTTGGGGCCTAACATCATTTCTTCTTGGTGTGGAGTGAAGTGTCCTGAAGTTCTGAAGATTAGAACTTGCACTATGTTAGACAAATGTCCTCCTATGTTCTCACTGATGACTTCCTATGTGATGGTTCTCACTTCTGGTGGATGTGACATAGCTGTATAGTAGTTAGCAGAAAACACCTTATAGAAGGTGTTTAGATGATAACGATTCAAGTGTTGAGCAAAGTTGTTCATATTTCAGTTTTTTACAGATGAAGGAACCTATACAAATACAACCCTGAGTAGTGATCTTTCAGGAGCTGACCTAAACTAACTTCATGCTGGTCAACATTTGGACCATGTATCTCCAAGAATATTTGCTAAATTAAAGCTTAGATGAAGTTTTGGAAGCAGAATATATTTCCTTTAAGTATCGACTGACATACTTCATGCTTTTCTTTCCCTTTCTGTATTAGACAACACTTTGTTGGAGAATCTGGTGTTCTGCAAATATCTGCTTGTCATCATCAGTGACCTGAAATGTAGGTGAATAATTTCCATAAAAGGGAGGCTGAAAAACACATTCAATAAATTGCATAATCAGGATTACATGTGTCTCTAGGACAGAGATAAAACAAATAACAGGAGTCTCCTGTCTCCTTACAGCCAAGGAAAAATGCCTTAAGCAAAGTTACTTGGTGTCATGCAGCAAGGTGCACATCAAGGTGTGTGCTTGATTTGCTATTTGTAAGCTAAATGTTAAAAGAATGTTTATGGCATTTAGGATATCATAACACTTGTGCACTTTAATCAAGGAGCCACTGACAGTGATGGCAAGGATATATGTGCAATGGTAGGAGTGAGCTGATCGACCTAAACAACTTCAGTCCTTCAACTGCACTGTAAACATATTGTATATATTGATCTCTGCAGGGAAAAAAAAATCCAACACAAAAATAACAAATTTGGTAGCGCACAACTAAACAATGGAATTTTGCATGTGTGATTCTGCAGAATTTCACATAACAAAACACACATTTTGAACCTTATTATCATGAGTTGTAGGAGTTAGTTAAAGGTGTGAAACTCCAGACTTGCTGCCAAGGAGGTGAGATGGGTAAGGGAATGCTTTGATCATCAAAGTCAGTGACCTTATGGAAGGGCTGTGAATTCTTCCTCCCACGTTGTGGTACAAATGGAGCAAGGACAGTAAACTTATGAAGGTGAGACCAGAAAAAGTTTTTCTTTAGGGCTGGCATTTGAAAGGTGTTCCTGAATAGGCTGAATTCTCTGACCTAACACATGGCAGGTGCTTTCAGGTTCCTAACTAGGAAAATCAAAGCACTAAAAAGCTACTGTAAGTGAGGTCTGGATTTTAGTTTATTTCACTTGTAACTTTGGTTTATTTCTGTCTAAAGCAAAGGCTGCTCTGCTCTTACTGATCAGACTGAAACAGGCCAGCTAGAAAAACTCTAGCTTCCCAGAAACATAGATCCCAAAACAAATGGCCTGTGCTGGTACCTGCAGGGACTTTGTGCCCTGGGCTGTCTAGTGATATTTGAGATGGGTGTTTGTTCCTTTCAATCTGCTGTAGCCAATGTATGGGACGCTGTTCATAGTTTCCTCCAGCAGGGAGAGATTATTCTCCTCCCTGCAAGCCAGGATGTCAGAAAAAACAAATCTAGACATCATATGAAAATTTCATTTCCAAGTAGTAATTCTGAAATTAATATGGTTTTGTGTGATGTTTAAATATCCTAGTGGTCTCAGATAAAATTTCTGTAATTTCTGTAGTCTGACAATAGCCTGTAGAGCAGTGTCACTTTGTATAGTTGATGATTATTCTTTCTAGTTAGTGGAGCATCACATGGCTACAGAGGTGGGTTTAGATGATAAATGCCACCAGGGGATTTTTTTGTGTGGGAAACCAGTGAAAACATGGAGCTTCAGCTTTTTCAAAGACTTTATAGTATAGAATATTGAACTTAGTCTATATAAAATTGGAAGACAAGCATGTTCAGTGTCTATGAATGGTGAGGCAAAACAGAGGATTGACACTAGGATTGTCACAGGGCTTAAGAGCTGCCAGTTCTTTCATCAGTTTTCTTGGTGAAAATTAATTTTCTGCTTGTAAAAGTTCTTGGGAAAATACTAGAGTGCTGGAGTTGTGGATTTGTTTTGGTTTAGGGTTTTGTTTGTTTTTCTTTGGTTTGGTTTAGTTTGGTTTGGCGTTTTTTTATTGGAAGAGGAGAAGGGGACAGGGACAGACCAAGGGAGAAGCTGGACATAACATACTGTATAAATGTTGTGATTCTATCTAAGAGTTACTGATCTAAAGCCTTTCACTTCCACTGGAAAGGCAATGACTTCAACTGTGGTGAAAATGAAAACGAAATGTGGGACAAATGAAAATCCTTCTTTGTATGTAAAAGGATGAAATTTATGACAATTTAGGGGTTAGCTTGGGGTTTATTTTTTACCCTTTGACATGTGACTGGAGTGGAGAGTCTTTTATATCATAGAGCTTGAGCCACTGACATCCTCATTTTCTGTCCTGTGCTCATTCCCTCAAAATCTCTAACACAGTGTCATAGCCAGTGAACCTGTGTGGAGATAGGGAAGGAAATAAGAAAAAAGGAAGCAGCAGCTTCTTTTTCTTCCTCTTTGCACCACTGCCATACTAAATGCAGAGAAGAAATAACATTATTATTAACATTAAGCTTTCTTCATGGCAAATGGTATGGAAAGATGTTATAGAGCTGTGTGGGACAGATTTCTTGCATCATTAGGCACCCACCAGTGTATAGTGCCAGGTCATGCTATTCCTGAGCAATTACACCTCTCTCAGCTGCTTTATCAAGTTCTGTCCTCAGTGATGTTGGCTCAGGAGGAAGAGCAGGAAGCAGAGGGAAGCTAGGGTGCTCGTAGCAACCTCGTGGGCAGGGATGCCAGGAAAAGCAAGTTGGAGCTCTGCTGCTGCTTTTGGGGGGAATAGAGACAGTGTGAGATAAAAGTCAGCACAGGAATACCTGGGCTAACGTGGCATCCAATTTGTTGTACAAACATCTCACTGATTGATTTTGGGGATCAGCCAATTTTCTGGTGAGAACCTCAGGAGTGACTTTGGTGTCTTAGCTTTTCAGGGAGCCAGGACAAGGGAATACACAGCCTTAAGATGCTTCCAATGGTAATACTATCAACCACAATATAATAGTGTGATTTTCCTGGATGGAAAACTGGCTTTCCACTGATACTGCATCTAGGCAAATGATGTGCATCAACAGAAGAACTCCTGAAAACACAGTTGGATACTGTGGTGCAGTGAAGAGAATGAAGGTGATTAAAGAACATAGGGATGGGAGGAAGAAGAGACCTGGAACAATTATCTCTTACACTTCTTGCTTTCACTTCTGTAAAGAGTAATTTGTTGAAGAGTGACCGTAACTACTGCAAAAAGTGAATGAGATTGAACAAGTTGTTCTGCTTGTTGTACCAAACATTAATGACCAAAAGTATAGATGCCCTCCTCTAAACTGGAATAGACAGTTCAATGGATGAGCCTGTAAAGCAGCTAGATATCAAAACTAAAATTAGACACATAAGGGCATGCAATTTATTGGAAATGTATTGCCTCAGATCTTTCCAAACTTGATTGCTCCTTTAGAAGAAGATCCCCAGTGACAATGAAGACTGTATTTTTCATTATTTTTTAATAGAATCACTGTCTTTTTGGTTTTAAAACTACCAGCAATACTGGAAATAGCAGTTCCTCATTTTCATAGTTAGGATTTCTTCCTTTTTCTTCTGAAATGTGCAGTCTTCTGTAATCAGAGATGGATCATGAAATGGGACCTGATATTTCATGGCAGTTTATCTCTCTCTGACTTTATTTTTGCTGCTGGATCTTTACCATTTTAGAGTCGATCTGGCAGTCACATTATTTCAGTGAAAGTATTCAGTTAGCAAAACTATTAAAGAGTAGTAGTTGAGAGTACAGTTCAGAGGCTCAAATGTCCTTCATTAGCAGAGAAAGTATCCATTTAAACATGTATCCTATTTGATGGAAGTAATTGAGCCTTTTCTTGTCAAGATCATGTGTGATTGTTATGCAAAGGGAGAGTCTGCAGTATAATGAGAGGTGCTGTTTTCGGCTTTTAGAGAACAAAATGCATTTTTATGAACTCCCCTCCCTTCTTCCCTTCAAAATTACATTGTCAAAAATAACTTTAAAATATTGGCAGGTGTAACTTAACGGACAGCTCAGACTATTATTAACAACACAGGCACAAATGTTTTAAATGCAATGATGTCTCACTTCTGGAGAAAAGATCCAACCAAACTTTGGGAACTGTAATTGCCACAAAAAGCAACAAAGGAAAAGTTAACTTTCTGCAGTGTATCTTGGAAATTGTCTCTGTGATTAAGACTCCCTCTCTGATGCTCTTTTGGCCATATTCCTAAAGTGTCAAGGATTATTAAATGAATCCTTCAGTCAAAACAGATCAATACACAAAAAATAGATAACAGTCTTTCCTTGTGAATATTATTGTAATCTATCAAACACACTATTTGTGCTGGTACAAGTTCCTTGTGTCTGTTACACGGTCAGTCAAGTAGAGCAAAATGTAATTTGTGGATGCATTGAAGAATGATTATGCTTGGACTTATTAACTCCCTGAACTAACCTCTAGTTATAACCAGAGGAATCTTTGCCAAATGGATTTACTTTCTTCTACTATATTCAATACAATTATCTTTCCCAAACAGATAGTTGCCTATTTTATTAATTTTTTCCATGTTGAGCTGATCATGTGTCACACATTTTCCATTGTTTCTGCCATCTCAGTATTTATCTTCCTTTATATTTCCCAAGAGAAATGGAACAAATGTTGTTCCATGTGTTTCCCCCTCTTCACCATTCCATTCTTGCCCTACACAACTGGGGTACGTTTTTTCTAGTTTATACATTTTGAAAGCTTGCCTGAGATAGTTTAAACCTTGCAAAGCAAATCTTCGTGTGTGTTACTGTGTAATCTATTTTTTTTGTTGTTGATATATGTGTTGGAGTTTTCTGTCCCCACTCCAAGTTAACCAACATCAAACCAAAGTGGTTCCATGTGAAAAGGTTCACCTGACAGTACAGACTTTCTGACATGTTTTTCCTTTGTGTTGAGGCAAAATCCTGTGATGCTCATGGAAAGAATCTTTTCTAGTACCTCATCTCATCAAAGGCACAGCCCATTGTAGTCTCCTCCTGTATCTTTCTCTGGGGACTCACCTCAGTTTGCTGAAACCAGGATGCCAGAAGCCTAAGACACCTTTTACGTGCCTGGATATCAGGTTCAATTTCCTGCAAGGCTCTCATTGCATATTTTGCTCATGCATCTTTAATCTACACCTGTCCAAAGGCAGCACACTGCCAGGCAATTTAATTCCACAGTTGGATGTTCAAGACTGGATCCTGACAAAGTGTCAGCCATGTCACTTTGTCATATCATTCTTAGATTGAAATAGCAGGAAAAACCATCCTACATATTTGCAACATGTCCAAATGATTTGAGTGCTAAAAGTCTGTTGTTAATATTAATTACAATAATAATTTCATGAGCTTTAAGAGCTGCGAGCAACTAAAGCACTGCTTTTTCTCTATAGATGGTTTCCTTGATGTCTTCTGCTTTACCATGATGCTGTGAAGAGAGCACAGCGCTTGCAGGATTTTTTTTATCACATCACTGGGCCCGATAAGACGTTTAAATGTTGAAAGTCAAGAGGGATTTCTTCTGTACCTGTGCTCAGCCCTTAAATTTAAAAGTAATTATTTCTATGAAACATGTAACTCAGAGTACCTGATTGCCAATTTCTATGGAAGAAGTGAAGAACCACTTCACTACCTGACCTGGGTTTGATTGTCTGGGAAGTGGATACCTTGCTTGCTTTCTGGCTGGGTAGTAGATGTGCTATTTTCTATATATAACTGGAAAAGCTAGAAGAGTCTTGCCAGAATCAAGTCTTTGGGACAGAGGAAGCATTTTTTTTTCCCTTTTCGGTCATGTCCCAGTGACTCTGAGGCGTACAAAGGATTTCAGTTTGTGCTACTGCTACTTCTGTCCCCCCACCACTGATTCCTGCCCTCAAAGACCTCAGCTCATACCCATCCTGCTCAAAGATGACTTGTGGCATTAACAGACTCAGACAAGAGCCTTTCCCAGGGAAGAACATAATAAATACTGTGCAGGGTTGGGAGCACTCTCTAAGCTGTGCTAGTGGGCAGGTGTCTCAGCCTTTATCTGCATTTGCCACTGACAGGCAAGCTGCTCAGTTACAAAGCCAGTGTAATTCCTGTAAGCAGCCTGGATGTGAGAAAAAAAGTCTAACTTAGTGGAAAGAGAAGAAGAAATCAGGGTAATGAAATATAGAGCACTTTGGAGGTATCATGTACTTAAAATCCTGTGATCACAGCTATAGTTCACAGAGATATAAATAGCTAACAGGGATTTTTGAGAATCCTGGTAGCTCCCACTTCTCTATGTTGATTAAAAATGTTGATAGCTGAGGTTTCTGTGTCATCTTAGCAAACATTAAAAGTACTTAAGGAAAAGCAGCAGGGCTCTGGTTAACATGTAGAACATGGGAGATATGGGCTTTGCCTTGCTCTGAAATGTTTCGTGCATTAATTATGGTGACACTGGAACACTTGTGGCACCTAGAAACAGAAATGTTATTTTGTAATGAAACTTCTAAAGTAAAGGTATTCCTTACAGAGTATTTTCAATATCCACTTTGAAGGAACAGCTGTTGGCTTCAGTCAATAGTACAATATTACAATACTTGTAATGTCTGTGAACCAAAAGTTGTTTCACAGAACCTCCAAAAGTGAAGAAACTAACTGTGCTTCCAAAGCATGTACAAGCATACACACTAAATGAGAATCCACTGTGATTTTTAACTATTGTTTTTACAGGTGTAAGGATATCCATAGAAGAATTAGGCTAATAAAATTGTAATGTTTTCTCTGTTCACGAAAAAGAAGAAACATCGCATTTTCATAGTGCAAAGTTGGATCCTTTACTTATTTTGTTAGTGAGATCTTTACTTTCCATTTCCTGTTCTTGAAGAAGTTACTCAGTAAAGTAAGTAGAAGGCAATAATTTTCTTTTTTCCTGAGGCCTAAGTGGAAAAGGGAAATATTTCAGAGCAGTAGCTAAAATCTAAAAGACAACAACAAAACATAACTACACATTCCTGAGGCTTTTGGGAAAGCAATATTCCCAAATGTGAAGTTTATAATTGAAAATAAATGCTCTACCAGTTATGCTTATAACAAGCAGCTTTAGAAGTATAGATGTGTGGAAGGGAAGGAAGGATGCTTGCCTTGTGGAGGGGGTGTCTATGGTATAGCTATTTTTATCTGCATAGTGTTCCCCAAACAGGCTACAAAGCAGTCAGTTCTGGATTGTGTAGACCTGAGCAGAGGCTTAAAAAACCCACCTGCAGAATAGTGGGAACCTACTGATAGGATGACCCATCTAATTCCCATTTTTTTTTGTGTACTGAGAGTACCAGCTCTACCCTTTAGCTCCAGCTCAGGTGAAGTATGAGGAGCAGTGATTGTGTCAGTTCCAAGCAGCCATTCAGACAAAGGCTGGGTCTGCAGAAAATCTAAACCCTGGGTTCAGTGTGAATGGCTCTGCTGTTCCCACAGGGTGATAAATTTTCAGAACATTGAGAAAGCAGGTACTGAACTTGGCAACTATTTAACAACAGAGTAAACAAGAGGATATATCTGTTGAAAATTCCTTTCCATAATTGCAGTCAAAATGGCAAGGTATTGGGTCATACTAAATCATTAATGCAACATTAATGTTGCTGCTGAGTATTAGCACGTTAGGGGTTGAATACTTTTAATTCTGAACATTAAAAGCCAATTTTGTCTCTATTAGAAGTGGCATACAGATGCATTTCTTTGACTGCCTCACATGCACCAGACTAAAACGAATCCAAAACTTCCTCACTTCAGCTGAATGTTCCATTTGCTATGCTGTTGCCTATAGTACCACGGCACAGCTCTGTAATCAAAGATTAGTGACTTGGGTCCAAGAGCCTCTCATCGAGCTCTCAGCTACATAAAGCTGTTCTAGGCCTCAAGAGCCAAGGGAAAATTAAAATATGGCTTATTACTGTAGCTAATGTTTTACTCAAAAAAAAGTTAGTCTTCTGAGAATGGGCAGTGGTTTAAGTTTGTTGGTGATGTGAGTCCTTCTGAAACAATCCCTCTTCTGTTTATTGCTGTCTCTTTAGAATTCCTTTTTTTCTCTCTGTATAATAGAATTTAAATAATTCAGTATACTCAGTATTTGGTTAGATGAGGAGCATTTTATTTAACATTCTGTTGCATTTACGTTTCTCCTTTTTCAGAAAGAAACTTGAAAGTCTAACAACCCAACCTGTATAAGTAGTAAGTCTTTTTCCCTCATGTAACCCAAAAATGAGCCTGAGGAATGAGACACATCACCATCACCTGTTTCTAGCTTTGTCACTGCTAATGCATAAACTTCACCCTCAGGATACAGAGGCCGTGAATGTTTTCGAATAAGGGTGGCACTGGCTGTGGGGAACATGTAGAGGTCCATGGGGAGACATGGCCACAGGAGAGCTCTGTCCTTAACAAAACCTGCTTTTGAAGAAGGATTAAGGTAGAATGGAACATAAATTGCTAATATTTTGCTCTGGGATGTTGATACTTAAAAAGAACAACGGAATGCCTTCTCTCTTATATTTGAAGGCAAAGGCAGTGGGAAAGTGTTTGCCTTTGGGCTTTTCTTATTTTCTTCATTATCACAGTTTTAGAAACAGCAGGATATGTTTCTTTTGGTGGGGAGACTGGGGATAAAAACAAAAAAAAAGGTGCACTTGAATATTGAAAGACCTGGAAGAAATTTCTGGGGGCATTTTACGCAGCAAAAATGCTGTCTGCAGCAAATATGTCTCCTGACTTCTGTGAAACTGAACTTTCTACCCAAGAGTTTCTTCTTTCTCTGGGGTATCTAGTGCATTTTTCTTCCTCTGTAACAGTGCCGCCAGCAGTGCTCTGGGTCCTGAGTTGCATGCTCTTAGGGGTCAAGCAATCCCCAGCAGAATGCACCTGGCTAACTGTTTGCTGTCAAACAAAAAGCACACCCTTTTTGCATCCAAAGCTTTTTATACCCTTCCCTTTCAATGTTGATCACTATGGCTGTATATCCCACATGAATCAATCTCACTTCTCTTGTGAATGATCGTTCTTCAGAATTTGTTCAGGTAAGTTCCTAGTTAATAGGTTTGTGCTATCAAAAGTTTAATTCTGGATGCTATTTTATCATAGAATGTATCCATGGAAAAGGGTAAGCATGTGAGTTTTTTATTTTCTTAGTCTCATAGAAAGAAACTGGGGCTTTAGCCATTCCCAGCACCTAGGCTGGAACAGAGAAGAGGTGGGACCCAACCCTGGTGTCAGCTCCTGTACCCCTGTGCAGGAGACACATTGCCCAGTACCCAGGGGTGTGTGTACAGCTTGTCCACAGCATTTCCCACACCCCTTGACATGCTGGCCAGATGTGGTCATCTTTTGCCCAGGAATGTTTATATATCCCCCCTTCTCTCATCCTCTGCTTGGCTGGCCTGAAGACAAGCCTCAATCACAAAAGATCCCTCATCATCCTGTCAGACCAAGAAATGCTTTCATGCGGGTAGAGGGTTATTTTTGAAAGTGGTTTTCCTTTTCAGTATCTGATTTTTCTGCCTTTATGCCAGTCTAGTAATGAACATTTCGAGGAATTCCCAGAGGGAACTTTTAGGAAATGGTTTATTCTATTTGCAGAAGTCCTATTGTTTAAAAAACTTCCAGATGCAGTCTTCTTGTCATGTTTCTTTCAATATAATCCCCCTGTGTAAAGAGATTGTTTTTCTTTCTCTCTTCCTCTCTTCTTCTCCCTTTTCCATAGGTTTCCTATTTCAGCCCCTGTACATTTGCACTCTTGTGCCCTTTCCTCATCCTTATTTACTGCCTCCCACTTTCTGCAGCTACTGAAATAATTGTAGGTGTTTAAACTATATAAAGAACTGATCTTAAATTCAGTTGTGAGTTATCAGTAAATTGTCAGACAGAGATTAGTGCTGGCAACAAGTACACTGGTACTGTAAAATGAAGACTTACTTTTATGCATTTATTGAGATTTTAGACTATGGATACCATATGCTGACATGATTAAACATCCACAGTGTGTATGTAGCAGCCAGAGATAAAAATCTTGTGTGTTTATACAATATGTTCAGTTTTTCAGCATTTTGAGATGCAGCAGCAAAGCAAAATTTATTTCCTTTGAAGGAGTCTGTATGCATTATCAAATATAATCACTTACCAGTGACAGAGGAAATGGAGATATCTTTATACAGATGTGGAAGGCCAGATCTTGGAATTAATGGTGTTGAGATTAAGGAGGCATTTTAGTTTGCCCTTTTGTTCTGGTGGGGTAGTAGTAGCAGAAGCCAGAATATATTGGCATTGGAGGCTAGCTTTACCTGCTAGCTAAACTCAGGACTCCAAAGGCCAAATAAAAGAGATTTCTGGTAAGCAAGGAACCTGAAAGTCCAGACAGCCCTTGGAGGTGCTGTGTGACTGCTGAGCTTTGCCTGACCTCAGTCTTGTACACTGCTTGTGTACAAAACAGCACCTGAACAGGCTGCCATTAGCTGAAGGTACCTCTTGTGGTAAGAGCAAAAAGTACCAATTTACACTTGCAGTGAAAAAAAGAGATATCTTAAACCATGGCATTGCATAATGCAAACAAACAGCTGGCTTCTGCTTTCTGTGCAGTAATGCTTAGATATACAGCACACTTCCTTTCCCCATAACTCACCTACTAGAACTGGAACTGAAAATTCCTTCTTTTTATTGGTGCAGCAAAACCAGGCCCAATCCTTTTATTTACTTCCTTTTTAACAAGATAAAATGAGATCTTCTCAGGCTGCAATGTTGGCTGCAGGAGTAACAGGCTGCAATATTTCACACTCCTGAACAAATCTGACTATGGTATCCCATGTATGGCCCAAAACCTTCTGGATTTTTTCCTTCTCTCTTCCTCCCCCTTCCTTGTTTCTTTGTCTCATTTTTTCCTCAGGCATCTTAATGTATCTGTTGATCATCAGCATGATCCTCTCAATACATACAGGATGTGTGAGAGGATTCTTGGATAGTCACTAGGTGATGTCTTGGTTTTTAGCACTAACTTTTCTGCACAAAAGATCTCTCATATTTTATTTCCTCTAGCTTGTTTCTGGGATAATGTAATTTCAGCATGTAGGATACTAAATGCTCACTTGAAACTTCTGTAACTCCTCTTTCTTTAGGAGACACAACAGCTCTTGCTTTCCTCAGCATTAGGAAATGTACTTTGAGAGGCTCATCCTTCTGTTGCCTCCTCAAAGGGATTGTAGCAAAATGAATCAGAAGTTCTTGTAGCCAGAACAAGGAAGAAGAGAGACCTGAATATCCTCTCAGGCTGTTGCTGTGCTGGTGTGGTTTCTAAGGAAGGATACTTTAAGTCATTCTTGGACTGACTAAAAGGAAATCTGACCTGATCTTCTTTCAGGAAGGAATATAATAATAATAATAAAGCAGAAAGGGATGAAATTACTTTCTGTTAATTGGCATGGAAAGTAACAGACCTAGATCTTCCCCCTTAATGATTCTACTCAAACTTACCTGAAAACAGGAGGTAGGACGTCAATTTTATTTTTAAAAAAATATTTTATTCAAGACCTGAATGGAAGTTATTGTGTAATTGGCTCACTTCCAACTGCAAGACAGTTAATTTTGAGAGTTATTGGACTTCACTGTGGGCTGGGGTATCATATTGCACTGCATCTGTAGCATCTACCTGGTTTGATGCACGATTGTAAGACTCAGGATTGTGACACTCTTGGGCAGAGTTCATAAATTTACTCATAAGCTATACCTTCATTTTTTTTTTTCATGTCGCACTGTCACCCTGATCTTTTTCAGCCTTCTGATATTTGTGTTTTTGTAATGGAGTTTCTCACAGATTTTCATGTAAACAATGTAATGTTATTGTAACTGTCCTTTCTTGTTTTCCATTCCTCTCTTGAGGAGGAGACAATTGATGGACTTCTCATTTGACCAGTGTGGTTGGAGAAATGGCAACCTCATCCTCCAATCCATGATCATTTTCAGAAGTATAAATCAAAGCAAAGAAATAAACTTCTCTCTTCTTGCTCTGACAACTTGGCTGTGTGCGTGTCATTCATTTCGTGTCCTATAGTGACATCACACTATGGGAACAAAGCTTAATTATTCTTCAACAGTTTTCCTTTTTTCAAATTGCACACTTGCTGATGTTTTATATGCTTAACTGTCTTCTAGGAGGAAAACTCTTCCAGTAGTGGAACAGATTCCCTAAGCAGTGGAGAGATCCCACGAAGCCGGTCAGAGGGGGCTTTGATTGATGTGGATGACCGGACACCTTCAGATTGCTACAGTATGGTTCTTCTGCAATTTCCTCCTTTAAGGCTCTCCAACTAAAGTCTTTACTGCTGCAAAACTCTGGGTCAGACAGGTTGGGAGGAAGAGTTGAAATCTTTAAAGTTTCATTACTGAGGTCAAGGTGGGGAAGAAAAGAGGAAGTTCTTAGCAAAACTAGATTAATATAGAGTTTTAGGAATATGGAGGCAGGGTAATTTTGAAGTTTTACTTCAAAATTGAAGTAAATTTGAAGCTTAATTTAAAAACTGGAATCTTGGCAAAGTTGATTTAATCTCCTTGCTATTTTAACCCTAAAGCTGAGAAAACTTTGCCCACCACAAGGTAGGTATTCTCTTAGCTTCTTGCCTAGTTGCAGATACAACAGCAAGCCTGACACTTGCTGTGTAAGTTGTGGAGCAGCGATTATTTCTTTGCCAACATGCTGCACCCCACTAATTGCACTGTTGCCTTGGCACGAGAAAGCGTTTCTCCTAGTGACTCAGGCTCTGATAGTGTTTTCTGCTCATATTTTTCTTGTAGAAACATGCCCTTTAGGATGGGGAAAACAACCCAAACAAAACTCTTATATTTATTTTGGGCTTAATTAATCTATATTTTTAATATACAATACTGATTTGACTATAATAACATCACAGCACAAGGAAAGACTTTGGCCTGTGGGCAGAGACAAAAGAGCTTTTCAGTGAGTCCTTGAACAGTGTATCCCCCTCTGGTGACCCTGGTCAAGGCAAGGTGCTCAAGGAAAAGGATGCTGTCCCTGGGCTCAATCCCTCTGGCAACTCACCTGGAATTCTCTTGTCAAGACAGTGTTAGAGCTTTGTAGATAGGCAGCTGGCAAACATGTAAATTCCACCTTGGTACTTCCAAACTGGGAATTTTCTGGAACCATGGAAAGACTTCATGGTTTTGGCTTTTTATGACAAATTGAAAAAGGAAACAAAACCAGAAATACTAACACTTAAAATTATTTTTTTCTTTTGACAGTAAACTTAAATTTTTTTTTGACAGTATGCACTGTCATGCTTGCATTTAAACAATATAGAGTAACCTTGGAAATGGAAAGTACTATGAAAAGTGTAATAATGTAAGCTATAGATATGTTTTTAAAAATAGATATAATGACTTTTGCCTCTAAAATTTAAACTCTTTGCAAGAATGTATAAAGAAGGGATGTTATAGCTTCTATATATAGAAAAAGAAAAGGCAAAATGAAGTACTAGAAACCCTTAGCATAAAAAATTGCATTGCAAGGAAGGTGAGTCACAATCAACTGTAAACCAGCTTCTCTGAACAATTGTTAATATAAAATGTAAGAATGTATCTTCTTCAGAAAAAAACATATATTACTGATAACTAATGAGTATTTTTATTAGAAAACATGTGTAAATATCACTTATACACCTGTGTTTGTCTATTTAAATGCAATCTCATAAAATTTGTAGTCACACAAACATTTCTCTCCAAACTTCAAGTTTTACAAGGTCTCATAAACTATATCAGTGGTTGTTTTCTAATGGAAAGCTAGTATAATGAATTCCACACACATGGAGATGAATTGTAAGAGTGCTGTTATCAATTAAATGCACATGCACTAGCATGAAAAGGAACCTTGAGTAATGCATTTATCTGTACAGTCTGCAGTGTTTGAAAAATGAAACTGCATTTGTTTAATCTTTGCAAAGAGACAGACACAAAGTAAAGAAATCCACAGCATTTTGTAAAAGGCCAAAGATTAATGGAACATAATGGTTAGAACCTTATGGAACTTTATCATATTCAATGCCAATTAATAATCATATGAGTTGATAATGATCAACACCTCAAAGAAGATGCTTTACATCCATCAACACTAATTGGTTATTCAGAACTATTTTGTTAGCATTCTTTCTATTAAGAAAGATTCTTAATTAAATCAACACCGGTACTGTTTAAAAACCTGAAGAAGTACAGAAATTATCTATGTGTATTTGAGGAGGAAAATTTAGGCACCTTTTAGTTTAACAGACTATCGGTTGGCCATGAATGAAACATCTCAAGTCTCTGTGTTTTAGGAAATGCTTCTTTTTTCTTTTAAACAGATACCAATGAAAGTAAACTGGATTTGGATATTGACTGGCCTGGTGTATTCAAACATGCCCAAGCTGTTTCCAAGACTAATCCCTTCTGGAATGAACTGTCAGGATCCAACCCTTTCGTACACGACATAGCTGCTTCCAATAGAAATGAAAATAATAAGCGTCTTTCTATCTTAAAGGAAAAACCTTATTTGTTCTCTAAAATTTCTAGCAATAGGGACTCTTTGGATTCCTCAGGTGATGAGCTGGATATTGATTGTCTCCTAAGAAAGACTTCAACAAGAAGGTCTGGACGATCCAAGAGCGTCTCCGACTTCCTGGATATCGTTGATAACCAAAGATTCAATCCTCACAAGGCAGCGCCTCAAAAAGCTACAGCTTCCGATGTGACGTGGCTCCAAAACGACCGCGAAGCCTACAAGATGGCTTGGTTGAGTCACCGGCAGCTCACCCGGTCCTGCCTGGATTTGGAAGCCATGAGCCACAGCCCTGGATGGGCACAAACACAAGCTACAGACATTCATGTGGTTTGTAAACTGAACCACGAAGGGGGCTCAGTGCAGCTACCTGACTCAGATATCAACGTTCATGTCCCCGTGGGTCATGTATTGCCAGGAGAATTCCAAGAAGTGGGTTTAAAGGCTATCCTTAACCCTCCATTTTCATGCAACAATGATCTGTCCAGCACAGTAAGTCCTCTGATAGAACTTACACTGAGCAACCTCAACACGAGAGAAGCCATTTTCCTAGAAGTGAAAGTTGCTGCTAAAGTGAAGAATGATCCACTCAGCCAAGTTATGAGTGACATTGTGTGTTTTTTCAGCCTCAACAAAGAAGGACCTTTTAAGAAGCTAGAGAACTGCTATATTTATCAAGACACCATACAAGTGAAGCTAACAGACCTGAGTCATGTGATGTACGCAGTGATTGCTGTACAAGCAAGCAGAATCCAGCCTCCAGCAACTAATGTGTGGGACTATGTCCATAGAACAGTCTCAGTTGGAATTTATGGTCCCAAGTATATTCATCCATCTTTTACAGCAGTTTTTACAGTCTTTGGTCATAACTACATTCCAGGAAAACTCACGATTTGTGATATAAAAAAAAGGGGGAAAAGTATGCCTCCTGTGGTGTTTCAGCTGTGGGGAAAGCATACATTTCTGCTAGAAAAACTGCAAGATCTAAACATTTCTTTGACATCCTGTGATCCAGACTTTCAAGTAAAAATGGAAGATCAAAGCAAAAATATTAAAAAGGAGGAGTTGAAAAGTGGTGAAATGGTCCGACAACAATTCCTGTTTTCCATGCTTGGATGCAGGGAGATGCATTTCTTCGTTTTCCTTGTTCAGATTAAAATCTTGAAAAGCAGCCAAGTGACACAGTTCCATGTTACGACTCCTGATCCAGCTCCAAAATTAAGTGGAATTATTAACAGGCCAAAGCACCTACAAAACCGCAAAGAAATCAAGTCTGCACCATGGCTTTTGATACCAACAATAAAATATCCAAAGTTTCAAGACAAAGCTTTGAATGTCAATACTTATGGAGTGGCTTTGAAAACTGTATTACGTCAAAATAAGATTGATTATTTGCTGGAATATTTTAAAGGAGACACGATAGCACTGCTCGGTGAAGATAAAGTTAAAGCCATTGGACAAACTAAAATGAAAGAATGGTATGTGGGAGTTCTCAGAAGAAAGATTGGTCTTGTACATTGCAAAAATGTAAAAGTGATTTCCAAAGAACAAGCTATGGACACTGCTGACAGTGAGCTAACAACCAGGAATCTTGTTGAACAAATTGCATTGCCATTCAAAAAATTGACTTATATCTACTCCGTAGTTCTGTCTACAGTATCAGAGAGTGTTTATGATTGGAGAGCTTTAGCTGAGGTGTTGGGATACTCACATATGTCTTTGGATGACTTTAATGAGGCACATATTAATAAAGAATCAGAAAGAGTTGCACATGTTGTGAAGAAGATGAAGCAAGACTGCCATGCTAACAAAAAAAAAAGACTATTTCTTTATGAACTCATTGTTGTAAGTATCGCATTAATTAACTGGCTTATTGGGAATGTATTGCCAAGAAACTACTCAGTAGTAATGTAGGAACAAGAAAACATGATTCTGTATCCTTGAAGGATCTTTATAAACCTGAATATATTACTAAAAGTTGAAGACCCCAATAGGCGGAAAATACATCCAAACTCATCAAGAATAATACTTTGATCAAGTAATTCTGAATGATCTTCTGTTAATGCTCCAGGAACTGTGTTCATTTTGTAGGTTGACTAAGATGAATTTTTTGGTTTCCAAATAGCCACGATTGAAATAGTTTTGTCTTTTGTCTTGGTAAATTGCTTTCCTCAGAAATTCACATTCCTGTTGTGAAGTATTAAGTAACAATATTGTACTGTGGGAATTCCACTATACATACATAGATATAGATAGATATCACCTATATCTATATCTATCTATATGTATATCTATGTTTATATCTATATATCTGCCTATCTATCTGTCTATATATATAGATAGATATTTGTCTATGCTAAGTTGCATGTCTATCTTAGCTTCATATGTTTAAAACAGGCATCTCAATCCAAAGGTTGAGGGTAAGATTTTCTATCCACACCTTACAACTTCATAGTCAATGTTGTAGTGGCCTAAGTAGGATATTCCAAGTATTTCAGTATGTGTTTTCATGGACCTCATTTGTAAGCCATTGGGCAACTTCTATGTGACTAAATACTGCCAAACGTGAATAAAACGTTTATTCTAGTTACTTCCAGGTAACAAGTTGCACTATTAACAATCCTAATTCACTTACTAATCTGTGCAAATTAATTTGAAATTAATGGTCACTTAATACTCTCCTTGACTCTGACAGAAAATTTGACTGACCTATTAAAGGACAGTAGATAATTAAATTTCTGATATGAAAATAAATTATTACAAAATGGACGTTTAAAAACTCACATTGTAGCTATTCATCTAAAGCCTTTTGACTATCCTGAACTGTAAACCTCCACTGAGTTTGCTTCTCATAACTAGTCTATCCCCTTTGAAGTGTTGACAGAAATTACAGCAAGATTCAGAAAATCTTGGTAGCAGTGGCCACTTGAAATTCTCAAGAACACATCAAACTTTGTGGAATAAAAACTGAGCCAATATGAAGTGCAACAAAGTCTCTGTCAAGGAGAGGGGGGACCTAAAGGTGAAAATTGTCCAAACTTTTAACTGAATACGGTGAAACAGAGTTCATAACAAAACAGGCAAAAAGTGGGGCATAATTGGATTAAGTTTATGGAATTATGGAATGGCTTGGGTTGGAAAGGACCTTAAAGATCATTTCATTCCAACCATCCTGCCATGGGCAGGACATCTTTCACCAGACCACATTGTTCAATGTTCTGTTTTGTGAGATTTATGTATTTTTTGCTAGGAAGTGCCAATGCAGGTCCTTGTCTTTATAGCACTAGATATAAATCTAGATGTCATCCATGTAATTTTTTGGGTAGAATTTTCGGTTACTTCTTTAAAGTAATCTCCATTTTATGTGTTTTATAGGGTTCTTGCTTAACAGCGGAAACACAAACTGAACAACTTTGTCTCCAATTTAGGGGAATTTTGTACAATACTCTGTAGTCAGCTTCTCACTACTCTGTCTACCAAAGTTCTATTGTTTGCTGTGAGGATTTTATTGGTTAATATAAAATTAAATCACATGTATGTCTGATTTCTGCAGAAATGTTTGATATTTCAGTAAAAATCACATCTAAAAAGCAAGGAAAATTTTGCTCTTGATCTTTCCCCGAAAACCTCAACAGTTTCAGTGGAATATTTTGATGTTAATTTGAGGAGAAAGAAAAAACCCAACATTTATTTTTCCCATTAGCTCTTATACAAAAAAAAAAAAAAAAAAAGGAGAATGCAACATATCTACATTTCAAGGTTTTACTCCTTCAACCTTTTTAATTTGAGTGCCATTAAATGCTCATTTGGCAAGGAGGAGGGAAAGGTTTCATGTTTGCATTTGTCCTTAATGGTCAAAAAATTATTAGTTTTGTGGGAGGAGTAAATCAAAAAGGTGCTGGCCAATGTGATCATGATTTTCCATATAAAACCCTAGATGAAGGACCATACCTCAGTACAATAGTGCTCTAACCTAATTTTCAAGTTTCATGTCATACTCCTAAGAAGCTAAATTTTTTTTTGTCCCAAATATTTTTGTTGGAAAAGTATGTTTTTCTTTCAGGATCTGTAAGCTTGGCAGGACCCATTTGACACTGGAATGCTGAAGCAGCTGCATGCCAGCTTGATTTTTTTCTTAAGCTCGTGGGCAGTTTTCCTCTGAAAGTGTTGGCAACACCATTTTGTAGAAAAAAACCCCCACATATTTGTCAGAACACAAAAGTAAAAACAAGTCTTCCTGTTTGTGCAGAAATGCAGAATGGTGCTATAAAATTAAATTAAAGCGTTCTGTTTGCAATTACTGGTGAAGGATCACTAATGAAAATGGTTGTTGCAGGCACTTTTGAAGATAGATTGCCAGGGATTAGTGGCACGTCTCACCCAGGACACCATCATCTTGACTTCAGCTGTCAAGCTTGGCAAAAGCTGGCGGGAGCTGGCGGAGAAGCTGGCCCGGCTCACAAAGCAGCAAATAGAGGCTTACGAAGGGCCCCACCAAGGGAAAAATGGAGCAGTGGCTCTGGAGGTAAGAGTCTGGTGCAACAGTGCATGCACATCTCCTCTGCACAAGCACAGCAGGGACCTTCCTTCTTCCTTGTTTTGCAGGCTTCTTTCCTTTTGCACTTTCCTGTGAAGGTCTCAGTTCCTGTCTTGAGCTCCAGGTTTAGGTTCAACCCTTTTTTATTGTCCTGTCCACTTGTTAACTTTACTCACACCTCTGCTGTCATTTCAGACAGAGTGAGGAAGACCAGCTGTCCTTGCAGGAGCCATTTCTAATCACACTCTTTGCTATTTCCACGAAAAGGAAGCTAACTTCTGTCATTAATACTTCTCTGTGCCAGTGTAGTAGTTATTACCATTTAGCTTAAGTAGCATGAGAAGACGTTGGAAGCCCTGACACCAGTTTTAGTTCTGATGTGTAAATGTGGCAAATCTATGCTTTAAGTTTATAGTTTGTCCCATAGATCATGACTTTTTTTTCCCCTCTGTAAAGCATTTTTCTTATACAGAAGTTTGAGCTCTGTATAAAGGTCAGTTTATCCTTTCAGATGTATTTTAGTGCATACACATCTAAGGGGCAATTTAGGTGCCTAATGAGATCTCTAGTGCCATTTAAAGTGACCAGAGAGATTCATGGCATCCCTGCAATATCAGATATGCCACACACCTTGGGATGGACCCTTGTCCACCCTGCTGAGCTGAGGCTCAGCCTCTGTCCCTGGCATACCTTTGCCTGGACCACCAGGTTACTTTCTGTCCTTCTCTAACACCAAAGGATGCAGTAGGTCCATTCTTTCCCACAGAGTTGTGTGCCAATGACTTCTAGGTTCCAGACTGCTTTTCGCTCTGAAAATTCTTTTTTTAATGATCATTGCTGCATGATCTTTCTGATTTGAGAGCTTACGTCCAGGCTTGACTCACCCTCTGCCTATACCATCATCTCCGGATTACTGCAGGTAATGTGCTTGATCCAGACTGCATTCCCTCTTTCCCACCTCATACTTCCAAAGAAATTGCTATTTCCCATTCACAGGTTCACAACTACTCCAGATAATTTTTTTTTTTCTTTTTTATTTCCCCGTAGCTGATTTTTCTTATTCCCTGCCAGATATATTGTCCTTTTGACTGTTGGAATCCAATGAATCTGTCATCTCATTTCCATCTTCTTGGTGATAATTATCAAGATATTTCTGCTTTAATCATGAGCTACTACCTCTTACTCCTTTTGAATGCTCTGCCCTCCCTCTCCAATCAATATTTGATCAAAATTCTACATGGTTTCTCACCTGCTTCTGCACTTTTCAACAAAATTATCTCCTCTCAGATCCAGTTTTTCTCTTTGAGCTATTTTATGTGGGGTTTTTATTTTTTTTTTTTTTGGTTGTTTTTTTTTTTCCTGTTCTGGGTATTAAGTCTTCCTCCAATTTTTTCTCACAAAATTATCAGCCTTTCCAATCCCATGTCTACTCTGTTGGTTTTTTCTTTTTTACTATCAGGCAGTGGCTTGTCTGATTTCCTACCCTTTTATTCTAGTTACTAAGCTTTCTGTGTTTGGTTAACAAACCTCCAGCTTTGTACAGAAGAATTATTGACATGAGCGACATACAGCTCTGCTGGTCTCCATGTTATTTGGAGATGTTTCCTCTTTACTAGTAGACAGTAGAAATAAAACAATCTTATAACTGTTTTTCCAGCATCATACCTATTTATTTTTATATATTAAGAAAATTTATAAATAAACATTTATTTTGCTTTAGATGGGTTTTGATTTTCCATGCAGCCTATCTTCTGCCTCGTACACCTTACTCATTTGGTTTCAAGACTTTTTTTGCATTATTTTTATGGCAAACCACCCAGAAAATTCTCTGCATTTCAGTGACAATGTCTGCTGACAAAACACAGTGCAGTCAAATTCATCATAATTAGAACTCCATAATACAGTACACTCTATTTTTTCAGTGAACATTCAACAAGCATTCAAAGACCAGAATTTTTCTGTATTTCTGTGTCATTTCTCAAGGATTTGGAAGATTTATTTGGTTTGGGTGAGCTTTTAAATTGTGCTTGTCCACATGGAAGTGAGTTCACTAGTTTAATGTGATGAGTGTGTAGATTATTGCTGAGTTATTTATGCATCAATGGTGACCAGTTTGGTAAGCTTTTGAGCCCTACATTCTCCTTTTTCTTCTTTCTAATCTTTTTTCTTCTTTCTTCTTTTGTCTTAGATTAAAAAAAAAATAAATTAAAAAAAAACCCAACAAACCAGTTGTGATAGATTAGAGGAAACCAAGATTTGTATTAAGGATATTTTAGCAAATTGTCTTATTAAAATGTCAGACTGACCTTCAGCATAAGTCAAAGCATAACAACTTTTCATATTCGTTGTCTTTTCACATTATAGTGAAGACAGAAGACTGTATTCTCATTCTTTAAATATTCTGATCTAATAGGAATGTAAGAAAAGGAAGAAAGAGACCCAGAAAAAGCATAGCCAGTAACAGAGTTTCAGGAGACACCAGCTTCTCTTGTAGGAAATACCATCTTCTCTAGTTGGCTACTTTGGCTATCAAGCTAAAAATAGGAATACAGAAACTTTCTGGTCCCAGCATAAATACAACAGTGGTGACCTGCTTCAATTGATTAAAATATGTTATAATACCTAATATTTACAGTAGTACATTAAAAAAATTATTAGCCTCTCTAAAAGAAACTGAAAAAAATCAATCAATCTCCTTCTTCTGACCTACCACCAATGTACTTTTCTCCTTCTGTAACCTTATGGTTATGACTTAAGATAGACTTGCTTGAAGGAAAAAGTAGGCACCATTCATTTGTGTAAATGATGACACCTTTCTCTCCTGTAGACCTAAAATGAGAAAATTCGCTGAAAGCACAGGCACTTTTTTATTACCTAAACTCAAGGTAGAAACTAGACTAATCAGACTATGAGACAGTAAGTTTAGACTAGACTAGACTAATCAGACTGTTGGGCTGTAAATTTAATGGGTTTTTTTTCCATTTTGGTATGGAAGCAGAAGTTGAGGGAAATGTTTACAGAAAAAATGACAGAATCAGTCATGGATAAGCTGAAAGATCTTAGACCAAAAATATGGAGAAAAGTTCAGAACTACAAGCAAAGAATTTCTTCTCCTACTCAGTTCCTCTGGGCATCAAGTAAATAAAGCTTAAATCAAGGAAGTAAAACTTTATGTTATGTACTGTTTATAAATTAATAAGATAATATTGAGGAAATAACCAATTTCCTTCAGAATTATCCTTCACAACCATGAAATAGAAACTAGGTATTTTTGATAAAAGAGGAAAAGATGCTAAAAATCTCATCTTCCTGATCACTTCTCTATATGTGTGTGTGTATATATACACATATATATATAAATGTGCAGTCATCAGTCTGTATACATTTATTACTATACATAAGTATGTTCCTGTAAAAACAGTGAATGACAGAACCTTTTAGGAGAGTCACAGGTTTCTTTGTGGATTTGTGCATCATCCCTGTGACTGTTAACTTTGCTGTTTGCAAAACCTTTATTGCCAATGAGGAGAGGGAAACCAGAATTTTGATTGTCCAAGTAACATTTGGAAAAGTAGTAGCTGGGAAAATAATTATTTTGTTTGTTAGCTGAGCAAATTTAGTCAGGATTTGGAAAGATAAAAGTCCAGCTTGGTATCTGAATCATGCTGCTATAACTTAATTAGTATCGTTAGATCAATGACAAATTACACCTGCTAAGGATCTGCTCCATTTGTTTGGCATAAAACAAATAAATTGTAGTTTGAAAAAAAAAAAAAGCACTGCCAACCTATCTTTTGATTTCCTTTGTTCCTTGCAGAAATTTTTTTTTTTTTGTCCTGATTTAAAAAAAAAAAATAAAAGCTTTTGAGTTGCCTGTTTTATAGTGTTTTGGTGCTTTTCCACTTTTGAAAGATAGATTTTACAGGTAAATCATGTTAGAATCGTAGAATCATTAAGGCTGCAAAAGACCTCTAAGATGAGCTAGTCAGATTATCTGGAGCAACCATTAACCCAGCACTGCCAAATCCATCCCTAAACCATGTCCCTAACTACCTACCTGTCTTTTAAATGCCTCCAGGGATGGTGACTCAGCCACTTCCCTGGGCAGCCTGTTCCAATGTTCCTGACCTACCTTTCAGTGCAGAATTTTTTCCTAATATCCAATCTAAATTAATTAAGGGGACTTCATTCTGCTCCCCATCCTTGTTTTCCAGCTCAGGGGAATGGATACCCAGAGAGCAGCTGGTCAGGGTATTTAAGCCTGAGGCAAGGAACGCATTAAGTACCTCAACCTTTCTCTCATCCTTTGTCACAACCCTGTATCCAATAAAGGTTGGAGATTCTCCTTAGCCCTCCTGGTGATGCTGACATCTTTATAGAAGCACTTTTTATTGTCTTTTAGGGCAGTAGCCAGACAAAGTTTCTGCTGCTGTTGTCTGAAAACATTTCTGAAAGGTAGAAAGCGTGTTTAAAATTTCCAGGCTGAGTAGAGGCACAGAAGGATGTTGATTAATGGGGCAGTAACCATCAAGAGCACAACTAAATAGGGAAACTTTTGCTGGGTGTATACATTGGAAAAGATGAAAAGTATTTTCTTTCCAGTCTTGTTCTTTGACTTATAGTTTCAGACAATGGTGATGGGTGATAATCATCTGAAAGAAGAATTTATCTATTATTTACCTCTCTGAGAATTTGAGAGTTTTATGGAAATAATGTAAATAAGATTACTGGAGTTTTTATAACATGCCTCTTTTTATAAAGCATTTCAGCACGTCTAGTGATTAAACACTTATTTTGTCTTTTCTATGACTTTTCAACTATTTGGCTGTATCTTTGTCAAAAATTTAATTTCTGGCAGTAATTTTTTCCCCCTCTATTTTCAGATGATGTGGAAACCTGCATATGACTTTCTCTACACTTGGGCTGCCCATTATGGAGATGGTTACAGAGACGTCTTGCAAGACCTCCAATCAGCCTTGGATAAAATGAAAAACCCAGTGACAAAGGAGTGGCGAGAGTTAACTGGAGCTCTGATCCTTGTGAATTGCATGGAGGTGTTAAGAGCAAGTGCCTTCTCCAAAATGGAAGAGGAGTAGATGGCCAAAATATGTTTTTGGAAAATCTGTTAGGAGATACACCCCTGTGTAGAGTTTATTTGTGTACATTTATGTTTTGGTGATACTTGTAGAGCATGACAGAATGAAGTTTGTTTTAACTGAGTTGATGTTGGGTTTAGCCCTATAGTTCTCAGCCGCAGATTGCCAGAGTGTGCTAGTGGCTTCTGAGTAAATAAGAAAAGGATGGAGAATTAAACTAAAGAGGTCAACAAAAATGACTTGTATTCTATGGGGTATTTTCTAAAAGGAGGTATTTCTGATTGCACTGACTTCTAGGCAGAGATCAGTTTTAAAAACAGAACTATTCGTGGATGAGTTCAGCATGTGGAGCCTAGGTTTACATTGTTTTCAGTGAAGTATTAAAATCTAAATATTTAATACATTTAATATTTGGTGCTCAAACCTCTCAGCTCTAGTTCAGTGGGTGCAGGTTAGCATACAAAAAAACCCTTAAGATTCCTTCATCCTCATCTGAGACAAAACTAATCTAGTTGTCTCACAACACAGGAATTCAACTGTTCCTGGAAAAATAGGTGTGTTCTGCACACACTCAAAAATAGGTGTGTGCAGTACTTTTCCAAGACAGCTTCTGGTGTCTATTTTAAAGACTGGAAGAGAGACAGAAGATAAATCTCAAAAGTGTTTGGTTTTGATTTATTTGTTGATGTAACTCTACAGGGTTTTGTCTCTTTTTGTATTTTTGTTAGTTTATATCTCTGCAATTTTTTTACTACATTCTGCTGAATGGAAATTCCAGAAAATTCTGGAAGCCTTCTTTATGTACACTGTCCATCCCTCTGATCATTTGGGTAGTCCTTCTCTGTTGCTTTTAAATAAGCACATAGGGAAAGAAGACTTTGCAGCTACAAGGGCTGAAAACAATTCATACTCACATCTGTTGATTGTTTTTTTCTACCTCACTGGATGTGGGAGATGGCTATTATTTTCTCCAAAAAAGTTAACAGTGGGGTGCTTTTTAAATTAATTTATTTATGGAGCAATTAATTATAACTAGTCATATGTTCTAAAAAGAACCCTGCTTAGATGCTATCAGTAAAAATTTTTCAGTTACAGAGTAGCTTATTATAAGTACAGAAAATACAGGCTGAATAATAGTTACAAGGTGACCAAATTTTAAAACTTTTTAAAAACATATTAAATATATTTTTAGTTAAGTGGTAGACTAAAAAGGTAAATCCATTTTGAGTTCCTTTCATCAGCATTCATTCAGAAACATCAGCAAATACTCATGACAACCAGTTGAAAAGAAAATTGGCATTCTGCCATCACTTGTGGTTGACAAGACAAAGCCAAATTGTTTCAGGAGTACCACAAAACAACACGTCAGTCCAGGAACTGCGCTTCCTCTGTTGTCTTAGCTCATTTCTACTAAGGGAGGTTTTGCAATTCTAAGATAAAGCTACATTTAGACGTTTTTCTTCCACTCTGTTTTCCTCAAACCTTTTTCTTTTCTATTTTTATTAAGCTTTCCCAAAGTACCCATAGCTTAAGAAGGAGGCTGAGGAAGGAGTACTTGCCCAAGTAATAGGTAAATTCATTCCCCAGAAGGTCCTCTAGCATCAGGGTATTGACTGAATTTGCATTTGTGCCATTTATCTGGCTTCAGAGGACTTGCCCTTGATTTGCAAGACAACGAGGAATTCAGCCCACAGAGCACTCTCTGCTATTGCTGATCAAGGAAAGCTGGGGAAAAAGGAGTCAGATTACCAAAGCCCCCTGTTCCAGATGCCAGCACCAATTTTATATCTTGTCCCATACAGTTTTAAGAAGAGCTGTAGAGAAAGTATAAATTTCTCTTGTTATCTTACACTTCAGTGCAGAGCCAGCTTGTCCTTCCTTCTGCAGGTAGTGAAGCCCCACAAAAGGTGAGAAAGTAGGTTTCCAAATCTTTTGTGCTGCGAGGTAAGGAAAAGGTATAATATATAGACCTCTTGAAAGGTAAAATGACACGTGCAAATATTAAAATATAAAATATTAAAAACTACTACTACAAACTCCCTGAGAGGGTTTTTTTAGGTTTCCCAGACTGCTTCTGCTTTCACCTTAGACTCTGCTCACAGCAGACTGTTAAACCTGAGCAGGATTTTGTAGTCGTGCAAGAGGCCACACACCATATTAATTTAAAACCTCAGGGAAATATTTTTTTTGCTTCCTCAGAGCTGAAATACCAGAGGAGATCACAAAACAAATCTTTCAGCTTCACTAGGTCATCTTACTATCTGCTTTTCATGCATCCCAGCAGGCCATGCTCCCTTGCTTAAAACCCTGCTAAGTCAATTTTTAAAACCTTTTTCTTTCATTTTTTCCTCTCTTCTGTTAACCTGGCTGCAACAGCTAAACAACTCAGCTTACATCTGTTTCTGAAGATAAGTCTGCGTTTCCATCTTTTTTTGCACATCTTAATTTCTTATCTTTAGTAAATGTGTGCTCACTTTCTTTTTTCAACAGGACCTGTAGTAATGTCTTTGTTCAGTCTTGGATTTTTCTGTTATGAATACTAGTCAAAAGATTTGAAAAAGCTACCAGAAGCACCAATTCCTAATGGCACAAGTCTACTGAACATCAAATATAAAGGACAATCTGCCCAAAGTCTTTGAAGCTGAAGGAAAATCCATCCTGAGAAGGCAGTCAGTGGTCATGGTCTCTGGAAGAGAAGAGCCCAGGGACCAGAGGCTGTTGCCTGTAGCACTCATGGCCAGGCCCTTTCTTTGCTCTGAAACTGTTTTCTCGCTTGAACAAGAGTTGAATTTGGCCCAGCAAATTTAGCAAATATTGACTCAGTGAGTCAGTGTTCTCCTTAGCTTGCAGAATTATGCAACTGGTCCTCCAAGTATATTTCTTTAAAAGGAAATTTATATCTGCCTGTAGTTGTGCTGTATTCCAGGGCCTTTGCTGGTTCTGATTCCTAATTGCACTCCCATTTTTGCTTTAAGCTTCTGCTCATATGAATGCAATGTGCACTCGTGCAATATTCTGTTTACTTTAGCAGCCCACACTGGATATATTTTTAAAAAAAGGTATTAAAACCCCATATTTTATTTAGTGGTCTAGTATTCAAAACCACAAAATGCCAGCTCAGAGTGAAAGCAGCTGCACTCAACAGCAACACACAGCTTGGAGCACATGGCTTAGGTAAACATGCTCTGTTCTTGACCTTTTCTCTTTTCCTCCCACCCTGTCAAGAGAGAACAGCTTTCCCATGAGCCTGCACACATACTTTCTTGGGTTTCTTCAAAATGAAATGAGATTAACGACTGCTTGGGAGGAGACAAGGAAAAATACCAGCCGCTGGTCCTTGCCTTAAATGACCCTCTGTTTCCAGGTTTCCTAATTTCTTTGTGTAGAAAACAGCTGTGTCAGCCAGCTCCACTTCCCTCTGAAGTTGTAGGCAGAAAACCCCCTCACCTCCCTCCATCCTGCTATCCTCTGACTAGGTGTTTCTTAAGCAAATGAGCAAACGAAATTTGGGAGTGCATCTGTTGCTCTACGATCCCACCTTCCCATGGAATCTGGAATCGTGGTTCCCTTGGCTGAGTCAGTACCTGAGCGGGGCAGACACCTTCCACAGTGGGCAGTGGCAAGGAAAACCTGTCACTCATGATAGAAATGATGTTTTTTCAGTGAAGCTGGAAGCCATTCATCTTGCAGTGCAGAGACATATTTCTGAATCAATAACAGTCAGGATTGGAGAGAAAAGGCAGATTATTTCCCCCTGGAAGTTCCAGCCCTCCAGTTGGGTTTGGGGAAGGGTTCAAGTTTCTTAGGTTTCACTTGCTTTTTTTTGGAAATCAGAGGTTTAGGGGAGGAAAAGGAGGTTTCTTTTAAAATAAGTAAAGGGCTACTCCCCACGCCAGGCTCAAGGCAGCAGGCTGGGTGCCAAGAGCAAGCTACATGTTATGGGGTGTTCTTTGTGGAATTGTCTATGGAAAAAGTGGGAGGAGGCACCAGCCATCTTCCTTCCTACTGAGAATAGAAAAATGTGGAGAAGTGGGCAAATGTTTATTAGGTAATTTTTTTCATGAAAAAGTCTGTTTTTCACAAATCCTTTCTGTAAACCTAAGCTGTTGGGAAAACAAACACTAAGCAGTTCCAAAGGAGCAACTCAATTTTGTGTTGAGCTGACTCTAAAGATCTGCTCCTAAAGTATCTCTGGGCTCAGTAAGTGATCCAGCTGACAATGGCCAACTAAATAACAAAGGCAATTGTGTAGAACTGCAGATGGCAATGCTGTATTCCCATCTAAATCCAGGGATCCTGCTTTTTCATCATCTAGCAGCTTATTCAGCTATGGACAGCTGCACCAAATAGGAATATAAAGCTGCGCTGTTTTGTTGTGTTTGTGTCATAGACACAAAGGTTTCCTGTGAAAAGATGGGAATGAAATAGAGAGCAAAGGGCTGCATTTCCCACCATGCCCAGGAACAGAATGTGGCAAATGATATTCTTCACATTAGTGTGAAACACCAACCACGAAATTCTCTGGCAAGGCCCTAGAACAATTGTAGATATGTAAAGAAAATATTAGTCTAGTGTGAGTGATAACCATTGCTCTTGATAGTTTTGTTGCCAATAAATATCTACAGACACTATGGGATATTCAAATAACTTGTGATTATTCTTAGTGCAAAAAGTGCCATTTTCTACTTCTTGCCAATGTATATATATATGTATATAATCTATTTTTTTAGCTTACAGTATATATTTTTAAACAAAATAAACAAAATTATATTGTCCACTGGAATCCCTTGTGAATTTTGCTTTGGTTTTGTAAGACTAAGAAGAGCAGAGGAAGAGGCCATGAGGTGAAAGATAATGGTTCTGTAAATACCAGGAAATGAGCAATGTCTTTATACACATTTCTCTTCATTTTTGAATCCTATGTGTTATAAAGATGAATGCACACTCATTTTACTGTGTTCATAAGCAAAAGTAATTTGCTGATATTGCTTCCAGAAACAGAATTATCTCACTCTTGAGAAGAGGGCAGTCTGTGGACATTGCAGTGGAAACCAGGTCTTCTCATGAGAACATGCTCTCAATTTTTTTCTCTTTTTTGGTTGGAGAATCAAGTATAAGTTCAAAAAGATAAATCCTCATTTGAAAAGGACATTCAAAAACAGCACAAGCTTCTGAACCTAGAAAGAAATAATAGTGCTGATTTGCTTTTTAATTGAATTTTTATTTCAGTTTTCTCAAATGAAATCCTTATGATCCTTTCACTATAAGTTGGAGAGGAACACAGCCTATACCTTAAATCCTAAATTTATGGTTAGGATTTAAATTTAAAACTATGCATCAGGAGTTACTGTATGAACTGAAAGGTCAATTTACATATCCATTCTAAATCCCAGGTTTTAAATTGTAAATTAAGTGGCCTGGCAGGAATAGGGATGGCAGCACAATAGCCCCAGGAGAGCAGACAAAGATGAAGTGCATTCAGCTCCACTCCACAACTTCAGAGCCTTAAACATTATGTTTGTGTTAAATTCAGTACAAGATCTAAAATACAGCCTTGTCAAATACACTACCCTGGGAACAATGGGAATCCAGAGTGACAAGAGGGAAGTGAATATGCAATGACTGCTCAGTCTGTCTCATAAGAATGAAGTTATCAGGCAATGGGTTTAAAAATCAGCAAAAGTACCCTTTCATACAGTGAGGATTTGGGGAATGTGTTGTTATGGGATGTTGCTGAAGGCAAAATCATACATGGGTGAAAAAGAAAACCAGTGAAATTCATAGAGGAAAGAAAAGTGTCTGGTGGATGTGGTGGTTTGTCTACAGCCACCAGCTTCATATAGCACAGAACTGGATTCTGAAAATGAAGCAGGGAGAAATACAATCCTCCACTTCTCCTGTTTTCCACCATTCCCTCTGGAGACTGTGCATCTGGAATGAGCAGATGCCTGCTCTCACCCTTCCTGCACTCTTATAACCATAAGGCTCACTTAGTCCTCACACATCCCAGCAGGCTCCTCTCCAGCACCTGCCTCCCTTCTGCCCCAGAGCAGGCAACTGTTCCTCAATTTATTTAGCAACAGCCATGGCCCTTCTCCAGCTCTGTGGCCTTGAGTCCAAGAGCAGCTGGACTGAGCTCTGATCCTCTGACGTGCTGCCTCTGGCAATGGGGTCATTGGTAGGGGAGCACAGTTCTCAACTTTAGGCAGGGAGACATCAACCTAGCAAGACCCCTCGGGGCTGGCCCTGCTCCAGGACCTTTCTTTTCTCTCAGGATCCAATGAAGCCTTATTTTCTGCATCTGAGGGAAAATCATGAAATGGTGAAAGGATCAGTGGGGGAAAGGAGTAGCAGATTTTGAACAAAGTTTTAGACAAGAAAGCTCATTTCTTGGTTTTGCTCACAAGCAGGAAAAGTTATTATTAGAGTCTGAAGTGATTTCATATAATGCCACCCTCTGTTCTTCATACAAAAGTCTCTATTGCTATTAATAAAGGAATTTAAAAATACCAAACAGCCAATGGATGATTTAATAATGCTGCTTATAAAACTAATTGTGTGTAACTGAAAAGCTCTCCCTGGGGTCCCATTTGCAGGAGGGTTAAATAGGATTATCACATCTAAAAGAATAAAAAATTATAAAAAACTCCCAAAGCCCTGAAGCCCTAGGAAGAAGGACTTGGGACATTTTGTTGAATAAATTACAGACCTCAGTCATTAGTACCAGGGTATTATCTCATAGAAACAGAAATTTGAATTGGTTCCCTATGCCTGCAAGATTCTTTAAAGCTTTTAGGTCAGAAGCTTCATTTTCATACACAAAACCAAGTCTTTTCACCTGGGGACCTCCAGCCAGCAGGATGACTTCAGTGGCAAGGCATTTACCCTTCATGTCAGGATATCAAACACAACAAACTACTGTAGAAAAAATAAAAGGACCTTACCCTTTCCTCAATTTTTATCTACCTATAAAAGTCCTGTATTGCTCCATAAAGCAAAAGTGATGGTGTGTCTGAGATGAGGAGAATGAGAGTGATCAGTGCAGATCCATGTGGAGGCTGTCTGGTACAATTTTCCACCACAGGTCCTGGTTGGACCTGTTCACATCAGTCCCACAGAGGCACAGATCTCTTTGTAACCCATGCTACAAGCCTGCCTTCCCAACCCTTCTCACCCCTCAAACCCTCTCACCCTTCTCCTCAGCCTAGCTGGCAGCCACTCATCAGACTCCCACTCCATCTCACCCCTCAGCTGCTCTCCCTCACCCCTGCTCTGGGTCCTGGGAAATGAGATACCCATTTCCTCTGACCCCCAGTCCTCTGTACTTTCTTCTTCAAAGCTTCTCCTAAGCTGGACAACGACTTCCAACAGCCTCAGCTCCCCAGGCTTCCTACCACCTGTAACACAGTGACCTTCTCCCCATCTCTCACCTGCCCATGCCCACCCCATCCCAGCCCTGCAGGTCCTTGCAGGGTTTTCACAAACCTGTGTTACCTATTGCTCAATCCCTGATCAGTCGATGCCATGCTCTCTCGTTAGCCCTTTGTTTGGCTCTGTGCTCAGGAATAGGCTTCAGGATCCAGCCCCTGAAGAGACTGAAAACAACATGGATACAGGCTGCCTCAGCCAAAAAAATCTATCCACAGATGACTTTGAAGGCAGGAGAGCTGAATATATCCAGACAAAAATCAAAAGAAAACATAGAAATGTGGTAGTCATGCCCTTTAATAGACAGAAACCAAAGATAAAATATGAATTTTGACCCTAGGCTAAAGACAATTTCTCACGGCTTTCTGGTTTCTTGATATTTTATAAATTTTAATTAATTAAGTGAAGATATTTAGGAGAAACACAGTAGTTAAGGCCACTATCTGTTTAAGATAAGGACTTTAACCTCAGACGGCTTTTGTCCTTTTGGAAATCTTCTAACAAGGAGGATTTTACTTTGCAAGTTGGGTTGCATAAAGGTAAGCATTGCTGGCACAGAAACTCAGCATGTTAATCTAAGAACAATGTCGACTGACTGTTGCATTTCTACAGAAATTTGTGTCAGCTTACTTCACCAGAGAAGGAAAATATAACAAATATAGGATATGAAAGACACAATAGTTAAAACCACTACAAGATATTAGCAGCCAGTCGACACATTTCAAGCCTCACATATTTCAAGTCTTCTTCAGTTTGTTTTTGCCTACTTTAAAGTATGTCTGGAGAGGAGAGGAAGGTAAAAGAGGAGAGAGAAGAAGAAGAGAGGTTATTGTTCCTGGAATGATTATGATGGTTAGCTATTTGTGCTACATCAATGCTTGGTTTGAAGCTGAAGATCTACTGTGCAGTGATCTCACATAGTGGAAAGTGAGGAAAAGCACAAGAACCAAGTGAAGCTAAGAAAGCCTTTCTCAAGGTCACACAAAGGATATCCCCAGGACCTTTCTAAACTCTTGGTCAGGCCTTATCCATTAAGCACTGCTACCTTAATAATTATGTGGATTATCATGCAGCTGTATATTAAGAAATACTTGTGGTTTTGCACAACAAGGTTCTCAGATTGTTCCAGCAGCATTTGCAGGCTATTCAGAGTGTGCAGGTTTTTGTCATCCAAACAGACACACATTCTTCACTTCGCCAAACTGGGCATCCTCTGTATATGAGAGCTATGCATCTCACTGCTCTGGAGAAGGTATCCTCCACCTGACTGGTGGTCACTCCTGGCAGGGGTCATTGATACCTCACCCCATGCAGATATGGGAGGAAACTTTAGGAGAGAGGAGCTAACCTGCATTCCAACCTGTGATGAACTCTAAGATTAGCAATGTAAGGGATGCTTTTATTCATATACTACTGGACATCTAAGACAGGACGTTTTTGTAAAGACCCTGACTGCTGTACATCTTTTATTTCAACCTTCTCAATGTAAATGTGGCCAGGAAAAATAAAAGCTGGGAAATATCTTTAGCAGACAAAGAGACTCATAGAGGATTCCCACTGTTTCTGTGTATTAGTCAGCTGCAAGTAACATCAGAAACTGTGAAACACCAAATCAGGAGTTTTATCTTGAGAATAGACGAGACTTAAATAAATAATCCAGACATTTTTTTTCTATATAATGTCAGTTACATCTGTAGAATGGGCAGCAGTGAGATTTTGATGACTTTTTATCAATTGAAATATAATTTCATATTTCACCATTCTCAAAGTGAACAGTTTTCTTGTAACTGTATCCTTTCAGATGAGCTTTTTCTAGCAGACTGCCTCTTTCAAACAAATATCATTGATTATAGGAAAATAACATCCCAGGCTACTTAATCTAAATGAGAATCTGGACCCACCTACAAGTCTCCAAATAAGGTACTGGCTTTGCATAACTTTTTTCCTCTCAAATCCGATTATTTTTATCCTCAGGAATACCCATTAACTTGGAATAGTGCTCCTAGGTCTCTCTTTTTCTAATTAAAGCAGAAGGGACACATTAAAAGATGTTTACAAGCTGAAGATTGTTTGGATGGCTTTATTATGTGCAGTAACAATAATTTTCTCTGTGCTATGAAAATACCTATGAAGCAACAGTGGCCTGTATTCTGATGGCTTTATGTCACCAAACATTACAATTTTAGGACTGTAGACTTGCAAATGCTGGCAAATTATCCTGCCAAATCTTACACTATTTCTCTGTACTTACCTGTATTAAATGGCTTATACCACAGATAATCAGGGATTTTTTTCCTCTTTTTTAGAAAAGGTACTTAAAAATCTAAATTTTCTCTCCCCTCATTTTCCCTCCTTTTCTGTGCACAAGGATGCAGCACTTGGTACACAGTACAAAGAAACATTTTTGTAGGAGGTACTTATTGAAATGCTGGCAGCACATGACCAAGATTATGAGCACAAAAGTGCTTACACAAATGTTAAGAGGAAGCCAGAACAGTACAGAGTAATAAGCAGAAAAATAATTGCTGAGGTTAGTTAGAGAGCTCCTGTGTGTTGTTATTAGTTATGGCCCACCTAAATTTTGCAAAACAATTTGACAAAATAAAATAAATACTGATGTCAGCCATCGTCTCAAGTCACAGACTAATAAAAGCCAGAGTGATTCTTTGTCTTTCTGGAGATTTGTCTCTTCCCTAGGTCTCATTTAGTGGAAAAGCCTCACAGTTTCCATGCATGAATGCAACAATAGAAAAATATGGATTCCTTTCTCTAGCCTTGTTTGGTTCATATACAGTTCTGGAAAATATTCCGCTGTAGCTGGTACTCTCCTCAAAAAAACCTCAGTCACTTCTGAGCAGAATACACTAACCATACTATAGCTTGCATTATTTTGTCTGTGCTCCTATTTAGCTTAATTAAATTTAATTAGCTTAATTAATGAAGGAGAGGATCATAAAAAAGTTTCAAAATTTTAAGTAACTACAAAATACCTACTGAAATTAAAGCTATTGCATTCAAAGTCAGTCTTCAGAACTCTGTCCTTTTTTTTCCTTATTCTGGTCATTGGATCCTTAGTTTTGGCTTTTGTTTGGTTTGCTTGGTTCTGTATTGTTTACAGACTGCTTTATCTTCCCCCACTTCTCTGCCATATTAACATCAAAACTCATTAAGGATACTTTGAAGGCAACATATAATGTTTTAACACTGTCTTTGTAGTTTCATTACTCTTCTATTACAGCTAAACCTGTTTCAGCCTCTGATACATATTGGTTATTGATGTAAACATTGCAAAAGCCTGTGGAGAATTGTAGTCTGATGCTGATAGGACACAGCTGAAGGTCAGGAGATAATTTAGACCAATGGATTTAAAAGATTTTATTACTGTGCTATTTGTAGTAACTGATCCAGACACAGGCAGAATCAGTGGTGTTATGCTAAGCACTGCATAAAATCAGAGCAAAAAGCAGTTGTCAAGATCTCCTTGAAGCAAGCACAGAATTCAACTGTAAAGGGCACAGAGATGCTTTTCATCTATGCTGAAAGGTCACAGATGTCCACTAATTTACGACTGCCATAGTCCCTTTGATCATGACTGTTATTTTAATACCATTAACCACCTGATTCTGCAACAGCAGTCTGAGAACCATGGATTTAGTTCTCTTGCAAACGAGGACTGTACACACGAATATTCATAACTGACTGCACAGGACAAATGAAGGTGATTGACATGAAATAAAGAACTGAAAACCACCTGTTCTAGCCACTGTACCAGCCATTTCTTGCATTGGCTCCTCCTGTGATGTTTAATAGACAGCAGTCAGTTGGAAATTCAGACTCAAATACCTTGGTTGAGGACTATCAGTGTGTCTGCTCTCATTATTCACTTGTCCAAACTCACAGAACTGGCAGTGGAAACTATCAGGAATAAAAAATCTGTCTCAGCCATCTGACTGGGTCAGCTTCCAGAGCTGCCTACTTCACTGACTTCTGAGAGTTTCTGCTGCAGAAAAACTGGAGTCCAAACGTGCATCTCACTATCTTGCTGCAACATGAATTGTTTTCATGGTCATCACCCTCTATTGGAAGACACCATTTTCAGCCAGCTGTGGTGCCAGATCTTTAACTGGACAGTGCAGCTGGAATAGTGCTCTCACTTTACAGATCCTCTGGAGAGACCCAAGATATTGGAGCACTGTTAGGTAAGGAATGCCCTCTTGCTATTTTGTTACCATGAAGTCTCACTTCATTCAAGGCAATTCAAGGTCAAATTCAAATAAAAGCACGCATTCATGTAACTCCAAAGTAGACAACACAGTTATTTCTACAAGAAAGCCAAAAATTTGGAAAAAAAAAAACCCACAAAAAACAAAACCAAAAAACCAAAAAACCCAAACTCAGTGTGCTTAAACAACACTTAAGAAATTAGTAATATTATTCTTTCTACACCTCTTATGAATATGGCCTGCTGTCACATCCTTTCAAGGTATTGTATGCCCTAAATTCCTGCTGTTAGAGTCAAGGATTAAACAGATCTCATCAGTGAGCACACTGTGTCAGTGTGGGATGCTGACTTTTACAGCCAGTCCCCTTTTCAATGCCTTTTGAAGGGATTTGGGTAGGTTTAGCTTTTTAAAATTCAAGGAGATTCCCAGCTGGCCAGCTAAATTAGTAATTTCTTCTTGAAGGGCTAAATGCCTTGTCTCTCCTCTGCAATTCTCTGACAAATATGTGACATTTACTATCCTGAAAGAAAACCAATCCCTTGTTTTTCTAAATCAGTTATCCACTCATTCAGTGAGTAGGACTGGCTAACTTCATTGTCAGAGCATGGCTTGGCTGTCTTGTCAAGTCCCACCTTGAAACTGTTTCTTGACCTGGAGATGTCTTTCCATTCTGAATTAAAATAAACATGGTGTCATTTGGAGAAAATGGCAATGGAAAAGAGCAAAATAAAAGGGACTAGGTTGACCAACACACTTAAAGATGACACAAAGCATGCTAGTATAGGTATTGTGGCAGATAATTGTAAGCACTCAACTGGAAAACCTCAGCTGAGCTGCCTGTAGGTGAGCACCCTGCCACCATCTCAGGGTTTGAGGTAGCAGCTGTCCAGACAGAAGAGGAGAAGAAATATTTCACCAAGCGTGTCAGCATCACAGGTGAGAAAGTGATTGCACCGAATTGGGAAGCGTAAAGAAGGAATAACAACCCCTCTGGAATTACATCATGTATCTATGGATGATGCATTAATTATCAGAGACGACCTTCAAAATT
>VZSR01001283.1:25693669-25731540 GCA_013398615.1 Brachypodius melanocephalos | reverse complement strand
TTTCCTTTCCTTTCCTTTCCTTTCCTTTCCTTTCCTTCTCTTCCCTTCCGCAGATAATCCTGACTAAACTGTACCATGAACTTGTTTGGGGGAGGGAGGGACTAAAGATCTGTCAATGCTTTATCCAACTCCCTGGAAAGAGCTCCCTAGAACCCATTGGGCTTCTCATCAAGTGTAAGCCATGTCATGGCAGGACAAAGCAAGCAGGGATAGACTTGCATCCTAATACTAAATGGAGAAAGGAAAAGAATATGTGTGTGATTTGAAAGGGTTTTCCATAGTACTGCAGTGGTGACTTAATATTTCTAGTTTTGCTTTTTTTAGATAAATAGTAGTTTGGAGAACTAGTAGTTTCTTGGTGGTGTGTTAATTAATTAATAAGCATCACAACCATCTAAATCTCTTACCTCTTAAATCTCCAGTCTAAAGGGTTGCAGTCAGACCTTGGTAGCAAGAGTCACTTCCCATATTAACTGGCAAGACCCTAAGGCACAGTTATCAAGTCTTACAGTCTAAATCTTCTTTAAACCTCCAGGTTCTAGAAGCTTACTGTTCAGAAAAATCTCAGTTTACATTTTCTTTTAGGAACCAAATGGTTGCAAAGAAAAGGGTGCAAAATATATCTGAAGAGCATCTCTTAAAGTAAAGCCATAGGGTCAGTATAAAGCATACAAAATGTATTCTACAACTTCATCTTTTCCAAGGTTTGCCTTTACCATTATGAAACTCCTGAACTCTTGTGATGGAGAGGTGTTTTTATAGAAAGCACTTGGCACTCCTGATATTCTCTTAAATATCTTACATTTCTGCTGCATCCTGAGAAAATATTACCAAGAACCCACATAATTGTTAAACAATTTTGGTGAAATTTCAGCTGCACTTTTAGAGTAGGTGAGATTTGCCTAGAAGCCATTGAAATTAATTTCTCAGCAAAGCTTATAAATCCCCACAAGAAATAAAAACCAAGTTGTACAAATGCTCTCTGATAAATCAGAATATAATTACAAATGAGTAATTTGTTTCTAACAAAAAAAGAGTCACTTTGTCAGCTATAAAGGAAAGTAATTTTTACTTCAGCATTGACTTATTGGAGTGTAGCAGCTTAAGCAGCAGAAGTGAATGTGTAAGCAGAGAGATGAAGAGTTTTAATAAACTAATCTTTATAATAAGAGGCGAATTTTCTATAATAAGTTTAAAGGCAGAAAAGAGACTCTCTGGGCAAAAATAGAAATTTAATTTTAGAATTCAAAATCCATATTAAAGGTGCCTATTGGTGGAATTAACAAAAGCAGTAACAAATTGCAGTGATTTAAAATATGATTCCTTAATTTTTCTTATACTGTTTTCATAGATCACTACAATTCTGTAATGATATTTAAAATATTTGAGTACATTATATTGAGGTCTTAGTAACCTTTAGAAAAATAATTCTGACAGGGCAAATTGGAAATCAGTATGATGATTTCCATACTTATCAGAGCTGAACTCTAATTCAGATCTTTAAAATCATGGATCATCTTGTTATAGTTTCATAATGACAATTAAATTATCAGGTTGTCATGCAATACATCTCTATGTTTTAATGATATGAGACGGAAAATAACACAGTAGGTTCATGTGACAAAAGAAAAAGTTCCTCTTCCATCATCCTCCCTACTCTTGTTCTGATGAGCAAAGCTTTACAGATAAGAAATGATCCCATTCCAGATGCTTAATTAGCCCCACAGTCCATTCAGTCTTCGAGCTGCTCAGCAAGACTGCCAACAATGGAATCAGTTTTGACAGTGATTTTTTGCTTAATAGTGGTATTAAGCTGACTATAATTCTAAAGACTGGACTGAATACACACACATTTAAAATAGATCATTGAATACAGATAGGCATGTCTTTACAATGGGGGATTTATTTAGCAAAATCTCTTTTCCAGAGAAATCTTCCCCTCTCCAATTTATTCAAAATTTTTGGACAAGATTAAAAAAAAAAACCAAAACAGGAGCACTTCAAGAAAACCAACAACGAGGGCTAATAAAAAGCCTCCTGAAGTATCAGAATATGTTTTGACATTTTCTAAACAGAAATAAATTGGCTAATTTACACATTCATTAAAGAAGAACACTTTTCAAAAAATGGAAAATAAGGAACAGGAAATGCATGTTTTTTGTTTTTGTTTTTGTTTTTGTTTTTTTTTCCCAAATTTATTAGTTTTATCTTGAAAAAAAAGTCCTTTGAACCCACCTAATAATTTTTTTTGATCAGTAACTGAACCACAATAAACTAAACCAAAGAATTATTTGTAAAACTGCTGGAAAAATTTTGGGATCCCAGAGCCAAAAGGTAGTCTATTGCATTCTGTATCAAGTATGCAGGTCTGGTCCTACTTTTGGGCTCCTAAATTTGCCAAAAATTTGCAAAAGATGAGAATTTTACCAGTCCAGTGACAGAATACAGCTGGCATAGCTAAGGCAGGATGTCTTTCTCATCCAGTGCATTTAGAAGGAAGGGTTAAGGTCTTTCTCTGATGTCTGTAACATCCTCCCTTTCCAAAAGCAAGAGCCAGGGTAACCACTGCACCTCATTTCTATTTTTAAATCTTCTCCTGTGGTGGTGAAAGCAGGGTTCACACCATGCACTGCAGCGTGCAGCGAGAAGGGCTGCACAGGAAGGGCGATGCTGCCTCAGCTCGGGGGTCTGTATTACAGTATTGATTTAATTGCACAAGGTTAACACTGAGCCAGCCTTCTCTTCTGTACTCATTTTTCAGATCTTTAGCTGTACCAGAATTTGTGTCTAAGCTGAAACCTATCCCCATAACTCATGCTGTAGAAATTGCTTACATTAACTATCGCATCCCACACTTCTGAAGGAGAGTTTGTAAGGAGCTCTTTGAATGGATTTATCAAAATATGGTGATCTGCCCTTAAGCCAAGTCTGAGACTTTCAAAATACACTAATGACTTGAACTGTCTGTTTTTGAATTACCAATTTAAAACAATTTTCAAGGATTGTGTTTCAGTAAGTGTTCTTTTAAAATTTGGCAATTTAAGTGTTTAGTCTGCTAAAAGCTTGATCAGAATCTGTGGTTTGGGCTGCTCTGATAACATTATATTGGTGCCATGAAGCCATTTACCGTTCTTCAGTGGGTTAAATTACAATGAAAATCTAATTACTGTTCTTTCAATTTTTGATGTATTCCTTCCCTAAAAGATCCAACTAGCAACAAGTCTTCAGAATGTTTTCAGATGGGTTAGATTTTCACCTAGCTATTAAGCTTTTAAAAGGCATCATATGGAACATTTTTTGAACCCTTCAGAACAGTCTTTCTTTGGCATCTTTTCCCAACACTTGAGAGAATGGGGAGTCAGGTTCATCTTTATTTTACATTTGGAATACTGATGTACCTGGGGCCAGACAGGAAGCCTGAGCAGAGGAGTGCCTTGAAATTGTCTCCCCAATTTCCCTGTCAGACTAAGGCCTGGGAAAGGAATTGTTTGCCCATTCTGCACTAGCAGTACTGGCAAGAGGACAGCACTCTCTGTTTCCTCATCTCTGCAGTTACCAGACATACAGGCTGAATAACACACGTTTGATAGTTCAGACATTGAGGATTTCTTCCCCTTCAGCAACTTTTCTTCTTATTCTGGAGAAGTAGCATAGCAATGGTAGAAAGGTGCAGGAAGAAAAAAATTCACCTTTGCTCCTGACAAATTGAGTCAAGGTAAATGGCAAGTTTTATTTTCCTCACTGCAAAATGGGTATCAAACAAATTACAAGTGTGTGAAATCGACATTTTTGTGTTCATACATAAAATGCTTTGGTAAATTGACTCTTTGCCATCAGATCTGTAGTATTTACTACAATGAATTATTTATATAGCACTGCATATCAACCTTAAATTGTCATGTTTCTAATAATTTTTTTAATAAAAATTCATTTTTAACACCAAAGTGAGTGTGTGAAAAATCGACCTTGCAAAAGCATTTACAATGGGTTCAAAAAAAGAATCACAGATGAAATATTTGGGTATTATATAAAAGCCATTTTGTCTCATAAAAATCACTAGTTGTCAAACTAGTATGTTCCATTATGTTTTGCAGGCTACACTCTGCAAAAAAATTTATGGAGGGGTTGTCAAAAACTACAAAAAAATTCTGTCCAGTTTGATTTGATGTGGTTCTAATTGGGTTTGTACATATTGGATATACTGTTTTTAGCAAAGGTATGACTATTACCAAAGCCAATTATTTTGAAAAACTGAAATTCTGCTTGATTACTTAAAAAATACAATTAGAGTAGTACAGTTATCTGAACTATCACATTACCAGCAGAAACCATTAAGTGCTACATTTATTTTTTTCCTGATCTATTTTTCAACAGTATCTTAATTAAAAAAAAGTTAATTTAAAGGATACCGTCAGTCTCCTCACTTTCTATTTGAACCAGTGTTCCTACCAGCAAAAAAATTGAACTCTATTAAAAGAGAACATAATTTAAAAATTGATGTATCTCCTACTGATCCTTGCTCAGTTTTATTGTAATACAGTGTGCTGGAATATATTACTAAGGCAGGAGCAGTCAGAACACCTGGATGAACTTGTCTTGGAGGAGAAAACATGGAGGTCCATTACCAGTAATCTATTAGTGAAGAAGAACCCACTGCTGAGGGTTTGAGATCTCCACTTTTAAAATGCCACACACCTGGCTAAACCCATCCTAAAGCAAAGAAATGGGGTTGATGACCTTTTAAGATGCCTTTCAATCCTGTTTTTCCATAATCTTATGATTTCACGACATATGAGTCTGCAAGATGTATTGACTGGCCTTTTAGATTATTTAAAATGAACAAAGATGCTCTGGAGGGAATATCCACTAGCCTCTAATCCAAGAACTAAATTTTCTGTTGTCCAAAGGTGTACTCATTATATAAGCAGGCAATTTGAGTGGTTAGGATAGGACTTTCCAAAAACACTTTCCCAGCTAACTCGAAAGAGAAGCTGTAGTTTAGGCAGGGAAAGGGAAAAATTGTTTCTGTAACATCATTTCAAAAGAACATTAGAGCAGGTTGTTCTTCTGATTTTTCAGATGTGATATTGAGGAAAAGGAATCAAGGGTGACAATATGTGTTTTTAGCAAGCCCATTGGCTGGTATTATTGAAGAGTGAGAGGTTACACATAATTATTCCCATGAACTTCTCTCTCTATACTCATACCTGTGCTGTCTCTTAGATGTCCAACTACTGCATTTTTAGTTCCTCTGTGATGAGAATATATTCCTGTTATAAGTATCTTATATCTGATATGCCTGGGTGGATCCATAGCTGGATTTCCTAGAGGCCACAAAGAACAGCAACCATAAGATACAAGAGAGACTAGTTCCTCAGTAATGCAGGCAATAATTAAGTGAAGCTTTCATGTTTCCTAATGTCTGCTTAATTTTCATATTTAATATCTTCTTTAATCACCGTGTTACACATCTTTCAACATTTTTTAATAGCTCAGATAATCTTTTTTCTAAGATTTTTTAAAATAGGTTTTCTATGCAGAAAAACTCCTTTAGCGGTTGCTGGCATGTACAGTTATGGGGAAGGGTGTGACCAGAACAGCCGTGGACACACAAAGAACATTTAAAAACTTTAAAAGAACTTTAAAAACTCTATTTCAAGTCTTATGAAAATTTTGATTTCACGTAAGATTTCTGGTATTAGTGGCTACCTACCATTTCTGATCAATTAGTTGGTTACATGCCACTGGGAGATGGTGAGTTAGTCTCAGTTATAGATGTGTAAGTTAGCACTTGGATGCCCTACACAGATATGAAATGAGTACAGAAAGTTGCACTGCATTTCCCAGGAACATATTCCTGACAGTTTATACTCATTCTCCATACTGGTCTGAGAAGTCCAGCAGTGAGCTCTGGAAGGCAGATCAAAGCTGAGGTCCAAGGACCACAAAAACCAGCTTGTATCTCCAATATTATGGGCATTGTACAAGAATGGAAGTCTATTTGTGCAAGAGACAGAGATTTATGGGATACTGCTATCTTTTCTTCCAAAGCGCCTATGCATAATAAGACCAAAAATAAAATAAAACCTGAATCTAAAAAAAACCCCAAACCACCCCCAACCCACTTACAAAAAGTACAGAAAAAAAAAAATCTGTCAAACCCCAACTCTATATTATTCAAAACTTATGCAAGGACAATGAAGCTGCAGAACAAGCTGCAGTTATTATGTTACTTGATATGAAATACTTCGAGTATCAAGCTCGGCAATTTTCATTAGGAAGGATTTCTCAAGTTACAGAAAAGTTTTTTTAGTCAAAACTACTGAGCTGTCACAGATACTGTTTTTCTTGTACTTTGGACATTCAGGAGAGAAGTAAGAAACTTTGAGTTCAAAGCCAGAGGTCATAATTCACACCAGGAAATCTGAGTTTTATTGCCTATTCCATGCTTTTGTGACTCATGTGCAACCCAAGTTTCCTTACAACAGAAGTCCTGGGTATTCTGGATTAGATCTGATAATCCAGTATCTCACAAGTGGGAGAGAAACCTTAGGAAGGTCTTGTTTTCATCCTGTTGCTGAGCAGTAAATTTTCTAGAACTGTCATGTAATTCTGTAAGACAGAAATAATGTTAAGCCAGTAGCAGCAGGAAAAGTAAAGATGGGAACATTTAGCAGTACAAGATTCAGATCTGGGTGATGTTCCTGCTGTCCACTGTGTGATGCTGAATAGCTTGGACAAGAGTTTTTAATGAAAACCCCAACTGCAGCACTTGCAGTATGCTGCCAACCAAGTGATGGCCTTGGGCATACCAGATAATAAGAACAATTCTGCTGTGTTTTTGTGAAAAATGCCAAATACATCAGTGTTCTTCAGGTTTGTTGTCTATGGTAGATCATTTTTCCAGTCAGATTGTCAAAGACACTGCATAAAGCAATATGCTATTTTAATGGATTCTGCACCACATTAATGGTAGTTCTTCAGCTTCATAGAGGTTGTTCTGAGCCAATGTTCTAATTTGTTAAATTTGTCATTTTATAGCCACAGTAAACCACAAAGGCATGCTTCAAATTATTTTCTTTTTTTTTTTTCCAGTGGTCAATGTAAAATTTACCTACATGCAAAAAATTCTTTGCAGTGTCATTTCTGCAGTGCTGAAATTAAAGCCTTCAATATTTTTAGCATACTTGTTTTTTTCTGAGAGTACTAACAAAGAATGTAAATTGTAGATTAAAGAATTCAGTAATTTGGAGTCATGTTGCTATGTTGTATCTCATACTTGAAAATAAACCAAGGACTTTGAAGCCAACATTTTGTCCCCAAAATCTCACTGACACAATTTATCTCAAAATTTCATGGTTTCCTAGCCACTAGGAAAAAAAAAAAAAGAAAAAAAAGTAATTTCCCCCTCCAGTGTTAGAAAATAAGCCCATAATCAAAGGTCACTTAGCAGCTAAAATCAATACAGCACTAACCAAGAAAAATTTGAACAACTAAACTCTGCAAAAAAGGTCAGAATGAACTGCCATTTCCCAATCCTAACATCACTGAATCTATGGGAACATCTTTGTGCTTGAAAATCAATAATGTGGGCACTTTAGCTTGAACTTAGCATAGAATCATCTTGAAAGAAATGTCATTAATATTAATTAATATATTAATTAATAATTGAGCTATTAATTATTTCTACAAGTCAGATGAAAAATCCTAACAAATTCCCCTGGTGGAAATTGCTGTGATAAAAGACAGGATGCTGATCTCAAGATGCTCTAAGTGTGCGAAGTGAAGAAATGGGTAATTTTATTTTTCTTTCTTAGCTTTTTCAGCAAAGGTGGAAAAGTCTCTTCCAGAATTATGAAAAACCAGCTACACAGCAAGGTGACCCTGTTTGAACCCCGCTTTCTTCTTCTTAGTGCTACAATGAAAGACATCCTTTAACAGGATGGAGTCTTTCAGTCAGTACCCAGGACCTGACTCAAAGTGTAACAAGCACTTCTCTGACTTCTAAATAGGTAAAAGGGTATATTGCACTTCTAGAGAAAGAAATTATCTTTCATAATCAAGTGGATCACTTTGGTACTGATTTAAAGAAAAAAACAGGTTCATTATAATGAAATAATAGTTCTCCCAAAAGAGTGAAGACTTTTCCCTACAAGCCCTAGACTTATCACTGGCTTCAGGTATTTAAAATCCTGTAATTTGATGAAGCAACAACATCTAAAATAAACTTTATGAAAGGAAGGAAGATTTAAAAAACCCCTCTAAAAACTCCATTCATGCAACTCTTTTGAAAGAGATTGTATGGAAACTTATAAATAAAAGCTTAAAGTAAGAATTTGGCAGAGTTGGAGTTATTAAATATTTTATATAGCTATTAGCCCTAGCACCTAAAACCAAGTCTAAAAGATGTACATGTAACTTGAGTTGATGTTAATATTATTTTTCCTATAGCAAGTGAACAATCCAGTAGCTTTAATTTAGCCATAAATTGGGTCTGTTAACCATGTTACATTGATCCTAACTTTGAATAGCCTATCTTGCCCTGCATCTCAGAAAGTCACCATTATAGATAAAAGGAAACTTTATAACTTAATCATTCCCACTAGAAATTTTTCAAAATAATATCCCCTTTGTACCTGTTATTCTTTTTTAATTGTTCCATCTTTATCCACACAGCTCTGCTCATTAGTATGGATCATGAAAATAGTAGCAAGTGCCTTCAATAACATGGAAAATAAACAATGTTAAATCTCCAATTTCTTTTGCTGCCTTTTCTTTTACCTCTTTCTTTATTATTATTTCATCATTTTTTCATGGTAAAGAAATGTAATAAAATCTCCATAAAGCACTCTTTATGACTTTTTGCATCAGCACCAGGCTTGTTACTGGTACATGAAGAGACACTGGACCTCCTCTATTTTGCATTGTGACTCCAAATGCCAAAATGAAACCCCAAAATTATTAACAGTATGTATAGACCACTACCTTTAACCTTTCAGTTAGAGACAGTGAGTTCTGTTTATGCAAGTCCTTGAGATTTAAAGAAGAGACTGTTCTCAAATCTCATTTTTCCCCTATGAAATGCATGTCTGAAAATACCTAAGCATTTCGCAGCTGGTGAAAAAAGTAATTCCTGGATTAATCTCAATTTATTTTGAGCACTGCCACTTCTTGCTGTGTGTTCTGAGAGTCAGCCAGTTAACTGAATACCACAATTTCCTTTTCAAAATAAGTGTGATATAACCTGTCTGATGGGGGTTTCTCAGGGTTACTGCAGTGGTCCCAAGTTACAAGGCACTGTGCAAGAACTATAGGTCTGTGTTTTGCAGGAGGCCAAAAAAATCATGATTTCTCTCTGCTTACAAGTAATTCCATGAATCAAAGTGCTTTGTGCAATTCTGAAATGAAAAATGTTACATAAAAAAAAAAGTTATTATTCTGAGGTTTTGCCTCCAAGCTGTTAAAAGCTCATATTTCTTCTGGATAGAGGTGGTTATGAGATTTTAGCTGTAATGCAAAAGAAAATGCCTTGCACTCCATTGAGCTTAATATTGGCATAGCTTCCTCATAAACCACAGTGACCTCCAGAAAAATTATTTGCTCAGTGATAAATCTGAAAGATCTGTGCAATGACACAAGTGGGCCCATATATACCACACTGGGAGTTCAGCAAAATATACTGACATTTTCCATAGAAAACAAGATGGAATGGGCACACATAAGAATTTGACCTCTACCAATACTTCTGAAGTATTATTTCAAGTACTGGCCATAAATAACATGTATTTTTTATTACTGAATTTATCTACAGGCTCCAACCCCATGGAACTTCAAATGGACTCCACATTCCATAAATGTTTGCCAGTGCATAAAGCAAACAAAAACAAGTGAACATCACACTAATATTAAGGACACGCTGATTCTGTCATGTTATTTTAGCCCAATTAACTTTGGACAGAAATTTTATTGGAACAGACTTGTTTTGTTTAGACAAAACAATAATGTTCACATTTTCCTTCTGGGACGATTGATATATGGAGGCTCTGAAGTGTTGCTGAGCAAAGTAAAGGTGTATTTTCTAGGATGCTATAAAACTGTCAGTTCTGGCTGAGATGTTTCTGATAGTCTCACTACTGAATGTTAACCTTTCAAATACCATCCTGATAATCTACATGATCTGATTTGCTTTAATTACCAAAATCTCCAGTGCTTTGGTAAAGCATTACTAATAAAGGAGGTCTAAATAGTCGACTTGGTTTTTAATGCAACACCTCCACATACATCTATACTTTATCTAGAAAATTTCTGTAAAACTTTATGAGATTTGTGGAGATTAATTTAGTAGCTGAAGTTTTCAGTACCAGTTTCAAAACCACCCACAATCTCACACCCTGGCTCTGAAGGAATTGTGCCCAGACATGCGCTGGAGTTCAGGTGCCCATGGAGTTGGGACAGGGAGCCCTTTCTGTACTGTCACACGGGCCTTCCAGCACAACTGCTACAGGGTCATTGGGCTTGTGACCCACAGTGCTCTCTCACTCTTGTCAAGGTAAATACAAACCTTTCTTAAAAAAAAAAAAACAAAACCAAAACAAAAAAACAAAACCAAACAAAACCTAAAAATTTCCAAGCATGAAATGGTACACATTTTCTTTCTAGCAACTATTTGTAAGCCTGGTTATTCTGCAAAGGGATTTCACAGCAAGAAGGAGCCATGTTCTGGAAAACAAACTGTGTATTTATATTGCAACTTTCTCACTCTAAATTTACTTCATGGCCCAGGAGCTGTTTCTCCATATATTGCTTTTAAATATTGCTTGCAAAAATAGTAGGAGAGACTGCATGCTATGTTAGTATCTTAGCGTAGCAGAGTGAGGGAAAAGCTCCATGTGTCAAGAGATGCAGAAAGTGCTGTCCCATTTCTCAGGTGCTGCCTCACTGTCAAATGAACAACCAGCATGCTCCAGCACTAGCCGTTTGGGAAAAGCTGGAGGTACCACTAGGAACCTGGAAGCCCTGCAGAAAAGAACTTCTTGTTGTGGGAGGTTAAAAATAAGGAAATGTATCAGCTACAAAGAAATAGCACCAGTTAAAATCTTGTCCTAGAGCAGCAGTTTGTGTGTAAATGTTCCTTTCTGAGGGGAGCTGCAGGTTGGGTGGTGTGGTGCTGGTGTAGCCCATGCCAGGGGGCTCTGGGCAGCAGGGACTGTGGGCAGTGGGGAGCACCAGCCACTGCCTTGGTGAGAGCAGGGGAACAGCCCAAGAGGCACTGCCAGCCTGAGGTTCCCCACACCAAACCACCCTCCAGAGTTCGTGTGTCTGCAGCAGCACAGGTAGATCAGCGAAAGACGATGGGATGGAAATTATGTGCCCAAAACCAGTAAAAACACCCTCACTGTAACCAGAAGATTTTTAAAGCATTTCTGCAGCAGGTACCTATGTTATTTGTGTCGAGTTAGGGCACTATAAGCTATATTAAAATTATGAATTATAAGCTACATGTCTCTGACCCTCTGTGCCCCATTGCCTCTGCCATAAGCTAGGCTTTCTGAGGACAGAATTTAAATATAAGGTAAGGTAGCTGCTGAGACTGAAACTTGACTTATATTTTATTATTCAAAAGAATTCCATAATTGATCTCTTAGGGGATTGGGAAAGCAAGGAATACCTATTTTTGGGGCAATGCCTACTGTGCTGAAGTCCTAGAGATCTGTCTCTGCCGTAGTTTTGTTTTGCTACTTCTTTATAAGGTGTTGTGAAGCTTTTGAATAGTAACTCCTGCATAATGATCTCCCCAGTGGCTCCGTCTCTCCTGGGTTACAAAGGCAGGGCTGGTATTGCCACAGGCTCCTCTGCCAGCTGCTCACTTTTCCAGTCCTTGTGAGCACTTTGTAGTTTTGCCACCTTTGCTCCTCTGTTCCACCAGCAGTTTTTAAAAACATCCCTCATAAAGTTTTACACTGATTCAGCATCAGGCCTGTAAGTAACAAGGATCTGCCTTTGTGAAAACAAAACAAAACAAAACAAAACAAAAAACCCAGCATCTTTCAGTACCAATTTATTTTTTTTCAAATATTAGAGTTAGTGGCTGCTTTCTGCAGAATTTACTATTTATGACTTCCATTGAAAAACCACTTTGCTTTTCTGTAGCTTTCATATCTATTCACGCAGAGTGCACTAAGATCTTTTTTTGAAAATAAAGGAACAAATAAGCCAAACATATTTATAATACACTGAAAATTCTATTTTCTGGTTATAGCACATGGATTAGTTGAGACAAAGCTGGCCAAAAGGATCAGCTGAGACAAATAGATTGGGACTTTATTCATTTATTAAAGGCCCCTCTTGTTTATTCAAATGGTGAAACAGCTTCCTCTTATGTGTGTTGCAGAATTAGCAGCGTATTTTAAAGGTAGGTGTAGATTGATACATAGCAGTCCCTTTCTAGCTGTAAAAGTGACTTTAGAAAAATAGTTGCTTTAAATCATCAGACTGGCCACCACTCATTAACAGTAAGGAATGCTGATATTACTGTTCCACTTGCCCCTTTGTAAATCAGTTCCTTTTATATCCTGAGCTCTTTCCTTCTCTTTCTCCCTCATGATTTTCATGTGCATTTTTGGTGAACTGATTGTTCTGGCATAGTGACCACAATTTTTTTCTTATTTCTGCTTAATGCCATATCCAGACTAAGTAAGAAAAAGGTGACTGGGGAAAGAGCACGAAAGTGCAGTGCTGGTGAGATATCCCAGGTGCAGACTCTCCCCAGAGAGACATGTGATATTTTTTCATGAAGCGTGACATTATTCTCCCTCTTGTCCCCTCCTTTACATTTCCAGCAATATGCTCTTTAGATTTACTGTTTGTTTCAAAAAATATTTCCTTACCCATGGCCAATATTTCTTGAATATTAATGTTTCAACATTTTCCTCTCAGCAGTGAAATGAGTGTTTTCCTTAGAAAACTTTCCTTGTCTCACCTGTAAGGACACCCTGGAGTATCCTATCTCCAGATTTACATTTCTTACCATTTAAATTATTTTCTGGTCACAGGTAGTATGCAGGCTTCCTGGCCATTTTCTATTGATGAGAAGTGAGCAAACATTTTTCTCTGTATACAGCTTAATTCCATAGTAAGAACAAGTCTGATTAGATAATCAAAACTTGAATTACACAGGAAAGGGGGATGAAAAAGATGGAAGTGAATAGGAGAAGGGAAAAAACACACAGGAAATATGAGGAAAAAAACCTTCAAAATGAAAAGATGAAGAAAATTATGACATGGGAAGAAGGAAAACTTCCAACATATTTTGATTTTTAATGGAATAAGAACATAGGTCTGATGTACAAAGTTTACTGATCCACCTTATGCAAATGCTAAACCCTCTGCACTCCAAGACAGAAGGCTTATGAAAAAACCATATCTGAGTGATTTTCTAGTACATGACAAATGCTGTTACAGTTAGGCTATAAAATCTGCTTTTACTTCTGCTGCTTCAACAAACAGTCTGTTGACTTCAAATGAGTGGTTATTGAGTTGTTGGCGAAGATTGAAACTTTTTGAGGAAGAAATGTTTAGATTACATTGTGTTGCATCATACACTTCCTTAATGATTGTTTAAAAAAATGGAAAAAAACTCTGGCAAGATGAAGGAGAAAATAATGAACTGTAAAGACCACGTCTTTCCTGCATTGCCACAGCTTGGTTACTCTGCAGCTACCAGCTATCAGTAATTTAATACTGAAATGAGGCTGTTTGTACTTGTGGAATATACTGTTTGAAAACCCTCTTGGTGTTATAAAGTGGTAGGCAGCTACTGGTGAGGCTGAGAAACCCTGCTGCTCCTGGAGTCTGCAGGAAGGTAAGGAAATTCGGGGAAAGCTTAGAACGACAGTGGTTGAAACAGAATAGTCCCCTTGCTACCCTTTAGCAGTGTGGACTTGTTGCCAATACGAGGTAAGCTTTGCCATGACACGCTGCCTGGAACTGGGACAAAGCACTGGAGGAGATAAAGCCTCAGTGTTGCTTTGAAAAAGAAGGAATATTAACTCAAATGTAAGATTCTAGCCCCAAAAATTCTGTGCTATATTCTAAAACTTCATGCTGAAATGGGCTAAAATGATATCAGAGATGAAATATCCCAGCCTTGTTAAACAGGAAGTAAAGAACTGATATGAAAATGGAAAACCTACTTTTATCTGGTTTGATGTTTATAAATATGATAATTATTTTTAAAATTCAGGGGTGGCATAATACATTCACATATCCCCATGGAGCATGCATTTTAAACAAAGTCTTTTCTCTATCAATTAAGAGCTCTAAGGGTTAGTCTGAAGAGTCAAACATGGAGGCATTTTTCAATACTAATTTAATTCTGGTTTATAACTCTGATACAGAAATTCCCCTCCAAACGTGGAATTTTCCCTCTTTGACCTTTTTAGAGCAGGTTGGGGTCCTTTCTGCCCCTTTCCCCATCCAGGATTCATCTTCCACCTACTTGTGACATTCAAGGTTTAGTGATTAGGATGAGGGAAGTTGTAGAAAATTTTTACAGAGAGTCTGTCAAAAGTTACTATAGCTGGAGAGTGTTTATGTAGCGTGGTATTTTGCACTTCCCACTGCTTTATTTCTGTGAACTAGTAAAACATCTCCAGCTAAAAAATCCCTTGGAGCAGATTTTTTTTTTTTATTGCAACATGGCAGCCTCTCTTTGTCTTGGGTCAGCAACAAGAGTTCTGACTTCTCCATCATAATCAGCTCTCTGATACTGATACTGCTGAAGAGAACTACTTGGATTTTCTCAGTTTTCATTTCCTTCCAACACCTTACTGGTTTTTTGTTTGTTTGTTTGTTTGTTTTTTCTGTCAGGCATCTGTACCCTAGTTTTTTATACTTAAAAATACTTACATTGTTATAGATGGGGTATTTTTGGTCAAGAGCAAAGAGCTGTTCTGACAAACCTAATGCATTTTCATTCAGTTTCTGAAACATCTAATGTCACTGATTTTCACAAAGGGGTCCCTGAGTTAGCTGATTAATCCATATTTTATGCTAACTCTTATAACTGCAGCCTGACTTAATAAGAAGTAGTCATGTAAGAGATCTGCAAAGAAATTTTCAACAGTTGTCACTGTTGCTTCGCTGACCACAGTGACAAAAATTGCAGTAGAGGCAATGTGCTCTTTTGGCAATTGCAAAAGGTCTGTGTTTAGAAAATGTGCCACAATCAAAAATGAAAATAAGAAATCCAGAGCCTCAAAAGAGCCCTAAACTCCACCAGACAAAAAGCAAACTTATTTAAGAAAAAAAACCAAACAGTCTTGAATTCTAAGTTACTTTTTAGTTTGAAGGCTTCTGTCTTTGTTTCCAGAAATGTAAAGTGAGCTCAGAATAACTTTTCAAACTTTGCCATGCAGTTAAGGACCTAGAGATTTCACCTAAATGAAAGCAGACAGTGTTACAATCACCAATCTTCAAGAGACAGGTCATTTACTTAAACAACAAATGTCAGGAGACTTCATCTTAAAATCACGAATTTGGCAGTGCAGAAAGGCACGTTCCCTGCAAATCAAACCTATAGAATCCTGGGACATTTGGGTTCAATCATCCCTATTTTTAGCACAAATCCATCTCAAGAAATAGCTTTAAGTGAGCAGGAATCAAAGTCACACTTCAAAAGGATAAGAGTGGTGTGTAGGCCCATGGCAAACCTGGATACTTCCCTTGGCATCAGCGATGTGGAACAAAGGCACAGCTGTGCTGTTGGGGGTTACCACTGCAGCCCCTCGTGTGGGGCAAGGTGGGAGCAACAGCGTGTCTCAACAGCAGCCAGAGCTTTGGATGCTGCTGAAGAAGTATTATGTATTTTTGAAAACCTTTAAAATTGTTGAAGGACTTTTCAAATACTGTAACTGCCCGAGACTGGAAATTCCCCAAAAGTGAGTTGAAGGTAGGCAGTAATGATCACGTAATTAATAACCTTGAGAATGACTGGGAGAATATCAATGAACCTTGTGTTTGAAGGGTGATACTAAACCAGAAAAGAGCAGCAAATAGTATTAATGCTCCATTCTGTAATAAGTTCTCATCAGCCATTAGATTTCCCTAAATCAAATTGCATAGAAAATGACTACTGTATTACTTCAGTTACAGTAGCCATTCTAGTTTGACAAGTGCATAAAGCACAATAAAAGGCTATAGTAATTTGTAAATTCCATCCAAGTCCCTTGTATAAAATTTATAGTTCTTAACACTGTGAGGAAATAAAAGAAATCTTTACAGAAGAAAAATCTATTCTCCCTTGAGACAAAAGTGAACTTATTAACTGACATCCAATATTTCTGCAAAAAAATCTCTACTTTTTTGCTTTCTTATAGAATTCAGCAGATTCCTTTGTACTACAGCTTCCAAATTTCCATAGCAGAGGGCAACAAACAACAACAGCAGTTTATGCTTCCATTACTCACTGTCATGTGTTACAACTTGTCTATGATTTGCATGAATTAAAATATCAGAGCTTTGCTATGATGTAGGCAAGCACTTTGGTCTGAACTCAAAGAAAACCTCACCAAATGCCAAAGCAAAATCTCCTACTGGCTTGCCTTATTAGACCTTTTTATATCTGTGTCATAGACACAAGTTGGTCTGTACACCTTGGGCCTCGTAAACATGGAATTTAGGCAAGGAAATTTTGATAATTTTTGTACCTTGGAAGAAGTATATTCTTTCTAATTTTTTGTTTTAAAGCAGGATTTACTGATACCAGCCAGACATTTTGCTGTGAAGACTACAATTTGGAGAATCATAGCAAGTTAATCCACAAGCCAATGAGCTCCCACACACGAAAGGAGTTATCCAGCTGACTTAATGTAAGACAATTGTCCTTGCTCCATTATCATGTCATCTGGGTACTACAGCCACAAAATGAAGACGACAACAATCAATCAGATATTTCACACGTTTCCCTTCTTAGAATGCTGCTGGGTGTGCTGCTGAGGTCACTTTGCTCCAGATGAATGGACGTGAGTATGTTTAATACCTCTAGTTTGATAACACCATCTGTTTTTCTAATTTTAATTTACTAGGTTTTGCTGCGTTTAGAGTCCCTGATAAGTTTCTTACCAGAACTATTCAAGATACTAGAGTTTCTTGTAACAGTTATATATGAGACAAATTAAGCAGAATTTGGAAGACAGAGCACTGATACATTCACTTTTATGTGACAGAGATGGGAGTTTATATAGAGTATAAATCTTTTGAAAATATCAGCTTTCCTTCATGAAATGCTTAGCTCTCTTCTCTGGACCATTGATTAGAAAAATATAGCCACTGTTTCTTCTCTTTCTTTATTAGTTAGTCTGAAAAAGTCTTGCAGGGTTTTAAAGCCATCCACCACAAAATATACTGGTTGTATATAGTAAGAGAAAAAGAAACCTAAGGAACTTTATGCTATTTATTGAAAAATACCTTTTTGTCTACATTATCTGCTGACTCCAAGGTGTCCAGATGCCCTTGTGTTAAAAACTCTGCATAAAGCTTATACTGGTTATTTTACTGTTGATTGCCAATCACTCTTGTTTTTTTCAAAGCTTTGCTGTGGTATTATCAGGATGCCCATTACAGCAAGTCCTTGATGAAATGGTGAGAGAGGCTAATAGATCAGAAAGCAGATGGAGAGCTGAGCCTGATATTCCTAGCCATAAGATGACTTTCTTCCCATTGGACATTTTATCCAGGACACTGGTGAAAAGAATTAGATCTAGAGATTATTTTTTTCAGAGTCAGATGAAGCCCCCTAACAGATCTTGAAATTTTGTTTTGTTAAAAAATATCCACATCCTAATTAAGCTAGAAAATGTAGAAAAGATTTTGGAGTTCTGTGGAAAAAGAATAAAATAAAAAGTCAAAAAATAAATAGGTAATCAGCAACAGCATCATCAAAACCCGCAAACCAAATTGTCAACTAAGTTTTCTTTGAAAGTTAGCATCTGAGGCAGACATAAACTGCCCCAGAATTTTTACTGCATAGTACAATTCACAAGCTTTATTTCGTTTGTGTTTGTACCACAATACTGTCTCTGGAATTCCAAAACCGTCAAATCTAAAACCAAGGATTGCTTTGAAGTGTTGAGTGCACAGTGGCAGTACTCTGTTGAAACTAGTGGATCTTCTTCTCACTGACTTTAAGAGCCTATCATCATTTCATCCAGAGGTTTGTATTAAAGCACACCAATATCCCCAGCTCTTAAAAGGGCAGGAGAAAATCTTTAAAACTGGAGAAAACACAGCATTTTCTGTGTGGGCATTTTCTTTCCATCCTTTGCCGACACCTCTGCTCTGTCCAGGCGAGTGGGGCTCTGGCCAGGGGGGTTTGCTCACCGTGCTGAGCAGCACTCTCTGCCAGCCACAGGTGGAGTATAAATCTTTTGCAAATATCAGCCACAGGTGACTCACCATGGGCCCCGAACCAGCCCCAGCCTGACATCCCCCTGCAGATGGCCCAGCCAGGGAACAGGACTGTTCTGCACCCTCTGCAGCCCTCAAATTTAACACCCAAGCTAAAAAAGCACTCATGATCATCCTTTTCATCAACTGCATACGTACTGACTTTTCCTAATTAGGGGATGAATGCATAAAAAGCGACCCTTTAGTCTCCTGAGGGCATTATTACAGCAAAAGCTACTATCTAAACCTAGAAATCTATTTCTGTTTTAAATATATATTATTTTTATGATCCCTCCCACACTGCTTTCCAGATGAAATCAAAAAACCCAACTGGTTTAACTTGATTTCCCTGAAAATGAAGGGTTAGATTTGATGTTACCTAGAGAAGGAATTTGGAGTTCGTTCCAATTCTGAGTAAGAAGATTTAAGTCATTGCAGACAAGGTAGATTATTGCTCATATCCTTTTATGAACAGGCAGAGCACAAAAAGACATTTCTATAGAGCAAATCCACGTAATAAACTCTTCTTTTTGACAGCACACACTGCTTCGGTTGCTTGGATTACTGGCTTGTGTGACCTCAGCCACACACACACACGAAAGAGCCCAAAATAGAACCAGAAGATGAGTCATGATGCTCAGGAAGGATTTCAAAACAAATGGACCTATTTACTTGTGCAGCTGTCTCCCGAAGCTAGTACTGTTTTACAGTGGTATTATTGATTTGTTCTCATTATCTGCATCTGAGAGGTTAGTTTGTTTTTGTCTTTAATTGGGGGGGAGTTTGCATTAAGTAATTAAAATAACAGTTTATTTCTTCAGAGGAAGCATTTCAGGAATAATTATGACACACACGTTCTGGATGATCTAAAATAGTAGCAGCATAACTGAGATATTCTCAGCATTGTAGGGTCTGTGCTTCTTGCTTGCCAAATGCCATGGAATTGCACAGCAGTTTATTTCAGCATTGGAAAAGATATGAAATAAAATGCTTTTTTTTTTTGTCATTTCATGAGGGATGCTCCATGCTTTTAGAGACTCACAAGGCTGCTACGTGGTACACATGCTAACAGTGTGATATTCATTATTTTATCTACTTAATATTGTAATTGCTGTATGACTAAAAGAAAAGGTCCAGTCACAAAGTGAGACTATAAAGGTTTGTATGAAAGTATTTTTCAGGTAGACAGAGATCTGTTTTAGCACAAGTCCCGGTGTCTTCCAAAAGGTAAAAAGCAATTAAGTCAGCCAAATTCTCAACTCTTTCTTTTGATCTAGCACAATGATCTTTGGATCTTTTAAATAGAATTCTTATTCTGAAATGGTTCTTGCATTTGGCTGCTAAACTCATAATGTTCCAACAAGCCTAATTATCTCCTTATTATGATACTACTTTAATACAAAAGCAAGATGATACTTCAATTTATTATTATTATGATGATGATTTTTAATAAGTTCATCCCTAAAGGCTTAAGCCAAGTGCTCTTAGCAAGAAAAAATGTGCATTAACTTCAGTGGAATCTGGATCAGACCCTAAAAGCAAAAGATAATTACTACATAAATCTCAGGACCTTGTATACTTACAGTGTAGCTAACTTAAATGGCAACATCTCTGCAAGAATATTACAGATCTAATTATTTACTGTGGATTTATGTTAACATTGCCCCATATGAAAGATTCACCATTTATGTGATAGAAAATGAGAGGCAAACAGGCCTCTAGCTGAAAAAGTAGCAAGAGTTAACATTTGCAGCTGAAATTACATGTATCACATATGAGCCTTTCTGGAAATCAGTAGGTTGGAATGAAAATAGAGCATAAATGATTGCTTTGCTTCAGTAATAAAAGAAATAATGAAAGAAGTCTTGTACCAGTACTGGTTGTACCATGGACTTAAGGTCACCAAGAATTGCCTGTTTTTTCAGAAAAAACTTGAGAGAAAAGTCAAAAATTTCATAAGTCCTTCATTCAGCAAGATATTAATGAGAAGAATTTACCTTTAAAATGTGTCAATGTCACAAGAGACACTGGATAATTTCTATTAAATGTGCAATTTAATGTACAGCCAGCTGGCAGCAAGGTGACTTCAGAAGGGCTGTGATTCACTGAAATGAAACTGAGTTTTATTAATCAACTCTTAGAGCTTTTGCTTATGGAATTTAGCATTTGCCTTTGGATTAACGCTGTTTAATTTACTAAGATGATATTTAAATTTCTGAATGATGCTGACCAATAGCTGAGCTGATACAGACCTTTTTTGTAAAAGACTTCATTCTGACTACTTTAGGGTATTTCAGACTCCAGACAGGCAACAGAAAAGCCCAAATAAACAGTCTGAATACTGATACAAATGTACAATACTGAATATTGTATAAAAACATACATATATCACTGATTACAATAAAATAATAAAAATCCACTTTTGTTAATATATTCAAGCAGCAATTGTGTTCTTTACTAAAAATCAGTTGTTTCCACTCTCAAGCTCAGGACTCCTGATTTTTTTAAACAAACCCAAATATCACCATCATCATTTATTAGTATAAAAATATGATAAATAAAAAATATCAAAAATCCCTCCTTTATATTGATAGATGTGGCCATAAAAATCATCATAATTTGGACTCTTTTCAGACCAGGTAATATTTTGATTTAACCAGTGAAGTAATAGATAAGCTTGCAGAATGCAGTGACCATTCTAAAAATAGGACTCTGGTAAAGACAGCTTTGGTTCATTCAGCAGACTGTGCCTGTTACTAAGCAAACTTATTAACAGGTACAGCTTTGAACCTTTCCCTTGCTTCTTTTGCCTCTAGAAATTTATGCAGCTTATTTTTACCCATATAGAGTTTGAAAATTTCTATTGCATTTAATTGATTTTTTAATAGCAGCTTAGCTGACTTTGCAGTGTTTTAAAGAATATTTTACTAACTTATCTGTAGATGAAGTGCTTACCTTTCCTTTTCCTTTGAGTAAATTTCCATGGAAACTGAACACATTGTGTCCTCCTGCTGGCTACAGTTCTCGTCTACCTAAGATAGAACTTTGATTAAATGTTTTCAAAATTGGCTAGTTAAAACCATTATGAGGCTTCTGAAAAGTCTTTGCTAATCCTTTTAAAAATATTTTAATGTTTTCTATTACATTTAACATATGTGCAAAGAGAAGAAGAAATAGTATTTTCTGACCTAATTTTCAATGCTACGACTGCTCAACCATTTCAGTGTAATTACAGAACTTCAGCAATATGTGATGAACTGAGGTCTATCATCAGCTCTTGATATGATCACTATGATCAGTTAGCTCCCTGCTTCACTGATTGTGTCTTTTTTGATGCCAGCTGTTCCCACAACGTGTTTTCCCATCCCTCATTCTCTCTAAGCCATTGTCATCTAACTTGCAGACATCACAAAAAAGGCCAGCACCCAGTAATTCTTCCAAACCATAACAGGCTGTAGCATTTTCCTAGAAAGGTTCCATTTTAGAATGTACAGGTCCTGCTATGAAAGGAACAACAGGTTCTGATGATGGGAGAAAGCCTTTCGTTATGTCTACACAGTCTTGGAAGGAAAAAAACTATTTGGGAATGGGATTTATGTTGTGGGATGAATAGACTTGTGATAGATGCCACAACACCCCAAGAACTAAATTTAATGCTGATAACATCTTTATTTTCTTTGCTAATGGATCCAATTCCCCTCCTCCAAAAAGTTAAATGGATTATAATCTTAAATAGTAGATTTTTAAAGAAGTCTGTGGCAGGGACCTCTACACAATACATTTCTTCTTTTTCATCCTCGTCCAGCTTCTCACAGGCACATCTTTAATTGCAGATTTCCCTGAAGAACTGGGGCAATGTGGCAGAGTTTCTATGTGTGAGTGTTCTTGTGTGCGGATTGAGGAAGTAACAACTTTCCTTATGCACAAGGAATGACAATTAAAAGCTACACATTTTTAGAACTTATGCAGTAGTAAATTGATTTTAAAAATCTCCGTTTTCCACCATAGTCTTCTCCCTAGGTCTTAAACCTGTAGTAAGAATTAGTCTCTTCCCTGGGTGAAGTCCAGGTGTGCATTAACATTCACCAAGTGGATAAACTGGGTCCTAGAATGTCAGTGCAGAATATGCACAGCTTGGATAAACACACCCTCTCTAATGTTCCAGCAGAGGATGAAAATGCCAAAAGAATAGAAATCCTAAATAGAAAGAATGCAGAGTAAGAGTACAGTCTGTTTTTAACATTATTTTATTGTAAAATAGCATTTACTGCTTTTGTTTAAAAGAAATCTGGAATAAGAACCTCTGGGCTGTTAAAATATTTGCATTCCTGGTTAGTAAGGACAAAAGTGAATAAAAAGACATAAAAGACAAGAAAATGACTCTGGTATGATTTATTGTCCTAGAAGCATGAAACTACTGTTATGCTTCTTTGGAAACAGAACAAAATTAATAAACAAACAAAAAAATCCCCAACAAAAACAAACAAAAAACCACAAAAAACCCCAATAAAAACAAAAACAAAAACAAAGCAACAACAACAACAACAACAAAACCAAAATCAAAAACCACACCAAAGAAAGCCACCCCAAAACCCAACATTTGCAAACAGTAGTGAAGTTGCCCCAGGTTCTCATAGGGCTGTCACTCCAAACAAACAATCCTGTCAGAAAGTTGTGACATCTTCCTTCTAAGCTGAAATGCCATAGAATCTGCCACTTTGCTAGAGAGAACTGGCAGAGACACCAGACCTGAGTAGAAATATGTGGACTTGGGAGTGGCCTGAAGCTGTGTCAGGAGAGATTTAGGTTAGGCTTTAGGAAAAGGTTCTTTACCCAGAGCATGCGTGGGCACTGAAACAGGCTCCACAGAAAAGTGGTCACAGCACCAACCTGACATATTTTAAGTGTTTGTTATGCTCTCAGGCACATGGTGTGACTCTTAAGATGTTCTGTGCAGGGCTAAGAGTTGGACTTCAATGATCCTTGTGAGTTCCTTCCAGCTCAGGGTATTTTATGATTCCTTGACCTTCCGTCTCCTGGTAAGGTTGGAAATAACAGCAAACCAGATCTCTTTTGTGAACTCTGCGTGCCTAATGCCCGATCCCTTGGAAGATAACTGAGCACTATAGATAATTTTGGTAAGAACTAAAATTAATTATAGATAATTCATAAATTTTGGGACTTGAATATTAATACTGTTCCTTCAAAGGAAATGCATGGCATCAGGGTGGCATATGGAAAAAACAATTCTTGTACCAAATGTGATGCAACACTTGTGCTAATGGATAGTCAAATACAATACAAAGCAGCTTTTTAAAACCCTGATATAATAAATTATCATTAATCAATCCTCTTTAGAGTACATGTCCCACTGTCTTTCATTAACCATTAACCTTCAAAGTACTTAAGTCACTTTTATAAAAGTATAACACTAACTGGTAATTATTTGAAGGTACTTTAGAAAACTGGATCTGGGCGATGGTTAGAGAGAATCTCTAGATTTTGTGTTTGGTCAGTGTTTGGTGTCTCAACTGGAAAAGTGTCATCAGGAAGGGCGGTGGTGTCTTCAAAGATACATATATATATCTCCTAGGGGATCATACTAGCCACATCATCACATTACATCCCCTAACTCTTGTTATTCTTCATGATTTTTGCTCCCCAGTAATCTGAACCACAGGAAAAGTCCAGTCTACTTCCTAGTCTTTCACATGTGCAGCACAAAATCTTTACCATAAAGACAGAAGAGTCTACTTTTCATACTTGTGTATTATGGTCTTTTTTTCCCTTGCAATTTCAGGTACCTCAGCACCCAGTGGAGCCCAGGTTTTCTTTTGTGCCGATTCATGCAACATTTCTGCTTCTCTTGCAGAATTTGATAAATGAGAAGCTGTAGAGTTGCTTATAAGAATATGATTACGCAGAATTAAATTGTCAGGCCCATTAATTATTCTGATGAAATACACAAAGCCAAACAAAGGGATTTTTGTGCCACCTACAACGAACTGTGGAGAGCCAATCTGTGGGCATTTTCACTTTTATACTCTATTAAATGCTTCTTAAAATATAAACATAATCACTGTAGCAGAGCTGGAGTTTGACTCTTGCATTGGTACACTGATATTTACATGGATTTCTGACTTAGCCTAGCAAGTCCAGCAGCCACCCTAATGTGCCTGTGGAGCCCTGTGCACTGCTGTCATTGCTCTCCCTGCACTCAGTCTGCCTTCATTTGCACTTCATTATGCAAACATGCAAATAGTCTGTTTTTACCATTATGAACAATTATCTTACAAGGGAAGATGAAGAAATATTTTGTCTTGTATTCACCCATAATTATTCTAATTGGTTAAAGAGAATGGGGGAGAGGAGGGATCTGCAATCTAATTCTAATAAAAAATATTTATCACACAAATAAGAAGCATGCTATCAGCTACATTTTCTTCTGAAGGCACTGACTCATTTGATGGTGTTTAATTGCAAATCTGACATTGTGGGAAACCACTACAAATAAAATGTCAATGAAAAAGAGCATTTTAACGACAATAAAGTAACAATACAATAAGATAGGAATAATAATTGACAGTGATTGTAATTTTCAGGTGTCCTGGGAAGACAGAAGATTCATTGGTTTTAGGTGAGAAAAGGACCAATGCGTGTAGCAACCAAATTAAGAATGATGAACTCTTTTTCATTACTGTTGCTACTTGCCAAGGTCCACTCCAATAAGGGGCATGGGGAAGCAGAAACATGAAGTATCAAAGTGTTAGGGTCCCTGATGTACATTTTTGACTCCAGGACAAAAAGGATGACTTTTCCATTGAGGAACAAACCCTTCTTTGCCTGAACTTTGAAACTGTTGCAAATACTTCCCCAGAACCTAAGGGAAAGATCCAGGAAGAGAATGAAAACAAAGCAAACAGCCCAGAAATATTACAGATGGCAAAACCTCCCATACTCCTGAGTCCAATACTAAAGGTTTCTTAAAATCCTGGTAAGAGGTCTTGTTTAGCACTGAATTTATAACTTCTCCTGAAGTCAGTCTTATAGCTCACTATATAATTCTAGGGAGAAACAACTCTTTGGGGACTGTCTTTTCATCAAGAGTATGTCACTTAGGTATATCTAGCTATCTAAAATATATAATTTCTCCTCTTTATCACCTAAAAACTTGAAATATTTGATTCTATTATTAACTCCCTACTTGGTGTACTCCAGTCCTATACACAAGTTAAACTAGTTCACCTATGCGACTGCAATATAAAGGAGACTGTAGAAAAAGCCATACTCAAGTTTTGTGCTGACCTCCAACAGGATGACCTTCCTCATTGCAGTTCTGAATATTTCTGTTCTAATTATTTCTGTTTTCTAATTCAGTAAATCCCAAACTTTTGTATCAACAGACCATGCTAAACCCAACATTGTCCATGGAAAACATATACATTTACTTAATTTACAACTTAGAGACGCAGCTGAAATTATCAGATCAATTTATTTGATTGGCCAAAGGGAGGTTTCACAGCTCCTCAGAGCCTGTGCTCACCTCAGAAAAAAATTGAGAGAAGAGATGAAAGAGAGAAGGATGATAAATTCTTCTATTTGGAATAAATATAAGAAATGGCCTTGAAACAGCAGATATATTGACTTGGACTCTGGAAGGAAGAAGGAAATCAAAACACAAGGAGGTCAAGGCTCACATGTTAGCTTAGGACTCCTTCAGACCAGGGGGCTCACATCTTCACATTGGTACAGAACAGCAAGGAGGACAACCATACCTGGATTTCACCAAGAGAAATTTCACTTTTAAGCTTCTGAAATAGCTCAGACAAATACTTTACAGGAAATGTGGCTCTCAATTCTACATCACAACTGAACTTGAATGTTTTGAGGAAGGTTTATGTGTGGTGTTTGCAAATCTTTTGAACAGGGATCCATAAAGTAGAATAACCTAATTTCTTCCAAGCGTAAAAATGCTGATTACCTTCACAAAGAGCCTTTCTGTCCATCTCACCATTTTGTAGGGCTCTCTGACATGCAATTACTTGCTGTAATTTCAGAGGCTCATTGGAAAACTCTGTCTAGGGCTCTCCTGAGACTCTGGCACTGCTAATACAAGGTAATATGTGTCTCTCTAACTTTGCCCATCTTCCTCTGGGAGAAATCTTCCACTTCATTACTTCAAGAAATGCCAGGGGATTTTTGCAGTTCTTTTGACTGTAACTGGAATCAAAATAAGAACTCTTACCAGCAAGGCTTTAGGAAGAAGTTTTTGTTTGAGCATTGCTGCCTGCACTCTGATGGCTGACGTGAGCCCTTCACCAGCCTGCAGGGAGAAGTCATTAAAACTCACCAACAGACAAATCCCACAGGATTACACACATCTTCTTGTCACTAACAATGACATGAACACAGTTTTATTGCAAGATGAATCAAAGGTTATGCAAGAAGGCTTTTTTCCAAATCCCATTTCCCCGTTTGTCTGGTTCTGTCTCCTCTTGCTCAATCCTTCCCAGATACATACCCAAAAATTACAAGTCTGGGAACCAACCCCACTCGCTGCTCACAGCAGCATTTCTGCTGGTTTCAGTGAAGATTTGTCTTTCAGGTAGTGAGAGTGTACAAAAATCAACACTAAACAGTGTAACCAAATCCTGTCACCATTTTTGTGATTTTGCCTAGGATCAGGTTGGAAATGTAGGACTGAACCTTTGCAGCAAAGTTGTAGCCACCAGTTCCGAAGCAATGGCTTTCAAGTGTCCAAAACTCTCCATGAGTTTTTACGAACACAGACATCAGGGCCCTTTATACTAAGCAGGAATCTGTGCAATTTCAGGGTGGCAAAATGATCTGAAGTTAAGATTCCTGATGAGTGTTGTAAAAGTACCTCCCTCCATTAAATTTCAGTAATGGAGAAATTCAGAAATTATGAAAGAGAAATATGTTTTTACTCTTTTTGTTTACTATCTTGCAAACCAAATTCCTGTTCATTATACCTGCATTAAAAATGTATATATAGCAGCATGTGTTTTCTTTCCCTCTGTGTCATTTATAGTTTGTTGCTTTCCATTTTAAAGTATATATTATTAAACAGACCAGATGATGAATTTTTGATGAATTCTTGAAACAGGAGCCAGACACAGAAGCACTGGTTAAGTAAATTATACCTATAAATAACTTCATAACAAGGCTAAATATACAATAAAATGAAGTTTGCATAAATATCTCTTGATTTAATGCCTGTTTTTCTTCCCACTAGAATAAATCTCATCAGTCACTGACACACTGGGTATGGCATTTTAAAATTCTTTGCTGCTTGGGCCAGTAAATTTTTCCCACATGGTTGTGATATTTCTTGTACAAACAGAGAATTAACGTCAATTGATACAAGTGTGAAGTGTTCCAGAACATTTCAAAGGACAAGACTGCTGCTGGCCTTCATCCATATCAAAAGGAATGGGGGTCTCCTATGATGTGTCTTTTTGGCAGTTAGAGGCAATCGTAGGCCCTTAGTTATGAATTTAGATATTGCAATATCTATACTTCAGGAAATTCTGTGTAATCCTAAGTAAGCAAGGAAGAAGTGAGCAATTCCTCATTCCCTATGCAGAATGAAATCTCTGACCATCAGTGCTCTTAGAGAAGGAAATTCATCATTGAAAGATGTGACAGACTTGACATTTCCTATATGTTAAAATCTGGTTGCGAAATAGAACTGACTTTCCTTTTCCTTCTCTCTTTGTTAAGTCTTTGTTTATATAGCTTGTATCTACGTACCAATCTGTGAAAATGGTGGTTTAGCTCAGAGCACCAATTTCTTTAAGTTAAAAATGACAACGTACCTGGAAGAACTAGAAAGGAAAAAAAAAATCTGATGAAAGAATCAGTTCAGATAAACTCCTATTTTTCTTTTGTTTAATTTTGTCTGTCTAAATCCAACATAGTGGTAAATGGAGATTTGCCTGAATAGGTTTCCTCACAGTACAAAATTTGACTGGGACAAAGCATATAGCACCTAGAATTTGCTGATGTAAGTGATCTCTACAATCCTCATCACATTGCTGTTTATTTGTAATACTTTAATTTTATTTTTTAAGAGTCAACAATGCAGCCTGTGCAAAACTGGCAGAAAAACTAGTTCTGTGATGATTTTTTTATGTCATAATTCAGGGTATTTTGCAGAGTTCACCGAAAGAATATTTGTTAATTATATGTCTTTCTTACCTACACATCTTCCTTTTGCTCCAGTTTTTAATCCTGCATGAAAGAAAAAGCAGGAAAAGGCACTGAAAAGAAACACAGTGGATAAATTATGTTAGTTTAAAAACATTCATTTTATGACATTAAAAAACTTGTTTGCTGTTCAGAAAGAAACCTGGTTGCTTTGTTTCCTCTGTCCAGGGTTCTCCTCTGTCACCATAATTTTATTTTTTTTTGACATGGTCTTTCAATTTAACTTTCAAACCTCATAAACATCACATTCTGTGTGAATGAAAGAGCTTCCCAAATTTATCCCAAGTTCTGTATCCCTTGCATTTTAAAATACTACTATTTTTCAGGGCCTTTTGCAGCTGTTATCGCCATAATTGAAATGATTAATTTCCCTGAGGCTTGTTAACTTTGCCTTTAGTTACTCACTAACTTGAAGAGGCTCCTGAACTTCACTTGGACTGTGTCATCCTTCCTCTCAGAGGGACTATCAGCGTGGTGACAATACCTCTGTGAACTCCCTTTTCTGTGTTTGAGTTATCCTGTTCTGTACATCCATAAACAAAGACATTCACTGTCATACGAGGCACGTGCTACCTCAGAGCTGCCAGCTGCATGTCATGAGAAGGTGTATTTAAGAAAATAACTCTTTCATTTGCTCACTTTTCTTGTGATTTGTAAGAACGCACAGCCCGCGTCCTCTGTTCCACGGGCATCTTCTGTGTTCATTTAAACATTCAGGTTATCAGGGGACTGAGACAGGGGCAGCTGGACCATTCATGGGATAAGCTGCAGAAGAGAGATGCGTGTGTAAAAACTAGAACAAGTGTTTCAGTAGCTATTCGTGTAACAAGATACTCACCAGAGTCTCACTACAGCAGCCAAAGCTTTTATCTCTCACGCACACCTCTGCTAGGCTTTTAGGAAAACCATATGGTAATGGTCTCATTGGATAATCAGGTCATCAAAAGGGTCTTAAAAATGAGTTAAAAAGCAAATCAAAACCCCCCGAGTTTAATCCTCTGGGTTTTTTTGTTTTTTGGGGTTTTTTTTGGTTTTTTTTTTTTTAATTTAGAGAGGCAGGAGGAATGAGTAGAACAGAAGGAAACCTGAAAGTAAATTGCAATTCTGGTTTGGTTGTTTGGGTTTTTTTTCCCTTAAGAATCAAACTCTAAAAAAGAGGATTTCATAAACTACCCAAGGACACATGCTTCTTGGTCAACCCAAACTTAATAGAATCTACTGTTTTCCATATTTTCCTGAATTTTTCAGGAGATATACATGCATACTTAATTTAACAACACCGTGTAATTCTCTCATTTTAACTGGTAAGAGCCATTTTATAAGCAGTTAAACATATGTTAAAGTCCTTGTAGATATATTTATAATTAGCCTCCCTTGGATAAGAAAGATTTTGCTTGAACCAAATTAATTTTAATAAGGGACACCAGACACAGTAAACTTCCAGTGTTCACTAGTTATTGCCTTTTTGCTGGGAAACCTGGCATTTGTAGACATTTGGAATAGGAAATAATTCCTGTCACAGATTTCACAGTGAAGCAACCACTGGTAAAACTGTTTTTTCAATTTGTCTATGTGAACATAGCCAGAAAGTTTTGACCTCCAGCTACAAATCAAAGACAAATTGCTGAAGGAGTTTTGCCAGCAATCTTACTTATCTTCTTTCTTGTTCAAAAGATAAGGTCTTGATCCAGAGTCCATGTAAATGAACAGACTGAATTGCCCTAACATCTGTGACTTCCCATACTGTGACTCAAAATCATACTCATATGGTATATGGAGTATATAATCTCTATATAGTTACTAGAAATCCCAGATTGCCTTAGAAAATATTAAATTAGAACACTAAAACCTAGGGTATAAGTTAATAGTGGAAAAAGAAAAAAAAAACAAACAAAATGCATACAATTTAAAGAAGAATAAACCAGAAGGAGAGTAATTTTCTGACTAACAAAATGTACTTATTTACCTTAGTAGAGTAGGAAAATAATAGGTTAAATGGGATAAATAATGCAACCTACTTCTTTGTTTTCATGTTGTAAATTCTGTTGCCAAGCTATATCTTTAACTGTAAGTACCATCAATTTGCTCTCACTGAATTTACACTTATAATTTCTACTGATGTCAAAGGAACGAGTATGGTGTGGAATATATCAAATGTAACATTAATACCTGAGAAGAAAATTAAGTGGTGTAGTCAATTGCTGAATATGCTCAAAAAGTCACAACAGTCTTGTGTCAAATATCTCTTTACAAAGTTTTCTGAGGCATGTAATTTCTTGGATTTCATGTGAAACACATGGACTTATAAAATTTTAAATGCCAAGGTATGTGCCTGGATAGACAGATAGATGCCTACACATATACACACACCCAATAATAGTGTATTAGCAACAGAGAGTGTAGGGTGAAGATGTTTGGCAGATGCTTTAGACACCAAGAATTTTCTCATCAAGGAGGTGTTACTCACTGAAGAATGTCCTTGACATTTTATTCCTTAAAAGTTACAAAAAAAGCCAGAATGAAGGTGGGCATAATAAAAAGTAGCACTTTTATTGAAAGTTGTATTATTTTTCAATAACTCATGCTGAGAAAATGTAAGCCCATAAGACTTTTAACATCCGCTACAATTCTTCTTTTAATACCCAAGTAGGCGAGACCATGGCCAAAACTATCTGTGATCTTTCTCTCTTCCACCTGTTCTTTTTAATATAATGTTTTAAATCATAGAACAGTTTGGGTTGGAAAAGACTTGAAAGATCAGCCAGTTCAAATCCCACCTCCTTCCAGGGAGGGATCCTCCTAGGCAGGGATGCCACTCCCTACATTAGGTTGTACCGAGCCCCATTCAACTTGACCTTGAACACTTCCAAGGATGAGGCATCTGCAACTTCTCTGGGCAACCTGTTCCAGTGCCTCATCACCCTCACAGTAATTAATTTCCTCTGTATATTTAATCTAAACCTACTGTTTCAGTTTAAAGCTTTACCTTGTCACTCCATGCCCTTGTATAAAGTCCCTTTCCAGATTTCTTGTAGATCTCTTTTAGGCACTGGAGCCACAGCTCTCTCAGCCTGTCTTCATAGGAGAGGTGCTCCAGTCATCAATTTCTTGTCCCTTCTCTGGACCCACCCCAAGAAGTCCAGTTTCTTAAGCTGGGAGCCCAGAGCTGAGCACAGGACCTCCTCGTCAATGAATTGCACCTTACCTTCCCCTAAAGTTAGATATTACAGGGTTTGGAATAAGGGATATAAAGAAAAACAAGATATGGTTTCTTGTTCTTCTGTTGAACCTCCTGTGCATTTATATTAAGAGAAGTGATTGTGGAGTTTCAGGCAGTTTGGGACTCGTAGTAAGAGGAAAGAAAATTGTAGCCATCTACAGAAGGCAGAGATTTTAATCAGCAAAATGAAAGAGAAGAGCACTAGAAAACAGCAGATTCTTCTGGTCCAGGGAAAAAAGCCACAAAGTAGCACTGAAAAAACAAACAAAGATTAACAGAAAACCCAACCCACTTACATTTTAAGTGCAGTAGTGGACTAGAAACAAATAAAGAAAAAGCTAAACACTGTTGTTGCCCATTATTTCTTTTTACCACTAACAAGCAATTTACTTTTCCAAAACCAATCTCAGAAATGCTAAGGAATTATTGTCTTTGACTACCTGGCCTAAAAATTCTACAATACCAACACCCCAAAAAGTACAACAAAAACCCCACCAAAAGTAAGTGATAAATTTACTGATGAACGTATAAACATAGCACCTGTAATATTCTCAGTATTTCACAGGTTTCTTCTGTGAAAAATCAAACAAATTTTACTGAGGTGATCCAAATAATTGATTTTCCAAAGCCAAATCTCTGCTCATTTCCCATCCCATTTATTCTTGAAATGGGAAAATAGAAGCAAAGAGATCTGATTTTCAGTAACGATAGGTCCCTTCTCATGACATGCAATAGGAAAAGTGGCCTTAAAGACAGAGTTAATTATATTTTGGTCTATTTCAAGGTTCTTATACTGGTAGGTCAAATAGTATGGTCACACTATTGTAAACAGAAGCTGAACAACTAAACTACACCAACAGCTCCCATTGGAGCAAGAACTAAATCCAAGACTCCCAATCTTGTCTTGGAACCCAAGGTTGTCTTTGAACACATCTTCCTTATAAAATATTACTTTTGGAGGTTTTTCTTTTAATACATTGTCTAAGACTTTTTCCCCCTGCTTGCCCGATATTTTGCTGAAGAAGTTTTAAAATACTCACTTGAGTACTTTAAAATACTCATTTGAGACAATAAAATATGTCCTCTCCCTAACTGTATCTATCTCCTTTGCATAACAGTGTAATGCTCTTTTAATGTACAAGAGAGAGAGAATTTATATCACAGCTGCATGTTTAGTCACAACAAAAGGAAAAACCATGGATAATGCTGTAAAATTAGTACAAAATTTTCTAGGGATAGTTAGTTCAAATTAAATTAAATTATGTACTTTCTGAAAGTTTGTGAATTTTATTTTGTTTTCCTTTTATTACCTGCTATTCAAAGAAACACTACATCCTGAAAACAGTTCTTATTCTACAGAGAGACATAAGAAATAAGTGATAAGGAGCAATCTGCTACAGCATGGATAGTACAAAGATTGAGAGAGCAATATTTCTAATAGATATCAGAAATTGGTTAAATGAAGAGAGGGTCAAACCTTCAAATATGAATGCAATTTTAAATCCTACAAAAACCAGTAAATTTTTCTAAGCATATATTTGAGGAAAGCTTACCACATAAATCACGTAAATAAAAAGTATTCTTCATAGTAAATGTTGTATATAATTGCCCAGTTCTTTAGATATGGAAATGTAGGATCTAGAAATTAAAGGTATATATAAAAATATAGGAGAGGAGAACTCACCTTACATGTCAACACAACATGCTCTTTAGTGACTCCTAATGAGACTATTCAAGGATAAACCGCTCTGAATTTCCAAGTCCAGCAAGCAAATATCTAAAAAGAAAGACAACATACTCACCCCAGCTTCTAAACACACGTGCCTAAACCCAAGCTTTATCAGTGTACCTGGAACAAGAGAGGTTTTCCAGGAAAGCATTATTGAGAGCTGTAGTCTGACCTGATTTGGAGGGACCCAATCATCTTTTCCTGTGGCTAAATAACTGTAGGAAGGAAAAATAGCCTGTGGGCAGGAGGGACCCATAGACTAGTTTCAGCCACAGAGATACTGGCCAGCTTTTTTCTTCTGAGAAGGAAAAGCTATTCCTGCAGGGTTTCACAGAAAACTCATGAGAACACATTAGCAGAAGTGCAGCCTTGTCGGGCTGACTGCAGTCCTCAGCCAAGACAATCATTTTTGAGCTCTTGCTAACACAGCAAAAGAACTGCATCAGGCCTAGCAGACACATAACTAATCCAAGAATTGGATTGATTAAGTCATACAGATTGTCAAATAGCTAAATAATAAAATAATAGCTCGCAAACAAAAAATCAAATAAAGCTATAGAAGTTGTTCTCTTCTAAACACCAAATCAAAGCTTTTAGTCAGCTCTTACACTTGTTTCACTTCAGAATGGGATGACAGGTATGTTATGAAATATTTACATTTTACATAAATCTGATCTTTAATCACTTTGAGATGAGCACTTGCAATCCCAACTGCCTTCAGCAAGATCTGTGACCGCCAACACATCTGCAAGTCATTTTAAGAGCATAAAAGAAAGCAAAAAGAACTGTATCTTGACAGACTATGGAGTTCACCTTGGGGTTCCAAGCAGTGGTACAGCTGATGCAATCCTGTGGGTTGTAATTCCCTGGCAATGCTGCCCTGTGGCAGCACAATGCCATGTGTCTGGTCTCCAGCCCTTTGCCTGCACACATCTCTGGGATGCCAGCAGGATCACCTCCATGCCACAGCATTTAAAATCAGTCAAAGTGTTTAGTTTTACTCAAACGGAGCAGTTTAAATCCCTTCCCTAAAAGAGAATAATTGCTGAGTTCGAGTATGTGATGAAGAGTTCTGTGAGGCACATACATTAGCAGCACGTGCTTGACACAGCCTCATCAGAAGACACACACTGCAGGAATGATGATGGCTTCTGTAAATCTAAGAACCTGGAAAACAAATATCCTTCAAAAACAATCAAGGCAAAATACAACTCTTTAATAAAAAAAATCACCTTTAGTGTTGAAGTGTAAGTCTTTTTATAGACATGAAGGTTCTGTGTACTAAGCATTTTCTTTGAATTTGTTTATTAATTTCATTCCAAATTTTCTTTATCCAATGTATTTAACAATTTTAGATGCAATGACTAGACTAGAAGTACCAGTATATATTTGACAGAATCCTGATTTTTATGACACAAAAAGAATTTGTTTTGTGGATTTTTCCCCTTCTCTGCCGCTTGTGAAATAAGGTTATATAACTTTTATTATTTTTTAAAAATATTCCTTTACTTACATCAAAGAATAATGCAAGATCTAAACAGGCCATGGATACAAAACTCAAGTATATTCAAGCCAAATACAAGTAAGAGAAATGCTATTCCTTGATGATGCATAGCAGAATATAACACTTATGTGATGTCTGCTGGTTTTACTCAGATCAGAGCTGGAGATCTGCTGAGGGCAGAGAGTCAGACCTCAAGACATGCAGTCAATAGCCCTGCAGTGGGAATTCTCCTTTTGCATCATGACAGGAACAGTGAATTATGAATCTTACATCTATTCCATAGGGTATTCCATAAAAAGAAAAACAAAATGTTATATAGTCTATTAGCCAGTGAAACTTTCCGTGTGTGGGTAGAGGTAAACTGGTAGATGTAGCATTGTTGAATCAATCTGTAGCTAACCTTCAAGTAGAATTGAATCAAACCTCACATAGGTCTGTTGAGCTCTGTCCCAAGTGAGACTGATGGTGTGGATCAGCTCAAAAGATAAAGGAAATCAAGGGTGTTGGCAAGGGACCAAATTAAAGGGTCAAACCAAAAGTCTTTGATATATTATTTTGTTTTTAGAGAAAGCAGTATCTTTGTTTTTTGTTTTTTTTTTTTCTTTTTTTTTTTTCTCTGCATTTTCTCCCCTCAAATGCACTCTAAAGAATGATGTATCTTGATGGAAAATTCTGAGTAAATAGGTCTGGAGTATAAACACTTATAGAGCTGTTGGATCACACACGTGTAGTCCATATTCTCTTGGCACAATAGTGCTGGGTAGAGGCCATGATACTGACTGATCTCTTTTTTATGGGAGGGATTTGTAAAGCTCTCTGTAAAAACCCTGAGATAAATTCAGGGTGACTTAGGAGAAAAAATTAAAGAAAAAGAGTTATTGATGTTCAGCATAGCCAAAGAGTCAATAAAACAAAATGATGTAATTTAAATTGTAATACTTTTTATTTTCTGCAGTCAGAGCAACGTAGACACTTTCTACACTTCGAAGTCCCTGACTTATTTGAAAAACATCTAACATGTCTTTGGTTGTGTCATCTTGTTGTCTACTGTTTTTCAAATATAAAATTGATCTGTATATGGAAAACTGGATGTCAGATAAAAATAAAATAACATTTAATAATGAAGGAGCTTATACAGACTGGCATTTTTATGTAGATCAGAAAATGAAAGACTTGCAATTACCAGGATTATAAATTGTGTCTTCTTCCTATCAGGTCTCCATAGAAACACATTTAGAAATTTATTTTTCTAACAGTTAGCAAGGTATGGATTTAAACCATGGAGTCTGAATATTACTATTCCACAAAGAACCTGTCTTAGTGAAAACAGTAATAATTCTGTGGAATTCTGAAATAATATTGCCTGATTAAAATCAGTGTTAGCGTTTCAGGCACTTGAGAAATAGCAGGCTTCAGGGAATAGTTCAGAATTTTTAAAAAAGCTGATGAAGAACCCCAGGGACGCCAACAGTGTCATTTTCAAACGACATAGTTCTCTCATTAAATTTAATGTAAGATACATATGTAACCATATAAATACTCATGGAAAGATTTTAAGTGGAAGTGAGATGAGAACTGAATAAGGCTGTGGTTCTGCAGCACACAGGGTGTTGGTTCTCAGTTCCCAGAACTGTCAGCTTGAACTTGGCTTTAACCTTTAGGTCTGGAAAGGGGTGACATTTAAGACTTTTATTAGGCATTGCCTTTTCCTCAGTTGCACAAAGTTGATATGATTTATCAGACTGCCATGCTGCCCATCACAGTGCATAAGGAATCTGAAACCTAAAGCAAAGGGATTGATAATCCAGGTGCCAAAATCCAAGCTTTTGTTTTCAAATTCAGCGTCAGGTCCATAAAACCAGCATTCAAGTTCTTGTTTTACAACATTCTCAGAGGTTGTAACTTTGATGCAGAGCTACCATACTTATCTCCTCCCTGACAGGCACAGCAAAGGAGGGAGCAGTGGCTGTCTTTGCTTTTAAAGTCAGGGCAGAGTGGAAACCAGGGGGACTACCAGAATAACACAGTTGAGTTCAAGAAAAAGTCTGAATGAAAAACTTTCAAATTTCCGCTTCCTGGTCCCCCCAGATGAGTTCAACATGGGAATGGCATAAGCTTGTGTCCTTGTACAAGGGAAAAATAATGTAATATCCTGGTTATACCTAAAGAATATATATATTCTGCTTTGAAAATTCTCATAAATTTAAACTCCGACCCCTGGCCAGTAGTGCAGTGGTTAAGAGCATCTGATCCTGCACACTCTGTATAGGCCCTGCATCATGGATTGACACACCTATATAGATTTGGAGCCTTGTTCACATCTCAAGACAATAAGCCTCTAGATCTCCAATCCTCTTTAAAGATCTTATGGTATTTGATGCTAAAAAAAATACAGAAGTCAAGAAATTCTGGATGTACCATAATTGTTTACTGGGTTTAGAAGACTCATTAAGTTTCTGGAATCATTAACTGTCTTATAGTGTGCAAACAATAAACCGCATTCCTCTTTTTGGTTGCAGAAAGACAATTTTCTTTCTTTCGTCTTGCTTTTAAGTATACCCATAAAATGAAGCATCATGGATATCTATTCCATTAAAACACAGAAATTTCTTTCTCCTTTTTCTTTTTTTTTTGACATAATTTTTATGGATTTATGCAGCATTCTTCAGCACTTTATCCCTGATCTTGTCTACTATCTTACTGTTTTAGTAGCAATTTAGGGGAGAATGGAATAAGCTTAAAGT
>VZSR01001283.1:25646241-25693569 GCA_013398615.1 Brachypodius melanocephalos | reverse complement strand
TAGTTTCCCTCTCTTAGGAATGTTCAGTCTCAAAACTTTCATACTGTCTAATGAAAATTCTCAATAAGTACAAAATAATAAAATAAAATCATGCAAAGAAAGTTTAAAAATTGCTAATGAAGAGAAGGCAGAAACCATTTACTGTAGTTTCTGGAATCACTCAAGCTGTTCATTTCAGCATGCCCAGCTTACAATAAATTCAGTATCAGCTCTGTTCATATGAACTGGTTTTGCCATTTGCAGGTGCTATGCATGACTGCAGCATAAAAACCCCCTATGTGTAAAATCTTGAGATAAAAGTGTGAGAGGTACTTTTTGCTAATTCTGCACATTATCATAATTTCTTCTGCTGCTATAACATTTGATTTTCATGGATAAATCCTGACTTTTCCTCTTGCGTCACTGCAGTGCTCCAATAATCAGAGAAAAGTGCAGCTCAATACACTTCACTCAGGGTTTCTACACTTTAAAGCAGCTTTAATTCTTGTTGTATTCGTCACAGAGCATTCATTAGGAATTTATAAACACCATTTGACACATAAAAGGAAAGACCAGAATGGTTTGTACATGGGATGAAAAATCATATTTCATTAAATACTAAAACTGTATAGCAGTTTAAAATGTAGTACGTACAAGAAGTATGGTACTCATATATATATTATTTTTATAAATATATTTGCACATATATAGTGCATACAGTAAATATAACATTCTGATGGAGAACTAGCTTATGTTATGGTGTATTTGGTACAACAGTATTCCCTTTGGTTCTGCTGCCCTAAGGGTAAGGGCACATGCAACATTTCTCCTTCAAGGGATGGACAGTAGTCTTCTATACAGAGTTTTTTGGAGATCACAGGGCTGTTGCTCTGCTCCTTCAGTCTGCAGGTTACTTCTCAGTGCTTAATGCAGAACAATATCTTGCATATTTTGATAAGAAGCTGTCATTATCTCAACCCTTGCCCTTGGGTGAAATATTTTGGAAGGAAGGAAGGGCAGATCTGGATCTCTCTGTCCCAGAGCAAGTGCAGAGGCTGAAGCCAGAGCAATGACTCTTCAGGAATTGGGACAGACTGGGATTCTGGTGTGGCTGTTGCAGACCAGAGTCATGGGGCTTGTGTGCTGTGCAGGACAATGAACAGCTAGGCCTTGGGAGGAAAGAAAGGAAGACAGGCCTCAAGATACAGAGGAGACCAAATAGGTCCAAGGAAGGCTATGGGTAATTGTTTCCTGAAAAGGCGTAATTGAAGGTCTCCTCCACTTCCCACTCGCTTTATTCTCTCTTTCCCAGCAGATTTGGCTCTTAATGTATTTAAAGACAAATTTATTTCTAGATTATTATTTGTGTATCCCAATTCAGTCTCTCTATAGAGACTGGCTGCTGGTGGTGTCTTAGAAGGATGATTTTCCTTGATTACAAGGAAAGGATGGGAATAGATCCACTTTCTATTCTGATTAATTCTGGTCCATATCAACAATGTTTCCTGCCTCTCTGGAAACACTCCTGCATACCTGCACAAAAAGATGTCAGCCACTCATTTGTTCTACTCAGAAAGGTACATAAAGGCTTGTGGAACATTATGTCCCTGGGGTCTGCCCTTTTGGTAAGATTTCTGTGGCTGTGGCAGTAACAAGAGCACTTAAAAGAATTATTCAAAACGGGTCATGATCACTCTCCACCTGCCTTCTTGCCTCCTGTACATATGACAAGCTATATCACAGAATCACAGCGTTCATGTGTAGTGTGTCTATGTGTAAAGCAGGAGGAGCAAGATTATCACTGCCGTGTTGGTAACTGGTCAGAGCTGGGACAGAGCTGGTGCTCGAAAAGCGAGCATATCTGTGACTGCCATATGCAGCATCTAGTAAGTGACAGCTGGGGTTGGTGAGTGATTTAAGAAAGAGGATTTTACTAGGAGTTTTCAGATGAAAATAGATTTTTTTTTCAGAGGAAAAAGCAAGGGAAACAACAAGAACACATACAGGTGGGAGGAACAAGGAATATAGCAAGGTACTTGCTCTGAAAGATGTACCTCAAACAAAGTTTACTGATTCGAGACATGAATTATTTGGCTTACATTTTATGTTCTACAAGAAATTCATCTAGATGAACACAATAGTCCCATAGTCCCTCATAGGTTTAAATATCTATGAATCAAGAGACATAAGAGTCAACAAATATGTAAATGAGTAGTATCTCCTAAAACATTAATCCAGTGTACCTTCTTCATAGTCATTGTGTCACACTGACTCAAATTAAGAGAATTAAACTGCAACAATCACAGTACAACTGAAGTACAGATGTGTATCTTATTAAATAAGATATATAAAAGACTCATTTCTATCTTACCAAGCAAGGATTTTATGGTAGTTCTGCTATACTGACTATTTTTTCTTGAAAACTGACTTTGGAACATTTTATTTCAAACCCCAATTGTCCATGTGATCACTGTAACAGTATCCTAGGCTCATGTATTTCAGTGAACCTTAGCCAGTTTGTCACTTAATTTTTACTGTAATTTGAAGTCTTAAATCTAAAGATAACTTTTCATGTTTGGCCTTTGCCAGATGAATCCCAGCTGTGATACAAGGTCATAAATCCTAGCCTACAAACAGGGTTTACTTTCAGAGTTTATCCTGATTGCTTATGCTTGGCATTGCTACTGCATACTCTGTTCAATTCTTTTTTAAATTATACACTGATTTTTGTCCTTTGTTTTCTTCTTCAGCCGCTAAAAAGGGCTTTAAACAGACAGATTGCAGGTGAAAATATCCAGCAGAAAACAGAGGAACAAGCCTGTACATTCTGTCAGGTCACAGACCATGGGTTTATCACCAAAAGGTGTCACTAGAAAGTGTTGGGAAGGGTCTGTCATGCTTCAGAGATTCTGAGCTACAACACAGCTTTTGAGCTTAACTTTTGTTGCTAATGCACAAGAAGTGATCTGAGCTGACTGTGCTGACTCCTCAAAATGTGCTATAATTCCTCTGCACTGACATTATTACAGGTTTTATTCACTAGAAGTTAGGCTGAGCAATCAGCAAAACATCATCTACTGGAGACCAGTGAGAAATTCGTGAGAAGAACCAGTAAGAAATCAGCTGAAATCAGGAGAAATCAAGAGTATGTGCAGAATATTCATTAGTTCCATTACCCACACATACCTACATCAGAATAACACTACTGCAAATACAAGGTCAAACACATGCCAGTTAAGAAGTGTAATGAAAAAGGATGCCTCATCACCCATTATTAATTTTATTTCACATATACATTAGGATATGTTCACATGCTGCTTTTTCCACAAAACATCTGTGTCCTCCTGTGCACAAAATTGGTAATGCCCATTTAATGACTCATCATACAACACTTTTATGTTCACCCCATCATTTCCAGAGCTTACTTAATTTTCAAAATGTGTTTTGAAGACAGAATTATAAGGTGACTGTGCTTAACCTTGGCAAACATTACTTAGGAATCATGGTGCTCAAGCCCTGTGAGCCTGCTCTGAAGACCCTCAGAGTAACTGAAGTCAGTATGTCCAGACCACTAGCTAGGTCTGGATCTCCTTCACAAGACCTCAGCTGGGGCCTCACTCAGTCAGGTGTGTATTAGTGACTGAATCTTCTCAAGATCTTTCTGAGATAAGCATGTGCTATTGCTGTTCTTCGTGCAAAGAGAAGGTATAAAAATTAAATTGAAAAATAACTGGCCCCAAATTTTTTTTCATTAAATATGCAGGCAGTGCCCATACTATTAAAATATGAAGTCCAACTTCCATTGGCATGAACAAACTCACAGATGCTAAGCACTTCTGCAGCTCAGACTCCAGGCAGAGGAACTTTACAGAAAGTGCAAATTTTCCATTTCTATTTGGTACAGTACTGTGGTTTCTCAACACATCTGCAAGGAAATTAAGTAGGAATTTGGCCTGTGGCAGTCCCCTTAAATACAAAACCCCAATCCAACCCCAGAGCAGATATTTCATGTTCACTGGAACACACTATGGGTTTTTCTTTGTTTCTCTTGAAGGGTGTTTTGCAAAGTCTTGGTGCACAGGAGTTTGCCTATAGTTGGAGATGGGTTCAAAGGGCTGAGTGTACTTTCATCTGATGTTTCTTCTTCCTGCACAAATTTAACCATTCACCTGCTTTTCTACTTTACCCCTTTTGCAGAACAGATATATGCCTCCTGGCTTAAATTTTCTCTGTAGACAGATTTTCTTCTGGTGATTCCTAGGTATGCTGTGAAAAGAAAAACATCATCTTATGTTGACTCTAAATATGCCGACTCATGTATTTCACCAGCAGAGTACCAGTATTTAGATTCATGTGAATTTTTGTCATTTGAGAAACTAAAGTGACTGGTAACAGCAACAGCGAACCACCAAAAGAACAAATTGTTGTTTAATGGTGAACAAAATTGTGACAATTAGGAATCCCAGGTTCCATGTCAAACTCCAGAAAGTATGAACTCTGGCAGGCACAGGTTGTTTGCTTCTTTCTCTGAGCACTGACAAATTATGCCTTTACCTGCCCTTTCCCCTTGGGTCCTTTGTTCCAATCCAATTTCTTCATGCTTACCCTGTGCAATTCTCAAGCAGTTCTAGCTCAGTCCCAGTTTCAGGATTTCAAAATACATTATGAATTACTGAAGAATGTTTGTCTTTGGTAGCTGTGTCCTTACTAATCTTGGCTGAAAACTATCAGGAAAACATAGTTATAAACTTCTATAGAGTTTCACATGCTTAGTGAATCAAAGTCAACACCTAATTATAAACCGGTATAGCAGAAAGGGTAGTGCTTAGCAAAAAGCCCAGTGGCAGAGAAAACTTGGAAAAGAAAATGTTTTGGATGTTCTGGACTGACAGAAATGGGGAGACAAACCAAAAAAGATTGACGTTTTTGTTTGGATTGAATGATGCTATGTAGGTTGCATCAGTACCAGGATAGCAGTTGAATTTGTATTCACAGAAATGGGTTTATGAGGGGAGTAGAATATAGCAAAGACCTATGGACTTATTGAAGCCCTAACAGAAGGAGAACAAATGGAAATTATGGAGACTGAGGGCAGGAAAAAGACCAGCTGGAGCCAGAGAAATCACATGTCAAAAGTGGGGTACTGTACAACATGGCTGTTAGTCGTTCCAGATGGGGACATTTCTGCATTTTGGCTGTGACAAAGCCATAACAGATGTTTCCAATCCAATGGTGGGCAAGGAAGCCAACTTGAGGGGAAGCTGACTAAAAGAAGTCAGAGCTCTGTAAGTTGATGTCAGCCATGAACAGGAGTTACCAGGAGAGAGGCTGCCAGAAACCCGAGCAAAGAGAAGACAGCACTGCTATCTGGTGCTGAAGAAAATAGGGAGGCAGGCGAGTGTGGTGCAAAGGGAAAGCAGAAAGGTTTCTCTTAGAGACAGAAGTCACAGTGTTTCTTTTTGAAATGGTTGCTTTGTATTGCCTGAAACTCACTGGTGTGGAGACTACTGAAGCTCGACAAAATTACTAGAAAAAAAAAAGTAACATATTTGGAAATTCTGGATAATTTGGCACATTTTTTCATATAGAGATTTGTCCAATTTTGACATTTATGGAAGTCTTCAATAATTTATTTCCAAACCTTCTTTTAAAATAACTTCTATTTTAATACAAATCATGTGTTTTTCAAAATGTTTTAATAATAAAATGCTTAGAATTTTTGTAACAAAGCAATATGATTCTCCCAAATGTTTTTAATGATATTTGTGAAAATATGTTTTATAGGTCAATTTAGTTCCATTTCATAATGGAAAAAAAAAGCAAAATGTCACCATTTCCTGAAGAACAGAATTATCCCCTCCTGATCTACTTCTTTGCTACTTCAAAAAGCATTGTGCAACTTTGAGTGGAAAGAGGAACACTGAACTAATTTATGATAAAATAAGAACAGCAAGAATTAAACAAACAAAACCAAGTCAAATGCATACAGAAAACAGTCCAAGAAAAGCCCAAAGAAACAAATAATGCCATAATTCATTCGAGTAATCAAGACAAAGTACATCAAGGTGTTAGAGTGCTGTTTAGGAAAAACAGTAAATGTCAAATACAAAATTAAATCCCACCCAAGACAATATAAATACAGAAAAAAATAGTTCTTGCAAGACTGACAATAACATTTCTACCACATCTATTCTTATGCTTTCCATACATTTCCTTATTGTTTCCTCATTCCCACTTCAATTGCCATTGTCTGATTACATCATTTTGCTGGAAAAGCAAATTTTAAAATGTTGCTGCTATTTAAAAATAAAGAACTTCAGAAATAAAATAATCCCCAACCTGTAAGTGTTGTTTCAAATTACTTCTGAAACAATAATTTCTGAGTGAAACAGCAAAAGGAGGAGAGAGGTCTAAAAAGAGGTTAAGTTTCAATAAATTGTGTTAGAGATGCTATATTTACTCATCTCAGGTTAGGAACTTGATACATACTTTCAACCACAGATAGACCAGTTTCAGTTAAAAAATCCCCCCAAAATGTATGAAAGTTGCCAAACACAATAGGGTCTAAATTGCTAGAACATATTTGTCAGACTATGAAGAGCAAATACAAGGAAAAGCGTAATTTAATGAGAAAAGTTGACACAAAATATAAACCTATAGGAAAAAAAAGCCTACTACAGGTCAATATATATTTTATTTTAATATTGTACACATTTTCCATCTCAATCACCATATAGTGACCATCTTAGAAAAATGGATTAAGGAAAAGTATTATCAATGTCGTTACTTTTGACTACCTGACTTTAGGACTAATACAGAGAGATACCATTAACAAAAGTGTCTGTAAGAGGAAGATGGTGATAGAGAAGACAGAAGAAATGTCATGTTACAACCAGGAAATACAGAAACAGCCACTTGAAAAGCAACGGAATCACAGAATGGTTTTGTTTAAGGAAGGCACATCAAAGATCACCTAGTTCCAACTTGCTGCCAGTGGCAGGGATGCCTTTCACTGGACCAGGTTTCGCAGAACTCCATCCAGCTTGGCCTTGAATACTTCCAGGGATGGGGCATCCACAACTTCTCTGGGTAACCTGTTGCAGTGCCTTACCACTCTCACAGTAAAGAATATTTCCCTAATATCTAATGCAAACCTCCTGTCTTTCACTTTGAAGCCATTCGCCCTTGTCTTGTCACTACATGTCTCGTAAAAAGTCCCTCTCCTTCTTCAGGTACTGGAAGGCTGGGATCTGGTAACCCTGAAACCTTCTCTTTTCTAGCTTGAACAAACCTAATTCTCTCAGCCTTTCCTTCTCTACAAAGAGAAATTAAATTGGTGAATGGGAGAGTATAGAAATCCCAATGAAAAGATCAAGGGTTGTAATTTTACCCTGGAGTTAGTGCAGAGCTGGTGAGGATTTAATTAAGGACAACTAGCATTGAAGGAAATCATCCAGGAGATTTAAAGGTCTCAAAAAACCATTCCAGGAGTTTTTTTTGTTTTGTTTTTTTTTTTTGTTGTTTTTTTTTTTTGTTTGTTTTTTTTTGTTATTGTTGTTTTTTCCTCATATCATCTTCTTAAATTGTAGTGTTTTCTATTCATTATCACTGTTTATTTCCTGTAACTCTATAGTGTAAGTGAGCAAAGGATGAATGTTACTAGCATGTCCACAATGAGACTGCAGATATCTGGAGTGGTAACTTGGCAACTCAGCACCTACCAGGTGCCAAACCATTTATTCTCAGCTTCTATAGCAGCTTTTATTTGATGTAATGTATTTTGTAGATAGCAATTTAGAGATTTAGAGAGGAAGGAGATTAAGCTGTGTGAAGAGAAAATGGAATACGCCTTTCAGGCCATATATCAGAAAAGCAAAAAACTGACTAATTATGATAAAACAAAATACTGATGGATGCATAGCACAAATAGATGAGGGAAGCAGGGATCAAATATAGTAGCAAAAGAAATAATGAGAACCATAATTGGAAAAATACTAACAAAATATAATATTGTAACTGTGGTTTGGCATTACACAGGATCACAGAATAAGCTGATTTGGAAGAGACCCACAAGAATCGAATCCAGCTCTTAGCCCTGGACAGGACACTCACCCCAAGAGTCACACCATGTGCCTGAGAGCTTTTCAAACCCTTCTTGAACTCTGCCAGGCTGGTGCTGTGACCACATCCCTGGGGAGCTTGTGCCAGTGCCCAACCACCCCCTGGGTGAAGAATCTTTTTCTGATATCTAGCCTGTCTGGACAGGAGTCCATCCCATGGTGAAAAGTCCTCCATAATCTGCTGCAGTGAGGGTCACTCCTCCACAGTGTGCACTCTTCTGTGGTGTGCAAATACAGGCTGATCCATGGGGTCACAAGTCCTACCAGCAAACTTGCCTCCAGCATGGGCCTCTCTCTCTGCAGGTTCCTGCCCAGGAGCCTGTTTCAGCATGGGCCCTTTGCAAGCTCACAGCCTCCCCTAAGGCATCCACCTGCTCCAGTGTGGGGCTTTTCCCAAGCTGCAGGTGGATCTCTGCATCCCCGTGGCTCCGCATGGGCTCAGCTGCTTCACCACGGTCTGCACCACAGGCTGCAGGGAATATCAACTCTTGCACCTCCTGCTCTTCCTTCCTCACTGACCTTGGTGTCTGCAGAGTTCTTCCTCTCACGTATCCTCACCCTGCTGTTCTCCAGCCACAATTACATCTGTGCAATAACTTTTTTCTTCTTCTTAAATATGTTGTCACAGAGGCATTGCCACCAGTTCTAATTGGCTTGGCCTTGGCCAGGAACGTGTTCATCTTAAAACCGCCTGGAATTGGCCCTGCTGGATTTGGAGGAAGCTTCTGGCTGCTTCTCATACCGCTTATATTTCTGTCAGCCAAAGGACAGGCATGCTACTCAGGGTTTTGCAAAGCTTTTATTTTCATGGGCAGGTATAAAGACAAAGCCCTCTTCTCACACAGCTTTGGCCTCCAGCAAATGAACTTTACCTGGAGCAAGCTTAACAATTTGTTATTGTTTTCTGGATGTCTTGTAGCATGTTGATTTTCTCAAAGGCTTTTGGTGCTATAGGGACATTTGGGTTATAAACTCCTCAGTTCTAGTCTCAGTGATGGGATTTTTTCCAGTGAAGGATCCTAGAATATACAAAGTTGGTGTCTGAGAGAGAGCTCTTCTATCTGTCCCTATCCCACTGGTCTGTGACCTGACAAAGAGCTGTTATCTGGTTCTCCTAATATCTGCTGTTTTGTGTGGCAGTCTTCAGCAGATGGAATTGGATTCACTCTCTATTCTCCCTTCCCTGAATAATGAAGGTCCCTCTTCTTTGCCTTCCCATGGCTTGTCTGTTGCCTTTTATGTGAGATGTTCTGCTGCTTTCTGAAACATTCTGAAATTGCTGAAGGAACCCATGAAGAAGCTTTGAGGTAGGGGACTGGGAGAAGAGGATGTGGGGATCCAGGAGCAGGGCTGCTGTTGGAAAAGGGAATCTAGGACATTATTGACTGGGATTTTGAGAGCTGTGACTGGGTTGGGTGCTTAAGTTTTGATAGAGTGTATGCAGGACAAGGATGCTTGAAGGGTCGCTGATTTCAGTATCAGTGCTGTCAAATGATCATTCAAGATTTAAGAGTGATTTAAGAATCAGGATTTACTTAGAACTTGATTGGAAGTTTAACTGCTGACCCAGAAAATCCTAAATGTGGATGACAATAGCATCTGCAAAATTATGGACCTAAAGTAATCTTGTTCAAATTCCCTCTAGCTGTGGACTATATTAAATATGCTTAACAGTGGCAATTGGTAAGGGAAAACTAAATATTAGCTGAGAGATTATAATGTCATAATCTAATTTAAAATGCCTAATGATTTGGAAAGCAGAGGTAATACTGCACTTCTCTGTGTTTGTTTGTTTTTTCTTTTTTGTAGCCTGACTCATAACAGTTTGCTTAGTGATCTTGGAAAGAGGAAGATGCATAACATAGAAAAGACTTGATGATATTTAAAAAGACTGATCTCTTTAGCATACAATTTATTTACAGTGCATAGAGATAGAATGAATTTCTCCTCCACAGACTGACTCAGAGTGGATGCTTTGGAGGCGTATAATTCCACTCCCAAAATAATAATCAATCTATATTAGAACTTATAAAATGAAGAAGTTACTGAAAAGGCAAAAAATAGCAGAGAGGAAAAAAATATATGAGAGTCCCATACATTCCAGCATAAATTTTGATGTAAATAGTAAACTGTATTGAGAAAAAGAATGAAGCAGGTAAAATCCTGCTAAGCTCCACCTTTACTAAGAAATGGCTTTTAATAAGTGTGCTCAAGTGACTTTGAAAATTTAACGGGAAGATTTTGCCTGCTAAAAATGAGCATCCAGAATTTGCCACAGTGAGAATATTATTTGGTTTCATGTTTCTCTTCTTATCAAAATAATATGATTTTGAAAAGTAACTAAAAACTTACTTGTGCAATAAAGCTGTGTCTAAGAAACATTACAGCTGCCAAGAACCTGAATTTAGATAGAGATGAAAGAATTAACCGTTATTAAGAACATTAATCAATCTGAGAAAGCCTGTCTGCCTGAATCATGTACAAAACTACATTCCATCCTAACCTTATCTAAACGTCTAGCTTTCAAAAAGTCATAGAATTACAGAAATTTAGAATCAAGGTTAAAAAAGTCCTCTAAGATCATAGAGTCCAAGTGTTGTTTATCTCATAAAAAAGGTAATTCTGTAAGTATAAATTAAGATACAAGAGATTTAATTAATTAATTAAATAAAATTGTAATTTAGTTCTAGGAATCTGTATTCAGTGCAATTGTGCTGAATGATGAACAAGGCAATTGAACTCAAGTGTATCAGGACACGTGTTTCAAGGGAAGGGAAAACATGCAACCTTGACTGTACACTCTATGTGAACCCCATGTGGATGCCACACGTCCTAGCCAAGACAATAGCACACAAACTGCACAGAAAAATTGTTTCAGCACTTCATGCACTGTACTTCTCTCCACACTGATCCATTTGGGAGGATGTAGCTCGTAAGTAGTTCTAACAGTGCTCAAAGAGAAAGAGTGGATCTTCTCCTCCTGGGCAGGATGGATGGACTTTGGTGCAGCCCTCACAAACATTCCACTCATTGCACTATGGAAGCCACAGTTTCTGCATGCACAGCTCACCTAAAGCAACAGCAATCACAACTGTCTTAATTTACAGCAGTGCTGAGGCTGACCAGAGGTCACTGTACTTCCTGCAGACCTCAGCATTGCAAGAGTTGTCAGCATGTCAGCTCCACTGGTAACAACACAGCAGGAAGGAAAACCAGGCTAATGTTCTTCTGAAATTAGGCTAACCTGAAAGTAAGTTATATTTTCTGCACATAGAATATATTCTGGCAAAATGTAGAATCAGTTTTAGTTTTGAAAGCAGTCGAAAATTTTGATTAATTCTCCTTCATTATGGCTAACCAACAGCTTGAGAAAAAAACATTTTTCCTACTTTGCTGGTAAAGGCCGTGGATGTGTCTGCCCAGACTTTAGTAAACCCCTTGATGCCATTTCCCACAAAATTCTCCTGGAAAAACTGTCTGCTCATGGCTTGGATGGGTGAACTGTTCCCTGGGCAAAAAACTGGTTGGATAGCCAAGCCCAGAGAGTGGTAGTGAATGGAGCTGGCAGCTGATCACTGGGGGTGTTCCCCAGGGACAAGTGTTGGGGCCAGTCCTGTTTAATATATTTGTCAATGATCTGGAAGATGGGATTGAGAGCAACCTCACTCAGTTTGCAGATGACACAAGGTTGGGTTGGAGTGTTGATATTCAGGAGGGCAGGAAGGCTCTGCAGAGGGGTCTGGACAGGCTGGATCAATGGGCTGAGGCCAACAGTGTGAGGTTCAACAAGACCAAGTTCCAGGTCCTGCTCTTGGGTCACAACAACCCCAGGCAGTGCTACAGGGTGGGGGAAAGCACTGCAGCACTACAGCCTGGGTGGCTGGAAAGCTGTCAGACAGAAAAGCACCTTGGGGTGCTGGTCAACAGCCAGATGAACATGATCCAGCATGTGTCCAGGTGCCCAAGAAGGCCAGTGGCATCCTGGCTTATATCAGCAAAGCTGTGCTGGTAGGACCAGGAGTCAGGGCAATGATTGTCCCCCTGTACTGGGCACTGCTGAGGCCACACCACAAATCGTGTCTTCTCTTCCTGGGACCCTCATTATAAGAAAGAAACTGAGGTGCTGGAGCATGACCAGAGAAGGGCAACAAAGCTGGGGAAGGGTCTGGAGCACAAGTCCTGTGAGAAGCAGCTGGGGGAGATGAGGGGGTTTAGTTTGGAGAAGAGGAGGCTCAGAGGAGACCTTATCATTCTTTGCAGCTACCTGAAAGGAGGGTGCAGTGAGGTGGGGGTTGGACTCTTCTCCCAAGTAACAAATGACAGAACAAGAGGAGGTGACCTCAAGTTGTGTCAGGGGAGGTTTAGGTTGGATACCAGAAAAAAAATTCTTCACTGAAAGGGCTGTCAAGTACTGGAACAACCTGCCCAGGGAGTGGCTGAGTCAACATCCCTGGAAGCATTAAAAGACATGAAGATGTGATTCTTAGAGATGTGGTTTAGTGGTAAACTTGGCAGTGCTACATTAATGGTCAGAGTCAACGATCTTAGAGGTCTTTTCCAACCTAAAGGATTCTTTGATTTTATGAGTCTGTGATTCTCTCTCTGGTTAATTTTATGTAATTGCTCTCACTATGACTCTTGATGAATTTGTCTGATCATGATAATTAGTGAGGCAGTAATATTTATGCTACATCATCTACAGTACTTATATGAGTAAAATTAAATATGTCCCAACAAAGGTTGTAATTTCTCCCTCAAAGTGGAGAGGAGAAGAGAAAAATAAAATTCTTCGAGCGGACTAGGTAATCCCTGTTAAGGGGCTTTGAGGCCAACCCTTGAATTGAACCATAAATTTTTTTTTCAGAACTGTGTAGCAGACACTGAATTATTTTCTTCCATCATTCATACCTCCATTTAAATCTGAGGCAATTTAGAGGAAAAGGAGGTAAATGGCCAGGGCCAAAAATCTATGGATTATTTTCCATCAAATTTGTTTTTCATGCTTTATCTTTCATAAGATTTAAGATACCTTTTTTTGGAAGACAGCCTTTAAAGTTCTCCTAACTTTAGCTGCTCTGACAGCTGTATTATTAAACTCTTAGTCCATCATGATGAAAATTCATACATAAAACCTGATGTAGTTAAGAATTTAACTGGCAGTACTCATAAATTACTCTGTTTGAATTAAGAAAATCATTTCAAAAAGAGAATGTAGCATTTTTAAAACACCCCCAACAACAAATCCTTCATCCAGCAACATTTTAAGGGGTTTTGGAAAATTAGGTACATTGTGACATTTTGCTTTCTTGTGTAACTCCCAGGCTGAGAGAGAAACATTTGATGTGGTGGGATAACACAGTGGGAAACAACAGCCATGAAGGTAAATTAAAAGAAAATAGGGGAAAGGTAATTTGGTAACTTAAATCAGTAAGTTAAAAGACTTGAGGATTTTGAAAGTCCTGGTTTTACTTTTTGCTTTTTCTTAGTGTGTGAAGTCATCTCACTGATCTGTGCCTCGCTCTCTCACCAGCAGAGTGAGATTGGTTAATCCTCCTTTCTTAGATACTCATCTTAGATATTCAGCTTAGATCGTTGTCTTGTCCATTCTAGCATTGCCAAAAGATACAGATGTATGGATAGGTCCCCTGATTGCTACCAAACCCCCTGTGCTGGTCATCTCAGGATTGAGAGATATTAAATTACCTTCCTGCACAGTCTTTGGCTGAATAGAGGCTGTCAGGGTGAAGGTCCAAAGAGATGTAGCTCTTCTCCCTGAACATAAACACAGTCAATTGATTAGTCATGCTAGATTAGAAGTGTTTCATACAGCACAGTAACTTCCGGTAAATCATCGAATGTGCATCTCCTACCTTCAAGCAGATCTACTTCTGTATCCACTAGCATATGGTAGTACTGAAAATTATGGAGCTGAGTAGCTCTAAGATGTCATTTTCATCTGAAAACAAAAGATCTATGTAAACTTTGTGTTGTGTGATTTTTCAGAAAACTGTGCAGGAGTGAATAATAGAATATTTTAATGTCCATATTTCTTTACTTGTCTTCTAAGGCTGTACTCAAATTGTAGCTCTGTTGATTTTAAATATTCATGCTCTAGCATAATACATTACTGTCAATTATCATCAGCATTTTACTTCTTACAATTATTTGTGTCCTTTTATTATTTCTTAGACATAATCTTGTATTCATGGGAATAACTCTGCTTTGTTCAAGGTTGTGATTTGTATGGAAAAAAACCTGTAAAAAGTTTTGTAATATTTATAGGATTTTAAAAAATTGGTCTTAATGTCCATTATTTGTGATAGTATGACTACAGCCCCAGAATCAGTGGGTTTATCATCAGTGTAGTAGAAATATGTTGAAATATCAGGCTTCTGTTTTCTCCACTTGGGGCATTTGAAATAACATTTAGTTGAATTTACACCCGATTTTATATGGTTTAGAATTGGAACTGCACAGAGTAGAATAAAAAGAGCCTCAAATCATCCCAGATCACCAATAACAGCACTTAAGTAAAAGTAGAAAAATTTAGCAAAAACAAATTTTCATGAGTATGAAGAGGGATTTTTGGTCAGATATAGGTTGTAAGAAAAGCAAAGGCTGAATCAAAATGGGAGGAACAGGCAAAGGCAAATGAAAACATGATGCATGGCAGTCAGTCAGAGACAAGATACTTGACAGGTCTGTGTGTTTCTGTTCCAGTTATTTTACTGCACATATGAGTCCTAGCAGGCTAATGCTGGAGACTAATATTTTTTTACCTCTTTATCTTCCCCCTGATAAGATTTGTTGGGACTACGGGTGTCACTAAGAGTGGACTCCTGTTCTTGCAAATGCACAAACCCATATAGTGTTCATTTAGTCTTCAGTGGTCTATGGAAAATAGTCTACAAGCCCTAACTGACCCACTGTATAAAGCATTTTATAAAAACTTCTAATAAACAATACAAACAAGCATTAAAAATTGCAACCAGAAGGTATCACAGGAAATGAGAGGGGTGGTAGGTGAGAGGAAAAGAAAATAATCAAGGTTGCTCCTGAGAAGTAGTTAGAAGTAACTGATGTTTCTTAATATGCTCCAGAACATCTGGGTTGTTCTTTGGAGCTGAAAACAGTAACTGAGGCTGTCGGTTCTCTCTATCCTGTGAAAAAGAATGTTGAAATTCTTTGCTACATTTTGATAGTTTTTGCATTTACTTAGTACATTCTACTAAAGTCAACAAAAACTAATGATTTCTGACAAGTTGTCATTGCATTTATTTAAGATTTGAGAATTTTCAAAAAGGTTTGGGGAGGAGTTGGGGGTTTTATTGTTGTTCTTTTATACTTTGACTTCATCCTCAGTTGTTTAGGTTTCAGCAACAGGAATTTGGGGACTGAGAGCCTTCTGGATAAAATATTCGTTATGAAAAATATTACCTTTTGCTGGCAGGATTGCTTTTAGTAGTAGATGCTAGATTTTATATTCCTCAGATCTTCCAAGCTTCATTAATAGAATGGCATTTTTTTGTTTGCTAATAATGCCAGACTGTGAGTTTATTATGCAATTTTCCCTGGCTAAATGTCCCACTCCAACCCTAGCAAGTGAAAACGCAAAATTTATCAGGCTGCTTATACCTAGTGAAAGAAAACAAAGTCTTTGGGAGGCGAAGGTGGGGGGAGAGAAGGTTATTTTCTTTCTTTCACAAGACTTCCCTTATAAACATGGAAGTCTTTTTAAGCAGCATATTTGTTCCAGCTCTTTCATATTCTTCCCAGCTTAGGTTTTATTAAAAAAAAAAAAAACCAACAAAAACAAAACACAACATTTTTATGTCATGTTTATAATCATATTATGCCAGAGAAGAGTTGTGATTTTACTTTTGTTCAAAGCCAAGATTTACCATAGTTGTATTAAATAACTTTAAAAAAAAATACTAGTACAATTTCTGATCTAATTTTTAAACTAATCTTGTTTGATAGCCTGCTATTTGAGAGAATTCAAAAGAGTAAAGTTTGAGATTTTTAACATGTGAAATAGACCTTTTTTTCTAAAGGATTGAGCTGTCTTTGTGGTTGGTGATTATATAAAGCCACAAACACAGTCTCACCCACAAATAAAGAAGCTTTATATTAAGGTATATCCTGTACTCTTCTATATCCTGATAATTTGGCCAGAGACAATACCATCAGGTAGATTCAGAGCAAAGAAGTCCTTTTAATAAGATGTGAATTCTTCTTGGGGAAAAATAACCAGCTAATGGAGTTTTATCAGGAAAACTAAATAAGAGTATGACTAAGGAATCTTTGCAGGGTTTTGAAACTTTGCCATATTTTGGCACTTTTCTGGGCTGTCTCTATAGAGACCAAAGTGAACTGAGTAGTAATGTAGATCCTTTTTCTCCAGACATGCTCCAAGGAGAAAATATTGGCAATGTGGAAAAGTTTGCACTGTGTTATTTTTTTTTTTCATTCCTGAAGTTACTACAGCTTTCTAGTCAGTGATGTTAATTTGGCAGCTTTGGTAAGTGCTAAATTTGCCATTAAGCATAAAGAGAAAATCAATGACTAACAGCAACAATATGATCTACTGTGACTAATGACTTCAGCTAACCTGTGAGTACTGAAGGTCTCAGAGCACTTACTGATGTCAATTGGTAGCGATGTTGGTATTGGAGCAAGGATTTCTGCATCTTATTCTTCAGGAAAAAAGTCACTCAACAGGATGGCAATTAGTAAAATTTTATGTTCTTATGAAATGCCAGTGGTATCTGAGAAACAATTTGAAAGCTTTTGTTGCTAACTGCGGGAGGTGCACTAAGTTGAGCCTTGCTGTAAAGCTGCTTCTTATATGAAATGAAATATGTGCTTTGTGTTGTCAGAGAGAGATTTATGATAAATGGCAAGATAATAGCCCTTCTTAATTTGTATTGAGGGATATATGCTGCTGTCTTGATGACATCCTTGCAGCAAAATGTGGTGGAAAAATCCTTGCTTTATCTGTACTGAGAGTGACTACAGAAAAGGCTGTAGTCTGCTCCAGCTTTGGCTTTTCCTTTTTGAAAAAGAATTCAGGAATACAAAACTGCCTGGAAAATAAGAATAAAAATAGAAATAAATTTCATTCCAGATATTGTTCTCTATCTGTTTCTACCTTAATATATTCAAGTACTGTCCTTTATTTCCCAAGTCTTAAAATCAATTATTCTCATGTCAAGCAACTTAGCTGTTTTAGGTACATGGATTCAGGTGTTTTTCTGCTCCTGGCTTGCTTTACCACTCAAATTTGTGAGTTCATAATTCATAAACCTTGTATGGAGAACCTGCTGTGTCACTAACTTTGAGAGGCAAACAAAATATGGGTGTCTGCAGTTCCTGGAAGCCCTTTAGTCCCTTTCCTGGGATATATGTCTAGCGTAAGAAACACATTTACCCACAAAACAGTATAGAAGTCCAGTGCATTTATCTTTCAAACCCTGGCCATTGGATAAGTTGGAAGACTCTTCAGCAAGCTGAATTAAACACTCTACAAAGGCACCCTGCATTGGAACAAGTATGTTTGGTGGGAAGGGCTGTCTGTGCATGCAGTATGAAAGAGTCCCATGCACATTTCCTTTCTTTGGCTCAAGGAAAGCTGCTTGGAATGCACACCATGGGATGTGTTGCACAGGCACTGTGTCTTAGTGGGACATTGTTTCCATAAGATCAGCACAATTGGAGTCAGACCTGCAATGTGTCAGCAATTTTCTTCTCAACTTGTATTCTCATTTTAACATGAGGACATTTGGTATTGTAACATGCAAATTCTGGGGGAATAGTTGTTTTGATGCCAATTTGGTTATGAGTTTCTGCTTTTAAGCTTGGCATATGAGGAAAAGGGAAATTGTGTGGGAGTCATGAGTAGTGATGCATTTTTTCAAGCAAGGAGTTCCATAGTGCTGGAGGAGTTCTTCTCCAGAGTAGGCTTCATCCTTGGCCAATTCACAGCTTCAGGAAAATAGTTCCTGTGAGTAAATCAATTGTGCTCCTTTTGACTTGGAGGAAGGAATCAGATGAGATGGAACTATGAAGGTTTCCACTAAAACCTTAGGATGAAGAACAAGGAGAGTTTTTTCTTTTAAGTGTGATGCCTTTCACATTCAGGTTGTCACATATCTTTTGTTGTAGGAGGTGAAGAAACTTAGGAGATTACCAAATGTCACAGATACTGTGAGTGTAACTTTTTTTTTTTTTTAATTGACATTGGGGGATTTGGAACTTCCAGCTTTCCCTTTTTTTCCCCTAAATTACATTTACTACTCTGTGGTTACTTGACAAGAAACTTGAATTGTGACCTGAATGCTCCTCAAAGAAATAATTTTGAAATGAAGAAAATTGAGGTCACAAATATTAGATGTCATTCATAAAATCCTGAGACTGTCTTGAAATAATGCCACTTTTACTTCTCTGCTTCATTTTTTCTTCTGTAAATTATGTAGAACAGACACACAAACGTATTGTAACACCTTTTTCTTTTGATATATTTCTGTGATATCTTCTTCAGCCTTTCATTTGGACTCATTTTTTTCATGCAATTTCTTTGTTAAAACACGTGCCTTATCCCAGGTTCCCAAAGGAAATATAATGCAAATTTTACCTCTTCCATAGATGACCAAATACTACACTCCTAGGAATAAAGTATTCTATACATAGATGTATTATACTACACATAGGTAGTACATATATATATATGTATATGTATACCCATGCATGCCCATGCAAGCCCATAGGTTATGGTTTACCCTGTTGTATGGTGGTTATGGTGAAGGATCTTCATAAATTGGCAATTTATGATGTTTGAATTACTTTTTGCTTCCACAGACACCAAGCTCCTTACAATATACTTTGGCAGAAGAGATATATTTTATAGCTACCCCCATCTTTTTTTTTTTTTAAGGTTATTCTTTTATTTTTGCAGAGAACTACTAAAATTTTCATCTACTGTGCCTCACTGAAAAGGCATTTAGTATGGTCCTTTCCAATATGCTACAGAATCATTTTTTGATGGCAGAATACTTATAGAGTTTCCTGGTGGCCTTTTTAAAACTCATTTTCTTTCCCTGTTTCTATATGAGGCCCCTGTTTATCTTCCAAATTTCTCTGTGTCAGCAGTTGACTCAGATGCTGTGTGCTAGCTGGTGTAACAGCTCTTTGACCTGAACTAACCCTTTTCCAGCTATTCTTCACTTGCATCCTTGCTACTCTGGCTTCTCAACCAAGCAGTGATTACTCTTTATATTCCATGTAGTGAAACATGATGCAGTGTCAATGTGCTGTATGTTAAATGATTTACAGAGGAACGTGGAAATGAAACAGAAAATTGTGTGACAGCTGAACTCTCAGCTCAGTTTCTTGCCTAACTGTAGACTGACCAAACTTTCTTTTTTGTTGAAAGAGTAAACTAATGAAGGCTTCTTGCTGCTTACTGTAAACAGTATATATGCTGTTTTCCATATATTTGCATTTTGACTCTAAAGCTCAAGGAAATGGAACAGGGAAAAAAGCAATGTTTTCAGGCACAAGATACCACGTCAACAAGCTCAAAAGGGATGTCAGCTGACTGGAGAACAGAGACAGTGCAGCTGGAGTTATTTCCTAAATTAACTAGTGTTAGGCATTGCAAAGACATTTTTTCTGAAAGTGGTATTAAGTATTTTGCTTTTTCAGCACAGAATTTTTTTCCCATAATAAAGAGACTGCAGAGTATTGTTGTGTGTTACTGGGGGCTAAAACATTTGCATTAAGTCAATGAATGTTTTGTCATGGGCTTTGTGAGAGCTAAACAAATTGCTGATTCCACTGCTGATGACTACAGCTCATTTCCACATCCATTCCACTCTTTTCCATACCCAAAAGCCTGGTTGCAAGTCAGAAAATGAATCTTTTTTTGTTTATCCCTCCCTTGTCTCACTGTGGTACGTGCTGTCAAAACAGATGCATATAAAAATATACAAAGGACAATCTCATTAGGATAGCCCTGCTCTGCTTTTCTTGATGGTTAAGATGCTTGTGGAGGGATACTCTATTAAAAAATAGAGCTCCTTTCTCTGCCACAATAGTAGCCATCTCTCTGTGTAGCCACATCCACAAAAATATTTTGGCCTGATGGGATCCACGACCCCCAGTTGGATACGTAGGCTCCATATACTGATATGTCTGACCCGAATTCCTAAAAATCACCAAAGCAGCTGCTGTATTTTTGTGAAAATTGTGACACATCCCAAGGAAAACGTGTATTTTCAGCACACCTTCTGGCTCCATAGGGTTCTTCCACTTCTGGAAGTCATAAGCATATGCTGGAGAAGTTATGATGGCCTTTTTTTTTTTTTTTTTTCTTTTTTTCTTTTTTTTTCACAAATTAAGGATTTTTTCTTGTAAAGAGAGAAGTTCTTGATTTAAGCTTTTCTTCCATTATGGAACTCGGATATTAGTTGCCTCAGAGATAGGAGCCTTACCTTTTTTTTTTTAATTTGCTAGCTGTATTGAAATAGACTAGATGTAATTGTGTTTAAAATCTGTTCCTTTCGAAAAAGTAAAGAAGATTTTTTAATATTCTGGAACGCTAAAAAATGGTAATCTAAGTTAGGATACACATTCCTCTTGGTTTTTGAGGTCATCACCTTGCTATGGATGGAATGCCATTTATTTTTGGTATCACCTTCAAAGTCAGACAACTGCTTAATGTAAACTAAATTCATATTTTCTGTAACCCAATATTAACACAACTACCAAATTTAGAAACAAATAGGTTACAGGGGGTCACTACCTCTTTTTAAATTTCTGAGTTCTGGACACTGCTCACAATTCAAGCGATCTGGATCTGGAGACAAGCTTCTCTTTTAATATTCATTTTTCCAGATTGCATTGCATCTTCTCAGCAAGATTTCTCATCATTTATAACTTCATGGTCATGTTACATTGCACTTAGAAAATGCTAGTGCCCCTTGGGTATGGCTATCTGGAGCCATCTCCTGTTCAGACAGTAAACAGACCATGTTAATGACTGTCCTTAACTAATACTTGGGGGGTGTTATGGATTTGGAGTTGTTACATTCTAAGTTTCCAGGTGGGATCCATAATTTAGTGCATAGTCTTTTGTATATGAAATCTGTAATTCAGGTGAAATTGTATCCTGGTTAACAAACTTCATAACAGTTTTGTCACTATAGATTAATATTGCAAATAAATACGGTTTAAAACCGCAGCAAACCCATTTCTCTATTCTGATTCAATAAAAGGAGCATTAAAAATTTAATTTAGACAAAAAATATGTTTTCAAGATACCAGATTTCTCCAGTAGTATTAAATTATAGTGATAGAAGTATTTAGTTTGTCTGGCAACTTAAAATTGCTACTGTCGTGTGTTCCTTATGGGAGAAAATTATTTGGTCTGATGCAGATATCTCAGGTGAACCTTGAATCTTTTGTATTTGATAGCCCATAGAAGGTCTGCAGCTCTTGATTAACAGACAAGGGCTATTACTAAATAAATGATAAGGGCTTTTTTATGCTCGATCAGAGTGAAGGAATACTTCAGAAATCTGAGCTAAGGAAGTGCTTATTAATGCAAAGTGACAGCTAGAACAAGTGTAGATGCTGCCATGGGATCCTGATGTAGAAAACGAACTTAGGGTTCATAACTTTGTCATTGAGAATAAGAGAATTCCTTCTGTTCAGGGTCCTGGATCTTCCACACTGTTTCTTAACCAACTAAGAAACATTCTGCAGTGCAAATATTTTTTTATTGCTTTTATAGTGACCAAATTTCTTAGGTAGGTAGTATAAACAATCCAGAAGTACAGAAAATGCACAAATCATGTATTTTCACAAAGGTAAGGGTAAAATTATTAGAAAGGAAATAGATTAAGTTAAAAGAGAAATAAAATAAAATAAAATAAAATAAAATAAAATAAAATAAAATAAAATAAAATAAAATGAAATAAAATAAAATAAAATAAAATAAAATAAAATAAAATAAAATAAAATAAAATAAAATAAAATAAAATAAAATATAGAAAGAAACCTTAGAACAAGTGAATATTTCCTATGATGACTGCCTGGGGTTCAGACACAAAGGCACAGTCACCAAAATTGCACTTTCTTTGAGTTATATATCAGGAAATCCTGAATTAATTTAAAAGCTGACTTCAGCAGTATTTTAGAGTTCCATTCTGCCATACATCAACTCAGTTTCTAAGCACAGGGAATGGTTTAAAAAAATTGGAATATTTTGATGATGGATTATATTTAGCAAATAACAATGCAGTGGATGTAATGGTTATGCAAAATCTAAGTATGATGGATTCAAATCTCTTTCAATCGTAAAAACCATAGCAGAAATGCCACATATCTCTAAAATACCATTTTTACTTGAGACTTGCTAACAAGCTTTGCTCTTACACTATAGAGCTAGGGAAAACACAAGTAACATAATGCACAATAATTTTTCTGTTAAAATTACTTATGAACTGTGCTTATAAATGAATATTGAACTTGGATCAAGACAACTGGAGTTTAGAATTTTAATTTAATATTTTTTTATGGTTTTGGCTTTTATTCCTTAATTCAAATAACTTTCAAATTCACATTTTCATCTCCCTCCTTGGCTGTGAGAAGTAGTCACAACTCCACTAGAATTCATAGCGAGCATATAGTTGATACTTAAAGGAAAAAATTGCTGTTGAAGGACCATCCACCTATGAACATCAGCAGTCTTCTACAAGTACTGGCTGTGTTTGTCTTAATGCAGTCTTATAGATCCACTGCAATACTTGACCAGTATTGGGAAATTACATGAGATTGTTGGGTTAAAGGTGCTCTAAACGTGTGAGGAAAATGCTGCTCATGGGAGATTTTTTTGTTTATTTTGCTTGACTAGGCAGATATCTGATAAAATTTTCATTTAAAAAGAATTAATTTTGAGTATGAGAGCACAGACGTAGAGTGTAAGATGACAAATAGTTTTTGTTCATAATTAAGTGAACATAAGACTGTATTGGAAACCTGGCACCTCTACAACATCTACTACTAGAAATAGTATAAAAAAATTCACTACTAGTAATTGACAAAAAAAGTTCAAGAATTTCCAAACATGGAAAAACATACTTCAAAATTTTCTCGCTGTAAATAACACCAATTACATTCTTGTAGGGGTTAGCATGTCTGTATCTCTACCCAAGTTCAAAAGGGGAGTTTAGTATGAGGGAAGCTGAAACTCAGAGTGTCTAACTGAGTCAGTAGGGTGTTGCTGTGTGTGAAACAAGAAGTGCACCTGGCTGATAGATACAAATGGGGTCCATGCCTCAAACAAATGCCTGTCTGCCTGCCCAGAGGTGACAAGAGCAAGTGCCTCTGGAGCCCCTTGAAGCAACTCTGTCAGCACTGCTAGCATCTAAAATTATCTCTGCAGGATCTCTTTCTGGAAAATGGTTGTCATGTGGACTAGTTTAGGAATTTTTCTGCTGATGTCTGGGGACTTGTTCAGTGGGTGCCTAAAAGACTAGACTGCACTGGGATTGCTACCCAACACATCTGTAGAATCCGGGGAGCCCTCACAGAGCAGCATCTGATGCTTTACCCTGTTCTCCTGTCTTCTCTCTACATTGTGCAGCCTATATTTGCTCTGTTTTTTAAAGGGGATACTGATTGCAATTTTCTCCTTGATGTAGTGTGAAAACACATGGATCCCTCTAAGAAAGGTGGTCCTGGTTGAAAGAAGACCTGTTTCTTCTTTGAAGGAGACATGCAACAGTAATGATGATGCAGGATTTTTAGAAGTGATCCCATGTCTAGGTGAGCTTCTGTTTGGGGGCTGTTGATGAAAGAATCCCAGGCTTCAAACTAAACTGCAAACCACTCTGTATTGAAAGTCTGCACTCAGTGGGGAGGGGAAACATCAAAGAAATTAAAGGAAACAATGTTCAGTGCTGTTTGCATAGCTATTTGAATAGTACCTTCCCAGGGAGGTTAGAAGGGAGCACAGCAGACATTTTAACTCTCTCACAAAGCCACTCGTGCATCTGCTCAGCTATATATTTGCTAGAAAATGAAGTGCAGTTAAGGGATTACCAGCACTTTGCAGCTATTCTGTTTCCCTCATACACTTATGTGTTGTTAATTTGGAAACAAAGCTACGATGCTTCAGATGGCGTAATGGGTTTGATAAAGGAGGAAACATAGATTAAAACACCCTCCTTTCAGGCACAGCCAATTGCCAAAGCACTTGTATTTAGTCTTGGTGGGTCATTTATCTTCAAACTCCACAGCTGACTCGGCACTGTGGTGTGCTGAGAAGTAAGCAGTTCTGACATTTAGCAGCCCAAGGCTTCTTTTCTCCTTGAGAGACTTGCATGTCATCTCTGTTAGTTTTTTTCTGCTGCTACTCTTTTGAAGCAGATGGCTGAACCTCACCTCAGCTGGCTGGTTGAGACCCTTGCAGCATTTAGCAAGGCTAACCAATTGAATTATAACTGATTGTGCCTGTGGGTATCGAGTAGCATATGATTTATGATTATGGTGCTTTAAATATAGTCTGTGGAAGGTACCAGAGCATAGCACTGAGTATATTTTGAAAATCCAGAGGATAAAACACTGACTCACAGAAACCCAAACACAGTAGTTCAGAAAAAGGTCCCTTCCATTACAAACAGCTTCTTCATAACCATTTTGTCTATGGTAGATGTGCTCCTGCATAGATTTACTCCTCATTATGTCCTGAAATTATTTAAACATATGATTAGCACAGAATGCGGCTTTTTGCTGCTATATGTGCAGCTTAGGAGAGGCAGATTTCAGAGCTGGAGTGTGTATAGATGCTGAAGTGATAAGCCCGAAATAGCAGAGCACATTCAAAGAGGTTATTGCATCGGCACCTCAGCGAGCACTGCTGCTCAGCTAGGCATAAAGCCTGAGGGTAAAGTAACGACCATTGTGGAATCAGCACTTCTATTTTTAGACAGCTCTTTTCCAGACCTCATCCTCTTGCAGCACACTATTTGCTAAATTGGAAATAATATATCCCCGAAATAACTGGAGATCATGACTATTCAGGCTGCAATTTAATGGCAACATGTATGCATCTTTCTTAAAAAAAATTCCTTAAAATAAAATGAAAATGTGTTTATTCATAATGAATGTCACCAGATAAATGCCTAGCAAGGGATATCTTATCTTCAACTGTTTAGTAATGCTGCCTAATTATGTCCCTGCTGAAACTGGAAAATGTTGTAGAGAAAAGATGAGCATTTGCTGCAAGGTACTGTTGTGAATACAATAAAAAATCTTCCAGTCCCTCAATAAAGACTGTTTGGTAAATCCAATCCATGGTGTACCTTGCGATTGACATTTTTAGTTGCATGATCTACATTTCCTTTGCACTGGCAGGAGACAGATGAGGTCTGCAACTTTACAAGAATTTTGTGAATGTTTCACTGAAAATAACATAGAGGACAAGTGTAGCCATTTTTAGTTCACAAGCCATCAGTGAATGTGTTGAAATATGTGCTCAGTTTTTCTGAGCACTCTGATGAAGTATGCTTGTTAGATAGTAAGCTGCTCAGGAGGGGAGCATGCTGGACGTACTCGCAGGGCGTGTGATGGGCATTATCAGGACACAAAATTTTGTCAACAATCCAGTACTTACTATATGCTGTTTCTCAGGGTTTGCTGTTGGCACCACAGGTTTAATCACATAAGTTATCTTCACATTGCCCTCGTTTGCTGCTGAGACAAGTTTTGGGAACACAGAGTTCTTTAACTTTCTTTTCTTTAACTGAAGTCTGCTGTTAATTTAGATTTATTCATGAATATTTGCTCACATTAACATTTATGAGTGAGTTGCAATTAAATGTGAAGAAAACTGCATGGTTTGCAGGTGTAAGAAAAGCAAACTCAGTGAAATGTCCCCAGTACTTTTAGCAATACTTCCCTTTATTTCCTACATGTATTCTGCTTTGACGACCTGCTCGTACATGTTTTGGTTTTTTGAGGGCAAAGAAAGCAGGCAAATGCACATATAGCATGCTATTCACATTACCTGAACACATATACATGTATCATCTGGGGACACTTATATTTTTTTTCTTAGAAAAGAAAGCAGAATAAAGACTTTTCAAAAAAAGGTCTCAAAACTTGTAATGTATCACAAGCAGAGCAGAACAGAGGAGAGACTAGAAGGATAGCCTTTCCTCCCAGCTATCCCTCTAAATACCTCTCTGCCCATCTGACCAGGCAAAAACTCCTTCCTAACCACACCTTAGCACCCACTTTAACCCTGACTGTGTGAAGAACATGCTCCACCAGGCAACCAATTTTTGCTACTTGAGGAAGCATGGGTGCTTTCAGGCAAAGCCTCATCTTCAGGTGTGTTCTGCCACCAAAACTTTGTGGCAGTAACGGGCCTGAGATGCACATGCAGATCTGGAGTCCTCATAAGGGTGATGAAATTTCCAACTCTGGGTTCGATTTTCCAGGAATATCAGAGAAAACTCAAACAAAAACATCCCCAAAGAATGTGCTGCACTATGACATCTTTCTAGCTGTGCTAAAGCTTAAATCACATTGTATAAACAAAACTCAGCTATTTATAGTGATCAAAGAAACACATCTTGTGGTTGCATCTCACCAAATGTTTTCTTTGAAAGGGAAACGGTTTTCCTGTTAAAGGACATGAGCAGAGTCTGTTTAAATGAAAAAGAACATACTTGCTCGTATTTCTAGAGTGCTAAACAGCCCTTCCTGGGAAGTGTGAAGTGCCACTTGAGAACTGAGACATTGAACTGTTCTTATTATTCCTCCAAGCTGTCGGTTTCAGAATAATGTTACAAATGCTATTGCATTTGTAAGGGATAATTTTTAAACTGTAAAGTTATGAGGCATCTCTACATCAGTATTTTAGAGAAGCTGAAACAGCATTTAAACTTGAAATTTGTCTGAATTTTCACTGAAACACACATTTCTCATTTAAAGAATGTGAACAAATAGATAGCCACATCCTCAAGAAGTGGATAAGTTATGCTAGAGAAGATACAAATTTCTTCCCTTAAAGCATTTCACAGTTTGAATCTGATTGGTATCTAAGTTAGGGACATCTAAATCTTCAGACATCTTTTTGCAACATCTGACAGTGACACATCTTACAACAGAATCACAGAATATTCTGAATTTAAAAACAGATTTTAAAGAGCTAGAATTATGCAAGTGACAGGTCATGAATGTTATGGGTCTCTGGAGGACAGAAAATTTGTTATGCTGTGCCACTGTACTCTTCATCAAAGATGAGATAACTCTATGGCAATGTTAGAATGCATTTTTTTATTACCAGTATAAGGAATTGCACAGATACACACATAAGGTTCATTGAGCCATGGAATTTATTTGATTCCTTCTATTTCATCAAGTCCTGATCAGTTTCAAAGGATAAACAACACCACAGTCAAATAATTTTTTTTTATTTCCTTCAGAAGGTTAAATTGTCATTTCCACTTGTTAGCATTTCTGATTTGGGGCTTTTTTTTCCTTTTACTTAATTCAGCAAAGCTGGATCTAGTGCAAGCTTCCACAGTGTCATACTTTAACCCCAGCTGGGAACTGAGCACAGACAGTGGATTACAGACCCTCCCTGGCTCATTGTGGGATGGGGGAGAGAATGAGAAAAGCAAGAAAATACGAAATTGGGCAGAATTTGAATCTATATCACCCTTGGGAATGAAGTAGAGGGGATGTCTTGCTATGACCTGCTGCTCTTAACCTCTTGTAAATCAAAATTTGACTCATTTCAGCCCTCTTTCACTGAGCTGTGGTTTTGGCAGTGGGAAGAGATCTGCCAAAATCTCCACGGATTTCCTGATCCATGGAGAAAAAAGTAGGGCGGCTGTGAAACTAACAGATGTTTAGAAAGGATGATGGACAATGGTTGACACCTCACCTAGTGTTAGATTAGAATCCACAGGGAAAAAACAAACAAACAAACAAACAAAGAAACAAAACCCAAACAAAACAAAACAAAACAACCCCGCCCAAAAAAACCAAAAAATAAACCCCAAACCAACTAGAAAACCAGCAACAACAACCAATCTCCCTTTTCACTTCATTAGGAATAAAAGTATGCCTCCAGCTAATTAGGAAAATTACTCTTAAAAGCAGATTTTGACCACTAAAACTTAAACGAGACTAATTTTTTATTAATTAGATGCCTTAGAAAATGAGTCCTGCTAACTGTTCTTTCCTATGTCAATACAGTGTAAGAAAGAAACAACACTTTTATTAATTGCAAGGAATTCTGCAATCAGGCAATGTATTATGTAGTTGTCACAATGTTAAGCACTAAAGAACATAATATCTTATAGCTTCTATAAATCATCTAGACATTTGCAGGTAGGGTTTTTTATTTCCTTCAGCTCCTAAAATATCTTTGAAACTTATGGTTAAACTATCTGTGTTCTGTACCTATTATTTTTTTTTAGTTTCTTCTAGCACATTTTCTTTTTCTATATGTTAGTGGCACAGCTTCATGCTGTTTGCAACTCCTGCCCTGATGCTTGGTTTGACAAAACAGACTTGATTTAGTGTAAGTTATAGGGCTTGTCTGGACTCTGTAAAGTCTTGCAGAGCATACTCTGCAAGATGTCAGAGAATCTATTTTAGTGAGAGAACCGGGTAATAGAATTGTTTGGTTGTTAACTGAAACACACATTTCTCATTTAAAGAATGTGAACAAATAGATAAGGACATCCCCAAGAAGTGGATCAGTTATGCTAGAAAAGATACAAATGTTGTCCCTTAAAGCATTTCATAGTTTGAGTCTGATTGGTATCTAAGTAATGCCAGGCATAGACTCAAAATAAAAATACAATGAAAAAGTATCACAAACATTTGATTCTTGATACTTCAAAAGAAAACAACTGGATTATTCAGACATGAAGCTTATCTGGGGCACAGCACTGTTCACTGCAGGAATCTAGAGATGGTCTCCTCCTCAGTCTCATGGGAAAGACAGATTTATTTGTCTATAGTAGTCCTCTTTTGCATTACCTGACTCTGTTATTTAGATAAAAATCCCAAGAAACCAAGTCAAGATGAACTATGAGATCTGCTTTTGATGAGCCTGTTGTTTTCCTGCATAGAAACTTACCAATTTTTCAGAGACACAACACCATCACCTCGAGAATCCATTTTGGTAATTAGCTATTCAAACCACGAAAAATTTTTTTTAGTGTCTAGACTAGACATTCCTTGCTACTTGAATCCAGTGCTTATTTATTTTATTTGAAGCTTATTCCTCTTCTTTTTACGGCTGTTTTTTTATTTTATTGATAACTGTTGCCTTGCTAATAGGGCTGTGGCAGACACGAGAGGCACTGTCAGGTATTCTCCACACAGAAGCAGACAGATGACTGAGGAAGAAATGACAAGCAGAATACAAGAGGCAGCTCTTGAGATACGTGTAGATGGTTTATATCTTTTCTACACACAAATGGCCTGTGCCAGTACATGACAGCTGCTGTCAGCTGGCAGTGGGGTTATCTGGAGGGTGAGGACAGGAGCAGGAAGATTATTCTTAGTAACCTGCTTGAAGGCACCAAGCCTCTTCTCCTTGACTTTGGTGCAAGTGAACAAGCAACATAGATGGGATTAGGGTTAGGTCTAGATATAAGGTTTGCCTGGGAATTCCAGGGAGCATGAACTGCAGCTACTGCTGTGTTCCCAGAAGTTTTCGTCCTGACTCTTACATCTGATTCTGTGGCAGGAAAGGCAAACCTGACATGATTTGTTTTGGAAAAACAAATCCCTCTCTCAATTCAGGATTCAGTAATCCTGAATGGAAGGTGGATTGAGCTATAGTGTAGGTAGGTTTGATAACCTGTCTTAAAAGTCCTAAAATCTGATGGATTTGAATAATTTCTCTGGAAATAAATCCACTGCTATGATTATAATACTATAATTATAAGTAATTATAAGTATAATTTTAGGACATAAAATTCCAGGGTACTCTACTTTGCAACTAAAGTATATGCAGCATTCACTCTTCTGGATATGAAAGGTCTGATATTTTAGGATCTAGACAGATTAGTCAACCAAGGCTTAAGGCTGGTTCCTTTAGTATCTAGGATAATATTATTCCTGAATATTTCCAGGGTGTTTCCCTGGTTTGTAACATGTATACAATATAAGGTTTTTAATGGTCGTGTGATTGCAAGAGTTAGAATTTGGTTAGGATTCTGAAATGTAGAGAGTTCTGAGATGCAGTAAATTCTGAGTTTAGAAATGTTCACAAACTAAACTAAAGTTTAGGGCTTGTACATGAAAGGAAGTAGTACAATAAGTGACTTTCCATCACTTCCATCATATTGTACCAGAGTTAAACCTGGAGTTTGGGATAAGGATTACAAAGAGATTAAGATTCATTTTCATGTTGTGGTTAAAAACATGTCAGGGCTAAATTTAGGACTATTATTTGGACTTATAAGATTTTATGTTTGTTTATAGTTTTTTGGGGGCGTTTTGGTTTGGTTTGGGTTTTTTTGGTTGTGGTTTCTTGATCTACCATTCAGTCTGTGGCATGAGGTAGGACTGACTATAAGAAAAAGCTGTCATTTTGGAACTACTGCTTTTGAGGAAGTAGATAGTCCATATAAACTATTTCAGATAGGGCTCAGTTTGGAATTAAAATGCCTAATTTATGCATTTAAGTATATGTAACTGCTTGTGAGTAAGATGACTAATATTTTCACAGTCAGCAGAGATCCAGTTAATAAATTATTCATCTGAGCCTTAATTCATCATGAACAGTCAAAGAAATTATTACAATTCTCAGGAACAAATGATTGCTTGGTTCATTTAGGTTTAGGATTTGATTTTGGTGTGTCTATGGATGGGATACAGCCATGCAGTAACTAATAAAATTTCACCTTGCTCCCTTAGATCAGAATTTTTTTCATTGCACTTTGTAAAACCTGTAACCTATGACTCAAGATAAAATTCAGTGTGCTGATCAGACAACTAATGCAAATGGTACTAGAATAAGGTTAGCAAATTTTTTCAGATCACGAGTTCAGCTTTCCCTGAATGTATAGCAACCAACAATTTGAATTACAGTAATAATAGTAGTAGTAATAATAATAATTTATTCTTTTTAATTTTAGCATAAGTGCTTTATCAATAAGCCTCTCTCTTTTCTTCCTTCTTCACCCCACTTAGACAACTTGAGGAACAAAGCTGAAGAATTTTAATGGCATCAACCTTGTCTTATTCCAGTCAAACCAAGCTTTCTGCCAAGTCATTCATACAATAGATATCTGACTGGTTTCATACCTCTGCATAAGGGGAAATCATAATAACCTGAATAAGGTTTTGTAATATACTTCACAGAATGTGTTACTCACACATTAATGACTCAGTCTTCACATTTAACATTATTACTTGTTAAAGAATAAATAGCTTCTGGACAGATTTTTTAATCTCTCAGGAATCTGTGTCTGGGCTACATTATATTCTCACACTGAATTTTATGAAACTGTAACTGAGTTCATAAAACTGCAGCTCAGAACTCACTTTTCCATAATATTTTGAAAATTGCCAACCTTGTAATTATGAACCTTTGAACACAGAAACAAAACAAAAGGCAGCATTTACAGATAACCTCACTGTATCACTGAAAAGTGCAGCTCTAAAAGCTTTTATTTTAAGTTCAACTAACCCTTTAAATTAGGCCTCAAAGAAAGGACATTTGCAAACCCTTAAAGACAAAATAACATCATCATAAATACAACAATATGTAATCAGAGAGTGGTCTTTCTGAAAACCATAATATCTGTTAATGAAGAGCCTGTTGGATGATTTTGAGATTGGTAGAAGTAGAGTAACATTAACTTGCCCTCGAATTGAAAGGATTGCAATCGTGAAAGCATTTTCAATTCATCATCTGTCAGTGTAAATCCTGACCCTTCTCTGAGCTTTGTTTAGGAAGATGTTTGTGTGCTGTGACACTGCTTTCAGTGTCACAGCCAAGGCCCACCCGGTGTTCCAAACCTGCAGCTCTACATTTAAATATGCAGCAAACTTTGAGACAACCTTTCATAGGTCAGTCTTTCCACCTGCACAGTTAGGCTATGTAGATGAGCTTTTGTACAAACCAGAAATTCATGTCCTCATAACAAAGCATCAACATGCTTCAATTTGAAATACTGGTTAGGATTAGGGTTATGATGGAATCATGATCAAAACACAGATTACTAGAAGGTAAATGTGACAATCATGCACAACACCATTTTTTGGTCCTGGGTCACTGTCACAGATTCCTCCTGTACTGGATGTCAGTAAGATGAGAGGTAGAGCATGGTTCAAAAAGAAGGTGAAGCAAGTGTTCTCTCTGTGGGCAGCAGCTGCTGTGACCCTCATCTCCTCAACAGCCCCAAAGAGCTCATGGGCACAGTGGGTAAAGTACACAGAGACCAGCAACACTCGTTTGGTCAGGTGTACAAAGATAGCCACAGCAACACTGAACCAGAGGTCTGGTTTCCAGTCTTCACACATCAAACCATCATCTCTGCCTAGAAAAGCTATAATGCTGTGAAAATACAGGTAGGTGGTAAATTTTTGCATTCATCAAGGCTTCCCAAATCTATAGAGAGAACAACTCTGAGGCAATACTTGGAACTGTCTGGGGAGACCGTGCTAGCCTGAAATCATCATCAATCCCAACTAAATCGACCTTGCCCTAATTGCCCTAAATTGCATCAAAATATTATGTAGGCACTGCAGTCACCTACTATGCAAATGGAAATGCAAGAAACAACACTGATACCAACGACTGTGTGACTAAACCAAAGCTTTTCAAACCAGCTGTATTTAATTCTACCCAACAGCAAACAGTAAAACTGCTTGCTTGCTGTATTCCTCTTAATAAGCATATCCTTTAATGTCAATTTTTCTTTTATTGTTAGCTCACGTATTAAATGAGGATTAGGAAGAAAACTGTGATGTTTCACAGCATTACTGACTGTGTGCTCTTCTCTACTTTGTCTATTCATACCTGCATATAAAAGAGAGCAAAACAACAGACAAGTAGGTAGTAACATGATCAGAAAAAGTACTCAGTTGATATCTCTTCAAATGTTTGCAAAGAGCCTTTACATGTGTGGCAATTTGATGACTGTCCTTAAAAGAATGCGAATTTTATTTTTACAGAAGTCAAAGACATTCTCTGAAGCACTTGAAATGCTGCCTTTGAACTTGGATCTAGAGAAAGTAACCTGTGAGGTTCTGTAGGCCTATTAGTCCTAGGAGACCTGCCCTCTGATATTTTATTTCTGAATTTACACTATAGAAATCATGAATCATGCCAGGTTGTTTTATTTTGGAAGTTGCATGTATAGGAACCAGAAAACTACCAAGTTTAAAATTTGAAATATTATTTACTGAAGAGAATGAAAAGTGTATCCAAATTTGTGACATGAAAATCATTGTGCAGGTTCAAAGTGATTTGCCATTATGTTTGCTGATATTTTGGCATAATGGAGCATAATATTTATGGAGCATTTTTCTGCAACTGCTCACATTTCTTGGAGAAAACATCAGATCCATTGGTGCTCAGAAATCTATATCAACTGCTTTTAGACAATTTATATATATTTTCCTCTTTCTCTGAGGCAGGTCCACGAACTTCTTGTATTACAGGAAGCAATAACCTCTCTTACTGCACTGGCAGAATGATAACAAAAATTTCCAGGAAAGGTTTGTTTTGATATGGAAAGAGCTCTTTGCTACATATTCATCATTAATCATCATCTCATGTGAAATTCCTTGCTAAGCTCAAAGCAAGTATATATTCAAAAGATGTCAGTTGCGCTGAATTATTTTTTCTATCTTCTGTAGCAAAGTGTAAGTGTGCAAGATAGGTATCTTGAAGTTTAACAATTTTATATATTTTTTTCCTTAGCTTTAGAGACTTTTCTCACTCTTCTGATACAACTAGCAAATTGAAGAACTCATGGTGTTCCTATTAAAAAAAAAAAAAAAAAAAAAAAAAAAAAAAGCCACTCATGAAGGCTATGAGGCAAAAATACACTTAAATTCAAATCCTGGCATCACAGGTACAACTAGTGAAACTGATAAAACCGTAAACCCAGAAGTATCCAAAGACTTCATTGGAACTGCATGTCTCATGTTTGTCTTCCTTTTTTTTTTTTTTTTTCCCTATTTTTCTGGCATTATGGATGAAATAATTGGCTGTGCTAGTGTTCCTCTCAGAGCTATAACAAGTTTGCAAATCATTATAGTTATGCTGAGCTCAGTGTGATGAAATGTAAAACAACTCTCAGTAATGTTTCTCACAATGGGGAAACATCTCTCACCCAAGCTTTTAGGCAAATATTCTTTCATTCTTTCCTGGATCTTCATTGCTTAAAAGTCTGTGTCATTTTGAATTCTGCTCTGAAATGTTTCAACTTGTTTTAAAGAGTTTATAATTGTGTTTTCTGTTGAGTGAAAATTTGCTTGCATCTGTGGAAGTGTAAAACAAAAGTAACCACAATTTTTTTTTCACAGTTTTCACTGAATTTAGTCAAAAATGCTGTCATTTTCTTAATCAGAAATGGTAAATTTACAAAGATAATACAAACAAACTTAGCACAAAACTACCATATTAAAATGCTAGTTTGAGGTGTATTGTTAGCTACCCTACTACCATGGAAATTAATGTAGAAGTCTTGAATACAAAGATATTAGGCTTTCTACCTTTAGCATTCAAATAGATTCTGTTGGCCAGAATCAATTATTGCAGAAGCCAGTTTAGATGACAATAGAAGGAAAATTTAAGTTGCATGGCACACATTCAGGAGGTCAGCATTTTTCTTTGTGTTGGTCTCTAAACATCATGTCACAAACAAATTGTTTAAAATTTAGAATATCTTCTTCTATCTTTCCTTTTCTCCTTTCATATCTTCTCCATCAATCAGCACAACAATATGTTTACCTGATCTTTGGCTCTCTTGAAAGAACTATTTTTATTCTGCTTCTCAAAACTCTTTCTAGAATTAAACTTGAAATTTGCAAAGTCCTTCTCAATGTGATTGAATGAAGCACTTATGAGAAAAATTAAATACAGAAGGAAAAAGTACTTTCAAATTTTTCAAGATCCAATGTCAGCTTGTGTTGCTTCAGAAGTGCTTTCTGAATGGCTGAACAGCTGAATAGAATTCTCTGGAAACTGCAGAATAACTTTGGATCTGTGACATCAACTCATCAACTTTATAACTTATATTCTCTTCTTTTTCAAATTCTGCTTTCCTATAGCTTTGTTGGGGTTTTTTGCCACCTTTTGAAATCCCAGCCGTATGTCTCAGTAACTAGTGGTATTAAAATCACAACATCTGATTATTACTAAAAACCATCCTGCACATTTCATATTGTCCTCAGTCCGTGAAGCAAAAGGTCTTTGGGGCAATAACAGAGGTGCTGCTAGAAGGTTTTCCATCCTTTTATGTACACAGAGAACAAAATTGCACTGGAGTCCATAAGTGAACCATTAATGTAAATGGTTTTGCCATGTAACAGAAGAAAAACCTGCTTGTCATTGAACAGGAAGACTAACACCATCCTGGATAGAACAGCCAAGTATGCAACTATCTACCACCCCAGTATGTACATTTTTGAAGAAAATAACAGTAAAGAATTGCTCTTTATGTGCAATGCTGGAGGCCTGGGTTGCTCACAAATCCTTGCCTAGCAGAAGGCTCTCTCTAGAGGCTCTCATCTATCGGCTGCAGACAGCAAGCTGGCTGCCTCCAACAGTCTGCTGATCTCAAATGAAAGCATTCAAAGGAATTATACACTTTGGTGTACAGATCCAGGAAGATGTCTCATGATGAAGGACCAGAGGAAAAATGCATGTCTACGTGGCATTTTAAACTGAGCAGCAGAGGGTTTTGGCAGTTGTCTAACAACAATGCCAGCTGTACTGAAAAATATGACAGTAAGAGGATATTAGTTCTAGAGTATAATTTAATGCAGAAGTTCAGTAATTTTCCAGAAACCTTCCAAAAATCGGGAGCTGGATGAGATAGTTGTTTTCATTTGTTAGAAGAGAGATACACTTATTTCAAAGATATATTTTTTGTCTAAGGAAGAATGAAATCTGGGCAAAGCTGAGGGCTATTTTCCTTTAATGGTGCAAAGCACTGAGAAATCAAATATTTTCAATAGTAGTCTGAAAAAAAATGTTTCCCATAAGTAAAAAATAACCAGTGAGAAGATATGGTAGTTAGACAATGAGGGATGTGGAGTGAGGGAATAGTTTCTTGCAATCTGCTTGTCTGATTCTATTGTAGGTTTAAAAGATGTAATATAAGACGTTGTATAAGATATTTAAGACAAAATGTAATTATTTTTTCTACCTAAAGCTCTGCTTTTCCACTAGTGTTCTCTCTCAAGCTATTCATTCTGATGACATAGGACAGCAGATGTTAATTTCATAATTACTGTGCATAGGAAGCACACATTTACTGGCAATTCAGAGAAGTTGATCTTAAGATTTCTATCTAAAACTCAAGACATTATGATGACACTTGTTCTTTGGGGTTTTTTTCTCATGATTTTGTTTCCCTAGTAAAGATTATGGACTGGGTTTTCATTCTGATGTAAGAGTGGACAAGAAATTAGGACTCAACTTTTGCCTTAAAATGATTCACTGCTTTCCTGAGAAGAAGTCAAAACAATCAGGCTCTTTGGAACTGCTGGTCATACGGATTCAATTATCGCTTCCTGGGCCATGCTGTGGGCTGAACAATGGAGCTATACAGCTGTGGCTTTCGCCTGCTTGTTGGTTGAATGTGCTCAGTGATTTTAGTACTGTGATGAACAAGTCCCCAAGTAAATGTAAGTGTTGTTCTAGCTCTCCTAGGAATGTTCTTCTGCACAAAACTACTGTGGTATGTTGTACAAAAGCTTTGTCCTTCCTTATGCCATCTGGGGATTCCCAAATGCTGACTAAACTGGCAGCTGCCTACGTACAGCAGATGTAAAATCTTTCAACACCAGTCCAAGAGGAAAACAGAATTTACTGGGACAAAGAATGTAATGGATTTTTTTGTTTATTCTTATAAATATTGGACCATCCTACTAGATGGTTCAGCTCCGGCCATGGTTTCAGAAACCAAAATTCCTAGATTATATTCAGGCCATGTTTGTACTTCAGATATTTTGATTCTATCTTGTATTTGTCTATCCCTCAGATTATCTGAGCAATTTCAGAGAAAATAGCCAGTTTGGGCTAGTATGTTTGTATGAATATTAGCCCAGAGAAACTGCTTTTCTTCTTTCCTTTGGCTTGACACAACTGTCTATATTCTATTTATACCTGATCAAGATGAGAAGCAGAAAGGAGCTCTAATTCACTATGTTTGAGTCTTAAAAATTGTTCTAAATAAGAGCAGCCCTGAGGCAGCCCTAGGTTATGTTTTAAGCAGCAAACTAAAATACCTGCAGTACATACAGATGACTTTCAGTGATAATTAGTGTCTTCTGCACCAACTGGATGTAGATTTAGGAGATAATCTTGCTCAGTGTACTCTAAATTATAGAAGACAACCATGGAATGAATTCTGCTTGGCAGCCACAGCACCTCAAGTCCTTTACCTTTTCTGTCTTTAATGCCTGACTTTCATATTGAATTCCTGCAGTCAGTGGGTTGGACTTCTTCACTCTGATAGATCTGATTTTGCAGCCAAATGCTTTGCCTTCATTTTGTTCCTTTTGAAAATGAAAAACTCAATTGCTTTCCATTTGTGGTCAGTAATTAAGTTCTAAATAGCCCACCACAATATATTCATCTGCAGAGGAATTGACATCTGGGTCGAGTGTTTATAAGATATAGAATCAGCATATGAAAACTCTGGGAGTAACCATGCTGACCTGTCCCTAGCCAGTTTACTCCTCATATCCTTCTCTATCTTTTAATACATAATGATAAACTTATTATGCCATCTTTACCATCTTTTAACTCTTTTTTTTCCCCTCTCCACACGTCTTTTTATGTTTTATAGCTGGAATATCTGTTTTCTTGCTCCCATGCATGAAGCATGCTTCTATGCTTCATGTCTTTTTAGATTGTCTCTTGTGGCTTGAGTGTAATAGCAAACAGGTTACTGGAAAGAGGAAAATTCCCAAATCCTGAAACTTTCATGCATTTAGGAAAGAGTGACATTTGCAGTTTAGGCTAACTGAAGCTTTATAAATGTTATGTGAATCTTTTACAACTGTAGCCTTTAATTTTCACTTTGAAATATTCATTGCAATGGATTACTCTGCTCCATGTGAAATTCTCTAGAGTAGCCCTTCATGTTTTCAAGTTGTACTTGAATTATTCTACTTTGAAATTAGTAATACTTTTATTTCCCTGTGGTAACAGTTTCTAGATATTCAATAATCTTAAAATGAAATTATTATAGTAAAATCACCTAAATTTATACCCTTGATGACTTAAAATCATTTGGATTATTAGAATGAAAAGGAAGGCTGTATAAGAAAACTGGAAAGAATAGCTGATACAGATAAGGAGTTTTTATATAATTTAATCTTCTCCAGAGGTTAACAGTTGATATATTTAAAAGACTAAGCCATTCATCATCAGATTATTATTTTCTTTTTCTTCCAGTGATATATATTATATATAATAAATTAATATATATAATTTATAAAAGTGGTTATAAGGCCAGGAAAAGCAGACTGTTAAAATATTTGTCTGTATGGTTCCTGCCTTGCCTGTCTCATGACTTTCTGAGCCAGAAGAGCAATGAGCCTTGATCTTCTTGCCATGTGCACAAGTTAACAATCATTGAACACCAGATAAAACTTCTGAAATCAGAAAATCTGGCTTCTTAAATGGGAATAGTCTGAGTGATCTTAAGAAATTTTTCAACTGTTTCATTTTTCAACGTTTCCATTTGTGTCACTTCTTTGCAAATGTTATGATAAATGAACCCAGTTTCAGAAAAATTTACCAGAACAGTGACTTCTAAGAAAGAATTAAAAAATATTTTTAAAATGAAAGTTTATTCTTTGTGACTGCAAATATTCATGCCTGACTAAGATTAATGTACTCATCCAGGAATAGGGCAGAATCACACTAGGTGATCTATGTGCTGAATCATCTCCGATTCCACTCTTTCATGGTGAATATTTGTATAATTCTATAAAACACTGACTTGAGTCTGTTTAAACTAATGAATGAATCATTTCTAATGCAGTTTGAGGAACTTATGCTTGAGTTTGTCAGTTTTATTACTAAGATTTGCTTCCTGAATGGCAGAACTTTCCTCAGGGGAAAAAAACCTAAAAATAAACCACACGAGACAGACCAGGGCCCTTAGTGTTGATAAGCAAGAATCTGCAGTAGGAGATATTTCCTTACTCATATTCTCATGAATGCATATTGAAAGCTCTCCATATTGAAATCCCAGGACAATACAAGTCAGGAAGAGAATTCAGGAAGCCCCTTATCCAAACTCCTGCTCAGAGCTGGACCAGCTCAGAGATCAGACCACGTTGTTCCAGGTCTCTGTCCAGCCTGATACTGAAAACTTCCAGGGGTATAGAGAGTACAAACTTTGTAGGCACTCTGTTCCACAGCTCAACAGTTTTCATGATCAGTCTTATTTTTGTCTGTGTTAAAGCCAGCCTGAAGCGCTCTCTGAAGCTTCTCATCTTGTGTCCATTGCCTCCCAGCCTCCCACTATGCACAGCTGTACACACAGCTGTAAAGACCTGACTTCTCAATAACTGCCCCTGAGGCCCAGCTGCATAGGGGCTTCCAGGAACTATCTCTTCTCCAAATTGGACAAGGATAGTTCTGTCAGCCTCTCCTCACAAGGCAAAATCCTGCAGCCCGCAAATATCTTGGTGGCCCTCCACTGACCTTATATCCAATTTATCAGAATCTTTCATGTTGTGAGAATCCCAACATTTAATGTGATATCTACATCTAATGATTTGTGGTCTAATGAATGCTAAGCAAAGAGAAATATTTGCTTCCCTCCATCCACTGACTCAACTGCTCTCTATAAATTCTCAGATACTGCTGACCTTCTTTGCTCCCAAGGGAGCACTCCTGCCTCATGTTCACAGACTACCAATACCCCCAAAATTACTCGGCAGCCTGGAAGTCCCCAGCCACTGCTCTTTCTTCATCCACAAATCCAGCCACATCTACACAAAGCTGTACATTTTACTTCAGCTCTATGACATGTCTTAATAAAGAACAGAGCAGAAGTAAGCTTATGCACTTAAATTGGAAATAATCACTTAAAATGTTGTTGGGAATCGTGACAAAGGCAGATGATGTAAATTGATAGTTTTGGTAGCTAAGAATGGCTTCAAAACATTTAGCATTCCATTGTTAGCTATGGACATTAATGGGATATTGGTTGCATCTTCATCTCTTTCTCTATTAATCTGTTTTAATTAGCTACACACAGGTTTAACATAACTGCACACTTAGTTCTTTAACTCTCGGTGAATCATACCTTGTGTTATATCAATTTCTGCTGTAATTGAATTCAGGTAAATATCACAAAGTGTATGACTTCATGGACAAGAATGCAGTTATATTATCTTTGAATTTGTTTTTTTCTCCTCACTTCATTTAGATATAATTCTTTGTCAATATTTTTATGTGTGCTACATAGAAAAGACTTACTATGCACATGCATATGCATGTGCACATATATAGAAGGAATATATACGACACCTGTCAAGAGTCAAACTATATTCTACAACTCCATCTGGAGCTCTGCATTGTCTCAGATGAAACTATTTCATATAAAAGATTGCATAAAAATATGTCATGGTTTTTCATTGTGGCCTTTGGAGTGATAATATCAGAAAGGCTTTCTGAAGTGTGCTCTGAAGTGTGCTCTGCTGTTGTTCAGGACTGATGCATTTAAATACAATACTTTTTCTTTTTTTTTTTAGATATTATTTTATTCTGATACTTACTCTGCTGTCCAGACTTTTGCATTCCTCTGTAAATGATGCTACCTGGAATTCTCCTGCTAGAGACTACAACCTCCTTCTTTTCTCCCACCTGCTCGAAATTAGAAACATTCTATTATATTTTTCTTCCCCAGAATGTAAAATTCTATAGTTTGTAGCTTTGTTGACAGATTTACTGAGCTGGAGGATGACCTTGCTGATTGAAATTATGCTGCAAGTTTTTCATTTTAACAATTATTTGTAGTTTAGGAAAGTATAGCACAGCTCGTACAGTGCACCCAGTATCCTTCTCCCAGGGTTCTATCGATTCTTTTGTGGTACAAAACAAAATAAAAATGAAGGAGGTTGTTGACTGCTCTAGGCTGAAGACTTTTTTTTTTAAATTCACCATTGTGTGAAGAAAATTATCTATTTTTTCCTTCTTTTATATATTCTTACCTACCTTTGGGAGATTGTTTAACTAACAAATACTTTTGCCCCACTTTTTAAACTTGATTAGGACTTCTCAAGACAGAACTTTAAAAACTGACGCTGGTGTGTTTCATAAAATGGTCAGTATGGTCTCGTGCATCATGTGCAGAATTTTCCTACCCAGGACACATTTGAGGGAGAGGAACTGAGGAAAGTGCTGCTAACCAGGATTTTATTCTCTCTTCATGAACAATAAAATATGTTGGCTTAATCATTCAAAATCTATCCTTCTGTAAGTCTGTTGTGATGGGTAAAATTGCTCAGCTGCATTGGGGTTCCAGGATATGAAGAAAAAAAGTTCAAATATTTTCTTAAGGATTGGATTTTAGCAGAAATCTAAACCTCTTTTTTTAGCGGCTGGTGTAACAATTAGAGCTATTTCTTGTCTAGAGACAATGATTAATTTGCAGTGTTACTTGGGTCCATAATAGTTGCCTGTTTTGATCATCATTTGTTATGACCTCACTGAGATTTGTGGTAGATCTCAAAGCCTATTCTCATTTGCTGCTTTATATAGTCACTCTCAGAAAATGAAAAACGAGCTGATGATCCACAAAGCAAGAAGGAACAAGTAGGAAAGTTATAACAAATCCCTCTATTTCTACAGCATTCAAGAGAGTTACCTGCTTCAGAATAAGCAAAGGCTTACAGAAAACATTTTGTTAGCTTGCTGTGAGCCATCAGAGAGAAGTGATTGTTTTTCAGGACATCCTACAATTACTGATCCCTCTGGATTATCTCCAGTACTATCTAGAAAGACCTTCTTCAGGCAAGACTTCCCAATGTAATTCACAGTCCAGTCTGGCTATCCAGACAGATCTTTGATCTCCTGAGTAATACAGAGAAAAGCCTCTCTCCTTTATTCAGTCTAACTTCTTTTTGCAGAGGCAACTTTTCTTGGCAGTACTGTTAGACTTGGTCTAAAAATTTTCGTGTCTTCTCCAGCTGGATTACCAAAACACTCACCATTGATCAAACAGTCATCCCACCAAGGCCAGAAGAACCACAGTGAGCCTATAAAGAAGAGGTTCTGAAAAATCACATATCCTGTTAGCCATCTGAGTGCTCTTAGCTATAACAGCAGGTTCTGTAGGCAGCTATCAATGTTTATGATTTTCACTCTAAAAGCATCCAAAACACATCCTACTGTGTGTCCACACCCCCATAAAGTCAGGCCTGAAGGACCTCTTTCCCATTTTGGCATTGCTTCAGCACCATCAAAATTTCACACTAAGTCCTTGACTCAAAGTGTTTATTTATGCTATAAAAGCAGTTTTTTCTGTGCTCAATATATACGAATAGCTTATCTTGGGTTGATATATTGTATCTAGAATTCTACTTGATTAATTTTTTAATAATTATTTTATTTTATTTTCTGAAAACACTGTCAAAGCTTTATTGCTTGTGCATTGCAGTGCATGAAGAACTGGCGGGCTGGCACTATGCCTCCACCAACATTTGTGGAGAAGCCATTTACCCCTACAACCACATAGGACTAATACTGTGAATGTTTTACTTCTTGCATTTAAGTAAACAGAAGAAAAGTCTACAAAATAATGTGGCCATGCAAATAAAATTATTTGTTTGTTCATGCTGATTTCATTAATTTTTAATGTGCATTTTGTTGAAAATACTCCATTAGAAACCTCCTGTCCAGGAATACGAATAAATGTGATTAGTTAAGTGGATGTGTATTTAAATTAAAAATTGACCATGAGAAAATACAGTTTCTCTCTGTTCTTTCAGTTCTGTCGCCTGGTAGAAAAATGAATTGCACCATCGATATGATTCACTAACCTAGGGAAAAAAAGCAGGCAACGGGAGCTTGATGTTCAGCAATTTCACCAAAATTGAACACATAGTCAAATGATTTGCAAGGCCAAGCAAACATCCAGAGAATAACAGAGGATGAGCTCTACTGAAGAGCAGAGCATGAAATTCTTGTATTTCAGCACTGTACCAAGCAATCATTCTATTATTGGCCAGATCAAGACTGAACATGTTGCACCCTATCTGAATTAGCAATAAATACCCCACAGTCTCTTCCTGCACACACGTTGGATGCCTTGAGGTGAACACCTTGCCTGAAGACACCGAGAAAAACTACTGGAGTACTCAGTGTGCTTAAAACTTTTTTTAACCTGATGAAGTATATATAGCTTCTAATTTGTCTGGAGTTTATTTAAGGCTTTCTAGAAATAACATTGCAAAATACCAGTGTAGGATGTTTCATTACATACATAGCAAACATTATCATTACCACCACCATCATCATCATCATCATCATCAGATGCCTCAGCCTCAGCCCATGTGTACTGAGACAAATTTAATTACATAAAGGAAGAGCTACTTGTTAACAGAAACCAAAAAAACACAATTAAACCCTTCCAATTCTCCCTTTTTTACAAAGGTAAGGCAAAGTCCTTACTGTGTCCAAATCTTCTTTTTTTCATGTTCTTTGTAACTTTATCACTCTCTTCAGAAGAGCTTTTTATAGTAGCTGCTTCTTCTCTCCTTCTTTAGATTTCTAACCTACCAGTTCAACTGTACAGGATCTTGGTGACATGGAATGTTCTCTGAAACGTAGGGCGTTTTTAAAAAATGTATTTCAAAGTAACTGCACAGCCATGTCTCCAGCTGGACAATCACTGATGGAAAACTACTGTTCTAGAGCTCAGTCTTAAAAAGAAAACTTAAAAAAAAATTTGAGTATTCTTAAACAAATTGTGCAGCTCATGACTTCCACCAAGTTGCCATTATTATTTTCAGAGCATCTCTCCTTAAATAATAAAGATGCCATGAGAAGACGATTCTCAGAATTAACAAAGTGCAATTACACAGTGAAATAAATAAAAGGAAAGCATAACAGAGGTGGAGGGCACATCAGAGAGAAAGGAAAAGCTTTTCTAATTATATATGGAAAGGAAAAACAAGAGAAATATACAAAGATATTCTGGATCATTGAGCAGATTTGCTGCAGCATTTTTGTTTATACTGAATTTTTCCTGAGCACAAAAGGAAAGAGACTATTATACGGCATAATCCTGGGCATGTGCAATGTTCAAATAAAAAATGAACAAATCTCACAACTTGTAGTTGGAGGATTTCAACTGTTATTGTTGTATAGAGAAGAAAAAGGGTTGGGCAAATTTTGACATAGATTGAAATATTAATATCTTACCCTGATGTTGATAGTTGTCTTTTTGCATATTTGTACGTTACCTTCTTCCAAAAATTAATATCTGTACACCTAGAAGAAAATAACCCCCATAGGTAATTTTGAATTTAAATGAAAATTATATAAATGTAACTGAAAACAGAAGCAGAAACATTTGAACATCATTATTAGGGAAATAATACTTAGCTTTCCGTCAGTAAGCCTCATCCATATGGATGCGTCTTTAAGGGGTTAAATTTTGTCTCAGAGTTTAAGGAACCAAAATATTTCTACCTTGCATGATGCCTGTCATTAAGTTCACCCATACATCTGGTGGTATGTAGAACAGACAAACTATCTACTCTTTCCCTGGTTCCATCATGAGTTACTGCCAAATCTACTTTCTTGCACTTTGAGAGGAGTTGAAATATACAAGTACAAAAAATAGCCAGGAAAAAAATAGTCCTTAGAAAAAATGAGCATTACATGGTGGGTTGGCCCTGAGTAGCAGCCAAGCCCACAGAGCCACTCACTCACTAACTCACTCACTCCCCACCTTCCAGCAGAACTGGGGAGAAAATAGGAAGAACAAGAGAAAGATTGTGATTCAAAATAAACCTCTCAGCAGTTACTATAATAGGCAAAGCAAACTTGGCTTGGGGAATTCAACTTAATTTACAATGTGTAATTACCGTTTCACGTATTAGGAAACAAGATGATAAACATTTAATACCAAGGGCTGCAATGGGTGCATCTGCTCTGGTGCAGGCTTATCCATGGGCTTCAGCCACCTTGGGGGTGTCCCTGCTTCAGCACAAAGCACCTCCTGCTCCTCTGGCCTTTCTGAAACACAATTCCACTGTGTCACTGCAAACTTCTCTGCTTCAGAGGCAACCTCAACTCCACTGTCAGACTAAGCTGTGTCCTGCCCTGGATCCATTTAGGTGGATGCAACAGGCTGTGTCTGGAGCAGGGCAGTCCCTGACTTCCTCCCTCAGAGGTCAGTCATTAGGATCCTCACCCAAACATGTCGTTAACAACATGATTGCAGAGCATGACGTTCTGTGAAGCCATGCTTTTGGAAACGAGTACATTTGTTTGTGAAAAGGGCATGGCATCCAAGACCAATGTTCTTTGCAAGAATAAAGTGGAAGCACAGGGCACAGCCTGCCAACATGAGTCTCAGCTCATTTGGTCTTGAACTAAGCCTCATGCAGGAGACTGTTCTTCAGCAGTGGTCCTGTAGTCCACAAGGACCTGAACATAAGCAGAGGAGTTGAGTGTTAATGGAACTGGAGACACAATGTACTCTGCAGAGCTCAAGAGCTGGCCTGACTGCCACACAGCCCTGGTTAGTCTGGCTGGCACCAGCAGTGAAGTGGCTTTTGTACTCTAGTATTAAGATGACCTACAGCTATGTTCAATCTGCCATTGATCTGGAGGTTATGAAATCCAATGCAAAGCTGTTGGTGAAGACTGAAGTCTGTTGCTGGCAGGAAAAACTGGTATAGCCGGTGTCATTAGGGTGAGTAGATGCACAGTTATACAAATGAATGGTATTTTTGTATCAGTTATACTATCAGAATTGCTCTATGCCAGCCCATGAGCAGGTATCCACTAATGCTCTGCAGACACAAAGCACAGTCCATTGGCCAAAATGAGTTGAAGCACAAAAGTAGAGTGCAGGACCCATTTTTCCAAGAACTGAGAGATCAATAAGGTTTAGCAGCTGCAGTAATTAACAGTGTTAGTTCTTTAGGACCACAAATATTCCCTCAAGCCTCGAGGATCTGGTGCAGTTAGGGCAGAACAGACTGTGCAATGAGTGCTGCATGAGGAGTTGGATCACCTGTCTGATTCTTTCTCCTGGGCTTCAAAGGATCAGGAGGAGCAGTGGTACTCACTCTTTTGGTATGGGTTCAGATCAGTGTGTGCCATTGACAGACACCTTTGTTGTTTTGTCCCTCAGGTTAGTGGGGAAAAGCCTAAGAGGAAACTCCTTAGAAAATCAGCTTTGGAGTAGCTGATTTTAGAGTAATTGATTTCACAACAGTGATGAGAAGAAAACTTCTTTATTAAAGATTACACAGGTTTATAAAACCAAGGATTTAAAAACTGAATTCCATCAAAATATATATTTTAAGTAGTTGATACTGAAACTATGTGTAGGAAATTTATTAACTTTCTGTGAAGTTTTAGTTCAAGTTATTCTCCACCTAAAACTCTGTCCTCAAAATAAATAAAAAATCTCCTGTACTTTGCAGAATGAATATATATATATATTTTTTTAAGGAAGAGGCAGGTTGATAAATGCATGTGATTCAAATTGTTTATATACTTAACTGAAGTTTTTCGTAATAGGTACTTTTCCATAGAATGAAAATGTTTAGACAAAGATTAACCAGGAAGACCATGGAATAAAAATTAACAGCATTAGTCTAAATCATTTATTACAGGGAGGGTAAAACCTAGCTTAAGATTTAGAGGATTGGATTCACCTTTACTGCGCCAATGAAAAGAATAAACACAAAATAAGAATATCAATCCTATGGCTCAGAAAGCAGAATTTGGTCCACAGCT